>OZ014521.1:44744833-45944833 GCA_963966055.1 Lathyrus aphaca | reverse complement strand
TCTCTAGCTCACTGGGAGGCTCTGCTGAAAGTCTTGCAGATGGCGTACGTACCACAGGAGATAACGGTTAATCAATTGGAGGCTGTGGTAGGCAGTGTGAATGCTAGCCATGGGTTGGGCTTCACGGATAGAGATCTTACTCCTGAAGGCTGCAATCATAACAAAGCCCTACATATCACCATGGAGTGTAAGGGTGTTGTCCTCTCACATGTCTTGGTTGATACAAGCTCTTCTCTCAATGTGATCCCTAAGAAGGCCTTGATGAAGTTGAATGTTGATGGCATTGTCTTGCGACCCAGTGATTTGATCGTGAAAGCCTTTGATGGGTCCCGGAGGTCTGTGTTCGGGGAAGTTGAGCTACCTGTGAAGATAGGATCTCAAGTGTTCAAGAGCACGTTCTATGTCATGTATATTCAACCTGATTACAGTTGCTTGCTGGGACGTCCCTGGATCCATGCTGCAGGCGCAGTGACATCCATGTTGCATCAGAAGCTGAAGTATGTGGTAGATGGTCAGGTGATCACTGTGTGTGGAGAAGAGGATATCTTTGTGAGTCATCTGTCAACTTTTAAGTACGTGGAAATGGACAGAGAGATTCATGAAACGTTGTGTCAAGCTTTTGAAGCAGTCAATGTTAGTATTTTGGCTCCGGCAGAGAGGAACAACGAGAAGGAAGGGACCTCCATCTACTCTTACAAACAAGCCAAAGAAGTGGTCCAATCAGGAAGTGCCCAAGGCTGGGGCAAGTTGCTAGAGTTGGAAAAGAAAGATGATAAGTTCGGTCTTGGTTACCAGCCTGGTGGGTCCAACTGGCCTCAGGGTGGTAAAGCCATAACTTTTACAAGCGTCGGAATGCTTAATCGCAACAACATCTGTGCAACAAGTGAAGAAGGGGACAGTGACTGCGACTGGGATAGCTGGATTCACCCATGTGCACCTAGGGAGGAGCTCCGGAACTGGTCTGTCGAGGATTTCGTTCAAGTTACTTGGCAATCAAAGTAATTTACTTGTTTCCTTTTTATCATGCTGCATGTCAATCCTGCACTCTGCCCAAGGTGCACGGATCCATTTGTAGGGCCACCATGCTTTTAATGCATATATATTTTCCATGAAATAAAGGACATTTTTCAAGCAAACTGTGTTCTCTTTCTTTCGTTTTAAAATTTTTCACAAAAAAATAAAATGGCAATGTTTTTCATTTTTCTTTTGTTTGTGTGTTTGCGTCTCTTTTGAAAAGAACAGATTCTGAAATAAGCACATCATCTGTGCAGTGTTGATCATCCGGATTCTAGTGATAATGTTCTTGCTATGACCATGCATGACTTAGACAATCTATCTACCAAGCTGATGAAGGGGTTGAGGAAGACTGTGGACTCCCCGAAGAATTAGTCAGGTTGTTGAAACAAGAGGAAAGGGTCATTCAGCCTCATTAGGAAGAGATAGAGATCATCAACATCGGGACTGAAGATGTAAAGAAGGAGATAAGATTGGGGCCAGTCTGCAGGCCGAGGTAAAGAAGGAGTTGATTGGTATGCTACGTGAATATGTGGATATCTTCTCCTGGTCGTATCAAGATATGCCAGGGCTAGATACTGACATTGTTGTGCATAAGCTGCCACTAAGAGAAGACTGTCCTCCAGTAAAACAAAAGCTGAGAAGAATGTGTCCTGATGCGATGAAGATCAAGGAGGAAGTTCAGAAGCAGTGGGATGCCGGCTTCCTTGTCGTAACTAGTTACCCACCTTGGGTAGCTAACATTGTGCCCGTACCAAAGAAAGACGACAAAGTTCGGATGTGCGTTGATTATCGGGATCTAAACAGAGAAAGTCCAAAGGATGACTTTCCATTACCTCACATTGATGTGCTGGTAGATAACACCGCTCAGTTCTCGGTATTTTCTTTCATGGATGGCTTCTTCGGGTATAATCAGATCAAAATGGCACCGGAAGACATGGAGAAAACAACGTTCATTACCCTGTGGGGTACATTTTGTTACAAGGTTATGCCCTTTGGGTTGAAGAACGTCGGGGCAACGTATCAGCGGGCTATGGTCACATTGTTCCACGACATGATACACAGGGAAATTGAATGCTATGTGGATGACATGATTGCCAAGTCCCGAGACGAAGAAGAGCATCTGGTCAATCTCAAAAAGCTGTTTGATAGACTGATAAAGTATAAGCTGAGGTTGAATCCAAACAAGTGCACTTTTGGAGTGCGTTCGGGAAAGTTGCTGGGTTTCATTGTTAGCCAGAAAGGAATCGAGGTGGATCCTGCAAAAGTAAAAGCAATACAAGATATGCCTGCACCGAAAACAGAAAAAGAAGTGCGCGGGTTTTTAGGGAGGTTGAATTACATTTCACGGTTCATATCTCATCTAACTGCCACGTGTGAGCCAATATTCAAATTATTGAGAAAAGAACAAACGGTCAGGTGGAATGAGGACTGTCAAAGAGCCTTTGAAAAGATAAGAATATTTGCAGACACCTCCGATTCTAATGCCTCCAGTTCCAGGACGGCCGCTTATCATGTACTTGACTGTGTTAGAAGGGTCAATGGGGTGTGTTCTAGGCCAACATGATGAGTCTGGTCGAAAAGAGTATGCTATTTACTACCTTAGCAAAAAGTATACCGACTGTGAATCTCGTTACTCACTTCTCGAGAAAACTTGTTGCGCTTTGGTATGGGCTGCTCGCCGACTGAGACAGTATATGTTGACCCATACCACACTGCTAATCTCAAAAATGGATCATGTCAAGTACATTTTCGAGAAACCAACGTTAACCGGAAGGGTTGCAAGGTGGCAAATGATTTTAACAGAGTATGACATACAATATACTTCCCAGAAAGCCATCAAAGGAAGTGTATTGTATGATTATCTTGCACAACAACCTCTTGAAGATGACTATCAGCCAATGAAATTTGATTTCCCTGATGAGGACATCATGTACCTCAGAGCAAAAGATTGCGAGGAACCACTTCCGGAGGAGGGGCCAGACCCTGAATCCAAATGGAAGTTGATGTTTGATGGGGCAGTCAATATCAATGGACGTGGAGTTGGTGTTGTTCTTATCACTCCTAAAGGTGTTCACTTTCCCTTTGCTGCCAGAATTACTTTTGGCTGCACCAACAATGAAGCGGAATACGAGGCGTGCATAATGGGAATAGAGGAGGCTATTAATCTTCGGATTAAGACCCTCGATATATTCGGAGATTCAGCCCTCGTTATCAATCAGATTACCGGCAAGTGGTATACATATCAAGAACACATAGTTCCTTATAGGGATTATGCCAGAAGATTGTTGACGTTCTTCACAACAATTAAGCTTCAGTATATACCACGAGATGAGAATCAATTTGTCGATGCATTGGCTACTCTTTCTTCGTCCATCAAAGTCTTGTGTTGGAACTATGTGCCCAGGATTGACATTTCCCGGCTTGACGCACCAGCTTATGCTTTCTCTATAGACGCAGTGTCTGATGAGAAACCTTGGTACTTTGATATCAAGCTCTTCCTGGAAAAACAAGAATACCCAGCTGGGGCATCATCCAACGACAAGAAGACCTTAAGACGACTTGCTGCTAGCTTCTTCTTGAATACATATGGGGTTTTGTATAAGAGGAACTTTGACATGGTCTTGCTCAGATGCGTGGATAGACACGAAGCAAGCCTGTTAATGCAAGAAGTCCACGAGGGATCTTTCGGTACTCATGCAGGAGGACATGCAATGGCTAAGAAGTTGTTGAGATCGGGGTACTATTGGATAACAATGGATGCAGACTGTTGTCCGTACGCACGTAAGTGCCACAAGTGCCAGATTTATGCAGACAAGGTGCATGTTCCTCCCATCCCGCTCAACGTCATGTCATCTCCTTGGCCCTTTTCTATATGGGGCATTGACATGATCGGGAAAATAGAGCCTACTGCTTCAAATGGTCATCGTTTCATTTTGGTTGCGATCGATTACTTCACTAAGTGAGTTGAAGCAGCGTCTTATGCCAATGTCACTCGTCAAGTGGTAGCCATATTTTTGAAAAGAGACATTATTTTCAGATACGGAGTGCCCGAGCGAATCATTACGGACAATGGTTCCAACTTGAATAATAAGATGATGGCAGAATTGTGTTGGGACTTCCAGATTCAGCATCACAATTCTTGTCCTTACCGACCAAGGATGAATGGTGCGGTAGAAGCGGCGAATAAGAATATTAAGAAGATTGTGAAAAAGATGGTTGTCACTTACAAAGATTGGCATGAGATGCTACCATTTGCGCTGCATGGGTACCGAACGTCAGTCAGGACGTCAACTGGGGCAACTCCTTTCTCATTGGTATATGGTATGGAGGCAGTCTTACCTGTTGAGGTGGAAATTCCTTCATTACGTGTGAAGATGGATGTGAAGCTTGATGAGGCTGAGTGGGTACGTGCTCGATACAATCAGTTATGTCTAATTGAGGAAAAGAGATTAGCGGCTATCTGTCATGGTCAGCTTTATCAGAGGAGAATGAAGCGAGCATTCGACCAACGAGTACGTACTCGAGAGTATCAAGTAGGCGAGCTCGTGCTCAAGAGGATCGTTCCTCCAGGTTCAGATCACAGGGGCAAGTGGACTCCAAACTACGAAGGACCGTTCATAGTGAAGAAGGTTTTCTCGGGAGGAGCACTGATGCTCATCACTATGGATGGAGAAGATTTCCAATCCCCTGTTAACTCGGACGCAGTTAAAAAATACTCCGCATAAAGAGACCCGCTGGACACAAAAACAGAATTAAAGTCCAGGCAAGAAAAGGGCATCCCGACGAGCTAAAAACAGAATAAAAAGCTCGGACAAAAGTTAGGGAAAACAAATGAAAAATGTACACTCACTGAGTTAAAAAGCCACATCGGACAACTCAGGCAAAAAAGGGTATCCCGGTGGATTGAAAACCAGAAAGGGCGATTCACGCAAAACAAGGGAATAAGCGAACAACTGCAATCCGGGTAATCTGAACCAAATCATCATTTCGTATAGCCGGACAATATCAGAAGGATAGGAATCAGTCCCCTCATCTTTTCAGAAAGCAAAGGCAAGAATTGAAAGTTTTGAAGACATGTTGGTCATAGCAAGAAGGAAACTCATTGGGATGTCGTGCCCATTGCCATTAGGGTAGTTTATTTTCTCAATTTTATTGTAGCTACCTCTTTCCAGGTGGTTGCTTCTTAATGTAAAAACTTTGCCTATTCAGAGGCATTTCAATAAAAGAATATTCAGTCAAAAAGTTGTGTTGTGTTTATTTTTGTTTGCAAAAATGTCCTGAATTTTTGGCAAAAGAGAACATTGCATTTAAAACATGGTGTTTGATTTCTAAATGAAAATGACATTGCAGGGAAACATTTAAAGCCATCTTTGAGTTTCGGGTGAATATGGATGAACATATCATACCATGCAAGTCCCCGGGGCACATATGTGTATTCTATTGTTGCAGGTTTTACAGGATGGCGTCACATTTTCCCAAACAAGATTTTCCCCAGCTGAGTTAGAGTAGGTGGAATCCATCGGCAGAACTCCAAGGCTAATTGAAGAGATTTCATCCCCAAGCAGATTATCTTTCCACAGGTGAAGTATGCCCAGCAGGTAGCTGAATGCCTAATTCCCCCACAGAGTTTATAACTGTCAGAACTCTTTTCCCAGCCGTGTTGGAAGATCGTCATTTCCCCCGCAGAGTTTCATGATTGAGATACAACCATCATTGAAATATCCCCAGTGAGGTTGCCAATTTATTTTTGGTCAGTGTGATGATACAAACAGTTATGCATCCCCAGTCAGAATTAGGCATTGTCAAGGCCTCTTGACCCGGTTCTCTCCTGCAGAGTTGTAATTCTTGTTGCCAATCAGATATTTTCTTGTTGCTCGTATGCACCCCCAGCACTCGTCTGTGTATGATATTTGCTTGCTACTCGTCTGCATTCCCCAACACTCGTATGTGTTTGTTATCTGTTTGTTGCTCGTGTGCATTCCCCAACGCTCGTGTGTGTTTGATGTTTGGTAGTTGCTCGTCAGCATTGCCCCAACACTCGTCTGTGTTCACACTTTGTTATTGCTCGTTTGCTTTCCCCAGCAATCGCCCATGGTTGGTAGATGTTGTTGCTCATCTGCACTTCCCAGCACTCTTCTGTGTGTAACTTCCTTTTGGTGCTCGACACTCGTCTGTGTTTGAACTTAGGTGATGCTCGTATGCGTTCTCCAACGCTCGTCTGTGTTTGTTATCTGTTTGAAGCTCGTTTGTATTGTTTGCATACTCGTCTGTATCATCCCTCACACTCGTCCGTGTTAGCCTATATCCTCATGTGTTGATTTGATAATCACTCTAGTACTCGTTTGTATTGCTACTCCAATTGCTCGTCTGTGTGGGATTTCTGGTACTCGTCTGTATTGCTACTCCAAATGCTCATCTGTGTTGAGTTTCTGGTATTCGTCTGTATCAGTGGCTGATATTCGTCTGTATCATCGCCTGAAGCGCTTGTCTGTGTTTCTTAGATCATCGTCGGATATTCGTTTGTATCATCGACTTATGGCACTTGTTTGTGTTCTCTTGATGGCCATCCAATGCTCGTCTGTGTTGAAGAGGTTTGAAGTCCTGACGATGGGATTAAATGTCAAAATGGTTACCGATCCTGGTGTAACAGGTCATCCGAAGGAGATTCGTCTGTCTCAAGTCATATATTTTTGTGAAATATATGAAGAGGGCTCGTGTGTCCAGTTCCTGGCGTAACAGGTATACTTGATGAGGGCTCGTATGTCCAGCACCTGGCGTAACAGGCTTGTTCGAGGAAGACTCGTCTGTCTAGGTATCCTTATCTGGCGTAACAGTTCAATATGGAAGGAGCTCTTCTGCTTTCTCCCCACTTCAGTCGCCAAAGCGTCATTTGGTTGGGTTTATTTCCCATTGCTTCCATTCTCCAGTAGAGTGCAAATTTCAGGTTTTCTTGGTATTCAACCACAGTTCATCTTGAACGGACGATAGCCCATGCTATCGTCCTTTTCAGATTAACAGATGCTTGAATAGGGGCAATTGTAACACCCCAAATTTTCCCTTTTCTGTTTTAGCATCATCATCATATCATATTCATCATAAGCATGTCATATCCTTAGCATGTTGCATAGAAAAATGAAGCATAACACTCACATGTTCTAGCATAAGGCATATGATCAACCATTCGGGGAGCGACAATATATATATATATATATATATATATATATATATATATATGTGTGTGTGTGTGTGTGTGTGTGTGTGTGTGTGTGTATAGAGAGAGAGAGAGAGATGAAACCAAAGTACATAGGAAACATAAAAAATGCGATAATATGGAATATGTCCAGAAATACGAAAATAAAATAATGCATAAATACTAAATACTAAATAGTAGATTAATAGGTCAGGGCAACATGATCATAGCAGGCTCCTCTGCCTGGTCTAATCCACGAAGCGCAGCAATCTCTGAGTGAAGCTCTCCAATCTCCTGGTATAAAGATTCTGCCTCAGTAGCGTGGGTAAGATCGGATACCTCAATCTCTAAACCAAGGTTAGTTACCTCATGTTTGAGCCTGGCAATCTCTCTACGGAGCTCATCAATCTGGGTGGGAAAATCGGGTGGTTGCAAAGACAAATTATTAGATAAAACAGTGACTCTAGGAGAAGGAGGTGTAGGAGTATACTCAGCAACAGGAGGTGATCTAGGCTCCTCAACAGTCTCTCCATAACCCTCCAAATCATAAATCCAGTTAGTTGGGTCGTGAACACCAGTCATCATCAGATCAGGTAGTGTGAAGTAATGTATAGCCTCGCTATCAGTCAACAATCTGAACTTGTTGGGGTTGTAAAAGGCTCTCCTCATCAACCCTCTGTCTAGGAAGAATTCGATATCCATGGTTGTATAGACACAGAAAGTCCTGAGATGTAAAAGCTTACGAGATAGGCTCAATGCAGAAGCAATTTGAGTGATAATCCCTCCCACATGAATAATACCCACGGATGATCTGGAGACACTACTAAGGCCTTTCAGCAGAAAGTTTCCACATGCCACAGGGCGTGACTGGGTCGCACAAAACATCAGAAATATCTCCTCCTCACTAAGCAAAGTCGCAGCATCTGGTAAACTAAGGAAGGAGTGTGCTAGGATCATCTGGAAATACCTCAGTGCAGGGTTGTGAATAACCTGGGATAGCTGAGTGGAAGGATACTGGCTCCCTCCACCAGAGATATCGCTCCAGAATTTCTCCACTTCCCTACTCAAAAAGTATTCCATCGGCATCTCAGGAATAGCATCGGGGGTAGTCTGAAAACCTAACAATTCACCAAACTCCTTATGAATGAAAGAGTACTCAGTCCCAAATAACCTGAAAATAACACATCCATCAGGTCCGGCCCAGGGGTCATAAGCAAATGAGCTGAGAAACTCCAAAGTCAGGTTCCTGTAGGTGTTATTCATGTCATCAAATTAATCACATTGGAGCTGGTGGCATAAAAATCTAACACTCGGCTCAATCCCCAAAGCATCTATACAAACCTGATTTGGGTATCGCGTAGGTGTCATAGGACGCCTGGAGTGAACAAAGTAACGCTCCCTCTGGGTATCATCTCTGAAAGCTACGTGTATATCATCAAAATTCTACATCATGCACAGAGTTAGGAAAAAGGTCCTAAAAACACAAACATTTAAAATATTAGTCCTGACAGAATATGATAAAAGAAAATAAAATCAAATAAATAAAATGAAAAAAAAGGTAAATAGGATAAGAAAACCATGGGTTGCCTCCCATGTAGCGCTTGTTTAACATCGTTAGCTTGACGACCAGAACTTATACATCTTTTGTAGGAATTGGTGGATCACTTAGAGTGTGGCTGGAGTAGGTTGTTGGAATGTCTCCTCCTTCATAGAGCTTCAGTCTCTGTCCATTGACAATGAATGGTTTACATGTCTCGTTCTTGATTTCAACAACTCCAGATCTTAGAATCTTAGATACTTCGAAGGGGCCAGTCCATCTCGAACGAAGCTTCCTTGGGAAAAGTCGTAACCTAGAATTGAACAGGAGAACATGATCGCCTATATTGAATTATTTTCTTATGATTCTTTTGTTGTGCCAAGCTTTTGTTCTTTCTTTGTATATAATGGCATTCTCATAGGCTGACTGTCTGAGTTCTTCCAATTTGTGGATGTCGAGGATACTTTTTTCACCAGCAGTTAGGTAATCCAAATTCAAAGTTTTAATGGCCCAATAGGCTTTATGCTCTAACTCAAAAGGTAAATGACATGATTTGCCATAAACTATTTGGTAGGGGTTGTTCCTATAGGGTTTTTGAAAGCGTTTATGTAGGCCCATAACGCTTTTTGAAGTTTCTGTGACCAATCATTTCTAGATATAGAGACAGTATTCTCAAGAATTTGTTTAATCTCCCTATTAGACACTTCCATTTGTCCACTAGTCTGTGGGTGGTATGGTGTTGCTACTCTATTCTTAACTCCATACTTGCTTAAAATTTTATCAAATATTTTTTATATGAAGTGTGATCCTCCATCGCTTATGACTAAATGGGGTGTTCCAAATCTGGGGAATATATAAATTTTAAATAATTTGATTACTACTCTGGTGTCATTTGTGGGTGAGACTATAGCTTCAATCCACTTAGACACGTAGTCTACAACTACTAAGATATACTTGTTTCCTAAAGATGGTGGGAAGGGTCCTATAAAATCTATACCCCATACGTCGAAGAGTTATACTTCTTGGATATTTCTTAGAGGCATTTCATCACATCTTGAAATATTTTATGTACATTGGCATCTGTCACATTTGACAATGCAAGCATGGACATCACGCCACATGGTAGGCCAGAATAGGTCAGCTTGAAGAATCTTGGCGTAGGTCTTAGAGGTGCTCGCATGTCCACCATAGGGTGTAGAGTGACAATGCTCAATTATACTTTGTACCTCATCTTCTAGAACGCAATGGCGGAAAATACCATCTTTACCTCTCTTGAAAAGAAGTGGTTCGTCCCAATAGAAGTTGCTTACATCACTAAAGAACATCTTCTGGTGGTAATTGAGATCAGGGGTATGATGTCAGCAGCTAGATAATTAACAAAGTATGCATACCAGGGTACGTTACTCACAGCTAAGGATTTTTGAAAGTGCTCATGAGGGTCTGGGTTATCATCTTCAATGGTTTCTAGTTTACCTTTCAGTCTATCATAGGCAAAATCGTCATTTATGGGTACTGAGTCAGGATTCAGGTATTCTAGCCTAGAAAGATGATCAACTACTACATTCTCAGTGCCTTTTTTATCACGGATATCTAAATCAAATTCTTGTAGTAACAGAATCCATCGAAGTAACCTGGGTTTGGCATCCTTTTTACTTAGTAGGTAACGGATGGCAGCATGGTCGGTGTAAACTATAATTTTGACTCCTACTAGATAAGATCTAAATTTGTCTATAGAGAAAACTACATCTAGGAGTTCTTTTCAGTTGTTGCATAGTTGAGTTGGGCAGCGTCTAGGGTTCTACTGGCATAATAAATTACGTGTAATGTTTTATCTTTCCTCTGACCTAGAACGGCTCTAACAACATAGTCACTAGCGTCACACATTATCTCAAATGGTTCTGACTAATCAGGGGGTTTCATAATAGGTGCTGAAATCAAAGCTTGCTTCAAAAGATTAAACGCTTCACTACATTTTTCATCAAAGATGAATTCAGCATCTTTTATTAAAAGGCCAGTTAAGGGTTTTATTATTTTAGAGAAGTCCTTGATAAAACGTCGGTAGAATCTGACATGTCCAAGGAAACTTCTTACTTCTCTGATAGTCTTTGGTGGCTTTAGATTCTCTATGACTTCTATTTTAGCTTTATCTACCTCTATACCTTTTTCGAAGACTATATGTCCTAAAATAATCCCTTCGGTAACCATGAAATGACATTTTTCCCAATTTAGCACAAGGTTTACCTCCACACAACTTTCCAGGATTTTCTCAAGGTTGACAAGACAATTTTTGAAATCAAATCCACAAACCGAGAAATCCTCCATAAATACTTCCATGATTCCATCTAGATAATCTACAAAGATTGACATTATGCAGCGTTGGAAAGTGGTTGGAGCATTGCAGAGTCCAAAAGGAATTCGTTTGTAGGCAAAAGTTCCAATAGGGCATGTAAAGGCTTCGAACAATGATTATCCTTGATTTTGGGTAAATCTGGTTATTTGGTTACGGAGAACAGCGGTCTTACTCGAGGGAAAATATCTATCAAGGAATACTTTTCTAAGGTCTTCCCAAGTTGTTATGGAATTGGGTGGAAGAGAATCTAACCATGATAGGGCTTTATCTCTGAGGGAAAAAGGAAATAATCTTAAGCAGGTCGCCTCAGGAAAGGCTCCATTGGTTTTAAAGGTGTCTGCTAACTGGAGAAATTTGTTTAAATGTTGATTTGGGTTCTCGGTAGCAAGACCTGTGAATTTCCTATGCTCTACTAATTACAGCAGGGATGGTTTAAGTTCAAAATTATTAGCTGGGATGGCTGGGTTTACTATACTAAAACTAGGATCCTCGTTGGATGGTTGGGCGAAATCCTTAAGAGGTCTTTGATTTTGATCTTCGGCCATAGCTCTCCTAATTTTATGGAAAAATAAACGTGCACGAGCGTAACGTTCAGGTTCAGCTAGAGGGTCTACTAAGCTTTCGGTACTGCGAGTCTTTCGCATTGACCGACAGGTAACAACCTTAGTCTAAACGGTATAACAACAGGGTACAAAATTTGACAAAATTGGTCCCCGGCAACGGCGCCAAAAACATGATGCATGTTTTTCGCAAGTGTATGAACGCGTCAGAGTAATATAAAAGATTGTCGAATCCACAAAGACCAAATGTCAATCTTTTGTTATCTATTGTTATGATGTGTATCTAAGGCAATTGAAAATAGTAGTTTCAAGGAGTGCATAATGATAAATAAAGTAATAACTTTAAATTGATAAATACAGGTTCGAATGCAATTCACATAATACAGTATCTGCGTACTGCACAAATATCGAAAGATGAAGGTTCGGATCCTCGGTAGGATTTCCGGCGAATTGATTTTGTTGCACGGCTGATATCAGCGAAGGTTTCAATTCGAAATCGTTTCGGTTGATAGCCGGTGCGGCAATGCTGGAATGCGGTTCAGCTTGTGAAGGACTAGCGTAATATTTGAATGGATGATTCGGTTCTTCAGCCATCTCTGCGTCTTTGATGTTCCGACCGGTTTAGGTGGATCAATTTGAAGATCTGGAATGTTGTAATTTCGTTCGTAGTCGAATATTCGTCTTCTTACGTGTAAGAAGCGTTCTGATTCTGGAACTAGAGGTTGCAAGTCTTCGCCTTGAGAGCGAGTACTTGGCATACACTCGGGAAATTAGATTAAGAAAAAAAATAGTTGTTACCTTAGTCTAGACAATGCTACTCTAATAGTGCACTAGTAACTAAATTAAGGTCCCCGACAACGGAGCCAAAAACTTGGTGGGGCGAAGACGCAATATGTGTCTAGCAGTATCTTAACTGCAAGCGCACAGCCTATTGAAGTAATATAAAAGATTGTCGATCCCACAGGGACTTTATGATCACTTAGTGCTAGAGGGTTTACTAGTTTAGCTAAGGTGGATGGTTGTCACGATTTTTTTGTTTTTAAGAATTAAAGACGGGAATTAAATTTTAGTTTAATAAAATAATGAGAAGGCGGTCGGTATGTAATTATGTTAACCTAGGCGGGTCAATCTAACCTAAGCTTATAAGGATGGTTCACTTAATATATTCTGTAGAGGTTATCAGTTTAAATATCTTTAACTCACACTCTCGTGGTCTTATCTCAGATCTTACTCCTAAAGCCATATGCCTGCTCTCGCTAGCCCATAAGTGTTTAGAAGATAATTTTTGGAAACTTAATAAGTCTAATTCATTTTAAAGCGCTCTCGTTGTATTTAAATTAAATGCCTAACTTTAGCTATCTGGTTAAAATCTCACACTCTCGTGGTCTCGACCTAACCTATTACACTTTCCTTACTCTCGTAACAAAAAGATTAATTTTTATAATAAAAAGTCACAGCCAGAATTTTAAGTTATTAATTGTTTTAGCTTAGATTCGATTTTGCCGAGTTGGTTTATTTTAATTACATACCGCCTAAATTGTTTAGCTACTCATATTTGTTGTACCAGACAGATGCAGAAACAGATGAACATAAATTAAAATATGCATTATAAAGTAATAAAAATAAATTCTTAACATAATAATCAAATTAATATAAATGCGAAATTATTAAAAACCTGAATAATAAAAATTGTAAAACTCCTTCTTCCACAGTCTGGCAAGCTCGGAGTGCGAATCGGAATCGAGAATAAAATTTAAACGAAATTCTGAAGGCTTGAAAGAAAATAAATAATAAAAATTTCCTAATGTTGGAAATTGTTATTTGATTTGGTTGGGATATAGAAATTAAAACAAGAACAAGAGCAATTGCTGAAAAAAATAATAAAATAGGGTGCAACAAAAATACGGCAGAGCTTCCGCGAAAAATAATAAAATCAAACTCTGTAGTTTCTACTTTGTAATCAAGCTATTTATAGAAAACATAATTTGGGCTTGGCAGTTGAAATCCATGCGTGGGCTTCGTTGTTGAAGAGAAAATCCAGGAGAAAATGTGTCACTGAGTCTGCGGAATAATAGGAACGCTTTTGTGACTTCACGTAGCACGTTTCATGACCAAATCAATTCAAGTAAACCTATTTTCCCTTTGTCACGTTCGTGACAAAGGTGTCACGGGCATTTTATTCATTTAAGGAGCGTCACGGTCGTGACAGCTTGGTGACGATCGTGACTGGTCCAGTTAGCGCGTCACGGTCGTGACAGCTTGGTGACGATCGTGACTGTTACAAATTATGCAGCATTTTGCAGAATTCCTTTCTTCTTCTTCTTTTCATGCTTGTTTTTATTCATTCCACCTTTGGCTTATGATTTAGCTCTATAATTTTTATACCTGCAAAATGACATAGAAAACTCGAAGAATCGGGTGTTAATACGATAAATGTGCGATAAAACGGTATTGAAACATAGTAATAAAACGATACGATTTCTCGTTATCAAACTTCCCCAAACTTAAACCTTTGCTTGTCCTCAAGCAAATAGTCGGTTGAAAAATGATCGATCAAGTTTCCATCGACGCATACACATAACAAACCATACGAGGAATCGTTTTGCTAGATAAACCGGTACTAGAATAAAACACTAACGATACACTAATGACACAAGCAACAAGCTAAGTCGTCGACTTCCCGTTAAACGAAACATTCGGTAATTGCATTGCGATTCTACCTAGAGTCTTTCGATCTTAATTCACCCGGTTTCATTCTAGCGCAATCACATTAAGCCTTTTGCCTTAGCACGCACGTAGTGGAGTAGCCGGTTAGTGACTTTGATCCTTTATAAGCAAGGGGTCTGGTACACGAATGTGGCAACCCTATATATATTATCCGAATCGGAGGTTGTGGGGGATCGAGCCGTAGCACGCCCTACCAAGTTCAGAACCAGGTACCTCTAAACCAACCCGCAATGGACTCCTTCTCATATTTCTCGTTTTTTATATGCGACCGTGTACTTTGGTGCAATTTCTTTTTATTGGCATCGAGATATGAAGGATCATTATAGATTAGGCATCAAATACTTATGTTCATCGGCTCCCCACGTGGTTTGTGTTCAGACGGTGCTGACTGCTAGTATAAACTACTAGGGGTTACTTTTGAACTGAAACTTAAGGTGTAGTCGTAACAATTATCGGAACGGAATGCTTAAGTAGGAAGTCTAAGGTGTCAAGACTGTATTGATCTTGTTGGATCTTTCTCAGCTTCCTAACTACGATTTCATAGGTAAGTCGGGTAATGCGAAGATAAAATAAAAAAATTCGGTATGGCTAAATAAACGGGGAAAATTCGAAACTGAAGAAATAGCACAAATATTACTTTGTTTAATTGAAAAACGGAAAGGGAAATACAACGAAATGGAAAATGCGGAAAGGGAAATGCGGAAACGGAAAGGTATCTCTCCTACACTATATCAGACATTGTCCTCAATGTTGTGATATAATAGCGGGGAATACAATACAAAAATCAGAAATGCGAAAAAAACTAAAACATAAACTTAAACTAAGGCTGCTGACGACCACGACCTCGGCTTCTGGTGCGGGAGCGTCTGGTTGGAGTCGCTTCGGGATCAGAACCGGTGGTGGTGAAAGCAGTGATATCAATACGCAAGGCCTCTAGCTCGCTAAAAATCTCTCCAAGCTTCTCATCTGTCGTCCTCTGGTTGCTGGCAACAGCTGAAAGTAGTGCATCATATTGCTCTTTTTGCCTTCGCTCTAGTGCGGCATTCATCTGATTCTGTTGATGAATGGCACGGAGGACGTCTTCAAGTGTGATGTCGGGTACAGGTGGCTGTCTGGTGGAGGACTCAGGGATGTTCTGTACTGGCTCAGCAGCATCCATGGTATCCTGCATCTCGTCCACTGGTGGATCGGTCTGCTCATCAATAATGGGGACATGGCCTGCAGCATCCGGTAAAGCAAATAGCCAATTGGCTCGGTTGGACGGATCGATGCGGTCACGGCAAGGCAAGGTGATGTGATGATAAACGGTGCCTTGGATAACAGGGTTGAACCTGCCATCCTCTCTCTGAGATATCAAATGGGCGGACCTGCAATAGTTCTTTGTAAGCAACTCTGCGGCTCTGCGAGGCAAATGAATAATCTGGTCACCAAGCTCCAGCTGAATGGCAAGGGTGGTAACAATCCCGCCAATGTAGAAGGGGGTTGCGCCTCGTTGCGCTACAGACTGGATATGGGATAAAAGGAACGGGGAAGCATTGATGCGCTCCTGGTTTAAGGCACAGTGCAAGAACAAGAGCTCCTTGGAGTTCAGCTTGTGATTGCTCTCTCTTGCGAAAATAGCATTGCAGATGATGCGATAGAAATATCGGATCGCCGGGTTATGGATGTGGGTAGCATTCAGACTCTGAAAGGCAGTAGCACGGGTGTTGGTGATGTCGTGCCACAAGGTGAAAGCAGTTTTGCTGAAGTTGTCCGGCACGCGGAGATGAGCATCGTCGCCATGATCGAAACCTAACAGTTCGGTGATCCTTGTTTGCGTGATTTCGAACTCTCGTCCGAGCATTCTGAACTTTGCAACGCCGGTGAGTTGACTTGATGAACCGGGAGGTGTAACATACTGAAACGAACTCAGAAATTCCAAGGTGAGGAGTTCGAATGTCGGTTGTGGTTGACTGCACAAGTGACACAAACCAACATGCCTAAGCAGGAGCTTCACGCCGTTGAGCAGTCCTAACTCCCTCAAGTACGGAAATGAGAGATGAGAGTTTTTGAGCTTTTGTGAGATAATGAAAAATGTGAAGAATTTGGTTCGGATTATAATAAAATGAGTGAATGTGAGAGGTTTGGAATATATGGAGAGGGTTAATGGAATTGATTGAGGGTAATGGGAGGTTACGGGATAATGAGGAGATAATGGGAGGTTTCTTATTTTTGTGAAAATGGAGGAGTGGGTTCTGCGAAGGTGAACGGTTCTGTTTCTCAGAATTCGTATAACAGGGTGGTCACGGTCGTGAGGGATGCATGACGGTCGTGACGCGCTAAATAGCTCGTCACGATCGTGAGTGATAAGTGACGACCGTGATGGCTTTAAAAACTTATAATTTTTCACAGAATGCATTATCTCACTTCGTTCAATGCAATTTTTCTTTATCACTTCTCATTTAATTCCAACACAAACAATATATATAATATTGGATCAACAAGTATTAGCAGCAATTATCATCACACGAGAAATCATAAAATATTAATCAATTTAAATATAACAGTAAGTAATGAAAAGCATAGAAATTGATTAAATTAGAAAGTGGCAAAACTATAAGTACTTTGCTTTTGATATAATGGAAGGAAAATTACATTAATAAAAATAAGGTACGAAAATGTTTGCAAAATGTTAAAACTAACTAGAAACAAAAGCGAGAAGTAAAATAAATTAAATCACTACAGCATTTTCAAAGTTGCTTCTTCAAATCTTCAAGTGCGGAGTTTAAATGGTAGAATTGTTCACATGTTATGTCAGTTAAACCTATAACGTCCAGTCGCATGCTTTTAACCTCATCCTTAACAACATTAATATCGGCTTGGTAAACTTCAAGAGTATCCATAATTTTCTTTAAGTTGTCAGCATATCCTACTTGATTTACTTCAGGGGTTTCAATCACTTCATCAGTGTGGTCAATGCCATGGTAACCAGGAGGTGTCTCAGGGTCACTTTCTACATCGGTCATTATGTCATCCCTTATTTTGTAAGATTGTGGTGTTTCGGGAGTGGATGGATAGTCAGGAGGGGTAAGCTCATAAAGCCAATTATCTTTATTATGAACACTGACTCTAGCATGGTTTGGTAATGTGAACAGGGTTACTACTTCATTCCTGATTAGGTACTCGTAAGGTGGTTGTCCTAAGTTTCTTATGATTTGGCGGTTAAAGCAAAAGTTCAGATTCATGGGACGGATGGTACCTAAATGGTTACACTTGTGTAATTGGTATCTTAGCCCTAAGGCATCAGCAATCATGGTGACAAGGCCTCCTACCAATATGGGTAGATCAGGTTCTTCTTGGATTCGGGTGAAGGTTTGCATCATGAATGGTACACCATTAACTGGTTGTCCATTGGTCAGACAGGACATAATGAATATCTCATCTTTAGATACTCCAGTGAGGTTTTCTTCTTTTCCAAAGAAGGTGTGGGCAAGGATCTTATGGAAATAGCGGATAGCAGGGTTATGTATCTCATCATTGTTCATGTTATTCGGCTCAGGATGGTAATTTCCGGTTAAGGTTCCCCAAAATAAGTCCAGCTCAATGTCCATCAATTCTACCTGTGTGGTAGTAAAAGCAAAGGGTCCACTAGGGAATCCTAATAAGTCAGCTAGTTCTTTATGGTTAAAGTCATATTCTATTCTGAATAGTCGGAAACTGATAAATCCTTTCCTGAATCCAAAACCGCGCTCGGGTAAGTAAACTAAGGAGCTTAAGAACTCAAGGGTGAGCTCGCGGTAAGTCACAAACTTTTGTTTTATTAGTGCATTCTCCCATCCAAGTTGGTTAAACAGGTATAGGATGCTATCATGTATACCTAAAGTTTCCATAGTCAGATCATCCGGATACAGAGTCAAATCCATTGGTCTCTGTGATAACTCTTCAAATTTCATTCTCTGGTTCCTACCTCTAAATTTGGTTTCCGTAATGTTTCTCGGTTGGTTAGCCATAGTTAGTGTAAATGTGGAGGAAACAAATCAGGGGGAGAAGGAAAGTGGAAAAGACTTTAGAAAATCTGTAAAAGTGATTTAGAAAATAAAAATTAAAAATAAAAATAAAGAAAATAACAAAATAAATGCATAAATAAAAGCAATAATGATAATAGTGAAATAAAACAATAAAATGATAAAATGATAAAACGATAAAACGATAAAACAATAAAATGATAAAATGATAAATGATAAAATGGGTTGCCTCCCACTAAGCGTTGTTTTTATCGTCAAAAGCCTGACGTAATGCTTAGGGGTAGATTAATCAGGGAAATTATTGGACAACTCTAAAAGCCTTAGACTATTTGCATAATCTCTATTTTCAACTTTATGGTAATGTTTTAATCGTTGTCCGTTTACTGTGAATGGTTCACTATTTCTACCCTTAATTTCTATTGCTCCGCTCGGGAACACTCTAGTTATTTCAAAGGGTCCTGACCATCTAGATTTTAGTTTTCCAGGAAAGAGCCTAAGTCTTGAATTAAAGAGGAGTACAACGTCTCCCACACTAAATTCTTTCCTAGATAGGCGTTTATCGTGCCATCGCTTAGTTCTTTCTTTATATATCTTAGCATTCTCATAAGCATCTAACCTTAACTCTTTTAATTCGTTAATATCGAGGATTCGCTTTTCTCCTGCGGCATTATAGTTTATATTGAGAGTTTTAATCGCCCAATATGCTTTGTGTTCTAGTTCTACCGGGAGATGACAAGACTTTCCATACACTAATTTGAAAGGTGTAGTTCCTATGGGTGTCTTGTAAGCTGTCCTATAAGCCCATAAAGCTTCATTAAGTTTAGATGACCAATCTTTCCTAAATATGGCGACAATCTTTTCTAAGATTTATTTAATTTCTCTGTTTGAGACTTCGACCTGTCCACTTGTTTGTGGATGATATGGTGTTGCTACACGATGTCTGACTCCATACTTAGATAGTAATTTGTCAAAGATTTTCGAAATGAAGTGCGAGCCACCGTCACTTATGACAAGTCTAGGCACACCAAATCTTGGAAAGATTATATTCTTGAAAAGCTTAATTACTACTCGTGTGTCATTTGTAGGAGAAGCTATAGCCTCAATCCATTTTGAAACATAATCGACAGCTACGAGTATGTAATTATTATCGAAAGATGATGGGAATGGTCCCATGAAATCTATTCCCCAGACGTCAAAGACTTCTACTTCTAATATTCCTCTTTGAGGCATTTCATCTCTTCTTGAAATATTACCGGTGCGTTGACACCGATCGCAATTTATAACAGCGATGTGGACATCTTTCCATAAATTAGGCCAGAATAGGCCAACTTGTAAGATTTTTGCACAAGTCTTGGAAGTGCTTGCATGTCCACCATAAGGAGATGAATGACAATGAGCAATGACATCTTCTATTTCTTCTTCGGGAATACATCGACGAAAGATTCCGTTGGGTCCTCTTTTGAACAATAATGGTTCATCCCAATAGTAATGTTTGAGATTGTGAAAGAATTTCTTTTTCTGCTGATAGGTTAAATCAGGTGGAAGAGCTCCTGCAGCTAAGTAGTTGACAATGTCAGCGTACCATGGCAGTCCTACGGTTGTTTGGAATGTTTTCACGGGTTCTGGTTCATCTATATCTAACTGAACTGGGTCGCTTCCTATTTGTGCTATCAGCTGTTCATACGGAAAATCGTCGTTGATCGGCACTTGTTCGGGTTTAATACCTTCTATTCTAGATAAATGGTCCGCTACGACGTTTTCAGTACCTTTATTATCTTTTATTTCAAGATCAAACTCTTGTAAGAGTAAAATCCATCTCAAGAGTCTTGGTTTAGCATCTTTCTTAGTTAATAAATATCTGATAGCAGCGTGGTCTGTGTAAACGATTATTTTCGCTCCCACTAGGTAGGAACGGAATTTGTCAAGCGCAAAGACAACTGCTAACAATTCTTTTTCAGTAGTGGCGTAGTTCATTTGAGCAGAATCTAAGGTTCTACTGGCATAGTAAATTGCGTGAAGTTTCTTGTCCTTCCTTTGTCCTAGAACTGCGCCTACAGCATAGTCACTCGCATCGCACATGATTTCGAAAGGTAATCTCCATTCAGGGGGTTGCATGATTGGTGCGGTGATGAGGGTTGTTTTTAGAGTTTCGAATGCTTTAAGACAATCTTCATTGAATATGAACTCAGCGTCTTTCATTAATAAACCGATAAGAGGTTTAGTGATTTTCGAGAAATCTTTGATGAATCGTCGGTAGAAGATCTTTTAGGGGGTTGAAGATCTTTTATGACTTCTATCTTAGCTTTATCAACTTCAATTCCCTTGTCAGATATAACGTGTCCTAGTACGATTCCTTCTCTGACCATGAAATGACATTTCTCCCAGTTAAGCACGAGGTTTACTTTTACACATCTTTCTAACACCATTTCTAAATTTGATAGACATCCTTCAAAACTTTGCCCTCATATAGAGAAGTCGTCCATGAACACTTCCATGATTTTTTCTATGAAATCTGCGAAGATTGACATCATACATCTTTGAAAGGTTGCAGGAGCGTTGCATAATCCAAAGGGCATTCGTCTATAAGCGAACGTTCCATAAGGGCATGTGAATGTAGTCTTTTCTTGATCATCTGGGTGGATAGGGATTTGGAAAAATCCTGAGTAACCATCAAGATAACAGAAATATGAGTGCTTGGCTAATTGTTCTAACATTTGATCTATAAAAGGTAGTGGGAAATGATCTTTTCGAGTGGCTTTGTTTAGTTTACGATAATCGATGCACACTCTATGTCTTGTCACTACTCTTTGTGATATCGATTCGCCTTTAGCGTTTTTCACAACGGTGATACCTCCTTTCTTTGGTACCACATGCACTGGACTAACTCATTTACTATCAGAGATTGGATATATTATTCCAGCGTCTAGTAGTTTCTTAACTTCTTCCTTTACTACAGTGCTAAGGATTGGGTTAATTCTTCTTTGAGATTCTCTGGAGGTCTTGCAATCTTCTTCTAGCAAAATACGATGCATACAAATTGAAGGGCATGTTCCTTTGAGATCAGATATGTTATATCCTAATGCAGTTGGATATTTCTTTAAGACATCTAAAAGTTTCTTTGTTTCAATTGTTCCTAAACTGGAATTGATTATAACTGGTCTTGTACATTCAGTGTCTAAGAATTTGTATCTTAGGTTCTTAGGTAAAGTTTTTAACTCTAATGTAGGTTTATTCTTACTTGGCATGGGATCCGGTGTAAGTGCTAAACTTTCGCTTAGACTATCATCCTGATATGGTTCACGCCAATTATCATCTTCGAAAATCGGAGGGATTTGAATTTTCATAATTTCAGAATAGGTAGTTTCTTTCATTTCCATTTCTCTTACACATTCGTTAATTACATCCAATAGATAGCATGTTTCCTCTATAGCTGGTGATTGTAAGAATTGTGTTAAAATAAATTCAACTTTCTCTTCACCTACTTCAAAGGTTAGCTTTCCTTTCTTTACGTCAATAATAGCTCCGGCGGTAGCTAAGAATGGTCTTCCTAGTATGATAGGTGTAGTGGAGTCTTCAGAGATGTCCATGATTATAAAATCAGTAGGAATATAGAATTGTCCTATACGCACTGGGATGTTTTCTAGTATGCCTACAGGATATTTAATAGAGCGATCGGCTAGTTGAACAAACATTTTAGTGGGTCTTAGGTCTCCCATGTCTAGCCTTTTGCAAATTGTTAAGGGCATAACACTGATACTGGCTCCTAAATCGCATAGAGCTTTGTCGATGACGAATTTTCCTATTACACAGGGTATAGAGAAACTTCCTGGATCTTTTAGCTTAGGAGGCATATTATTCTGAATTATTGCGTTACACTCAGCAGTAAGTGTAACGATTCCGTTATCCTCTATCTTTTTCTTATTGGATAAGATTTCCTTTAAAAACTTAGCATACGAGGGCATTTGAGTGATAGCTTCTGTAAATGGAATAGTAATATTCAACTGTTTCAAAAGTTCAACAAATTTCTTAAACTGGCCCATCGTCTTAGAATTGGTTAATCTCTGAGGGTACGAAATTGGTGGTTTATAAGGTGGTGGAGGCACATAAGACTTTTCTTTCTCCACTGCCTCTTGATTATTATCTTCCTTTTCTTCTGGTTCATTCACCATTTCAGTTGGTTTATCCGGTTTTTGGTACATGGCTGGATTGTCAAGTCTTGGATCGGTAGGTCCGTCAAGTTCCTTGCCACTTCTTAATATCACAGCATTAGCCTGTCCTTTCAGATTAGGTTGAGGTTGTCCAGAAAATACTCCAGCTGGTGCAGCGGTAGGTGCTTGTTGTTGAGCTACTTGTGAAATCTGAGTTTCTAGCATTTTGTTATGTGTAGCTAACGCGTCTACCTTGCTCACTAATTGTTTAATCTGCTCACTAGTGTGTATGTTTTGGTTTAAGAAATCCTTGTTCGTCTGAGATTGGGTAGCTATGAAGTTTTCCATCATCAACTCAAGGTTCGATTTTCTAGGGATATTAGGAGTAGTCTTTTGATATCCCGGTGGTGTAGCTGGTGCTTGACCTGGTGCGTATAAAGCATTGTTGTTCTTATAGGAGAAGTTCGGATGATTCTTCCAACCTGGTTTGTATGTGTTTGAGTACGGGTTTCCTTGAGCGTAATTCACTTGATCTGTGGGAATTCCTGCTAATAGTTGACAATCAGGGACAGCATGTCCTGGAACTCCACATAACTCACAGTTAGGTGTTACCGCAGCCACGGTGGCTGTTGGTGTTATGGCCAAGTTGTCGATCTTTTGGTTAAGTTGGTCAAACTTTTCATTGACTTGGTCCATACTACTTACTTCGTACATACCTCCTTTTGTTGGTTTCTCAGTTGCGACTCTCTCGCTTCCCCATTGGTAATGGTTTTGAGCCATACTCTCGATAAGTGCATAAGCATCATTATATTCTTTGTCCATTAGTGCACCGCCTGCGGCAGCGTCAATTGTCATTCTTGTATTGTACAAGAGTCCATTGTAGAAGGTATGGATGACCATCCATTCTACTAATCCGTGATGTGGACAAAGTCTCAGTATATCTTTATAGCGTTCCCAAGCTTCGAAAAGTGACTCGTTTTCCTTTTGCTTAAATCCGTTGATTTGAGCTCTTAGCATAGCTGTCTTGCTAGGTGGGAAATATCTTGTCAAGAAGACTCTCTTTAGTTCCTCCCACGTAGTTACTGAATTCGAGGGTAGAGACTGAAGCCAGGCTCTCGCTCTGTCTCGAAGCGAAAAAGGAAAAAGACGTAATCTAATAGCTTCTTGGGTAACTCCATTAGCTTTTACAGTATCTGTGTACTGCACAAATATCGAAAGATGAAGGTTCGGATCCTCGGTAGGATTTCCGGCGAATTGATTTTGTTGCACGGCTGATATCAGCGAAGGTTTCAATTCGAAATCGTTTCGGTTGATAGCCGGTGCGGCAATGCTGGAATGCGGTTCAGCTTGTGAAGGACTAGCGTAATATTTGAGTGGATGATTCGGTTCTTCAGCCATCTCTGCGTCCTTTGATGTTCCGACCGGTTTAGGTGGATCAATTTGAAGATCTGGAATGTTGTAATTTCATTCGTAGTCGAATATTCATCTTCTTACGTGTAAGAAGCGTTCTGATTCTGGAACTAGAGGTTGCAAGTCTTCGCCTTGAGAGCGAGTAATTGGCATACACTCGGGAAATTAGATTAAGAAAAAAAAATAGATGTTACCTTAGTCTAGACAATGCTACTCTAATAGTGCACTAGTAACTAAATTAAGGTCCCCGGCAACGGCGCCAAAAACTTGGTGGGGCGAAGACACAATATGTGTCTAGCGGTATCTTAACTGCAAGTGCACAGCCTATTGAAGTAATATAAAAGATTGTCGATCCCACAGGGACTTTATGATCACTTAGTGCTAGAGGGTTTACTAGTTTAGCTAAGGTGGATGGTTGTCACGATTTTTTTGTTTTTAAGAATTAAAGACGGGAATTAAATTTTAGTTTAATAAAATAATGAGAAGGCGGTCGGTATGTAATTATGTTAACCTAGGCGGGTCAATCTAACCTAAGCTTATAAGGATGGTTCACTTAATATATTCTGTAGAGGTTATCAGTTTAAATATCTTTAACTCACACTCTCGTGGTCTTATCTCAGATCTTACTCCTAAAGCCATATGCCTGCTCTCGCTAGCCCATAAGTGTTTAGAAGATAATTTTTGGAAACTTAATAAGTCTAATTCATTTTAAAGCGCTCTCGCTGTATTTAAATTAAATGCCTAACTTTAGCTATCTGGTTAAAATCTCACACTCTCGTGGTCTCGACCTAACCTATTACACTTTCCTTACTCTCGTAACAAAAAGATTAATTTTTATAATAAAAAGTCACAGCCAGAATTTTAAGTTATTAATTGTTTTAGCTTAGATTCGATTTTGCCGAGTTGGTTTATTTTAATTACATACCGCCTAAATTGTTTAGCTACTCATATTTGTTGTACCAGACAGATGCAGAAACAGATGAACATAAATTAAAATATGCATTATAAAGTAATAAAAATAAATTCTTAACATAATAATCAAATTAATATAAATGCGAAATTATTAAAAACCTGAATAATAAAAATTGTAAAACTCCTTCTTCCACAGTCTGGCAAGCTCGGAGTGCGAACCGGAATCGAGAATAAAATTTAAACGAAATTCTGAAGGCTTGAAAGAAAATAAATAATAAAAATTTCCTAATGTTGGAAATTGTTATTTGATTTGGTTGGGATATAGAAATTAAAACAAGAACAAGAGCAATTGCTGAAAAAAATAATAAAATAGGGTGCAACAAAAATACGGCAGAGCTTCCGCGAAAAATAATAAAATCAAACTCTGTAGTTTCTACTTTGTAATCAAGCTATTTATAGAAAACATAATTTGGGCTTGGCAGTTGAAATCCATGCGTGGGCTTCGTTGTTGAAGAGAAAATCCAGGAGAAAATGTGTCACTGAGTCTGCGGAATAATAGGAACGCTTTTGTGACTTCACGTAGCACGTTTCATGACCAAATCAATTCAAGTAAACCTATTTTCCCTTTGTCACGTTCGTGACAAAGGTGTCACGGGCATTTTCTTCATTTAAGGAGCGTCACGGTCGTGACAGCTTGGTGACGATCGTGACTGGTCCAGTTAGTGCGTCACGGTCGTGACAGCTTGGTGACGATCGTGACTGTTACAAATTATGCAGCATTTTGCAGAATTCCTTTCTTCTTCTTCTTTTCATGCTTGTTTTTGTTCATTCCACCTTTGGCTTATGATTTAGCTCTATAATTGTTATACCTGCAAAATGACATAGAAAACTCGAAGAATCGGGTGTTAATACGATAAATGTGCGATAAAACGGTATTGAAACATAGTAATAAAACGATACGATTTCTCGTTATCAGGTACTCCACGGGAGCCCTTTGAAAAATTGACTGCATTTGGTTTGAAAAAGGTTTGTTAAATGAGAGTGGAGGGATGAGGAAAGAATTATTTTTTAATATTTTTGTGTTTGGAGAGGTTTACCATTTCATGCCTATGTACCCACAAAGTGCAATGCAAGATCAAAACCCCGTAGTTTGTGGTATAAATAGTGAAAATGGTGGGTTATGATTAATTTTATTAAGCGAAGAGAAATCATCATCTTCAAGTGGATGGCCAAACAAACTACCATGAGAATAAATGCATGGGCTCATACATCATTATGGGGAGAGCGCCAACTCGGATAAAATCAACGAGTATGCCACTAAACCCCCACGAATGACAAGAGAATCAATTACATCAAACTACAACCATGGAGATTGAAAGCCTTGCACCTGACTAAAGAATAATGACTCATAATCGGCACTCTTTTAAAAAAAAATACACAAAAGTGCACAAAGGCACAAAACAACTTGAATGAGTTTGATTCTTTTTATTTTTTGAATTAAGGTCAACATGATTAAATTCATTGATTTTAAGAGAAAAGAAAAGGAGTAAAAGCCATTTGACAAAAGTCAAGGTTTTTGTTTATTAAAGAGGTGATGATTTTAAAAAGAAAGAATCCTTTGAAAAAGGGAGAAGATTTTGAAAATTAAAGAAGGGGATGAGATGAAGGGACTATCCTAAAAAAGAAAATAAGGAGATAAGGGAAGAAAGATCTAACCAAACTTGATGACACTTCAAATTATGAGCATAAGAGTTCCATCCTTATAAGCTAGCAAATGGCCAAATAAAGACAAATTCCAACTTCATGAAGATCAAGGCAAAGGAAGTGTGTCCTAAGAATCTAAGTCCAAATCTTCATTCCAAAGCCAAGGATAGTAACCAATAGTCCACAAATTAAAGTCACAAGTTTTTTAGAAGTTAAATCCTTTATTAATGTTTTTATGTCCAAATGGACAAATGGAAAATCAACAACAAAATAAGAGCAAATAATAAACATGATATGGATGAATAAAACATAATAAAAAATAATAAAATAAAAACAATAAAAGTGCAAGAATTTAAATGTTAGTAGCAAAAGAAATTAAAGTGCAAGAATCTAAAATATTAATAATAATAATAGTATAATAATATTTACATAATAATAATGGCATGGTGAACTTAATCAACCACAACCAAAAAGAGCAACCAAAATCGAAAGGCAACCGGATCCGCTTAGCATCTTACACTATAACGATTAATCAAGGTAAACCGAACCGAATTCAATGAAATTTGAAAGGAGATTGGGAGACCCAAAGTACCTACGTATCAAACATTCATAAGTCTCGATTCTTAATGAAATATGATTAACTATTTTGGGATTACGCGATCAACAAGAGATCCGGTCCACGAAAGTGCAAGTACCCTATTAGATTTTTATTCTGAAGTCGGGACACATTTAGGTCTATGTTAAGCAATCGCCGAGTAATTTACGAAGTAATTACCCTACAAATGAGGCCGGCCACCACCAATTAAGGTGTACAATATTAGTGCTAATGCATGCGAGATAAACGATATGTAAATTTCCATCTGGACGCAATACCGCACAAAACTAAAGGTGAATACCAAATTGAGCCGCACTCACGGTATTCTTCCATCCTTAAGTTCAATCACTAATCTCGGTGGATTCAAGCATGAAAATGTATCACTAACGCAAAGTACCTTAAATGAATTAAATAATCCACTTAAAGGTAGTTTTGAATTAGTGAATATTAACTACTCTAATCTACACCCAAAGTTCATTGAGATTAAGGAGAAATTACTCCCAAAAGTGATTCCCAAGGTAAAAATATAAAGGAGGAAGAAGAAGAAAGAGAAACCAAAAAGAGGCTTAAAACAAGCCAAAAAATCAATTCTGACTTGCGTTAACCTGTTAATGCATATGGTTAATCGGTTAACACTGAAGCAGCAGCAAGAAAAATGCAGAAATTCAGCATTGATCCATTTTAAAACCTTTTCTCAAACATTTGATGATCATGATCTAAATTTGCACGAATTTTAAAACTAAAATACAGTGGAATCTCTGCAATCAAACAACAAATAAAGATCCAAAGGATCCAGAAACAAAGGCACCAATGATCTACATCTTGAATGTTGATGGTGAATATGGATTTATGGAGAAAGATGAATTACCAAAAACACTTCTTCAAATTGGACCAAATCAAGCTTAGATCTACTGAAATTGATGAACAAAAGAAGGAAAGGATGAAGGTTTAGCTCAAGTTACTCAAGAATTCACATTGAATTCTTGATAACTTCAAAAGAAAGAAAGTGAGCTTTGGAGAATTTTGGTGTTGGGGAAGTATTTTGCAAGAGGTTTTGTGGTTATCAAAAGCTTGGTGAATGAATGAAATTATGGTTCTATTTAAAGACTTTAGGTATGGGAATTTGGTGAAATGGAGCTTGCTTTGGTAATTAAAATTAGGCTTGGTAATTGCAATTTTGGTGGGAAATAGAAAAGAGTGGTGATTAGTGAGAGTTTATGGTAGGAAATGATCAAAGTGATGTAGAGAAATCAAAGACCAATGTATCTAGAATTTTCCAATTAAATCAATGATCTAAGGGTGCTGAATTTGAATAAAATATTCAAATTTCGCACTGGTTAACCGGTTTACCAAGCTGAATTTTGAATATTTTGTTCAAATGAGGTCGCTTGGTTGCCGTGGTCCGATTCTTTTTGTACGTCGAAGAAATAAATACATGAACCTTGGAAATCCTTTGAATGAATCAATTAAATTGGGAAATCCTTGATCAGATAAATTTGAATTATTTGCGGATCAACTTCGACTTTTGTCTGTGAAATTTACTCGAGCTGCAGGACTGATATTTTTGGTATTTTTAATGGTTCCTCTTCCTGAAAAAGGTTAGTAAAAGGAAACAAAAATTTTTTTTTTATTTTGATTCATGGTTAATAAATATAAACAAATAAAGTAATTAAGACAACGGTGATCCCCTGTGAGGCATAAACCTAACCCGAGAAGAACCGAGCAACCAACACGAGTCAACCGGAGTTGACTTAACCCTGGACCAAAGGATCAACTACCAGGCCATCCGATGACCACAAAATGATGACACACGGTGATCAGGATGGGAAACATGCACACAAGATTAAAGTCAAAGCCCACAAGAAACAAATTTTGCATGAACAAAACAGTCCCTAAACTATAACGTTGGGAGCAAATTTAGTCCTAACCCCTATTTCTCACTTCAAAAATGTTGATGTGTCAATATTTTAAGTGATGTGGCAAAAAGAATACTTGTGTTGCATTTCCATATCATTTAAAACATAATATCTTATTTAAAATAATTGGATTAATATTTGAAAAATTAAAAACATAAATATATTAATTAGGCATATGTATTAATCAACAACCAAATCCAAAATATACAAAATTCATCTATGTATGTCCAAAATATACAAAATTCATCTATGTATGTACAAATAAACAAAGATTTTAATCCACATCCAGAAAATCTCTTTTTTTTTCATGAGTTCTATCTATGTACAAATAAACAAAATAAAAAACAAAAAACAACAACCTTAAACAAAATTCATCTATATAAAATCTCATTTTTTTTCATGAGTTCTATCTATGTACAAATAAATAAATAAAAACAACAACCTTAAACAACAAAATCCAAACATGTTTGTTCTTCATAGATTTTCAAAGAAGCTACAAAATAGAAGATGAAGAGGTGCGGTTTAAAATTAGATGGAAACCCAATTTTGCTCAACCTCTCCCATTAGAAACCAAATTTAAACCCATCTATCTATGAGGAAAAGGAAAATGTAAACCACAAATAGTGTCAAAGGACCAGAAAGAGAAAAACGATGTTGGGTCGGGAAGGAACAGAGAGATGCACAAGGAGAGCTTCTCAATTGAAGCCTTTTTCCATGCAGTAGCGGAGGTTTTATTATTTGCAGGAAGAAGAAAATTGTGGCGTGTAGGAAAGAGGTTGTTGTTGTTTGTTTGTGAGTTTTGGGATTTAGGGTTTTTGAGATGTAAATGGGTTAGTTATTAGGTTTTGTTGTTCATCTTATATGGGTGAAGAAGAAAAAGGTTAATGGTGAATGAGATTGAGAAAAAGGTTGAAGTAGAAAATAGAAAATGCTTAGATTCTGAAAAACATTTTAATTTGATGAATTAATAATTTCTGAAAAATATTATGAATTTCTGAAAAAATATTTATTATTTTTGTCTTATTTTTAAAACAAATTTGATGAATTCATATGATTTCTTTGGCCACATCGTTTAAAATTTGGACTTATATTGTAACTAACAATATAATTTAGAGACTCTTTTGTTCATTTTTAAAATATAACGAACAATTTTGTGAGTTGGTCAAAACACGAGGACCAAAAATGTTATTAAGTCTTAAAATTACTAATACGATCCTAATCGAGAAAGTTTAAAATTAATCTTAAATTTTAAATACCACAATTCACTCACGTCCCTCTTGGGCTTGAAGTCACTTGCCCAACAATTTAGTTTGATTCTTTCAGACGATACTTAAGTTAAATCCCTCAGACGATACATTAAGTTGAGTCCCTTATGCAATACAATAAGTTAAGTCCCTCAAAAAAATATTTTTAATTGAGTCTCTCATGCGATACTTTAATTTGAGTCACCTAGGAATTCTAAGTTAATCTAAGGCAATATGGATTACAAAGGGCGGCAGTAATACCATAATTTTTCACATGGGCCTGAAGTTCCAAAGAAGAAAGAACTAAATGATTGCATTAATAAAATAAGACAAATGGCTAGAATGGGTGAATGAAATAAAAAATGAAGTTAAAAAGCACTTTTATTTATCCTTTCAATATGATCCTATGTCTTGACCAACAATTGGAGGAACATTAGATCATCAAATAACACTAGCAAGCATTCTTTTCAACACTAAATCATTTTTTTTAATAAGCAATAGAACAGTATAATATAAACACAAGATACTAGGGGTATCTTAACCCAAACATACAATCAACCAACAACTATGTGCTGCAAGAAAGACTATAACAAAGGAATTACAAAAAATCTAACGGATATTTATGTCACTCGTAAAGATTGCACACCGAATTCCCTTTGTTAGTAGAGATAAGCCACTACCATGAATAAAACTTGATTCTAAGAAGAATCGAATCTGTATCAAAGATATCGTCATTGAAAATAATTTGATTGCGTACCCGCCATAAATACCAAAACACTTCAACCATACGCTACAAGTAGAATTTTGCTTAACCCTCCCTCTTAGCTTCCATATCAAAAACAACATATGATTGGTAATTCTTGTTTCTTGTAACATATCAATCTCCAACCACTCACAAACCTTCTTCCATACCGCCTTGGATTTACGACATAACATGAATAAATGAAAGGCATCCTCCAAATGACAAAAACAATGGTGCATACCGTTTCGTGTGGATTTGATATAATGTCGCGGCGTAAAAGATTTCGCTGCATTGGAAGCCTATCCAACAACAACCGCCAACCAAAGAGTTTCACTTTCATTGGAATTATAGAATTCCATAAACAATGGAGGAATGCTTTGAGTTATGCATCCAACAAACTGCCAACATTAAACTCCATCAACTGATTGTAAAATGACTTTACCGTAAAAATATTTGTTGGATGCAAAGACCAAATAAATATATCCTCTGCATCCCTAGTTGGAGAAATGTCTAGCAGTAAACACTTTAAGTCTTGTAACTCTGATTTGCATGCCAAAAACTCTGGTTGGTTGTAAAACTCCGGCCTCCACTGCTAGCTAGAGTCTGACCAGCTGGCAACATCCCTCACCCTCCTACCTTAAACTTTCTATCTAAATTCTATGTTGCAGGAAAGTTAATAAAAACAATTACATCATCCTTTTTGGAAATTATTTCAAAAACAATTCACTCGCCAAGAGTATGGAGATTATCTCCCAATTTGTCTCATTGGGAATTTATACAAGATCTTATCGAAGATATTGGCACATATATTGAAGAAATTATTATCAAAGGTTATCTCCCCTTGCGAATCTTCTGAGTATGCATATTTTGGATTGGGCAGTGGTTGTAAACGATAGCTTAGAATCGACAAAAAAAAAAAAAAAATGATAAATGTCTATTGTTGAAAGTTGATTTTGAAAAGGTTTACGATACAATTAATTGGAAATTCCTGTAGGATATGATGAGCAATAATGGATATATGTTGGATAAAAGAATGTAATTGCAACAACTTCATGTCCATTTTTGTCAATGGTAGTCCAACTATAGATTTTAGAGTGGCAAATGGTTTTTATCAAGGGGATCCTTTAGCATCCTTTCTCACTCTTATTGTAGAAAAAGATCTAACAACACTAACTAACAATGTATAATAGTTATGGATACTTAATGGTTATTAAACTCATCAAACACTCTTGTACATAATCTTACAGTTGGTTGACGACACCGTTTTTCAAGCCCACATATCTTGGGAAAATTTGATGCCTCAAAAAAATCATAAGAAGCTTCGAATTATTTCTTCAATAGTAATTTAATTGGATTCAATTTAGATGATTCTTTATTTATGGCAACATAAACATTTATGTCTTTCCGTGTTTCAAAGGCTAATTTCAAATTCTTGTGAATCCCAATTGATGATAATCGAAGAAGATGCGCTTCTTGGAATCTAATAGTGGAGAATGTTAATAACACATTTTCATCTTAGATAGGTCAAAACTTCTCTATCGGGGTCAGAATCACGTTAATCAATTTGGTGCTCAACAATTTACCCTTTGACTTATTTTCAATTTTCAAGGCTAAAAAAATCATCAATAAGCTAATCCAAATTCAAAAAAGTTATTTATGGTGTGGAGATTCGGAGGGCAAGAGGGTATTTTAGGTGAAGTGAGGCAACTGTATCTTCCTAAACATAAAGTTGGACTAGGGATACAAAAATATCCTATTTTAATTCAGCATTAATAGGGTTTGATATAATAAGATGTATAGTATAGATTTGATGATATGGTATGCAACTTGTTGGATAATACTAATAGAAATGCTAAAAATTAGATTCTGTTTAAAGGAGAAATCATTCATATAGAAGAAGAACAAAGCAAATAAATTAAAAGAATAACTTAGCTTTGCCCCTCGAACAAGAAATTTGCCACTTGATGTCACAATTATTATAGTGAGCATGTCTTTACTTTCCTGTGGAAAAAACAAGAAAGACCAATACTGTTGAACTAGATATGCTAAGTATTGAGGTAGTCCATTAAATTAGACAAAGATTATCTACCCATTAAGAGTTCTATATATATCCTGTCAATGAGGCCCTTGACCTTGAGTTTTCTTAGTACTCTCTCTCTATATATACCAAAATAAATAAACTTTAGTAAAAAAATGTGGATTTTTACATGTATACCCTATATTTGGAAATAATATATCAATATATCTCATTTTCAAAAAAAAAATCCAAAATACCCTCATTTCAGGTGGTGTTCGGCCACCCAGTTACCAAACATCTGAAGCAAAAAAAATTCAGTTGGTCCTCGGACTCTGGTTACCAAGCACCAACATATTTTAATAATTTTTCGTTTTTGTTAATTCTAAGTGTTTTTAAATGATTATTTTTAATACTTTTAATTATGATATTTATTTATAATTGAATATATATTAAAATATAATTATTTTAATAAAAAAAAATTATTTATTTTATAACTACAAAGATTTATTAAAAAATATTTTTTATTGAATATATATTAAAAAATATTATTAAATATATTAAAAAATATTATTGAATATATATTAAAAAATATTTATTATTGAATATTTATTATTGAATATTTATTATTGAATATATATATTATATTAATTTTTTTAAAATAAAATATTTATTTATTTTTTAACTAAACTATTTAATTTATTAAATATTGATAATTAAGTGAATAAAAATAATTATTGATACAATTTAAATAATACAATGTAAATATTTATTGATACAATCTAAATAATACAACATCATTGATTACATTTCATTAATTATTTGTGACCGCCTGTTCCACAACCAGGTTTTTTTATGATTTGTCTTGGTCTTGTCGGGTCTCTTTGAGGTGGTGATGGATGGGGAGGAGATGAATCGGATGACATATCTTCGTTGTTATGTGTTACGGGGGGTCCACATTAGCCATAAGATCTTCAATATTATAATTTGGCATATTCAAAAGTTGGTCATCCGTGAGCAAAAATTTTTGGAATGACATTCCTTGTTATGAGGTGGTTTCAGGTTGAGTCTCTTGCATTGGTGGGTAATAGACATTTTCAGTGGTGAACATGGACGTGGGTTGGGAATATATTGTGTTAGAAGTGTGTTGTTGGAATTGTGGGTTTGATTGTTCGAAGTTTGGTGGGGGAATTGGAGTAAACTGTAAGGGTGGTCGATAAGTGGATTGTTGGTGGAATTGTTGGTTGTAGGGGTAGTTTGGTTGTTGGAATGGAGTGTATGGAGTTTGATGTTGGGATGTGGTTGCATAAAAGGTATGTTGTGTGTGATGGTATGTTTGTTGTGTGGATGAAGTTCCTTGTCCCCCAAATTGGGATGTATATGTTGGTGGAACATCTTCATATTGAGAGACGGTCTTGTGTTGAGTTTGGTAAGAGGCACGTTGGCGGGGGTTGTTCAGAAATTGCTCGGGAGCAACATGGACATATGGTATTGAGTGTAACCAATTCAAATAATCTTAACTTGGCTTATGCTCACCCACTACCGTCGTACCCTCCAATACTAAATTCCTTTTATTTCTCCATTCACTCACTGCGTCTTTGTTTAGTTGCTGCCAATGGACATTTTGGGCCTTTTTCATATTCATTTCATGTTGTTCCCTTAGACACCTTGGTTCGGAAGGGATCGGTTGTTCCAACCCAAACTGGAGTTTAACTCTATCTGTCTGATGCATCTCAACTATAAAGAAGCATACGATATGAGTTGTTGCACTCCAGATTTGTGAATCCCTAAGATCTGGCACCGGGAATTCTAGGTAAGGCCTCCAAATAAACTGGAGAAAAAAATTAAAGTTAGACTATAAATAATAAGTAATGGAAAATATATAGGTTGTATTGTTTCAAACTTACATCGCGTGCCTCCATGTGATCTATTACGATTCGATATCCACGAAGATCATGATGCGGATTATTCCGATAATTCATTCTTCGATGACACCACCTTGCATTTAAAAAATAGAATGTTAGGTATAGTTTAATAAATGTTGTGTATAATTTATTAAGAAGCGTAAATTTGGAGTAGTAATACCTTTGAGTGTATGGAAATGATGGATTCACGGTAGTAATGGGTGCAAGTAGAGGTATATGTGTGAATGCCCAGATTTTGAGTAGTAATACGCACCCCCCCATGCTTTTAACATTGTTGTAGGACGCCTTGCACATATTTCTGTACAATGTAGCCAAGCAAGCCGACCCCCAACTATATTGGCCGCAAGTTTGTAGATCACCCACCATAGGTATCCATGACGAATGCAACAGGTTGTGACTTTTGTCTGGGCACAACAAAGTAGCAATGATGCGTAGAATATAAAGTTTGGCACATAAAATATTGTCTTCCTCAGTTGGGGAAGCTTTTTCATTTAACTCGGCAAAAAGACGCTTTATCCAAACAATTCGGACAGAACATCTATTCATGTCATCCTCTGTAGGTTGTACCCCTAAATTCTCCATGTACATTTCTGGGTACGTTTCTGTTGGGCCATTTACGCATTTACCATTAATACAGAGACCAAGTAACATACTAACATCCTCTAGTGTTATTGTGCATTCACCAGTAGGGAGATAAAACGTATGTGTCTCTGGTCTCCATCTCTCTAATAGAGCTACGAGCAGACTAGAGTCCAACGGTAAATTCATAATTTTTGCAATATTCTCAAAACCCGCTACTTGCAAATAAGGGATAATTTCAGCTCTCGGTTGAATATGTGCATGTACATGCACACGGAACCGACAATCCATCTAAAAAAATAATTAAGACAACTAAGTAAAAAAAAGTACCATAATAATAACTATGATAACGGAAAAAAAATTAAATTAAGAAACTTACATCAGCCGCGATATTTGTGGCTGTACCACGGTGTGACTCTCCCATCCACAACAAAGACATTGTTACAATACAAATAATGTGAAGAAAATAATACCGAAAATACTAGAAATGTGTAGAATATATTGTATTGCAAGTGAGTGTGTGATGGTAAAAAATATTGATCATAATTTATAGAGGAATGGTGGTGTAAAATTTCAAATAAAAGTAAATATTTGACAAGATGGAAGAGTGTTTGCATGCAAGCTAGACCTGCAGCTACGTAGCATGCATGCAATGCATGCATTCCTAGACTTGTACGCTGCATGGGAGACAGCATTAATGCATGATCTCTAACCAACATACCGAGCACGTGAAGAAGATTCTGCTCGCTGACCAACATACCGAGCACGTGAAGGATTTCCTTTGACTGCTCGTTGACCAACATACCGAGCACGTGAAGAGCATTGAATGCTCGCTGACCAACATGACGAGCACGTGAAGAGGTTTGACCTGTTGTACGTGCATGTGAAAACCTTACCAATATATAAATTTGTTTAGTCTTGTCCAAACTTCTCATTGCTATCCATTTCAATGTCTTATAGAAATTTAATAGTTACCTGTCACTTTTATGGAAATGTTTACACAGATAGAAATATTGGATTCTCATTTAGCAATACAGATACATTTTCATTCAAAATTCATGTGAATTCCAATTTTTTGCATTTCAAAGAAAGGATGGAAAAAAAGCTACAATGAAGTGTGGGGGAGATTATTTATCGTCATCCATTCCTCGATGGCGATAATGTATTTTATATTATGGCCCGATAAAAAATGACGAAGACGTGAAAGCAATGTTTCAACGTCATATTATGTTTACTCAATTAGATACGATTGAGGTATACGTTCGTCTACTAGAGGATACCGACACATGTCCTACACAACATACCATGTCACATAAATATGGGTTGAGTCAAACATCCGACGACGAACCAACACAAAACAATGAACCTTTCCTGCCCAATGAAGTGGTCGGAGAAGATAGTGACGATCAACTCGAAGAGGTCACAATGCACCAAATTTTGGCAACAGTGATGGTGATGACAGCGACGATGAAGTTCCAACACAGACACTTATGATCGAACCCATCAATTTGTACAACCCACCTGGGCATATGCAAAATATATGTCTCGAAGATGTTGAACCACTCTCCGTGTTTGGATTTGTCACACCAAACCACATAGGTGACGAAATAGAAGAGGGGATGGAGTTTGAAAATAAGGAATCATGTGTTTCTTTTCTACAACATTGGCATATCACACACAATGTTGACTATTTCGTGTATCAAGCTGACAATGTACGATACGTAATTAAATGTAAGAAACCAGAATGCAAATTCAAATGCAGAGCTTCACTGAGAAAGAAAAACTCAAAATGGCAGATTGGTACGCTGACCGGGCCTCACACATGCACATCCACATCAATGTCACAAGACCATAGCAAGCTTGATTCAAAAACGATTAGTCGCAGCATCAGAGAGATTGTTACCCGCGACGCTTCGGTCAAGGTTAATGTCATCATTGCCCATATTGCCGAAAAATACAAGTACATAATATCGTACAGGAAAGCATGGATCGCAAAGACTAAGGCCATAGAATCATTGTATGGAAATTGGGAAACATCTTACAACGACCTGCCACAATGGTTACTGGTAATGAAAACTTTTCTTCCAGGAACTATAATTGAGTTGGAAACCATGCCTGCAATTTCTAGCAGTGGAACCCAAATAGGTGATGTGCAGATATTCCATCGTCTCTTTTGGGCGTTTTGACCATGTATCCATGGTTTCGCCTATTGTAAACCTATTGTACAAGTTGACGGAACATGGTTATATGGAAAATATAGAGGTACTCTATTGATGGCCGTTGCACAAGATGGAAACGGAAACATTTTCCCGATAGCATTTGCATTGGTTGAAGGCGAGACAAAGGAGGCTTGGGGCTTCTTTCTTAAAAACTTGCGACAACATGTGACACCGCAGGCAGGTTTGTGTGTAATCTCAGACAGACATGAATCAATAAAAAGTGCATATAACAATCCTGAAAATGGATGGCAGGATCCCCCGTCTACCCATGTATACTTTATTAGACACATTACGCAAAACTTCATGCGTGAGATTAAATACAAGGATCTACGCAAAAAACTTGTTAACATGGGTAAGAACATACTTTTAGGTTACTTTGATACTTGGTCAATTTAGTATTATAGATTGTAATATCACTTCTATTACATGTTATGCGTTAACGGAGGCTACTTTTAAATACTATCGTGGGGAAATTCGGAGCGCAAACATTGCGGCTTCACGTTAGATAGACAACATCCCAAAGGAGAAGTGGGCAAGAGCATATGATGGTGGGCAACGTTGGGGACACATGACTACCAACTTGGCAGAAGCAATGAACGCGGTACTCAAGGAAACCAGAAACCTTCCAATCACTGCATTAGTCCAGTCTACATATTATCGGTTGGGCTCGCTCTTTGGTAAAAGAGGACACATGTGGACAAAAAAATTGCCTTCTGGTCAGATTTTCACTGATGGTTGCAATAAAGGCATGGCTGAAGAAGTGACTAAAGCTAACACCCACAATGTCATGCAATTTGATCGTGAAAATTTCGCTTTCATGGTCAATGAAAAAATTAATCTGAATGACAGTAGGCCTAGTGCTAGTTTCCACGTTGATCTACAGAAGCAGTGGTGTGATTGTGGGAAATTTCAGGCATTTCACTTGCCTTGCTCCCACGTCATTGCAGCATGTTCAAGTATACGCCAAGACTACACCATTCACATTCCAGTCGTCTTCAAAATTTATAATGTCTTCAACGTCTACAAAGAAAGCTTCCTAGGACTACCCCATGAGGAAAACTGGTCACGTTACGAAGGATTTACTCTTTGTCACGACGAATCGATGAGAAGAAAGAAGAAGGGACGACCAAATAGTACACGGATTAGAACTGAAATGGATGACATTGAAAAAGAAAAGAGAAGTTGTGGGCTTTGTCGAGAGATTGGCCATATGCGTCGAAAATGTCCAAACGTCGCTGGTCCGTCTGAAAGACACATGTAGTTTACTTTGTTTGTTTCTTTTCAATCTTTTAGTAATGGATTTACCTTTCATACGTCTCCTTTTAATTCAACATTCAACTAACAATATTAAACATACAACAACAAAACAACAAGGCAATAAATAAAATAACGATTAAACATCTAAACATGCCTAGGAGAAAACAACCATCAACAATAATATCTTGTTCATACATCATCAACTTAACAAACTAATCAACAACCACAATCAGCGTAAGTGGGTCTTCGACTCCTCTGTTCATCTCACCACTGTGTGTTGAAAACATACATTGGACATCTTCATCGTTTTCGACGCGATCCATATAATACATGTACGTACCATCGGGGTTATTATCAGTCAACGTTATGTATGGACATCGATACTCAACTTTCCTCACCTTCAAGCGACGACCTCCTATCTGTCGAAGACCCGTGTTGATGGCTGCAGTCAGTGTTCTAAAATTCCATTGCGGATCTAGGTAAACATTGATTCTTTTGTCTTGCTCGTAGAATGCAACAGCCCAAACAGACATTTCTAAAAAAACTAATTGACAATGGTGATGATTTTTAGTGAAACGTATCAGACTATTTATAATAAAATTTTACATGATAACTCGGATATTCAATGGCCGAGCAACTTTTACTGTTCGGGTATTCAATGGCCGAGCAACTTATATTGTTCGTTTGTTCAATACCCGAGAATTTTTTATAAAAAAAATTAGTTTAGTTAAAAAAAAATTAAAATTATTATATTGATAAATAAATAATTATTAAAATTATTATAATGATAAATAAATAATTATTAAAATTATTAAAATAGATATTATATATATATATATATATATATATATATATATATATATATATATATATATATATATATATATATATATATATATATATATATATATATATATATATATATATATATATATATATATATATCATTTAGAAAATCATTATTAAAATTATTTTAATTATTAATAAAAAATATAATATATTATTAAAATATATTATTAAAATTATTAAAATATATTATTAAAATTATTATAAAAAATATAATATATATTCAATTATAAATAAATATCATAATTAAAAGTATTAAAAATAATCATTTAAAAACACTTAAAATTAACAAAAACGAAAAATTATTAAAATATATTGGTGCTTGATAACCAAGAGACTGAGCATCAACTGAGTTTTTTTTGCTTCAGATGCTTGGTAGCTGGGTGGCCTAACACCACCTGAAATGAGGGCATTTTGGAAAAAAAATTTGAAAGTGTATATTGGTATATTATTTCCTAATATAGGGTATACATGTAAAAAAATCCAAAAAATTAATCACTCCAATGCCATCGCCATCATCAGTCTTAGTCCAATATCACATCTGGATCACAAACAGAATTGCTGGCATCATACAAACCTAAATGGATAGCTGATACAGACTACCAACAAAACCAGAAAATGTTCGCAGCAAAGCAATTACACTAAGCCACGCAACATCGTCACTAATTCCAAATAGCTATATGACCAGGACATAGAACCATGCAGTGCAGAGTAACAATTTCTATCTCCAATATTTTTAGGGCAATAAAATGCTAGCTTCAAATAGTTGATAGTATAGGTATAGCCAATACTAGTGCCCAAGAGGTTTTCTATTCAATCATGGCTTTTTGATAGGTTAACTTTTAGTCAGCTTTTTATGTTCTGAATAGTAAGGCTCTCTACGTAGGTAGTAAAAGCGGTAAGTTTTTACCTCAATGCATGGCCAGACATCAGTAGCTTGATAAACATGGAAAATTAAAATATTTAGTTGACAGTCATGTCTGCAACAATTCAACTGTAAACAATAAATAGCATTACTAACATGAAAAACGGAAAACCTCAATTCAAGGAAGAAACATTAAGCATTTCAGTTATGTCATAGGTGAGAGACATCTAAGCTAGTGGAAAAAATGGTTAAAAGAATCAAAACAACCATAATCCCATGCTGAAAATGAAATATAGAAAGAAAAAAAAAGCAACTTGTTGGCAATTAAATATCGACTATGGTAAATTTAAAGAAAAATAACTATAGCTTATGGAATACCAAACAACAAAGCGGAATATTAGGGTCTCTTCCGCGGAACAATTTTTTAAATTTATTTGGTTTAGAGAAAATGTATGGAAATATTAGATGTTTGAATAAAAATTTGATAGATACAATAATTCTTGAAGGAAGAGAGAATTTTGTATTTTTGTTTGATACAAATGTGTTGAATTATATATCTATTTATAGTATTCTAAGGAAAACTCTACGTATACATTAATTCTAGAGAGTTCTCAACTCTAAAAATTTTAAGAGTATTCTAAAAAATATTACAACCATGAGAAATATCTAGACACTCCAAAACACTACAAGATTTCTCTAGAAACATTACCAAAAATTACTTAATCACAAAATAACTAAGGCCAAAAATACAAATAATAGTTAGGCCCAAATCAGGTTTATAATTTCAACACCTTAAACTTTATTTGTGACTCCAAGCATACTTCTTAGCTTCACGAAAGTTTTCAACTTGAGTGGCTTGGTGAAAATGTTTGCAGCTTGATCTCGAGACATCACATACTTCAACTTCACCTCATTCTCGATGCATTCTCTTATGAAGTGGTAACGAGTGTCAATGTGCTTACTTCTTTCATAAAATATTGAATTCTTTAACAAAGTAAGTGCTAATTTATAGTTAACACATATTTTCATAAGATCTTCTTGTGGAATTTTTAACTCTTTCAATAAGTTCTTTAGCCAAATTGCATGACAAACGCATGATGTGGCAGCGACATATTCAACTTCACAAGTTGACAGTGTGGCGGTATGTGCTTCTTTGACATATAAGTGAAAGCAGTATCTCCTATAAAGAACACAAAACCAGTAGTGCTCTTTCTACCACCCAAGTCTTCGCTCCAATCGCTATCACTATAGCCAAAAATCTCATAATTGTTAGAAGAGTAATAATTCAACCAAAATGTGTTGTACCTTTTATGAATCGAAGGATTCTCTTTGCCGCCTTGAAGTGAGTTGTTGTTGAAGTTTCCATGTAGCGACTTACGATTCCTACAACATAGAGAATATACGGCCATGTACTTGTCAAATAACGTAGACTTCCAACCAAATTTTTGTAAAGATTTGGATCCACAATCTCTCCATTTTCATGCTTACTCAACTTGATGCCACATTCCATCGAGGTGCCAACTGGATTGACATCATCCATCTTGAATTTCTTAAGAACTTCTTTGGCATAGCCTTCTTATTTGTCTTATTGCTTTACTTTGATACCGAGATAATATGTCATGAGCCATATATTTATCATCTCAAATTCATTTGACATGTCTTTCTTGAACTCTTCGAACATGCTTAGATTGTTCCCTATGAAGATTAAGTCATCAACATATAAGCACGCAATTAAAATATTTCCACTTTACGCTTTAATATAGAATGCATGCTCACATGGACACTTGATGAAGTTCTCGTCTTGAAATTATTTGTCGATTCGAACATTCTAAGCTCTCGGTGCTTGCTTGAGTCCGTACAATGCCTTCTTTAACTTCAAGAGTTTTTCTTCTTGCCTTTTTACTTCATAGTCCTATGGTTACTCGATATAAACTTCTTCTTTGAGAAATTCATTCAAGAAGGCCGACTTCACATCAATTTGATAGATATTCCATTCATTTTGGGCTGCCAAAGAAATGACCAGTCTAATAGTTTCAAAACGAGCAACGGGATAAAATTCCTCATCATAGTCAATTCCTTGTCTTTGATTATAGCCTTTCGCCACCAATCTTGCTTTGTATCTCTCTGCGTCTCCTTTTGCATTCTTCTTCGCCTTGTACACACATCTTACTCGGATTGCTTATGTCCCCATGGAAGTGGAGTAAGTTCCAACATATCATTCTTCATGATTGACTTGATTTCTTCATCCACGGTGTCTCTCCACTTTACATTTTCAACCACTTCTTGATAGCTTAGAGGCTCGCAATCACAAAAAAAAACAAAAGAGGTTAATGTCGTTTTTGTTTTCGGTTACCTCATAAAGCTCTCCAATGCTCTTTAGTCGTGGTGTCCTCTCACTTAAGCTTGTTTCATCCAACCTTGGTGTCGGTTAGGTAGATGGTGTAATATGTTCCTCTATTATTGGTTGTTCCATTTCGTCTTCTTCTTCAAAATAAGGAAGAAAATCATATATATATCTTCCTAAACACTCAAATCCCAATAATCTTCTTCTTCGAACTCTACATCACAAATTATGATGATCTTTCCACTATTTAGATTAGATAGCTTGTACCCTTTGGAGCTTGAGTCGTAACCCACAAATATGTAATTCTCACTTTTATCATCGAGCTTTGTTCTTTTTTCATCTGGAACATGGGTATAGGCAATGCTTCCAAAAAAATTGAGGTGAGATGTCTCGGGCTTCCTCCCACTCCATGCTTCCTGTGGTGTTTTCTCATGCACATTTCTTATTGGATAATGATTTATCAAGTAAATTGCACATGCCACTGCTTCGGCCCAAAACTATTTCGGCATCTTCTTGCTCTTAAGCATGATTTGCACAATGTTAAGTATGGTCCGGTTCTTTCTTTTTGCTACTCTTTTTTTATGGCGCTCTTGAAACTGTTAATGGGAGGTGGATTCCATGGTCTTCATAATATTTGTGGAACACATTTGAATTGAACTCTCCTCCCTGGTCAGATCTCATGGCCTTAATGGAAACACTATTTTCTTTCTCCACAAGGGCTTTGAACTTCTTAAAGTTTTCAAACACTTATGACTACTCCTTCAAGAAAAAACCCATGTTTTTCTAGAATAATCATCAATAAAGAGAAGAAAGTATTTACTCTTACCAAAAGAGATAGGATTGATTGGTCCACAAACATCAGTGTGTATGAGCTCTAGCGGTTTTCTCGCTCTTGACGTTGATTCCTTTGGAAAGATTTTCCGGAATTGTTTTGAAATTAGACATCCTTCGTAGAGTTGGTCTAGATGGTTTATACTAGGCAAGCCTCTCACCATCTCCTTCTTTGAAAAACGTTCTAGACTATCGAAGTTAAGGTGTCCAAATTGTAGACGTCATAGCCACGAATAGTCGGTATAGCATGCCTTAGATAGTTTGCCACATAATTTTGAATGTTCAAGAGGAACATTTTTGTGAAGACATGGCTTCTAAAAATTATTTTGATGACGACAACAACTCATTTGACAGCAAAATATGCAAGCTTAAATATTTGATCAAAGGCTTTGAATAAACTGGACAAATTATTGCACATTGTATCAAGACATGAAATATCATCAAATATTGATCAAAGGTATAACAAATTATTTCATGAGCTCTATGGATACAAGTGTTCTTAATAGGTTTCATACATGCCATAAAATATAAATATTTTCATTGCATTATCATCTTTTTTAAACATTCTCTTTAACATAATTTTTCAAAAATTTCGTTGAGTAACCGGTTAACCTCCTAGGAGTAACCGGTTACGCCTTTCAAAATTCAAATTTTGAGGCAACGTTTCAACAAGGTAATCAGTTACTCATGTGGGAGTAACCGATTACCACCGATAGTAAACACAAAAATATGCATCTTTTTCATGGAAAATTTCTCTTGTTTTGATTTTAATATTATGGCATTGTCTCATAACTTTTCACCCTTTTGAAAAGGTATTTTGGACATTATATAAACCATATCTTTTCAGAATTTGAAGTCACCTTCGAACAATTTTTCAAAAACATTTTTCACTCATATTCTTCATCTTTCAAAAATATTTCTAATTGTGTCTTTATACAATTTTTCATTGAGAGAAACTTTCCAAAAATTTCAAAGACATTATTATAAGTTTCATCTCATTCTTCATAGAATACTTGTATTCACCTTGTAAGTGAAAAATATCCTAGGAAAAGATCAATACTTATATTGAAAAAAAGATTCAAAGCTTAATCTTTCATACTCTTAGAAAAATTCAGAATTTATTTCTTTGTGATTACTACTTATCTTTAGGATTATTAGAGATAAGTTAGTAAGGTTATCCTTGTGATCTGGATTGTGGACACAAGAGGTCCGTGTGTGAGCATTTAGATCTCGATCGGACTTTAAATTTATTTTAAATCCAAGAGGATTGTTCTTGGTTGTTAGAATTAGAAAGGACTACGTGTGTCTTGTTCTAGGCTTCTAACATATAGTGAAAATCCCTTTCGATTTGGAAAGGGGAACGAATATACCTTCGGATTGTAAAGGGAACCAAGATAATTCTCGGTGTCTCTTTTACTTCCTGCAGTTTATCTTTCCGCACTTAGAGAATCGACAAAACCGGAAAAACTTTGAAGAATCTTTAAAAGCCTAATTCAACCCCCCCCCCCACTCTTAGGAGCATCTCAGAGTTACAATTGGCATCAGAGCAAGTTATAGGTAACTTGTTCCTAGAAGATCCAGAATGGCTTCCGCAATTCCGGTTTTCAAAGACAGTGGTAGCAGTAACAAACCTCCATTTTCTCTGGTGAATATTTCGACTTTTGAAAAAATAGAAAGAAGGCACATCTAAAAGCACAAGGAAATGGTATATGGGAAGTCGTTGAAGAAGGTCCACATAATCTCGTTAATATGGTAAATGATGTGTCAGGGTTATCGCCAATATGTGATGTCGACTTCTCTATTGATGTAATTCCAAGAGTTAGCATATTCACACTGCTTGATACATAATGTTTATGTCTAAGATGTCAAATCTGAAAAATTAATTGGAGGACCTATTGACAAAGACGTTTATCCTACCAAGTTTTTCACCGATGGAAGCTCTTATACTATTGGTGATGAAGAAGGATGGGAAGTCGATATTGTTTGTTGACTACCACTAATTTGATAAAGTCATGATCAAGAATATATATTGATAAATCACGATTAGTGAGTTATTATAAATCTTAATACTTTTATTTATATTTATATTTTAAGTATTCAATAGCTTAATTTATTGCATTTTTCTATTTTAGAGTATTTTATAAAGAGCATAATAGGTGCCATTTTCTATTAGTTTTATGTGTTTGATGCTTGTGTAGAGTTGACTTCTGATGAGGTCTGATATGATAGTTCTGAGCAGTGTTTTAGCATCCAACTTTTAGAAGAGAGAAAGGGGTGTAACAAAGGATGCAATGAAATATATATATATATATATATATATATATATATATATATATAGAGAGAGAGAGAGAGAGAGAGAGAGTGGTCATTTATGATTGTAGGACTTACGTTGTAGATATAAATTTGAAGAATGAAGAGTGTTTGGTTCAAATGTCAATGGATAAGAACAATATGTGCTAGAGGAAAAAACTTTTTACCATAGTACATCTACTACAATGCCTTATTGTTGCAAAGGACAGATTCTACCATAACCTTCTTAAACGTTTGTGCCACTGTAAACACCCCAAATTTGCCCTCACCCATTCACACCATGGCTTATGATCATCTCATATGCATAAACACCATCATATCATCTCATAGTACATTTTTGATTCACTGCATAGATTCAAAGGCATCTGCACCTAGGATTTGTGATCTGAGCAATCCCAAAGCATCTTGAGCCATTCCAAAGGCCACCAATCACTTCAAAGGGGTCCATGTGTGTTCTTACATCATATTCCATCTCCTCAAAGTCAAAAATGCAGAGGAATCACAAGAACTAGGGTTTGAGTGGATGCAGGGCCAGGATGAACTGCACAGTTGACCTAAAATTAGGGTTTTGGTTTCAGAGGCCATAACCCCAAGTTTTTTGGTCATTCTTGTTTCCATTGATCTCTATATGGTATAGGGAGTATTCATATCAATTTTCATGAAGAAATTCCATGGGGAAGTCATCTGATCAAGGGTTGACTTTTCAGACAAGTCAGTGTAAAATCAGGGCATCTGAGGCCCCCAATGACCCAACCAATGGGTGATCTTCATCATTTTGAGTGTATATGATCTTTATTTGATCATGGAAGAAGGTTGAAGTTCATAAAAATCAAGAATTTAGGGTTTTTGCAAATGTTGACTTTTTGGGCATAGTTGACTTTTCAAGAATGCATCATTTTAGGTCATTCTTCAAGCCTTGATTCATGATCCAAAAAGGCTTCAAATGAAAAAACTTTGGTCATGAAAGTTGTAGATCTCATCTTTCCCTTTTCAAAAAGTACAAGAACATGATCAAACTCTTCTTGGATCAAAAGTTATGGCAATGCAAAGTTGGCAAAAATCACTTATTTTCAAGATATGCACCAAGTGTGAAATTTTGCAAAGTCATGAACCAATGCATTATGTGGCTTCTAATTCCTCTCAAACCAGCACACAAACATTCTCTAAGTCCCAAAAATCAGATTTGAACCAAAGATCACATGTGCTTAGTTCATGTAACAAGGCATTTTTCATGAAAATCCATAAAGTAACCAAGTTGCAAAACTCATGATCATGCTTCACCAACTTGCTGCATTGGTCCTTGAATCAAGCCAGCCTCACACACTCACCATGCTGCGCCAGCCCTAGCCCTTGTACTTGCCTAGAGTCAAGCCATGCCTCACTTACACAAAAGGTGGACTTTATGCAAAAGCAAACATCCCAATCACCACAGCACAAGTCACATCCTCTGGCCACTTGGATTAAAATATGTTATCAATTTGCAAGCTAGCCATAACAAGAAGCAAGGCTGAAACCACCTCATTCACCACATACACCAAAACCTTCCATTTTGCATAAGCCTTCGAATTTCTTTACACAACCACAAAACACTAAAACTTTCTTCATCATCCAACTCAACACACTTCATAGACAAGAAACCACCAAAGCTCAAGCCTGAAACAAGCCTGAACACTCCATAACCATTCTTCACCTCAGCCTGCATTTTCTATCGAATCTCTCTCCACAAGCCACAAACATCCAAACAAACACCATAGAACTTCTCCATTAACCCTCAGGATCACAAACAACACCTCACCATGGCCTGAAACCTCCAGAAACTCCATTGCCATTTCTGACCAAGCTTGAGCAGGAGCTTTCGAATCTCACTATCCAGCCAACTTAAACTCCTTTTGAGCATTCAAACATCATCAAGAGGTTCTAAGGAGTAGATTGCACAAAGAGAGGTGGCCAGAAAGTTCCAAAACTGAAAGCTCCAAATCTCAGGTAGCTCGAAAATAATTTTTCCAGAAATCATTTCTTTTGTTCCAAACTTGTTCTTTGTGTTATCCTGATCATTCTGGTACCATTAGTTTTTGAAATGGTTGTGATTTGAGCATTTAATTTGTTTCTGAAGCTTGCGTGACCTAGAACTTGTTCTCTTCGATGCAGCTTGTTTAGGGAAAATAAATTTGTTTTGAGAGAGGGGTTTGATTCGTGAGAGTGTAAGGATCATTTCCCAGTTTCTATTTTTCATTTTTGATGCGTTTTTAGGAAGTTTGAGGTTTCTCAGGTGAGAGCTGGCCGGAGAAGACGACCGGAAGTCTTCTCCGGCAGCCTGAAAGTGATTAGGGTTAAGTGTAATTAATTAGGGCAAGGTTTGAATTTGAGCCCTTGGATTGTGTTTCCCGCGCGCATATGAGTGGTTCAGATCATTTCATTAAGGTTTAATTATGGATTAATAATTAATTAATTAGAATTAGGGAGGTTTGAATCTGGGCCGTCCAGATGCGCGCCCAGTCAAACCCTTTGAGCCCAGAATCAATCTCAACCTCTCCTTCTGATTACTTCCATTTAATTTAATTTTTATTTTCATTTCTTTTCATTTAAATTGCATAATTATTTTAAAATAGCAAAAAAAATCTTAAAAATTATGAAACTTTTTCCTCAAGGTTTTATTAATTTTTATGACCCAAAAATATTTTTATTTTATTTTTTATCATTAAGGAAGTATTTTTAAATATTTAAAAGATTATTTTTAATTGATTAATGGGAATTAATTAATTAAAAATACTTTTAGGTATTTAAAAATTACAAAAAAATTCATGAAATGTCCTAAGACATTTAGAAACATTGTCCAACCTTCAAACCAAATTTCTTTTTTGATCTTGATGCATTTTAAGAATTTTTCATTGAATTAAATCATTTTTTATGCATTATTTTGATCATAAGTTTGAAAATTCATTTCTGCCTATTGGAGAAGGTTGAGACATTGATTCTTCTTGCATTGTGTTGTGTTTGGCATGTATTTTCAAGGATAAAATGGCCATGATTTGTTTCCTCATTTCCTAATTGTTTGGCATTTGTTTTGTTAGGAACCCTAAAAAACCCTAATATCTTGTAAAATTCATATCTTGAGATTGGTTGAGAGTTGAGAGCTCCCCTTTGGGCAGTGGTTCATTATAGGTTTAGGGTTTCTTTGGATAGCATTTTCCATTTTTTATCTTAGGGTTTGCTTCTGTTTTGGGTTTTTGTTTGATGTTTGATTCATAAACCCTAATTTGGGCTTTCTCTTGCATCCTCCTTGTTTTCTCTTGCATAACATGACTTGTCTTTGCATTTTGTGCATTCTTGTGGTTCATTTGGCATCATAAGACATATAGGAAGCATCCTTGATCATTGCATCTCATACTTGCCATGTCATTTGTCTTGTGTGCTTCATGACTTTCCATGCTTGTTCATGCTCCTTAGCTTGCATCATTTGCATCCATGATCTTGTATGGACCTCCCCATGCCTTGCCTCATGTTTGCAGCACCTCATAACATCATAATCATCATCAACATGCTTCTGGTTTTGCTTAGCATCATGTCATCTCATCTCATTTAGCATTGCATTGCATTTCTTTCTAACATTTCAGGTGGTAAGTGACTTTGAGAAGTGAATTTGCCTTCACTTCTCATAACTTCTCTTCTCATCTCTCTTGCATCCATTGCTGCATTCTTACATGTGTTTGAGTTTGAGCTTGCTCATTCTTCTTCCTCCCACTTTCTTTCTTCAAGTGACTTGACTTCTTGAATGAAGCAAGTAACTTTGCTTCTTTTGATCCTGTTCATCTGCTTCCTGGTGGTTCCTCTGAAGATTGTTCTTGAAAACCTCACAAACCTTAGGACCAACCAAGCATGATAATGAATTAGGATTTTGATTAGTTCCCCCTCATAGTTTTACCTTTGTGTCTCTCTTTGAGTCTTCTCTCCTCACCTCATAATCAGAGACTAAACCCAAAAGGCTCTAAGACTTTGTGGTTAGGGTTATGCCTGCATCCTTCTCTTAGGATGGAGTGTATACCTTTAATCCTAAGTGTTAAACCCTTCATGTGTTTAAATCTCTTAATCAATTCACTTAATAACCATCAAGACATTACACTTGTAACTTGGGTTTTGCATTAGGGTTCTAATTCTTCCTTAAGTGGTTAAGAAGGACTAACCCTAGTGTTAATGGACAAGTCCCTCTCAAGTTGTCTTACAAACAATAAAATTCACTTCATCATCATACCATTAAATAAAATCCACTTAATCAGAGGCTTGTTTTGTCATGGGTTTAATCCCTAATCATGGGTTAAGTTGAGGAGTTTTCCTCAACTTAAACATTCTCATCTATTATCCTTCTTTTGGGATAGTGTAATGGGTCTGTTTAATCCTTGATTATGGCTTAACCTCATTACTTAACACTAAACAAAAACACCAAAAACATCTAAATAATCACAAGTAGATTAATGATCTTAATCCTACATCAAATGGTGTTTAAGTGTGAGAATCTGACTTCACACTTAAGGCATTCTCATTACCCCTAATCAGAGGGAAGATGTGATGAGTTTACTAACCAATTGGTTTAGGCTTAAACTCATTAACTTATGACAAACCTTAAAAAGCAATAAAAGACTGAAAACACAAAAACAAACAATAATCGTCTCCTCCGGGATTCTTTTCTCATCATCTTCACTCACAAACGAGAACTCGCTTCTTCCGTCTAATGCAAGACAGTAAGCATCTGTGCCAGACAGATCATACACTTGAGCATAGGCAAGCAAGCAGTTCATCAAGTCAATTCATCTTTCAGTCTCTTTGGGTCGAACTACGGTGTTCTGACTTCCTCATTGCACGAGAGGATACGTAGGCATAACTTAACAGTTATCGAACAAAAGTCTCTGTATATTCCCCCTTTCTTCTAACTCCATCTTTTTAGCCTCATGATCATGAGCATACTCCTTTCTGGCACTGACACTTTCACACTTCACATCACTTATATACTTTGCACTGACACCTGTACATCCCTTTTTCAGCTATTTTATACACAGATTGCACTGACACTACCCCTTTAAAACACAAATCTTTTAAGCGTGGATCCCGTCGAGTACGACGGACAATCTGGGTGCTAATACCTTCCCAGGTTGTAACCAACCCCCTTTCTCAGTCTCTCTGGTTCGCAACCGTCTTATCCGTATCTTTCTAGGTCTATGCAGCATTGCCTTTCCTCCGGGATAAAAATGCCTAGCTGGCGACTCTATTCATTCTCCAGTGAGTTCACGGCTGTGTGTTCTCACTATTCCCTCTCGCCGACCGTTCGCGTCTGTACCTTCATCTGAACCATTTTCATTTGTCGGGAGCGACAGCTTGGCGACTCTGCTGGGGAGCCTTATACTGCAACCAGGGCTTCTGGTTCTTTTTGTGGGTTCTTCCTAGCGCTTAATTGATTTGTGTTTACTGGGGTGTTATGTGCTTGTTTGTGCTTGTATTTATTGTTGTTTATTGCTTTATGTACAGTTACTTTACTGCTTTCTTCACTGCATTTATATCATATTGTCATTATTGCTGGCTGGATCTGGTTCCTTGTCTTGGTGGGTGGGTGATTCATTGAGAGTTAAGGTCCTATACCTGGGACCTGAGTGACACCTAGGCTATAGTGAATCATATTCTTTCCCATTCCATTTCGGTCTGGTGCGGGAATATGAAACACGGTTCAGATATGGGTTTCTTCTTGAGAACTCTGTGTTGCAGATTTCCTGCAATGCTAGGGCTATCTGGGAAGCCTGCTAAGTCTGGATGACCTTTTAGTATTGACCTTCAGAAACTGAGGTGAATTAGAGGAGGAATTGTTATGGTTATTGTAAACACTGTACCTCCGGGTTAGAAGTGTTTACACTTCTCATAACTGATCCAAGTCTGAGGATCCTTGTTCTAGATCACCACCTGTGAGGGGTTTGGGCTGTTTACAGGTTTGCAGGTACCTTGACCTCAGAATACCCTGTTACTTTGACTTTGTTAAGAATGCTCCATGTTGGATAGTTCTTGTGATTCTGAACCCTGGACATGTGGCTCTTTATTTGAGTCCCCCACCCTGGTTACTGGATTTATAGACCTCCACCTGGATTTCTTGAACACACATGGATCTATACCAAGGCAGTTAATCAGATCCAGCTCAGTCACAAACCCTTGCATTTCATTTGCATACATACTCATTGCATCATATTAACATTTGCTTATTTGTGTTTCAGGGTATCCACCTTCATCTAGGTTTTGGTTTTGACCCCATCTGCTATATTGACCTATCTCCACCAACACTTGCTTCAGCTTGTCAGCCATATACTTCAGTTACTTGCACTAGCCAGCCAGTGGCCCACTCCTCAGCATCTTCATCAGCACTCTACTCAGTCCTCAGCATCATGGCTCCAAAGAAAAGCAACATCACTTATCATTTCTTCCAACCAGACTTATCAGACATCAGGAGGATCCAAACCCTGATCACTCCAGATCACATACCCTTGTTCAGGGAGAGTTATGGAGATATACTGGACATGGTTATGGATCTGGACCCTTCACAGAGGAGCCTCATCCACACTTGCATTCAGTTCTATGATCCCCCATTGAGATGTTTCACCTTTCAAGACTTTCAGTTGGGGCCTCTTTTAGAAGAATACTCATCTTTGGTTGGTTTGCCTATCAAGAGGGAAATCCCTTTCAACCCTGAAATGGTCTTTCCCAGCAATGGAGAGGTGGCAAAAGCTCTGCACCTGGAACCTGCTTTGATTGAGCAGCATATGACCTCTAAGGCTGGGATCCCTGGTTTTCATCTTGACTTCCTGATTTCTCAAGCTAGTTTGAAAGCCTCCCTGGGGGAGTGGAAAGCTGTATGTGCTCTATTGGCCTTGAGTGTATATGGAATTGTGTTGTTTGCAGATGAGCCTCGATTCATTAGCAAGAATGCAATCCATTTGTTCATCCTGAAGAACCCAGTGCCAACTTTACTGGGTGATCTCTATTACTCAGTACATCAGAGAAATGAGAAGCAGAGGGGAAGATTAGTGAGGATTTGTGCTCCATTATTTCATACTTGGCTTCTCAGGCATCTACCAAGGACAGATGCATTCCTAAATCCTCATCAACAAAGCAACTGGGCTAAGAGGCTCACTACCCTCACTTCAGCAGACATCAGATGGTGTACTCAAAGCACCAAGGGCAGAGATATAATCACAAGCTGTGGACACTTTCCCAATGTGCCTTTAATAGGAGTTAAGGGAAGTATCAATTACAACCCTTTGCTGTTCAAGAGGCAATTAGGCTATGCACTGGTTCATACTCCTAGGGAACAAGACTTGACTGAGACCCTCTACTGTGAGAACAAGGTTAGTCTGGCAACTGTTAGGCAGGCTGCTTGGGCTTGGGATCATGTTCAAACCAAGGGAATCACCATTTTGGGGAAGTGCAATAATGTGGCATCAGTCCAATATTATGAGTGGTCCCATGCTAGGGCCCAATTCTCTGGAATGCCCTTTACCATAGAAGACATGCCTGAGTCATCTTCAGCACCACCCCCTGCCACTATCAGTCTAGAGGAGTTTGAGAACTTGAAGGAAAGAAATGAGAAGTTAACCCAAGCCTTGCAGAAGACCCTCAGGGAGAGGAGTGAAGGTGTGAGGGAGATTGAGAGATTGGAGAAATTGAGAATGGAACACTTGACTAAGATTGAGAGGTCTGGAGATTATATCAACAAGTCCAAAGCTGGTGAACAGATTCTGAAGAATGCTTGTAAAGAAGCCCAGTTTCAGAGAGCAAGAACAGACTTGTATTTGAAGGAAAGTCAGGCCAGGTGGGTCCGGATCACTGAGACCCGCACTCTAGAAGACAAGAGAGTTCAAGACAAAATGGAACAGATGGAAAAAGCCCTGGCAGCAGCCCAGAAGGAAATATCAGAGTTAGAAATCAGAGCTGGAGTGAAGAGGTCTAAGGACCAAAGTCAGAATAAGAAGTTGACTGCAGCAGTTGCAACAAGGAACCTTCTCATCAGAGGTCTCACGGAGCGTCCGGCTGATCCTGTGACCGAAGCACTTCTTAAGGAAGTTCGTGAGGATGAGTTTGGTCTTGGAGTTTGATCATTTGCTTGTTGTTGTTCCTTTTCCATGTACTTTTGCCTTTTATGATGTATTTTGACCCCTTTGAGGGCTTGTGTTGTAAAAATGAACAGATTGTATTATTTCACCTTTGTAATATATTTGTGTTGGTTTCTATCTGGGTTCACTTCAAAAGCAACTTCAACAGCAGCATCTTCAAGGGTCTGGAAGGGTCAAAACTGAAGACCAAACCGGATACCTTGAAAGCAAATAAGCATAACTGCATTGCATACTAACCCTTTTGTTTGTTTTGCAGGTTTTTTGTTTTTGTTACTAACCTCTGTTGTGATACTCAGGAATTATTGCTCGCCGCCGGGTATTTCCTCTCAACAGGCCACACAGGTACCCAACTAGGAACAACCTTCCGGGAATTCAGATGGATCAGATGCAGCAAGACCTTACGGAGGTCAGAAACCAGATGGCAAATGAGAGGTTAGAAATGAGGAACCAAATGACCCAGTTTATGGAGGTTATGAACAACATGGCTCAGAGCCAGGAAAGGTTGAGAGCCATGGTGGAAAGGCAGAATCAAGAAGAGCCCCATGTAGGAACCGCTGGCACAAGTAACAATGAGAGGGTCCAACCTCATGTCAATCCCCCAGTTTTTGGACCCCATCTCCACCCAGAGGCCAACATCCCTGTCAACATACAAGGGACTGCCACAGCAGGAAGGGTACTTCAAGAGGATCCTCAGGAGGACCAATTCACAGTAATGGGCGCCGGTGAAGAGACTTATGACAGGAGATTGGATGAAATAGCTGAGAAATTGAGGTCCTTAGAATCTCAAAACTCTTTGGGTTTCGACGTCATGGACATGGGTTTGGTAGACGGGGTTAGGATTCCCCACAAGTTCAAGCCTCCGTGTTTTGAAAAGTATAACGGGACTTCTTGTCCCCGGACCCATCTGCAATCTTTTCTCGGAAGATTAAAAGCTTATACCATGGACGAGAAATTGTGGATGTTCTATTTTGAAGATAGCTTGACTGGAGCATCGAGAGAGTGGTATTCCCACTTGACAAGGGCAACTGTGAGATGCTGGAAGGACCTGGCGGAGGCCTTTATCTGACAGTATCAATACAACCTAGACATGGCACCCAACAGGACCCTCTTGATGGGAATGTCACAGTCTTCAAGGGAGAGTTTCCGAGAATATGCCCAAAGGTGGAGGCAATTGGCTGCCGCTGTTCAACCCCCTATGTCTGAACGGGAAATGGCAGATATGTTCATGAATACCCTTCAGGGGACCTATATTGACAGGCTGGCCGCTTTCTCTTCAACTAGCTTCGCAGATGTTGTCATAGCTGGGGAGAGAATTGAAAGCCTGTTGAAAATGGGCAAAATTTCCGATAATGGTGCTAGTTCGTCCAGTGGTACAAGGAAGCCTTTCGCAGGCCCGAGAAGAGCTGGCGAAACCAATGCCATTCACACCAGCAGAGGTAGGCCCCAATATGTTCAAAGGTCAATAGCAGCAGTCACTATCCCCGCTCCAGCTCATCCTCAGCCAGTCTATCAACCGCCGCAACAAAACTTCCAACAACAACCTCAATATCATCAGAATCAATATCCTCCAAGAAACTTCAATAACAGCAACTCCAACAACAACAATCAACAGAGGCCATTCCAACAAAGGCCATCCCAAGCTAACCGAGTGATCGACCCGATCCCAATGCCGTATGCTGCCTTGCTGCCACAACTTCTGAAACTCAACCTAGTTGAGCTAAGAACGTTGGCACCTCCGGATCCCAGCAGTCTACCAAGAAACTATGACTCCAATGCTAGGTGTGCTTTTCATTCAAACGCACCTGGTCACAGTACAGAAAAATGCAGGGCTCTGCATATGAAGGTACAAGACTTGGTAGACTCCAAGGCTCTGAATTTTGCACCTCCGCCCAATGTCAATAAAAACCCAATGCCAAACCATGGTGGTCCCCGAATTAATGCTATTGAAGAAGACCAACCGTCTTATTTAATAACTAGTATGGATCAGATCCGGACACCATTGGTGGAAATCAAAGCTCAACTCCGTGAAAACCAAATATTTCCGGGGTGTGAACTAGGGTGTCCCTACTGCAATATTTCATGGAACGGGTGCGAGGACCTGAGGAATGGCATTGACAGCCTTATTCAGAGTGGCTTGCTACAGATCACTACATCATTCCCGACAAATCCGGCAACTTCATCAACAACGGTTTCAGACCCTCCTACAACTGCAGCAACTATTGTTCCCGACAATTCATCAGCACCATCAACAGATACTTCACCTATCCTTCCAAATGATCAGTTTTCAACAGTTTCTCCTGCTACAACTTCAGCTTCATTCCATTTCGAATCTCCATCGGCAACAACATCAGCCCTTCCAATAACACCTCCTACAACACCAGCAATCAATCATGAAGATGTCTCTACTGTTACCATATTCTATGATCCTGAAAATAACTCCGCTTACCATTCAGAAGGTGCTGCTCCCACCAGAGCACCAGTTACAATCTTTTATGATCCACAAACAATTACAGTCCCTTCAGCAGCAGCAATCAGTCCAGTCACTGTCACGGTGCCTGGACCAGTACCATATGAAAGCAATAGGGCCATCCCTTGGCACTATGGCTCTGACGTATACTGTGAAGGAAGAAGAATCACTCTGGAAACATCAGCACCTGCACCACAAGTAGATAATGTGGGGGGAGGCGGAGGCTTCACTCGAAGCGGACGTCTCTTTGCTTCACAAGTTCAAAGACCTACTGCCGAAGCAGAAGCTGCTGCCAAGGCAAAAGGAAAAGGCCCGGTGCAGGAAGATCCAGCTGCCAAAGAAGCCTTGAAGACTCCATTTGATCAGGAAGTTGATGAGTTTATGCGGATCATCAAAAAGAGTGATTACAAAATTGTGGATCAACTTCACCAGACGCCATCCAAAATCTCTATCCTCTCACTGCTTATATGCTCCGAAGCCCATCGGAATGCACTACTTAAAGTCTTGCACGCAGCTTACGTGCCTGAGGAGATTACTGTCAACCAATTGGAAACCGTGGTTGGAAATGTTACTGCTAGCAATGGGCTAGGGTTTACCAATTCTGACTTGACAGCGGATGGCCGCAATCACAACAAAGCCTTGCACATAACCATGGAATGCAAAGGAGCTGTCCTTTCTCATGTGCTGGTGGACACAGGTTCTTCCCTGAATGTCTTACCAAAGAAGGCTTTGGTGAAGTTAGAATATGATGGATTGGCATTGAGACCCAGCAACCTGGTGGTACGAGCCTTTGATGGTTCGAAGAGATCGGTTCTGGGAGAGATTGAGCTGCCTGTGACAATTGGCCCACAGACTTTTGAAACTATCTTTTATGTGATGGACATTCAGCCCGCCTACAGCTGTTTGTTGGGTAGACCCTGGATTCACGCCGCCGGCGCAATAACGTCTACCCTTCACCAAAAGTTAAAATTTGAGTGGGAAGGTCAAGTTGTCACAATCTGTGGGGAAGAGGATATTTTTGTTAGCCATCTGGCTACCTACAAGTACATTGAGATGGATGGAGAGATCCATGAAACAATGAGCCAAGGTTTTGAAGCCTTGAACGTCAATGAAGCATCTGCTGTGTCAGGTATCTCCATGTCATCTTACCAACAAGCCCGGAAGGTTGTTGAGGAAGGAACTGCCCTAGGCTGGGGCAAGGTATTAGTTGTGGAAGAGAAGAAGGACAAATTTGGGTTGGGTTACAGACCAACTCAACATCAAGCGAAGGCTGCTGCAAAGCCTGGTTTTGTCAGTGGGGGGATGCTTACCCCCGATGCTATCAACTGTCTGGAAGACGAGCTGGAAGAGGAGCGCAATCTGGAAAGTTGGATTCGTCCAAAGATCCCGGGAAGCAGTGTCTCGAACTGGTCTTCCCAGGAAATTATAAGAGTTACTCACGCAGAGTAATTATTATTTCCTGTATTTTTTAAGCATGCATCAAAGTCTTGCATCTTGCCCAAGATGACAAGACTCATTTTGTAATCAGGGCCATCTGTACTTTTGTGCAAACAAGATTAAATTAATGAAATATCAGACATCTTTTTGCAAACGAGTCTTTTTCCTTTTCTGCTCACTGTTTTTCCATTTTTCTTTTTGTACAAAAATAAATGGCGGTGTTTTCAAAATGATAGCTTCATTTCACTTTTTTCTAAAGCAAGATTAAAATCAATCACTAAAATGAACAAACTGAACCCTTGCAGAAAGTGCCCTCCAGACAGCACCGACAACAGCACGGCTATGACATCGTATGACTTTGACAATCCAATCAATCAAGCTGATGAAGGGGTTGATGAAGAATATGAGCTTCCTGAAGAGCTAGCTAGGTTGTTGAGACAGGAGGAAAAGGTTATTACTCCTCATCAGGAGGAGATTGAAGTGATTAATCTTGGTACTGACGAAGACGTGAAAGAAGTTAAAATCGGGGCCTGCCTGCAAGATTCAGTGAAAAGGCAACTGGTAGATCTGCTTCAGGAGTATGTTGATGTGTTTGCTTGGTCGTATCAAGATATGCCAGGGTTGGATACCGACATTGTGGTGCACAAGCTGCCTCTGAGGGAAGAATGCCCACCGGTCAAACAGAAGCTGCGCCGAACTCGCCCAGACATGGCTATGAAAATCAAGGAAGAGGTACAAAAGCAATGGGACGCCGGGTTCCTTGCTGTGACTAGCTATCCGCCGTGGGTTGCTAATATAGTACCTGTGCCTAAGAAAGATGGCAAAGTAAGAATGTGTGTTGATTACCGGGATCTGAACAGAGCCAGCCCGAAAGATGACTTCCCATTACCTCACATTGATGTATTGGTGGATAACACGGCTCAGTTCTCGGTATTCTCCTTCATGGATGGATTTTCAGGATATAATCAGATCAAGATGTCACCTGAAGACATGGAGAAGACAACATTCATCACACCTTGGGGCACGTTCTGTTATAAAGTGATGCCATTTGGACTGAAGAATGCTGGTGCCACATATCAACGGGCTATGGTGACATTATTCCACGATATGATCCACAAAGAAATAGAATGTTATGTGGATGACATGATCGCCAAGTCCCTTACAGAGGAAGATCACCTGGTGAATCTGCTGAAGTTGTTCAAGCGTCTGAGGAAGTACCAACTAAAGCTGAACCCCAACAAATGCACATTCGGGGTGCGATCCGGTAAGCTGCTGGGCTTTATTGTAAGCGAGAAAGGGATTGAGGTTGACCCTGATAAAGTCAAAGCCATTCAAGAGATGCCTGCACCGAAAACTGAGAAAGAAGTTCGAGGGTTCTTAGGTCGATTGAACTACATCTCACGGTTCATATCTCACCTTACAGCAACCTGTGAACCTTTGTTTAAGCTGTTAAGAAAGGAACAAACGGTCAGGTGGAACGAAGACTGCCAGAAGGCTTTTGACAAGATCAAGGAATATCTGCAAGAACCTCCAATCCTCATGCCTCCAGTTGAAGGAAGACCTCTGATAATGTACTTGACGGTGTTAGAAGAGTCGATGGGGTGTGTGCTGGGCCAGCATGACGAGTCTGGTCGAAAAGAGTATGCAATATACTACCTAAGCAAAAAGTTTACCGACTGTGAACAGCGTTATTCATTGCTCGAGAAAACTTGCTGTGCTTTAGCGTGGGCTGCTCGCCGACTGAGACAGTATATGTTGACCCACACTACCTTGTTAATCTCAAAAATGGATCCAGTTAAGTACATTTTCGAGAAGCCAGCTCTTACCGGACGGGTTGCAAGATGGCAGATGATTCTCACAGAATACGACATACAGTACAAATCTCAGAAAGCCATCAAAGGCAGTGTACTATCTGAATATCTTGCTGAGCAACCCATTGATGACTACCAACCAATGAGGTTTGACTTCCCTGATGAAGACATCATGTTCATTAAAGCAAAAGATCACGAAGAGCCTATTCACACTGAAGGGCCCGACCCGGAAGAAGAATGGATTATGATGTTTGATGGGGCTGTTAACATGAATGGTCGCGGTGTTGGCGCAGTGCTCATTACACCTAAAGGAGTTCACATGCCTTTCTCGGCAAAACTCACTTTCGACTGCACTAACAACGAAGCTGAATACGAAGCTTGCATTATGGGTCTTGAGGAAGCCATTGACCTCAGGATCAAGACATTGACTGTATTCGGGGATTCGGCTCTGGTAGTTAATCAAACCAACGGAAAATGGTACACCCACCAAGATCATCTGATACCTTACAGGGATTATACAAGGAGGTTATTGACTTTCTTCACAACAGTCAAGCTTGAGTATATCCCTCGGGACGAGAATCAGTTTGCAGATGCTCTTGCTACCATTTCATCCATGATCAAAGTTCAAACGGCTAACTTTGTACCTCAGATTTCAGTATCAAGACTTGATAGACCAGCATATGTATTTGCAGCGGATGTTGTAAAAGATGATAAGCCTTGGTTCCATGACATTAAGTGCTTCTTGGAGGATCAGACATACCCACCTGGGGCATCTTCCAATGACAAGAAGACTTTAAGAAGGCTTGCTGGAAGTTTCTTTCTGAACACTGATGGGTCTTTATATAAGCGGAACTTTGACATGGTACTCCTCAGATGTGTTGACAAGACGGAAGCAGGTTTGTTGATGCATGAAGTGCACGAAGGATCTTTTGGTACCCATGCTGGAGGACATGCAATGGCTAAAAAGTTGTTAAGATCAGGCTATTACTGGATCACAATGGATGCAGACTGTTGTGCCTACGCTAGAAAATGCCACAAGTGCCAGATCTACGCAGATAAGGTGCATGTGCCTCCCAATCCTTTGAACATCATGTCTTCACCTTGGCCCTTTGCCATGTGGGGCATTGATATGATTGGCAAGATTGAGCCAACTGCTTCAAATGGTCACAGATTTATCCTGGTCGCCATTGACTATTTCACCAAGTGGGTTGAAGCAGCCTCGTATGCAAATGTTACAAGACAAGTGGTAGCCAGATTTCTGAAGAGAGATATCATCTGTCGATATGGAGTTCCCGAGCGAATCATTACTGATAATGGTTCCAACTTAAACAACAAAATGATGGCAGAGCTGTGCCGGGACTTCAAGATCCAACATCACAATTCTTCTCCTTACAGGCCAAAGATGAACGGCGCTGTTGAGGCAGCAAATAAGAATATTAAGAAGATTGTGCAGAAGATGGTAATCACATACAAAGACTGGCACGAAATGCTACCATTTGCTTTGCATGGGTACCGCACATCGATCAGAACATCCACTGGGGCAACACCGTATCAGCTTGTGTATGGTATGGAAGCAGTCCTACCTGTTGAAGTTGAATTACCCTCCTTGCGGGTACTAATGGATGTTAAACTGAGTGAAGCAGAATGGGTTCGGACCCGATACGAACAACTGAGTCTGATCGAAGAGAAAAGATTGGCTGCAATCTGTCATGGACAGCTATATCAGAAGAGAATGAAGAGAGCCTTCGATCAGAAAGTCAGGCACCGAGAGTACCAAGTAGGAGATCTTGTGCTAAAGAGAATCCTCCCTCCTCATACAGACCACAGGGGCAAATGGACTCCAAATTATGAAGGACCATTCGTTGTAAAGAAAGTTTTCTCCGGTGGAGCACTGATGCTCAGCACCATGGATGGTGAAGACTTCCAGTCCCCTGTGAATTCAGATGCAGTTAAAAAATACTTCGCATAAAATGACCCGCTGGACATAAAAACAGAATGTAAGTCCAGGCAAAAATAGGGCATCCCGGCGAGTCAAAAACAGAATAAAAGACTCGGGCAAAAGTAAGGGAAAATGAATAAAAAATGTACACCCGCTGAGTTGAAAAGCCGCATTGGACAGCTCAGGCAAAAATGGGTATCCCGATGGATTGAAAACCCGAAAGGGCGATCCATGCAAAATAAGGGAATAAGCGAACAACTGCACTCTGAGTTCGTCTGTATCACCTACAACTTGGTAAGCTACGAAGGATCAGACTTCAATCAGAATCAACTCTCTCCAGAAAGCAAGACGAGAAGAACGTCATTGTCATACGAGTCATAGCAGAAGAGGAAGATCCTTGAAAGCGTCGTCAACACCGCCAACACTTTATTTCTCAATTTGTAACAATCTCCTCATTTCAGGAGATATGTTTCTTTGACTGTATCTTGCCAATTCAGGGCACATGAATTAATAAAATCAGATTTTCGGTCATGTTTCGTTTTTACATTTATGTTTTGCAAAGAGTTGTCTGATATCTCTAAAATACAATTGCATAAGTACAGATGCCTTTCTCTAAAAATAAAAACATATGCTTACAGGGAATGCGATTATTCTCGAAAGTACTTAACTCCTATGACGGAATCCAGTGAGGGATACCTCGGGACCTTTTGTACGTTTCCTTACCTTTACAGGATTGCAGGTATCCAGAACGCAACCTGGGGCATGCAAGTTACGTCTTAGCAAGTTGTTGAATCATTATCAACTCGGTCTATCTTCCACGTGGCACGGGAGAGTGCCCACTTCCCCAGCAAAGTTGCCGAATCAACAAACAGGCTTAACACTCCGGATGTTTTCTCCCCAGCCGAGTTGCCTCTCATTGCTATCCCCAGCTGAGTTGCCAACAGCATTCCCCAGTTGAAGCACCAACCATTCTTCCTCAACAGGATGCAGAAATCAGGGAACCATCTTCCCACAGAGCTTCAAGCCCTTATCCAGAAGAGCAACGCACGAAGAAATCACAACAGAGAGAGAAAGCTTCTGCAAACCCCAGCTGGGTCCCGTATTATAAGGATATGTCAATCAGTGACTTATATCCCCAAACAGATACATTACTAGATCTACCAATGATCTCATCCCCAGCTGGGATGTTCACTTCAAGCAGATCATCCAGAGATCTTCGCAGCAATGGGATCCGAATTCCGGATCGGTGCCTCTTCGCATAATCATAGCATTCGCATCATATTATACCCTCAGAGCGTAGCATTCCGTCTAACACAGAGCATTACGGCAAAAATCAAATACATAGCATAATCATAAGTCATGTTGTGAATTGAACGCTTGTGATTAGTAACCATTCATCAGAATACAGATTACTTTCCCCCAGAGTCCCCACCAGAATCCCAGCAAAAGCAGCTGCCTCTCAAATCACAAACACCAGTATATACACCTTTTGGCACCCGTCCGTGTCATCTTTCCCCAGTAAAGTCGCCTGAACACTCTTTACAAACAAATCACCCTTATTACGGATACGTCCTGACACCCGTCCGTGTCATATCCCAGCAGAAAGCCAAAGAGGTCCTCTTTGCACTCACATATACCTATACATACACTTTTCTTGACACCCGTCCGTGTCATATCCCCAGCACAGTCGCGTACACTTTCATCAACTCATATACTTGTTAATATTATACTCTTCTCCTTTTGACACCCGTCCGTGTCACTCTCCCCAGCAATACCAAACACTCATCTATACAATACAATACTCACTACTCATGGTACGCTTATACGGGTACTCGTCCGTATCTTGTATACATCATCACTCATATCCCCACAGATTCGACAGTAGTCCTTGTTCCTTGTTAACCAGTTGGTACTCGTCCGTACCATCATCTCAGAACATTGCGTCTAGTGTTTGTTTCTACATGATACTCGTCCGTATCATAGTCTTAGGGATGCTCGTCCGCATCTTTAATCCATACACCGTGTCAAACACTTATGTCTTCTTGAGTATAGATACTCGTCTGTGTCTATCATTCCCAGAAAGATTCTTTCAGATGCAACACTCGTCCGTGTTCTCTGTTAACCAGTTGATACTCGTCCGTATCATCATCTCAGAACATGTGTCAGTTTGTTTCTACATGATACTCGTCCGTATCATAGTCTTAAGGATGCTCGTCCGCATCTTTAATCTATACACATTACCAAACACTCATACTTTCCTTTCTTGGTTGTGAACGCTCGTCCGTGTTTACTATATCCCCAGTAGATCACCAACAAATTTTCTTTTATCTAACACTCGTCCTGTGTTATGATAACTCTGAGAGCAGCCGTGCCCTGCTAAGTGGTCGTCCTCCACTTCTTGATGGTCGTCCTCCATCATGCTCATCCGATGGCCGTCCCCATCGTTGATTTTAGCAGCCGTCCCCTGCTAGGTGGTCGTCCTCCACCTTTCGATGATCGTCCTTCATCAACTTTATCCAATGGCCGTCCCCATTGTTGATTTTGGTTATCCGGCACTCGTCCTGTGTTGCGATAAACCTCGAGAGCAGCCGTACCCTGCTGAGTGGTCGTCCTCCACTTCTTGATGGTCGTCCTCCATCATGCTCGTCCGATGGCCGTCCCCATCGTTGACCTTTTCTATCCGATGGCCGTCCCCATCGTTGATATTTTCGGCAGCCGTACCCTGCCAGGTGGTCGTCCTCCACCTTTGATGGCCGTCCCCATCATATTTCTTTTATCTCCAGCAGAGCAGCCGTCCCCTGCTAGGTGATCGTCCTTCACCTTTGATGGCCGTACCCCATCAACTGTTTATTTCATTTATTCTTTAACCCGATGGCCGTCCCCGTCGTGGTCCCTTTTCCTTTTTAGCCAGATGGCCGTCCCCATCGTTGGTTGCCTTTGTGAACTTGATGGCCGTCCCCGTCATGTTTCATTCAATCTCCAGAAAACTTTACAGCTTTATGTTGATGGCCGTTGTCGCTCCCGGGATTTCCATCCTGGTACAAACGCGAAAGTGGCGCGGAAAGAAGAATAGAGTCGCCAGCCAGGCATTTTTATCCCGAAGAAAGGGAATGGTAATGCTGCACAAACCAGAAGAAAGAAGAGGAAGGACACAGGTCCTGCGAACCAAAGAGACTGAGTTCGGGAGTCGGTTACGACCTGGGAAGGTATTAGCACCCAGATCGTCCGCCGTACCCGACGGGATCCATGCTTGCAAAGAAAACTGTTTCAAAGGGTGAGGGTATGAAAGCTGCAGCAAAAGAAATGAAAATGAAAAGGAACTGGAACTGATAAAGGAATTGAAAAGAAAATAAAGAGAAAAATGTAGGGAAAATAAAGATTGTGCTCGAACGGGCCCTACCCCGCTGCCTACGTACCTCATCAGGATAATGAGGATCAGAGACGCCGTAGTTCCCCTAACTAGGGGTAGAAAAGAAATTGCTTGTGAATTAAAGGCTTGAACTGCCTACGCCATTGCTCAGGTGTTGCAGGCTCGGACGACGAGTGCGTAACCGTCTTGCAAAGTGACAAGTAGGAGCAAGTTCGCGTACGGAGCGAAGGAGATGAGAAATGAATTCCCGAAGGAACGACGCTTATTGTTTGTTTTGGTGTTTTTTAGAAGCCTTTATGAGTGAAAGTTTGCATAGGTAAGTGTACCTAAGTCTTACTCAATGGGATGTGTACGTCTCACATCATCCCGAAATGGAATGCGCAAGAGGCACACCTATCTATGGAGGAAATCCCCAAAGCTAGTCCCACAGGTGAAGGCTTAAGCACACTGGCCTATTACCATTATTAAGTATTTTTGTGGTTTTTGGTTAAGAAATGTCTTTTAATTTTTTCTTTGTGAGGTACTAATGCTAAGACCTATCTACCATGAGTGATGACTCACACCTCGTCCCGAAATGGAACGTGTGCAAGCATCTCATAGCAAAGTCTCATGTCACATGAAAGCACCCAACCTTTATTAAGTGAATTAGAATTAAGTTTGAAGATGAGAAGAGAGAGCACCAAAAGGATCTCAAAGGTAAAATCTAATGGGGAAGTTTCTATCCTAAGTTAACATGCATGGAGTTCCTAGGGTTTGTGAGGCTCACTACCCTAATGAAGGAGAAGAAGAGAGAAAGATGAAAGGAGAAGCTCCACGGTGGCCTAGGCTCACCTCAGGTTAAGAAAGAATAGAAAAAGATGAGGAATAAGAAAGATGAAGAAAATGAATTGGATGAAATAGAAATAAGATAAGAAGATGAGAATGCGAAATGGAGATGAACAGACAATGCACAAACAGAGCCTACACCAGTAGGACTTCCAGATGCAGCAGCATGCAATAAGATGAAATTGGGTCCCAGTGGTACCTAACGGAGAAGGTCCGTTGCCTCTTCAATATGCGCAAAAGAAACTCAGGAAATAAGTATGTCAAGCTCACAGTAAATTCAGCAACCAAGTACAAGTGTCCGTCATCAGGAAATCAAACAAATGTCAGTTACAAACATCCAACATTCAGAATTATAACCAAGAATTAGTCCGTGCAAAAACCAAAGTCCAGGTGCACACTGCATCCGAAGATTCCACTTGCCCGAACAAGATTATGAAAAACAATTAGTCACAAGGTCATTTCCACACTTTATCCTTCATCATCGAATTTGAACAATGGACCTACAAAATATCAAGCACAAACTAGAACCAAGATTAAGCACAATTCTATCAAATTAAATCAAAATTAAAATCAAATTTAAGTTAAAATTAAAAACAAAACTATATCAAAGTTCTAATATTAATCTAAATTAAACCTAAAATAAAACTTAAACCAAATCAATAAAATTCTATTAGACTGAATTTATTAAAATTAAATATAAAGCATATTAATACTTAAAGACAAATTCTAATCTAAACTTTAACAAAATTAACTAATTTGCTTAGAAAGGAAAAAATAATAATTAAACAAAGCTAATAAAATTAATTAAGAAATGTTATATAAAGGAAATAAAAACTAAAAAAAGAATAAACTGTTGAAAAATGGGGTGCTGATCAGACAACAGCTTCAACGGGCCCAGTTGTTGGCCCAACAGCATGTCAACGGCAGGAAGGTGAGACCGCAGGCAATGTGAGTGCAGGTGAGCAAATAGATGGTGCAGATCCATGGCACTTGGGCCCAAAACAAAAAATTCAGTCCATTTAGATGAGTCAGTGAGAAACCCTAGCACAAAAAAACAACAAGCCGTGTTTTATTCTTCACCAAACAAAATCGAACTTTCCTCCAAAGCTGTTAAAAATCAAGGATGGCGGAGATCTTGTTCAACACCCTCATCGCCGATTCGAACCAATAGCAGCAACCTCGTTCCTCTCCTCAAAATCGATCGTCGAGCAACTTCACCGTCAACCTCGCCATTGAGTCACACCAGTCTTTTACAAGAGTGATTGTCGTCGTATTCTCCTTCAACACCGACGACACTATGGATCAAGACAAAATTTCGGTTGAAAAACAACGATCGTGACTCCCTCCTTGGTCATTCCGTTATCGTCGTCGGAGCTAGCAGAACATGACGAATTCGAGTTCGTCTTCGTCACCTCCGATCCGATCTCTCTCATTTGCGATCCACGCCTTCACTTTGCCTTCTCAATCGCCAGCTTCGGAGCTTCAAGTTGCGATCTCGTCGTCTCAGCTTGATGTTATTGGATTTCTTCTTCTCCTACCCTTTCTGTTTTGTTTTTGATTTATGTGTGTTTATGGTGTGTTCAGGTTGAGGGAGATGGTTTGGAGGGTTGTGTTGAAGTGGTGTTGGATGTTTAATGGAGAAAACAGGGGTGGTTGTGGTATGAAAATTGTACGAAGATGGTGATTTTTTTAGGAAAGAGTGAGTTGATTTGAAGGAAGGTTTGAAGGGCTTTTTTGTGTGATTCGGTGAAGGAGATATGTTGTTGTTGAAGATGGTTGAAAGAGGTTGAAGATGGAGCGGTGATTTGTTTGAAGGTGTGAGGTTAAGATTAAGGGTGTTGGTTGAGGATGAGCAAAAGAGTGGAGTGCGTTGTGTGTCGCTTGCTGCATGAAATTAGCAAGGTATTGAGTGTGTGAGCTGTACGAAATTTTTGTGTGTTGTGTTGCGGTTTTTGCAGGTTGAGGAAAGTGGGAGAGAAGAGTATTGTGTGCATTCTGCGTGAAAAATTGGTTGTTCAAGAGGTGATGTAATGCGTGAATTCGTTGCGAATTGCTTATGCGTGAAAAGTGCGTGAATGTGTGAAAACTGTGACGTCTTTTTACTGATGGGAGTGTGTGCTGAGATTGGCATGTGTGGTCTGTTAATTGTGTAGAGGAAAATTGGTGTGCTATGAAGGTAGTGGTGGGACCATATGCAAATTGGCAGCCTGTTTTTGTATGGTACAAGTTGATGGTATTGACAAAGGGTGGTGTGAATGAAAACGTTGCAGGGAGTGGGCCATGGCTGGGTGAAACGCGTGTGCGTACGTCTCTGTGTGGGATGGCACATGAAATTTGTGTGAAGGCATTGTGGGGTCATATTGTTGCTGAAATTGGTTTAAAAAGTGTAACAACAAAAAAAACATACCTATGAAGTAAATGAGAAATTTGATATGTATTAATCTATTTTTAATAATAAGATGTGAAATAATAATAAAAAAAAACTGAAAATAGACTTTTTTGTGGTGATGGGCCTAAATCTTAAAAGGAATGGATGTTGGCTTTGTATGAATCAAAAGAAAGAAATGAGAATTGAGTATATATAAAATGAAATGGATGAGATCCAAAATAAAATAATAAGAAAGTTATTATAGAGAAAAGAAAAGAAAAAAATGTTGTATATGGACTAGAAACTTGTGAATTTGGGCTCAACCCCCATTTTCATGATGAACTTTGTAATAAAATGGGATAGAAAAGTTAATAAAAGGTAATAATTTGGACATGAGAAATAGGAAAATGATTGGAGAATGATTTATGGGTCTAAAATTAAATTGGGCTTAAAATGGGTTAGTCGGATAAATATGACTAGCGAGAAAACTCGGATAATGGATGGGAATAAATGAACTTGAGAAATTGATAGAAACTTGAATTAGAATTGGTCATGAACTTGAAATTGAACAAAGTTTGGAATAAACTTGAATATACTCTCCACACACATCTTGATTGAATTTAGACCGACAACCATATTCGAACTCTTCCACAAAAGTCAATTATTCAATGACACCACCATCACCAGAGAATTTGCAACTGGCCAATAACTCCACAGACGAATTCAACTGGACAGATGAACATGCAACCTGACCTAAAACTTCTTATGAATCACAACTTGATAATTTGATAAATTTCGCGCACCACACCGCTTGTCTTTGGATACACATTCCCTAAGAAAAGGGCCTCTGAGGCTGATAACTTGCAAATGAAGTAAACTCCTGACAGTTTGACCCAATTAGGTCAAACGTTTGTCTGAATTGGATCGTGAATGAACAACTTGTAAATTGATGAAGCAGAAATCCATGATGGCGTGCCAAATGAATCGGCGAAGAGTCCTTACAAACGTGAAATCCTTGAGAACCAAATAACCGGGGAAATAAACCCTAATTATGTGGCGGGAGCAAGAAGAGGATGATACCACTGATGGCTGCATAGCTGAAACTTTGAATTCTCTGATAATCCGCAGATAAAGATGTGAAACCCTAATCACTCAGAAAACAATGATCCCATGTCCTAGGATCCTATGCAAATGACATGACCTAATGGAGAATGTGTATGAATGCAAAATGAAAAGCCAGAAAACCAGAGGGCAAATTTAGGGTGTCTACAGCTGCCCCTATTCAATCAGCTGTTAATCCGAAAAGGATGAAAGCAACGGTTATCAGACTTTCAAGATAAACAGTGATTGAATACCAAAAGACCCCAAAATTTGCACTCTGACGAAGAATGCAGAAACTGGGAAATAAACCCAATCCAATGATGTTTCGACTAAGCTGAGAGATGAGCGGACGAGCTCCTTCCAACGAAACCAAAGGTTCTGATGAAACATGAGACAGACGAGTCTTCGAATGACCTGTGACGCCAGGTGCAGAGAGCGGACGAGCCCTTAAGAATCTTCAAAGTAACCTGAGATAAATGAATCTCCTTCACTAATCCTTACGCAGATAAGTGGAATAAGACGGACGAGTCTTCTTCGGATAACCCTTACGCAGGTTCCGGGAATGCGTATAAGTCTGTGGGATAGACATGCAACTAGGATGGACGAATCCTCTTCACGAATCCTTACGCAGATAAGTGGAATAAGACGGACGAGTCTTCTTCGGATAACCCTTTCGCAGGTTCCGGGAATTGTTTTGACGTTTTAATCCCACCGTCAGGATTTTCAACCTCTTCAATGCGGACGAGCATTGGAATGATCATCAAAGAAACACAGACGAGTGTCATAAGTCGACGATACGGACGAGTACCGGACGATGATCTAAGAAACACGGACGAGTGCTTCTAATGATGATACGGACGAGTATCAATCATTGGTATAGACGAATACCAGAAATCCAACACAGGCGAGCATTGGAATCTTCAATAGGGAACAATCTAACACAGACGAGTGTCAGAAAAGATACAGACGAGTATCAGCTTATTTCAGACGATCTTCAAAAGAAAATACCAAACACGGACGAGTGTCGGGGTGTGCAGACGAGCACTAGATAAGTAATAGGCACGGACGAGTGTCGACGGATGCGGACGAGAAATCTTCAAAGGAGTAATAAGCACGTACGGGTGCTAAGAGATGCGGTCGAGCATCAAATAAAGATGCGAGCACGGACGAGTACTGGCGACTTTCTTGGGGATATGCCTCAAATAAAGAGGAATCTGCTGAGGAAAAGGCACGGACGAGTGCTGAAAGAGGATGAGCATCAAATAAAGATGCGAGCACAAACGAGTGCTAGTAGATATAGACTCTACTGGGGAATATTTCACTGACGGAGGTGAAAATCAAATATGAACTCTGTGGGGACAGGTCATCTTCAGACTTGGCTGGGAAAGGTGCTTCAACAATTCCTTAGCTGGGGAGAGAATTCTGACAATTCTAAGCTCTGTGGGGAAGCAAGGCCTTCAGCTGCCTGTTGGGAAAATTTCACTGTGGAAAGATAAGTCCGCTTGGGGATGAGAACAATTCAATTAGCCTTGAAGTTCTGCTGGGGATATCGTCTGCTCTAACTCAGCTGGGGATGTGTCAACCTTCTGGACTGACGGAGAAACATATTTGGCAATGCTCTGCTGAGGAGAGACTTTGCTGGAGAATCAAGTAAGTCGAAATATGCCCCAAGTATGGTACGATGACTGTGTTGGAAAGATATGACAATTGGATTTTGACTGTGTACCAACTCCTCACAAGGAAACCTTGTCGGCTGAAAGAAAATTTTATGCTCGGGGAAGAAATAAACTTCCAAAACCATGCTGGGAAAATAAATACCAGACATTCCCTGAGAATTAACACAGTGCCTCAAGCTTCTGAGCTCAACATTTGCATACTGATTATCAAGAGTGCACAAGCATCCCTTTACTCTTCAAATTTCCTCAGATTGCATTGTCTATGAAAAAGATTGTCTCCAGAGGATTTTACAGAAGACATGGCATCCAGAATTGCCCCGGTGTCTTCAAACTCTCGCAGAAATTCAAAAGATCTTGAGATAACTGCCCCAGACTGCGTCTTGTAATGATTCTGCCCCACACGAAGAAACGGAAACCATGCAGTATGAAAATGCAATGCAAATGATGCAAGATGTAAACGTATGCTCATGATGCTAAAGATATGATGATAAAAGTCACAGGAGATGAAACAAGAATGGTTAGGCGCAAGGCCAGGTTGATAGAGATTTGGTATTTTGGTTGCCACAAAATTGGACTTTGAAGGTGAATTACCAGACGAGAACCGGTTTATTAAAGGTAGGCCAACAGACGAGAACTGATGGGCAAAGAATAAGTCGCCAGACGAGAACTGACTCCTTAGGTTCATTGTCAAACGGGAATTGACTCTGGAAAAGAATGATTACCAGACGAGAACTGGCGTTCAACAGGCTAAATAAAAAAAAGTGACCAGACGAGAACTGGTTAAAAGATTCGCCTACCAGACGAGAACTGGTACTTGAAGTTGGTTTGCCAGACGAGAACTGGACTTTGGGTTTGTCTGCCAGACGAGGACTAGACTTTGAAATGGTTTTCCAGACGAGAACTGGACTTTGAAAAGGTTTACCAGACGAGAACTGGACTTCGGAATGGTTTGCCAGACGAGAACTGGACTTTGAAATGTTGATAAGTTGGGGTTATGGGGCCCTGGATATGAGTCTGATGTTTGAGGGGAATGCCCAATGCAACTGTGATGCATATGCTCTATGCTCGAGCGACATGAGTAACGTATGCAAATGACTTATGCAATGCTCATGAAAAGCTAGAAAAACTCCCAAGGATGGGAAGAAAGGTCTTATGGCAAGGCTTCTGGTTGAGAAGGGTAACAAAGGCGAGGATGGGTAGCATGATTTCCCGACACTCATCCTGAACTCTGAAATCACTGATATACTTGCTCTGCGTAGCTAAAGTTGCCCCTGTTGGGTGAGTCTCTGAACAGACTGCCACTGAATATCCAATTTCTGGAATAACAGACTTGGATGCTCTCATGAGGAGAGTTGCACTTAGTGATCTATGGAAGTGTCCTGCCCCGGTATGAGCGTGGAAGCGACTTGACTCATTCTGACTGGACAATGGAAGAATTGACCCTTAGTTAACGGAAACTCCGGGTGCCCTGCCCCTGTCGGGTAGATTCAGCTTTGTACAACTGACTTTGGAAGATGTTCCTCAATCAACTGATGCTTGGGAACTCGCTTTGGACTGACTGATTCCCTGGCCGACAAAGCGACTGGATAACATGCCCCTGATTCATAGGCCAACAAGATGCTTTTGATTCTAGTCATCACTGTTGAATGATCAAATTCTCCTCTGATTGCCCTTTGTAGGAACTTCCCTGAAGACACAGGCTGACTTGCAAATAAAACTGCTCATTTACAAATGGTAATTTTAATGCAGTACACATGCAAGTTTTGAAAATCTATTTATTTGAATGTTGTGACAGTGTGTGACGAATGGACGGTTAGTCCAAACGTAGTGCTGAGTTAGCAAATCGTTAGGAGTCAGCTTACGCAACCTTGTCGTAGTATGCTTTCAGAATTGAACCTGATTCAATTAGGACTTTCAAGGGTTATAACGTGGTCGAGTTCACGGTTTTAGAAAGAAATATTTATGGCTCAAAGTTTATCGGTGCCCACCCATTCTACTTGATGTTCTCCAGTCCTATGTTCAGCTAATTCGACTTAAGCGCTCGCTTCTCACAAAGGTTTTGTAATGATTGAGGAACCAATGACGTTGATGGTTTACGCACCAATGAGGTTTCTTGGAGTAACAGTCACCCCTTCTAACTTCGTGTCTGGTCACACGACTTTGTTCTTATGGAAGATTTTTTTTTCCTTTTTTTTTCCCTAATTTTTGCCTGGACTGACTCTTTTTTGAATCTTTCGATTTTGAAGTCCAGCGGGATGCCCTAACTTTTGCCTAAGTCATTTGTTTTCACTTTTTTTTCGACTTAGCGGGCTTTATTTCTCTTTTTTCTTTGATTTTTTGAACAAATCGTGTGACACTGGTTTGTCATGACTTGCTGAAAGGGTTGATTGCCTCATTCCTTTGTTGGTGAGGGATAACCATTGTAGTTTTATGTCCCTTGACCTCTTGAGGTGTAATGAATAAAGGTAATGGATCCTCAGATGCTCACTCCCTTGGAAATTTGAACGCTCTGTCAAATTAACTGATGACTACCCTTCCCCGGGTTGAATGTAAGGGTTTTTTCGTTTAGAAAAGAAACTCCTACTTCAAGGCTCAAAGGGGTTGACGAGGGTCTATCTCCCTTATATCTCCGGTGTTTGGGAATTGAAACAATGCCTGTACATCGTCAGCAGGTTCTACCCTGAAAGCATACCTTCAACAATTATGAGTATTCAGTTGTCATCATCCTCCCTCAAACCTGCTAAACAACAGTGAAATAAATGGGAGGTAAATGGATGCAATTTTTTTTGTTTTTTCAATGCAAGTAAAGAAAAATGAGCGAATGCGACATAATCGATTCAAAAATGCAAGATCACTACATTAACATTACCATTCAAAACAACAATTCTTAAAAGACAAGTAGCTGCTAACAGGAAAGAAACTACAATGCAAATGATAAAAGGATACAGTGATCACCAGCTCTGATGACATCTTCTTGTCTGGACCTCTGAAATCAGGAGACGCTTCTCTGCAGTCCTCGATCCCAACCAGGCGAGAGGCGGACGTGTACAACCAAACTTCCTTCTGGAAAGGATATGTAGCCCTTGTCGATCAATTGTTGTACCTTGGCTTGAAAAGCTTTGCAATCATCAGTTGAATGTCCGATCGATCCATCGTGATACCCACATCGCTCATGAGGATTGTACCCTGGAGGGTACGGCTCTGACAACGGCTTAAGAAGCTTAGGAACCACCAAAAAGTTCTGAACTAGATGTGGCAATAGTTCACTGTACGCCATGGGGACTGGATGAAGAGGAGCATTCCTTCTTTCCAGATTGTTGCAAGGCCTAGGCTGGTTCTGAAGTTGATTCTGAGGTCTTCGACCCTGAGCTTGCAGATTCTGACGAGGAGGCGTCCAGGACTTTTGATACGGTGCTCTGAGCATTGCCGAATTCCCATAAGAGTAACCAGACCTAGGAACGGATGATCTCTGAGAAGATGATGGTCTAGAATATTCGATATTGGCCATGACTGCACTGGCGTCATACCATTCTTCCTCCTGGGAGCTAACAACAAACTCGCCTTCACTAGCTGGGATGCTCGAAGAATCTTGGATCTTTCCACTTTTGAGCAAACTTTCAATGCGTACTCCAACTTTTATCAAATCAGAGAAGCTTGATGTCCAAATGCTACTCATTCTTTCCAAGTACGGACCTTGCAACGTGCCCACGAACAGGTCCACTAATTCTCTGTCTGAAAGTAGTGGTTGCACTTGGGCTGCCAATTCTCTCCACCGTTGTGCATACTCTCTGAAAGATTCACCAGTCATCTGAGATAGGCTTTGCAAATGCGTGCGATTGGGCGTCACGTCCACATTGTACTGGTATTGCTTTACGAAAGCTCTGGATAAATCATTCCAAGATCGGATATGACTGCTTTCCAAATCCATGTACCAAATTAAAGATGCCCCACTTAAACTGTCCTGAAAACTGTGAATCATCAGCTTATCATTGCATGCATGAGAAGTCATTTTTCTACAGAACATCACCAAATGACGCTTCGGGCAACTGACACCAGTGTATTTCTCAAACTTCGGAGTTTTGAAATCTGGAGGTATGACAAGACCAGGCACCAAACACAGGTTTAGAGCATCAAAACCAAAGGCATCAGGATCCGTTAAGGCTTTGAATTGCTCCTCCAACACACGAAACCTTTCAGCAGGATCAATAGCTTGTGAATCCTTGGCTTTCACAAGAGGGATTGCCCCTTGGAAGTTCGGCATAGGGAAAGCGAAACTCTGATAATCCGTGGAATCAGAAGAAGATGAAGGTCCACCTCGGACAACAGATGGTTCAGGTACACTCTGATTCACGATCGGGGTTTGTGCAGGCTGAGCTTGAGTAAGGTTGTTCACTTGTGGAAGATCCTCATCAGGAGATAGACCATACAAAGGATTGGTCATCGAAGTGAAACCAGGCGGAAACTCAACACTCTGACGGTTGCTCTCTGACATAGCTACTGACAGCTTCAAATCTGACCCTTTCTTAGTTCTTGACACTGTTCAGTCTAGCTTCACACACTGTCGTCTTCCAACGGTCACCACTTGTTCAAACTGAGTACCGGGAAATCAGCTGGCTGGTCATGGACAAAAGAGGAAGGATAAGCTCTCTGGAAGAGGAAAATGCAATGCAAATGCAAAATGCAATATGATGATGCAAAGATGCAAAGACACGGGATCACAGCTGGAAACTGCCTGGAATCTGGAATACTGAGCCAAGAATCGAGTGTCTGTAACCACAAGATCTCTGCATAATAACCCAAAATAGTAACCGAAATCCGAAGGATCAAGAACTTCAGGATCATAGTGACTGGATCAAAACGATAAGACTGTACTGGCAATGAGTGTATGTTGAGGTCATGGGTTCCTGCAAACCTGTAAATCCATCCCCAATCTCACGGGTATGCTCCGGGTCAAACATCATGGACTCTCAAAGCCGAATAGCAATAATACTTTCACCATTTCCGAGAAATGGCCCATGACCAAATCAGGGAATCGGTTTGGCATTATATACTACGCAGGGAGGCCTCAGCTGAGTCCGGGAAAAACAAGCATCCCTTATAAGTCCCCAGCTTCGAGCGCTGAAATCGAGAAACAATAGTACATTCAGCCCGTAGGATACAATACTAATGTCATACGACCAGATGCTTTGACTGAGTTCCTATAAGAGAACCAGGCCATCCTATGCGAGTCCCCAGTGGACCCTCGGGTGCGAATGGGTTTGCCACAAAATGTGGTCTGCCACTGCCACCACTGGAGAGGGTTGTTTCCACAAAGGTTCTCAATGATCGGTCCCCAGATGCACATAACTTTCAAGGTCCTATCCCGAAGTGGAGGAAATCCCCACACAAGATATTTCCAAGACAGTCGCAATCTGGGCGTGAAACACATCGCCACTCATCATGCCACATGCGAGTACAATATGTCCACTCTAATCCTAGGGTGCACTCAAGCCGGGTACTTGGCTTATCTCTCAGGAACGGTATCACCCAAGCCCACCAAACAGAAAACCAGTCCAGACAGTCCAGTATGATATACATGATGCGGAAAATAAATACTGAAAACTGTAAATAAAGCTGTAAATAAAGCTGTAAACAACAACAATAAAATACTACAAGCCACAGCAAACAAACATCACCCAATGAAACAGCAACACACAAGCGCTAGGAGAGACTCACAGGGGAACCAGAGATTCTGGGTTCGATTATCCCCAGCAGAGTCGCCAAGCTGTCGCTCCCGGGATTTCCATCCTGGTACAAACGCGAAAGTGGCGCGGAAAGAAGAATAGAGTCGCCAGCCAGGCATTTTTATCCCGAAGAAAGGGAATGGTAATGCTGCACAAACCAGAATAAAGAAGAGGAAGGACACAGGTCCTGCGAACCAAAGAGACTGAGTTCGGGAGTCGGTTACGACCTGGGAAGGTATTAGCACCCAGATCGTCCGCCGTACCCGACGGGATCCATGCTTGCAAAGAAAACTGTTTCAAAGGGTGAGGGTATGAAAGCTGCAGCAAAAGAAATGAAAATGAAAAGGAACTGGAACTGATAAAGGAATTGAAAAGAAAATAAAGAGAAAAATGTAGGGAAAATAAAGATTGTGCTCGAACGGGCCCTACCCCGCTGCCTACGTACCTCATCAGGATAATGAGGATCAGAGACGCCGTAGTTCCCCTAACTAGGGGTAGAAAAGAAATTGCTTGTGAATTAAAGGCTTGAACTGCCTACGCCATTGCTCAGGTGTTGCAGGCTCGGACGACGAGTGCGTAACCGTCTTGCAAAGTGACAAGTAGGAGCAAGTTCGCGTACGGAGCGAAGGAGATGAGAAATGAATTCCCGAAGGAACGACGCTTATTGTTTGTTTTGGTGTTTTTTAGAAGCCTTTATGAGTGAAAGTTTGCATAGGTAAGTGTACCTAAGTCTTACTCAATGGGATGTGTACGTCTCACATCATCCCGAAATGGAATGCGCAAGAGGCACACCTATCTATGGAGGAAATCCCCAAAGCTAGTCCCACAGGTGAAGGCTTAAGCACACTGGCCTATTACCATTATTAAGTATTTTTGTGGTTTTTGGTTAAGAAATGTCTTTTAATTTTTTCTTTGTGAGGTACTAATGCTAAGACCTATCTACCATGAGTGATGACTCACACCTCGTCCCGAAATGGAACGTGTGCAAGCATCTCATAGCAAAGTCTCATGTCACATGAAAGCACCCAACCTTTATTAAGTGAATTAGAATTAAGTTTGAAGATGAGAAGAGAGAGCACCAAAAGGATCTCAAAGGTAAAATCTAATGGGGAAGTTTCTATCCTAAGTTAACATGCATGGAGTTCCTAGGGTTTGTGAGGCTCACTACCCTAATGAAGGAGAAGAAGAGAGAAAGATGAAAGGAGAAGCTCCACGGTGGCCTAGGCTCACCTCAGGTTAAGAAAGAATAGAAAAAGATGAGGAATAAGAAAGATGAAGAAAATGAATTGGATGAAATAGAAATAAGATAAGAAGATGAGAATGCGAAATGGAGATGAACAGACAATGCACAAACAGAGCCTACACCAGTAGGACTTCCAGATGCAGCAGCATGCAATAAGATGAAATTGGGTCCCAGTGGTACCTAACGGAGAAGGTCCGTTGCCTCTTCAATATGCGCAAAAGAAACTCAGGAAATAAGTATGTCAAGCTCACAGTAAATTCAGCAACCAAGTACAAGTGTCCGTCATCAGGAAATCAAACAAATGTCAGTTACAAACATCCAACATTCAGAATTATAACCAAGAATTAGTCCGTGCAAAAACCAAAGTCCAGGTGCACACTGCATCCGAAGATTCCACTTGCCCGAACAAGATTATGAAAAACAATTAGTCACAAGGTCATTTCCACACTTTATCCTTCATCATCGAATTTGAACAATGGACCTACAAAATATCAAGCACAAACTAGAACCAAGATTAAGCACAATTCTATCAAATTAAATCAAAATTAAAATCAAATTTAAGTTAAAATTAAAAACAAAACTATATCAAAGTTCTAATATTAATCTAAATTAAACCTAAAATAAAACTTAAACCAAATCAATAAAATTCTATTAGACTGAATTTATTAAAATTAAATATAAAGCATATTAATACTTAAAGACAAATTCTAATCTAAACTTTAACAAAATTAACTAATTTGCTTAGAAAGGAAAAAATAATAATTAAACAAAGCTAATAAAATTAATTAAGAAATGTTATATAAAGGAAATAAAAACTAAAAAAAGAATAAACTGTTGAAAAATGGGGTGCTGATCAGACAACAGCTTCAACGGGCCCAGTTGTTGGCCCAACAGCATGTCAACGGCAGGAAGGTGAGACCGCAGGCAATGTGAGTGCAGGTGAGCAAATAGATGGTGCAGATCCATGGCACTTGGGCCCAAAACAAAAAATTCAGTCCATTTAGATGAGTCAGTGAGAAACCCTAGCACAAAAAAACAACAAGCCGTGTTTTATTCTTCACCAAACAAAATCGAACTTTCCTCCAAAGCTGTTAAAAATCAAGGATGGCGGAGATCTTGTTCAACACCCTCATCGCCGATTCGAACCAATAGCAGCAACCTCGTTCCTCTCCTCAAAATCGATCGTCGAGCAACTTCACCGTCAACCTCGCCATTGAGTCACACCAGTCTTTTACAAGAGTGATTGTCGTCGTATTCTCCTTCAACACCGACGACACTATGGATCAAGACAAAATTTCGGTTGAAAAACAACGATCGTGACTCCCTCCTTGGTCATTCCGTTATCGTCGTCGGAGCTAGCAGAACATGACGAATTCGAGTTCGTCTTCGTCACCTCCGATCCGATCTCTCTCATTTGCGATCCACGCCTTCACTTTGCCTTCTCAATCGCCAGCTTCGGAGCTTCAAGTTGCGATCTCGTCGTCTCAGCTTGATGTTATTGGATTTCTTCTTCTCCTACCCTTTCTGTTTTGTTTTTGATTTATGTGTGTTTATGGTGTGTTCAGGTTGAGGGAGATGGTTTGGAGGGTTGTGTTGAAGTGGTGTTGGATGTTTAATGGAGAAAACAGGGGTGGTTGTGGTATGAAAATTGTACGAAGATGGTGATTTTTTTAGGAAAGAGTGAGTTGATTTGAAGGAAGGTTTGAAGGGCTTTTTTGTGTGATTCGGTGAAGGAGATATGTTGTTGTTGAAGATGGTTGAAAGAGGTTGAAGATGGAGCGGTGATTTGTTTGAAGGTGTGAGGTTAAGATTAAGGGTGTTGGTTGAGGATGAGCAAAAGAGTGGAGTGCGTTGTGTGTCGCTTGCTGCATGAAATTAGCAAGGTATTGAGTGTGTGAGCTGTACGAAATTTTTGTGTGTTGTGTTGCGGTTTTTGCAGGTTGAGGAAAGTGGGAGAGAAGAGTATTGTGTGCATTCTGCGTGAAAAATTGGTTGTTCAAGAGGTGATGTAATGCGTGAATTCGTTGCGAATTGCTTATGCGTGAAAAGTGCGTGAATGTGTGAAAACTGTGACGTCTTTTTACTGATGGGAGTGTGTGCTGAGATTGGCATGTGTGGTCTGTTAATTGTGTAGAGGAAAATTGGTGTGCTATGAAGGTAGTGGTGGGACCATATGCAAATTGGCAGCCTGTTTTTGTATGGTACAAGTTGATGGTATTGACAAAGGGTGGTGTGAATGAAAACGTTGCAGGGAGTGGGCCATGGCTGGGTGAAACGCGTGTGCGTACGTCTCTGTGTGGGATGGCACATGAAATTTGTGTGAAGGCATTGTGGGGTCATATTGTTGCTGAAATTGGTTTAAAAAGTGTAACAACAAAAAAAACATACCTATGAAGTAAATGAGAAATTTGATATGTATTAATCTATTTTTAATAATAAGATGTGAAATAATAATAAAAAAAAACTGAAAATAGACTTTTTTGTGGTGATGGGCCTAAATCTTAAAAGGAATGGATGTTGGCTTTGTATGAATCAAAAGAAAGAAATGAGAATTGAGTATATATAAAATGAAATGGATGAGATCCAAAATAAAATAATAAGAAAGTTATTATAGAGAAAAGAAAAGAAAAAAATGTTGTATATGGACTAGAAACTTGTGAATTTGGGCTCAACCCCCATTTTCATGATGAACTTTGTAATAAAATGGGATAGAAAAGTTAATAAAAGGTAATAATTTGGACATGAGAAATAGGAAAATGATTGGAGAATGATTTATGGGTCTAAAATTAAATTGGGCTTAAAATGGGTTAGTCGGATAAATATGACTAGCGAGAAAACTCGGATAATGGATGGGAATAAATGAACTTGAGAAATTGATAGAAACTTGAATTAGAATTGGTCATGAACTTGAAATTGAACAAAGTTTGGAATAAACTTGAATATACTCTCCACACACATCTTGATTGAATTTAGACCGACAACCATATTCGAACTCTTCCACAAAAGTCAATTATTCAATGACACCACCATCACCAGAGAATTTGCAACTGGCCAATAACTCCACAGACGAATTCAACTGGACAGATGAACATGCAACCTGACCTAAAACTTCTTATGAATCACAACTTGATAATTTGATAAATTTCGCGCACCACACCGCTTGTCTTTGGATACACATTCCCTAAGAAAAGGGCCTCTGAGGCTGATAACTTGCAAATGAAGTAAACTCCTGACAGTTTGACCCAATTAGGTCAAACGTTTGTCTGAATTGGATCGTGAATGAACAACTTGTAAATTGATGAAGCAGAAATCCATGATGGCGTGCCAAATGAATCGGCGAAGAGTCCTTACAAACGTGAAATCCTTGAGAACCAAATAACTGGGGAAATAAACCCTAATTATGTGGCGGGAGCAAGAAGAGGATGATACCACTGATGGCTGCATAGCTGAAACTTTGAATTCTCTGATAATCCGCAGATAAAGATGTGAAACCCTAATCACTCAGAAAACAATGATCCCATGTCCTAGGATCCTATGCAAATGACATGACCTAATGGAGAATGTGTATGAATGCAAAATGAAAAGCCAGAAAACCAGAGGGCAAATTTAGGGTGTCTACCGCCGTCCCCATCATGATATCTTATTTTCCCCAGCATGTCGGCCGTCCCCGTCATCGCTTTGCACACTTTTTCCAGCTAGTCGGCCGTCCCCGTCTTAGCTCTACCTTTTATCCCCAGCATGTCGGCCGTCCCCGTCATTGCTTTATTTTCCTGCACTCTCCCCAGCATGTCGGCCGTCCCCGTCATTGCTCTTTACCCAGCAGTCGTCCTCTGCTCGACGGTCGTCCTCCGTCGCCTACACCTTACAATTTACTTTATTTTCCTTTACAATCTATATCCCTTTTCTTCTTCATTCCGTGAGTGCAAATTTTGGACTGTCTTTGGTATTCAACCACAAGTTATCTTGTTTGCCTGTTAAGCCGTTGCTTACATCCTGCACAGCCAACTCATGCTTGAATAGGGGCAGCTGTAAACACCCCAAATTTGCCCTCACCCATTCACACCATGGCTTATGATCATCTCATATGCATAAACACCATCATATCATCTCATAGTACATTTTTGATTCACTGCATAGATTCAAAGGCATCTGCACCTAGGATTTGTGATCTGAGCAATCCCAAAGCATCTTGAGCCATTCCAAAGGCCACCAATCACTTCAAAGGGGTCCATGTGTGTTCTTACATCATATTCCATCTCCTCAAAGTCAAAAATGCAGAGGAATCACAAGAACTAGGGTTTGAGTGGATGCAGGGCCAGGATGAACTGCACAGTTGACCTAAAATTAGGGTTTTGGTTTCAGAGGCCATAACCCCAAGTTTTTTGGTCATTCTTGTTTCCATTGATCTCTATATGGTATAGGGAGTATGCATATCAATTTTCATGAAGAAATTCCATGGGGAAGTCATCTGATCAAGGGTTGACTTTTCAGACAAGTCAGTGTAAAATCAGGGCATCTGAGGCCCCCAATGACCCAACCAATGGGTGATCTTCATCATTTTGAGTGTATATGATCTTTATTTGATCATGGAAGAAGGTTGAAGTTCATAAAAATCAAGAATTTAGGGTTTTTGCAAATGTTGACTTTTTGGGCATAGTTGACTTTTCAAGAATGCATCATTTTAGGTCATTCTTCAAGCCTTGATTCATGATCCAAAAAGGCTTCAAATGAAAAAACTTTGGTCATGAAAGTTGTAGATCTCATCTTTCCCTTTTCAAAAAGTACAAGAACATGATCAAACTCTTCTTGGATCAAAAGTTATGGCAATGCAAAGTTGGCAAAAATCACTTATTTTCAAGATATGCACCAAGTGTGAAATTTTGCAAAGTCATGAACCAATGCATTATGTGGCTTCTAATTCCTCTCAAACCAGCACACAAACATTCTCTAAGTCCCAAAAATCAGATTTGAACCAAAGATCACATGTGCTTAGTTCATGTAACAAGGCATTTTTCATGAAAATCCATAAAGTAACCAAGTTGCAAAACTCATGATCATGCTTCACCAACTTGCTGCATTGGTCCTTGAATCAAGCCAGCCTCACACACTCACCATGCTGCGCCAGCCCTAGCCCTTGTACTTGCCTAGAGTCAAGCCATGCCTCACTTACACAAAAGGTGGACTTTATGCAAAAGCAAACATCCCAATCACCACAGCACAAGTCACATCCTCTGGCCACTTGGATTAAAATATGTTATCAATTTGCAAGCTAGCCATAACAAGAAGCAAGGCTGAAACCACCTCATTCACCACATACACCAAAACCTTCCATTTTGCATAAGCCTTCGAATTTCTTTACACAACCACAAAACACTAAAACTTTCTTCATCATCCAACTCAACACACTTCATAGACAAGAAACCACCAAAGCTCAAGCCTGAAACAAGCCTGAACACTCCATAACCATTCTTCACCTCAGCCTGCATTTTCTATCGAATCTCTCTCCACAAGCCACAAACATCCAAACAAACACCATAGACCTTCTCCATTAACCCTCAGGATCACAAACAACACCTCACCATGGCCTGAAACCTCCAGAAACTCCATTGCCATTTCTGACCAAGCTTGAGCAGGAGCTTTCGAATCTCACTATCCAGCCAACTTAAACTCCTTTTGAGCATTCAAACATCATCAAGAGGTTCTAAGGAGTAGATTGCACAAAGAGAGGTGGCCAGAAAGTTCCAAAACTGAAAGCTCCAAATCTCAGGTAGCTCGAAAATAATTTTTCCAGAAATCATTTCTTTTGTTCCAAACTTGTTCTTTGTGTTATCCTGATCATTCTGGTACCATTAGTTTTTGAAATGGTTGTGATTTGAGCATTTAATTTGTTTCTGAAGCTTGCGTGACCTAGAACTTGTTCTCTTCGATGCAGCTTGTTTAGGGAAAATAAATTTGTTTTGAGAGAGGGGTTTGATTCGTGAGAGTGTAAGGATCATTTCCCAGTTTCTATTTTTCATTTTTGATGCGTTTTTAGGAAGTTTGAGGTTTCTCAGGTGAGAGCTGGCCGGAGAAGACGACCGGAAGTCTTCTCCGGCAGCCTGAAAGTGATTAGGGTTAAGTGTAATTAATTAGGGCAAGGTTTGAATTTGAGCCCTTGGATTGTGTTTCCCGCGCGCATATGAGTGGTTCAGATCATTTCATTAAGGTTTAATTATGGATTAATAATTAATTAATTAGAATTAGGGAGGTTTGAATCTGGGCCGTCCAGATGCGCGCCCAGTCAAACCCTTTGAGCCCAGAATCAATCTCAACCTCTCCTTCTGATTACTTCCATTTAATTTAATTTTTATTTTCATTTCTTTTCATTTAAATTGCATAATTATTTTAAAATAGCAAAAAAAATCTTAAAAATTATGAAACTTTTTCCTCAAGGTTTTATTAATTTTTATGACCCAAAAATATTTTTATTTTATTTTTTATCATTAAGGAAGTATTTTTAAATATTTAAAAGATTATTTTTAATTGATTAATGGGAATTAATTAATTAAAAATACTTTTAGGTATTTAAAAATTACAAAAAAATTCATGAAATGTCCTAAGACATTTAGAAACATTGTCCAACCTTCAAACCAAATTTCTTTTTTGATCTTGATGCATTTTAAGAATTTTTCATTGAATTAAATCATTTTTTATGCATTATTTTGATCATAAGTTTGAAAATTCATTTCTGCCTATTGGAGAAGGTTGAGACATTGATTCTTCTTGCATTGTGTTGTGTTTGGCATGTATTTTCAAGGATAAAATGGCCATGATTTGTTTCCTCATTTCCTAATTGTTTGGCATTTGTTTTGTTAGGAACCCTAAAAAACCCTAATATCTTGTAAAATTCATATCTTGAGATTGGTTGAGAGTTGAGAGCTCCCCTTTGGGCAGTGGTTCATTATAGGTTTAGGGTTTCTTTGGATAGCATTTTCCATTTTTTATCTTAGGGTTTGCTTCTGTTTTGGGTTTTTGTTTGATGTTTGATTCATAAACCCTAATTTGGGCTTTCTCTTGCATCCTCCTTGTTTTCTCTTGCATAACATGACTTGTCTTTGCATTTTGTGCATTCTTGTGGTTCATTTGGCATCATAAGACATATAGGAAGCATCCTTGATCATTGCATCTCATACTTGCCATGTCATTTGTCTTGTGTGCTTCATGACTTTCCATGCTTGTTCATGCTCCTTAGCTTGCATCATTTGCATCCATGATCTTGTATGGACCTCCCCATGCCTTGCCTCATGTTTGCAGCACCTCATAACATCATAATCATCATCAACATGCTTCTGGTTTTGCTTAGCATCATGTCATCTCATCTCATTTAGCATTGCATTGCATTTCTTTCTAACATTTCAGGTGGTAAGTGACTTTGAGAAGTGAATTTGCCTTCACTTCTCATAACTTCTCTTCTCATCTCTCTTGCATCCATTGCTGCATTCTTACATGTGTTTGAGTTTGAGCTTGCTCATTCTTCTTCCTCCCACTTTCTTTCTTCAAGTGACTTGACTTCTTGAATGAAGCAAGTAACTTTGCTTCTTTTGATCCTGTTCATCTGCTTCCTGGTGGTTCCTCTGAAGATTGTTCTTGAAAACCTCACAAACCTTAGGACCAACCAAGCATGATAATGAATTAGGATTTTGATTAGTTCCCCCTCATAGTTTTACCTTTGTGTCTCTCTTTGAGTCTTCTCTCCTCACCTCATAATCAGAGACTAAACCCAAAAGGCTCTAAGACTTTGTGGTTAGGGTTATGCCTGCATCCTTCTCTTAGGATGGAGTGTATACCTTTAATCCTAAGTGTTAAACCCTTCATGTGTTTAAATATCTTAATCAATTCACTTAATAACCATCAAGACATTACACTTGTAACTTGGGCCTTGCATTAGGGTTCTAATTCTTCCTTAAGTGGTTAAGAAGGACTAACCCTAGTGTTAATGGACAAGTCCCTCTCAAGTTGTCTTACAAACAATAAAATTCACTTCATCATCATACCATTAAATAAAATCCACTTAATCAGAGGCTTGTTTTGTCATGGGTTTAATCCCTAATCATGGGTTAAGTTGAGGAGTTTTCCTCAACTTAAACATTCTCATCTATTATCCTTCTTTTGGGATAGTGTAATGGGTCTGTTTAATCCTTGATTATGGCTTAACCTCATTACTTAACACTAAACAAAAACACCAAAAACATCTAAATAATCACAAGTAGATTAATGATCTTAATCCTACATCAAATGGTGTTTAAGTGTGAGAATCTGACTTCACACTTAAGGCATTCTCATTACCCCTAATCAGAGGGAAGATGTGATGAGTTTACTAACCAATTGGTTTAGGCTTAAACTCATTAACTTATGACAAACCTTCAAAAGCAATAAAAGACTGAAAACACAAAAACAAACAATAATCGTCTCCTCCGGGATTCTTTTCTCATCATCTTCACTCACAAACGAGAACTCGCTTCTTCCGTCTAATGCAAGACAGTAAGCATCTGTGCCAGACAGATCATACACTTGAGCATAGGCAAGCAAGCAGTTCATCAAGTCAATTCATCTTTCAGTCTCTTTGGGTCGAACTACGGTGTTCTGACTTCCTCATTGCACGAGAGGATACGTAGGCATAACTTAACAGTTATCGAACAAAAGTCTCTGTATATTCCCCCTTTCTTCTAACTCCATCTTTTTAGCCTCATGATCATGAGCATACTCCTTTCTGGCACTGACACTTTCACACTTCACATCACTTATATACTTTGCACTGACACCTGTACATCCCTTTTTCAGCTATTTTATACACAGATTGCACTGACACTACCCCTTTAAAACACAAATCTTTTAAGCGTGGATCCCGTCGAGTACGACGGACAATCTGGGTGCTAATACCTTCCCAGGTTGTAACCAACCCCCTTTCTCAGTCTCTCTGGTTCGCAACCGTCTTATCCGTATCTTTCTAGGTCTATGCAGCATTGCCTTTCCTCCGGGATAAAAATGCCTAGCTGGCGACTCTATTCATTCTCCAGTGAGTTCACGGCTGTGTGTTCTCACTATTCCCTCTCGCCGACCGTTCGCGTCTGTACCTTCATCTGAACCATTTTCATTTGTCGGGAGCGACAACCACCAGCCTGTCACATTACACCTTGTAACCCTCATGTTGACTGTACTTGCTTCTGCAATGGTAAGAAATGGTAGAATTGAAGGGAACTATCTTGATTCTTGTGGGACAACATTCACAAAATCACATAACATCCCATGATCCAAGATGCACAAAACCATAGTAGAATTTGACTATAAAAAAGGTCTCTTTGAGGAAATGAAAGAGGTTTAACATTTTGAAGATATAAACACTTAGATTAAAATCAGTGAAGGAAGTGGGATGAATAATGTAGAGTTTCTCCATCTTTAGTGTGACAGAAATCGTCTCTTGGTGACTAACCATTGCAAGAAAATGAATAAGTTACTCTTAGGTTGCTATTTTTTTCATCGTGTATTTGAGAATGTTTAGGTTAGGAACCAATATTGATGCATGTACTAAGCTCATCATGATTTAAAACATTTTACATTAAGCAATGTGAAGTTAATATAAAGTAGTATTTTAGTTTTAATGATATGTTGTTAATGCTTTGTTTTGTCATGTGTTAAAATGTTCTAAATTTGTTTCTTTGATTGATCAACTTAGGAATAGATATAAAGAAAATGTTTAGGCACAAAGGGGTTAGAAAAATATAAATTAATCATTAAACAATATGATAATCCTAAGGGGTTATAGGCTTTGAGAAAAAAAATATGTTTTATTGTGTACATAATAATACAATTAACTGTCGGAAAAAAAATCAAGTTCTATAAATTTTCACTATATCATGGATACCTTCAAAATTTGACAAAATTTGGTAAACAAATTATTTTGCTAAAACTTACTTGTTTAGGTATCTGAAAATTGAAAGATATGGGATCTAGCATTCCAAATTTAGTATATATTCTTCCTTAAGTCATTTTAAATTTTCATTTATCTTGAGCATTCAATTTCAGTAAATGGTTTTTTTCACAATCAAACTCTTATTTATCATTAGCAGTGTAATAGTTAGAAAAAATTTAAGACACTCTAAATCTCAAATTTTCAAACAATTTCATTGATAATAGAAACTTAACACAATTTTCGTGTTTTACGTCTTTCCTATCAAATGACTAAAAATAAACAAAATATATAGGAAAATAAAATTTAAAACTCAAAAAAAGGAAAATCTTATTATCACCTTTGGGTTGTCTCCAAAAAAAACCATTTGTTTAACATCGTGAGCTTGACATCTTACCCCAGGTTAAGGAGGATAAAATGTAAGAAAATATATCTCAATCACCTTCTTTATTCTTTCAGTTATGTATCTCATACTTTATGGTTGGAGAACCAATCCTTGAAAGAAGCTTTCCCTTCCATTTTTGAGGCAGCGGATCCAGCAAACGTTATAGTGGCTGAAGCTGAAACGTGGCTGAACGGAATATGACAGTGGAATACTTTTCTTAACGGAACCTTTGATGCTTTGGAAGACACTTTAAGGGAGGATTTGCAATATATTTTATCATCACAAGTCCCTCATCAGGACTGTCAGGACGAATATTTTTGGTTGAACAAGGAGGACGCCGTCTATAAGGTCAGAACTTGCATTTCGAATTATTTGAATGACTCGGTTTCTGCCAGACTGAATAGCTCTGTTTTGTCAGCTTTATCTAAGTTGTAGAGCTTTAGGGTCCCTTTAAAAGTAAATGTCTTCGGTTAGAGATTGCTCATTAATCGCCTTCCAACGAGAGACCAACTTTATCGGAGGGGTATTTTGCCTAATCCTAGAGACCGGGTTTGCGTTTTCTGTTTTAATGTCGACGAATCGGTTCAGTATCTTTTCATAGACTGTATCATTACTCTAATCATATGGGAAAAGGTTTATTCTTGGATGGACTGTGAATCTTTTGGTTCTTTGCTTGATCTTGTAGATTATCCCATGAAAGATATTCATCTTATAGAGGCGGAGATTAGAAATTTGGTTGGGATTATTTGGTTGGCCACAACGTGGAGTTTATGGATTAGTAGAAACGGTATCAAATCCAATGGGGAGGTTATTAGTTTTATCGAATGTATGTCAGCAATTATCTATTAATCTTGGGATTGGCCGGATCTTTCTTGTAAATCTTCGCATTCCATATCTTTTTATGACTGACACACCTCTCCTTTTAAGTGTTGTTGAGCTAGAGGTGTTTAATTTCTTGTATTTGTAAAGCATTTCTTTTGCTCTCATTAACATATCTCGCTTATATATATATATATATATATATATATATATATATATATATATATATATATATATATATATATATATATATATATGTAGCGGTAAAATCGTGAGTGTAAGCTATTGATTAACTTAACTCAATATACACAGAGTCGCCACCGCGCTTTTATTTATTTCCAAAAGGAAAAAGGCAAAAAGTACGAAGAAAGCCTAAAGAATCTTAAAAGCTAAAAAACTAAAAGAATCAAACAGAGAATGGGTACAGGGATTGATTACAAATCGGGAAGGTTTTAAGCACCCGACTTGTCCGTGGTACTCCACGGGAACCCTTTGAAATGTTTACTGCATTTTTGGTTTGAAATGGTTTGCTTGAAAAAAAAGGTTGAAGAGATGAGAAGAAGAATGTTTTTTAAGACTTTAGTGTTTGAAGAGACGAACGTCTCATGCCTACGTACCCACAAAGTGCAATGCGAGATCAAAACCCCGTAGTTCGTGGTACAAATGGTGAAAAGGCAAATGAGTTGAATTGATTTTAAAATGTAAAGATAAGTCGTCATTCTTTAGCGAATAATTCCGCTAGAAAGAATGAATCATATCTAAACATAAAAAAGGTTAAAGGAAAACGTGCACGAGGGCACAAAAACAATTGAATGAGTTGTGAATGTTTTAAAGTTTTTTGAGAAAGACAGTTTCGATATGCTTATGTAGTTTAGCATTTATTTAAGGAAATGAAATGAAAAGGTAAAAGCACATGACCGAAGTCAAGGTTTGATTGAGAAAATGTTTGAGGTTTGAAAACAAAGAAAGTTTTGAAAATAGGAAGGAGATTTGAAAATTGAAGAAGATGGGAAGAGATGAAGGGACTATCCTAAGACTTGAAAATAAAAGCTAAAGGAAGAACGATCAAACCATATGGCGAGCCTTCTTGAAACAATTGGATTTCCATCTTCATAAACAAGTGAACTTAATCGGAGCCAAAATCTTCAATCCATAACAACTTGAGCAAAGGGATGATCCTAGAATCCAAGTCCAACTCCAAGTCTCATGCTAAGGATAGTAACCATAGTCCGAAATTAAAGTCACCCGTTTTTTAGATGTTTATTCCCTTATTAGTATTTTGGTGTCCAAATGGACAAAGGAGAAATAACAAGCAACAATATAAACAATAAGCAAATGATATATGATATAGTATAATAAAGCATAATAAAGGAGATAAAGGAGCAAGAAATTAAAATAAAGGATAAGGTGCGAGAGATTAAATTTAAATGGATTATAATATTCACATTATTATAATATTTACAATATAAGTGGTATGATGAACTTAATCAAGCACAACCACGAAAAAATAACAAAATTGAGGCAACCGGATCCAAGTGGATCTCATTCCGAATCGGGACAACTTTAGGTCTATGTTAAGCAATCGCCGAGTAATTTACGGAGTAATTACCCTACAAATGAGGCCGGCCACCACTAATTAAAGTGGAAAATATTCGTGTTAATACATGTTAGAGAAACGATATTATGGATCGTTCTCCGAAAAATGTCACACTAAAAGAAAAGGTAACGGTCTAATCTTAATCGGGTTTTTGTTGAATTTATCGAAAAGCAACCTATCACGATTTCAAAGTATTGAGAATGATCCAAATGATCATTCATCCATAGATTTGAAATAATGAAGGTTAAACTTATCGAAATTCAACAATCACCGAATCGGAGATTGTCATCGACCAAAAATAAAAAAAGATGAAGAAAATGGATCTAAAAGATAAATCCATAAAAGAATTGAAACATTTTTTAAATCTTTTTCTAAAATCTTTTTCTAAATTGTTTTCTAAAATGTTTCTAAAATATTTTTCCAAATCTTTTTTAAAATATATTTTAAAACTCTTTCTAAAATATATTCTAAAACAATCTTATATCAAAAAAATAAAGTATAACTAAATCATTTAAAAAAAATATAAAAACAAGCTAAAGAAGTAATAAAAAGGAAAAAAATGGAAGGGGGAAGGAATGATTTGCGGATGGTGGATATCAGTTATCCATATCCAAATGTCAAAGCCCAAACTCCACATACATTTTTTATTAACAAATTAAATAGAAGCCAAAAACATAAAAAAATGAAAAGAAGAAAACAGATCTTCTTCTTCCTTGCGAGGTCAAAACGGAAACAGGGGAAAAATTGTCAAATCACGGCGGAAATCAAAACCGAAAATACCAAACATTTCTCACGGTGGCTACCTTCGAATATCTACTTCCGACGACAAGCTTCGCAAACGCAAATCCTTCTTCCGGTTTTCTCTCTTCACGAAGCTTTTTCTTCTCGAAACCACGGGTTCCTTTCTTCTCTCAATTCAAATCGATTTGTGTTCGTTATGGTGGATTGATCTTGAGAAGATTGAATGAAATAAATTGAAGGAGAATTGGAAAGATTTAAGGATTTAGACCGAATTCGTATCTAACTGTGTTTTCCATTTTGACAGGGTTTCAAAGGGCTTTTGAAGCTTGTTTAAGAATGAAGGACGATACTGTATTTATAGAGGGAGATGATTGAATGGGCTTGCCGTTTAATTTTGATTTGCTGCGTTATAGTTCACGGGTTTTTCGTGTCCCGTTTCTTTTCAATTCCTGCGTTTTGATTATTTGATGAACTTGCGTTTTGTTGTGCTTTATCAGGTGTTAAATGCATGAGGCCTTGAGCTACGGCGCAACTTGGATGCAGGATGCACGTGAGGCTTGTGAAGTATGCGGCAAGGGCTTGGCGTGCGAATTGTATTGGCTTGTGTCTTGCTTTGACTAAATGATAAGCCGAAGCTTGCAGGATGTTTATTTATTTTGGCTGCGGCGTATTGAAGATTGGCTTGCACTGGGAAAGTGATTTTTGGTTCGTGGGCTGTGGCATATGATGCGTGATGCTGCTTGTGAAAGCTTGTGACATGAGGGAATTGCTTTTATTTGTGTATATGCGTACGGCGTGAGGCTGAGTAATTTTGTTTGTGCAGCTTGAGGTTTATTGATAGCTGGGCGTGTAGTGTTTGATGGCTGGATGAAGTTTTGGCTGTGTGGCTTGGGATAAATTGTTGGATGCGTACGGGAGAGCTTGGCTAGGCTTTGTATGCGTGTGGAGTGATGATGAATTTAATTGATGTGGCTTTGAGATGATGTGAGGCGGCTTGTATTGTTTTGGTACGGAACGGCTGGTGGGTATTTGTGTGGTGGATGCGGCAAGGAAAGTGAGGAAATGTTGTGGCTAATAGTATAAATTGTTGACTTGATGTCTGCACGTGATAATTAGCTGGAAAGTGTGATGGCTAGTACAGCTGTACGGCCCATTTGCGTGAGGGCTTGAGGTTGGAGTTGAAGTTTGTTTGGATTTTGTGAAGTTGGTGGCTGATATTTGAATGTTATGTGCAAGTTTTGGATGCAGCCTTGAAGGAAATGGCTTGTAGGCTTGAACAAAAACATATTGGGCCAAAGAAAACTATGGGCTTAATGTTTTTTGGAAGTGTATTTAGAAGAAAAAAAAGGTAATTAAAAAAATTGGATTGATATGAAATGGAAATTTTTTAGAATTTGAATAATAAAGGGATAAAAAAAATAATTGGAAATGGTCATATGGAGGGAATTTGGAATTTTTTTGGTGAATTGAATTAATAAAAGAAATGAAATGAATAATAAAAAGAAATGATTTAATTGAAAAAATGGATATGAAATGGTGATTTTGGCCCACAACTTTTGATTTTTTTCACAAGCCTCTGATAAGAATGGATACAGCCAAACACGAACCATTGAACAACTTGCCACTTGAGCAACAAACACTTGAAATCTGTCTGAACATTGTCCTGATAACTTGAATTCATACTGAGGAAAATAAATCCTCAGATGAACCACTGATGAACTGATGAACTGATAAACTTGCAGATTCAAAACAAACTCCACACAAAATACCGCCTGATAAACTGATGATCTTCGCACACAACACAACTTGAACTTTGGATACGCACTGTCTGAAATGAACCACTGGCACAATTAACTTGCAGTTGAACAATCTTTTGATAGTTTGACCAAGATTAGGTCAAACGTCCATCTGAATCGAATTGTGACTGAACAAACGCATTTGACTTGAAAATCACTGCCCTGTCTCTGAAATCCTGCAACACAGAAGAAGAAGAAGAAGCAACTGCAACATATTTTTTGTATTTGGGTTAGAAGTCAGTAAAATATGAACAGATAACAGAAATTAAACAAGGCGATCCTCTGCAAGACAAAGACCTGCTCCTGAAAAAGATACATGAATCAGTGCGTGATCATGTTTGTATGCGAAATGCAGATGAGATGCGACAAATCTTAGGTAAAAAATTAGGGTCTGACAATATATATATATATATATATATATATATATATATATATATATATATATATATATATATATATATATAGAGAGAGAGAGAGAGAGAGAGAGAGATATTAAAAGGTTTATATGCTACACCAATTAGACTCTTCCTTGTTATAACAATATGAGGTAATTTGATCCAAGATGGAATGTTTGGATTTTCATTGAAAACTTTGCTCGCATACTCTAATGCATGAGGAATTTTTGTGGTCAAAAGGGGATTTCCCAAATTTTGGTTATGATGACAAATTGTGTGACCAAGTTTATTTAAATTAGCATAAAAAGGTTTGGACAATCACTATACCTTATACCAACTTCAAGTAGCATCAAGACTTCTTTCTCTATCACCTCATTTATACTTACCTATAGATGTAGATGAGGTTGGAAAACTAGTTTACATTCTTATTCCCATGTGGTCAAGTAGTTTCTTATAATGCCTTAGTTAGTGAGGGTCTCCCAAAAAAATCATAATTTAAGGTTGACAGGGGTTCCTTGAACTCCAGGATTATTTGTTTTGAACAACCTCAATTGGATTATTTTTTATTAATTATCAAATTGTTGTTTAAAACTTTTTGAAAAGTGTAGATTTAAGAGGTTTTACACATTTATCTTCTTCATCATCTAGTGTTGTCTCTATTTTTACTACTTTCTCCAGTTGAAGAGATGTTGTCTCAATTAGAATTACACATTTATCTTCATCATCTAGTGTTGTCTCTACTTTTACTACTTTCTCCAATTGAAGAGATGTTGTCTCATTTAGAATTGCATCTTCAATAATGAGACAAAGGGTAGTTTGTTTTGTTTTTCTTTTAAATGATTTTTATAGTGTTATAAAATTTGATAAAAAAAAAATTAAATTTTTTTTTAAAAGCTTCGAATGAAAATTTGGTTTGAATAGTTATTCTTAAAATGTTATTTTAGAATTTTATTATTATATTGGGAAAAAAATTGGATATCAAAATTTTAAAAAATCACTTAATTTTGAACCTATTTCAAATAGATTTTCATAAAAATCATTTTTGAGATGCAATTCTTTACAAAAATTGTGATTTCGATTATTTTTTTGTGTCATCAATAATATATGTTTATGTTGTACGATGTCAAAATTAATCTTACTATTCAGAAAAATTAAATATAAAAAAAAATTATAATATTTAAAAAAAAAATTTTACAAAATATATTTTTGATAATACAAAGAAAAAATCCATTTTTTTAAACCTTAAAACTAACGGACTCAAACTCTCATTCATATTTTGTCTCTTCCAAGACTCCCAAAATTTTCCCTTGAAAATTTCAAAAAAATCTAGAAAATTCTCTTTCATAGATTGGTCATTTTTTCTGATTGAGATTGTTGTTAATCTTGATGTTTGATCTCAAATGCTAGAGTATAAATGTTTGGAATGAGGCAGCTCTAATACATCATTTCATGCGTTTTCTTGGAGATACCAAAAGTGTCCCTTAAAAATTGCAGTAAATTAGCTAGTCTTCTTTGAAAAAGGAGAACTCTTTGTGTTTATGAGGTTGTTGCTCTTGATGATGTTTGTGTTGATTATCATATTGATATCTTTGTTTTTTGTCTTTGGTGAGGCGGTTAACCGAATTGTTATATGGTTGATGATATTGTTGATCTGATATTCACTCCTACTGGTCAGAGGCTTTAGAACCTTCTAGGCTAATTCCTTCAAGCCTTATAATTATGATGAGATCTAGACATATTAAATAATTATAAATAAATAACTAGAATGAAGTTTTATTTCTTAGCATAGTAGTATTTATCTTGTAATTTTATTCTATTAAAAAAAAATATCTCATCTATATCTAAGATAAAGAAGAAGAGAAACTAATAATATAATATAAATAAAAGACACAGTAGCACAACGACAGAAAAGTGAGTATTATTATTATTAACAAGAGTTGAAATACAAGGCGTAAGGGAGATAGTGATGGTGATGGTGGTGGTGGTGTGTTGATTCCTTTTCAATCTGCCAGCGTAGATGGAGAAATTCATCAACCGAACAAGGTAGTTTGAGGGGGCCATGAGTATTGTAACCATAACTCTCATAAGCCAAGTCAAGAAGATTGTTGAAAAGAGGATGATAGAGATACGAAATAGGGATGAGAAACCTTTGAGCATCTTGTTGAGAGTGGTGTTCCTCTGAACCAACTTGAACTGCTAGACATCCCTTCTTGACCTTCATCTTGTTGATTGATCACTGAATGAAAGAGGAAAATAAAAACGGTAAAGTGGAGGCCGGTATAGGTTCGTTTAAAAAAGGAAGGAATGAGTGATGCGTGTATAATGTTCGTACTACGTGTTACGGAATCAATTGCTTGGTGGGGTCTGCAGGCTATTTAGTGGGGAGTGACCACTGCCGTCCCATTCCGGAATTTAAGGGATTTCTTTTATATCTAAATTTAACTGAAATTACTGACAGATAATTGTTCAGTGGTAATTGGTGTTGAATTTGATAGTGAGAATGATTTCCTACAACTGCGATTACAATTGATGAAATTATTTAAAATCACTGATTTTGAATCGGATTAAATCGGTGGTGATTTTATTTTTTATTATTTTTCTTTTTAAATTTAGACACTAAGAACCAGATAAAAATATACACATTTGTCCGATTATTGTTGTCACTCGCCACTCGGCATCCTTTTATATTATTTTATTTTCATATTTCAATGCTAGCCGTCGGATCAAAATATGCATTTACCGATTTCTAAAAGGTATTCATGTACGGATGTCCGGTTATTTCTTTCCTTGTCTTCATTGACCAAAACTCTCTTGTACTCCCAATGATGGATCATTTGTTTTTTTTTTTTAATTGAGCAAAAACTACTGCTTGTATACCGACAAGAATTACTAATACAATTTATTTTATTAAGGTTTCTTGTGTTTCATAGGATAATTATTTATTTTCATTATTGCTACATGATGGATTTATTAGGTCTTGCTTTCTATGCATTATATGAACAATCAGATTGGTTAGGTTAGAATTTAAAAAGTAAAAGATGTATAAAATATTCGGTTGTAAATTTTTTAAGCAAATTTAAATTTATTTTAAATATTCGGATAAAATTAAATAATTATTAATTGATTTAAATTTAATCTTTAAATTTAGAAAAAAATGATTGTTAAAAACATTTGTAATATTTTTAAAAATAATTTTTTTAAACCTATTTTTGAAAATCAAAGAAAAAATCTATTCTTTTAAAACTGAAACATACTGACATATAATATGTTACATTGAATTCAACTTTTACATAGTATATCTATATATTAAGAAATATAATAATATCGTTATAAGATATTTCATATTTACTAAATTAAGTTTATTAAAGTATTGAAAATAGTGTATAGAATAATAACTTAAGGATAAAATTGAAAAAAATTGTAATCAATATTGTAGTAAGAATGATAGTTATTTTAAAACAAATTTTATTTGCTAAGACTATAGTTATTTTAAAATTTTTTTCTTTTATTTATTAATTTTATAAAAATTCAAATTTATACTAAGACAAAATAATACTTAAAAATTAAGGTGTATACGATATCATTATTATTATTGTTGTGTCAAGACAACATTTCTCTTTAAATATTTAGATTTTGATTTAAAGTATCATCAAACGTTTTCTTTTATTAATTCAAGGAACCAATTTTCCAACTCAAATTATCAACTGAATTAAAAGAGTGATCAACTAATGAATATGTTGAAAAATCACCTATTTTTATAAAAAAGAAAAATTGTCCACAATTTTGATATATGCCACCGACTTTGTTTAACAGAAGCTAAACTGAAAGGATAATTAGCATAATTTTGACACGTAGTATAAAAACATGTGGTCACATTGGATTTTGTTAGATTAATGACACTAGATATTATAAATTTATTTTATTTTAAAATATTTGTCAAAATAATTTAAATATCATCTTTTTCAAATGGTCATTTATACTAACTTACACTTTTCTCCAAAATTTCTGCCAACTTGACTAGCTGTTCGTCATTTAAAAATAAAAAAAAAAAAACTCTTCTTTTCATCTCAACTCCTCATCTCAATGATTTCAATAAAACTTGTTTTAATATCTTCTTCCAACTTTTACTAAATGTATTGGGTTCCTTTATAAATTTATTCAACAAATTTTAATATCATCATTTGTATTTTTTATTGAATTGTAATTTCTTATGTCGAAATAGATTGTTCGACTTCGACGGGGATAAGGAAGTTGTCGAATAGCTTATATATGACGGAATTATTTTGTTATCGAAGTATCGGAGGAGTAGCCTCAACATGAATTTTGGATTTGGATATAATTTTGTAGTGTTAATAAAATTGGGTATTTTTAGCCTTTGCTTAGTGGGCAAGCTATCAAGATTCTGTAAATAAGGAATAATCTCTATTATTGTAATGTGATTTACTTAAATAAAATTGCAATTTTGAGAGTAGAGAGTTTCTCTGCAGAAATTCTTCTTCTTCCCTTATTTTGTTTGAATTCCTAATTTCCTTTCTTCTCAATTCAGTTTTTTTTTCCATTATTATTGTTGTGCTGCATAAATCATCTTGTAATCAAGGTGTGATTGATTCACTCGAGTGAAGAGTGAAGAATAATAAGAGAATTCAATTGGTTAATTAAATCTTTTTAATTAAGATTGATTCATAATTACTCAGAGTCTAGGATTTAATTCAAACATCTGGTATTTTGAGCACTAGTTGAGCGATTCGTGGGAAGCAAAACACGATGGTAATGGCGATGAATCATCAGAATTGACATTTTTCGACAAGTCTCTCAATTCTGAATGGTCAAAATTATGAGAATTAGTGTAAATAGATGAAGGTAGTTTTATGTTGTCAAGATCTTTGGGATCTTGTGAAGTAAGAAGTAACACCACTTGCAGAAAACGCGTCGGATCAAGAAAAAATTGCATACAAGAAATTGAAGAAGAAATATTACAAAGCTCTCTTTATAATTCATAAGGTGTCGTTGGCTCAAAAGGATAGTGATATAGAATCAGCGAAAGAAGCATGGGAAATCTTCGAGAAATCGTTTGGAGACACAGAGAAAGTGAAAGAGATTAGGTTAGAAACTCATAAAATAACGTATGAATTGCTTCATATGGAAGACAATCAAAACATAACATATTCTTTCACTAGGTTACAAAACTGGTGAATCAAATCAAGGTATGTTGAGATGTGTTGACATCAAGATCAGTTGTTGCAAAGATCTTGAGGTCATTGGCTCAAAAATTCGACCATGTGGTAGTAGCCATAAAAGAGTTGAAAGATTTGTTAACATTAATAGAGAAATAGATTCAAGGGAAGATTGAATCTCATGAATAAAGAATGGATGAAAGAGTTGCAAGCAAGTTGGAAAGTGATGTGGCTTTGCAAGCGCAATCAACAAGAGAAAAAAAAGGGAATGGGAAGTGGTTTGACAATAAAGGTAGAGGAGGATACAACAATTTTTCTAGACGAAGTCATCAAGAAGGATGTTGGTCGAATCAGAGAAAGCCTTTGTACCAAAGCTATCAAATAGGTGGTGTTATAGGGAGAGAAAAAGGTGGTGGTCAAAAACCTTACAAAAGTCACATTCAGTGTTTCAATTTTCAGAAGTATGGTCACTACTCTAGTGATTGTCCTGAAAAACAAAAGAACCAAGACAACAATGCAAAGTTTGCAAAGCATGAAAAAAAAGATGTTGTCAATGGTCAAAACAAGAGATGAAGAAAGATTCCAGGAGCAATGGAACTTTAACTCAGGATGCTCATCACACATGATTGGTAGAAAGGATTGGTTTGTCAACATAAAACCCTCAATAAAGAACAATGGGAAATTTTCAAATGACAATACTCTAGCAGCTGAAGGTATTGGTGATGTTCTGATTATGAGGAAAGATGGCAAGAGGTCAGTAATTTCTAATGTATTCTACATACCAGACATGAAGAGAAATTTGCTCATCATAGTTCAGTTGGTAAAAAAGAACTACAAAGTTACAATTGAAGACAAAATGATGAGAGTTCTCGACTCAGGAGGAAGGTTAATCTCGAATGCACATATGTCTCATAATAGAACCTTCAGGATTGAACTTAATGTGATAGAGCACAAGTGTCTTGCAACTGCAGCTAGCAGGGATGAATGGATATGGCACTACAGTCTTTCCCATCTCAACTTTAAAGACATTAGAGATATAAAGAGAAGAAATATGGTTTTAGGGTTACCAGAAATCGACATTCCAAATGAATTTTGTGAAGAATGTGTGCAGGCGAAGCAACATAAGAACAACTTCAACAAGTATGTGGGTAGCAAGTCGAAGACAATTCTTGAAATCATGTGCGTTGATGTATGTGGTCCTATCCAAGTGGATTCGATTAGAGGTAACAATACTTTGTCACATTCATAAATGATTTCAGTCAAAAAATGTGGACTTACCGTCATACCCTAATTTTTGCCCCGAAGATTTTCCGCATTTTCATATACATCTTTGCATACAAACAAGATCACCAAGCATTTGTGTGTTTCTTATTTACTTTTATGTTTGTTTATGTTCACTAACATTTAACCAAAATCAAAAAATAATAATTTGTTTTTCCCTTTACTAACTTTTTCAGGGAGAAGTCTGAACCAAGAACAGTCATTCAGCTCGAATGGAATTCATCTGAACAAAGTCAAAGTTGATCTACAAACAATTCAAATTCATCTGATAAAAAATTCTTCAAGAATTTATTGATTATTATTCAAGGGATTTCTATGTTCATGTGTTTATTTCCATGTCTTCTTTGAAAAGCAAAACAATCGAGCCAGGGCCACAACAGTGCATTCAAAAGGGCAAATTTCCCACTTTTTCACTGCAGTAATTGATTAACACTATATAGGTAATCAATTACCACGTGAAAATTTGAGAAAAATCAACAAATTCAAATTCTGCAGCATTTTGGCACATATTTTCACTTGTTTCATCATGAGAATATTCTATATCACTTCCATTTAATTCCCCTATATCATCATAATTAAATCTCATCATATACCTTCTTTAATTAGCACTTGATCTTAATTTTGCCTCCAAATTCAAATTTCCAAGCCTAGCTTTGGCTCCAAACCAAATTTCAAGCCACCAAATTTCCCAAGCCTATACTCTATAAATAGAACCCTCATTTCACTCATCTCACATGCTTTTGATAGCGAAAATTACCTTGCAAAAATCTCTCCCCATTCTACCAAATTGACTCAAAGCTCACTTTCTTCCATTTAAATATAGTAATCTTCGCATTGAAGTTTACTAATTTTTGAGATAAACCTTCATCCAAACATTTTCTTCATCAATTATTGTAGATCAAGGCTTTAGAGTGTGGATCTTGAAGTTGATTTGAAGAATTTTCATATTTTGAGTGGTAAACCTTTGTTCCACCAATGTTGTTCTTGATTCATCTCCTACAATGTGATCCTTTAATATTTCTTGTTTCTTGGTCTTTGGATCTTGCAAAATGTGTTTCATTTGGTGTATTTGTTGTTTTTACATTGAATTTTTGTGCACAATCCATTCCTTGATCATGCTGAATTTGTGAGGAATGCTGAATTTTTGAAATAATGAATTTTCTGCTGTTTTTTGTTGTTTTTGCCAGGGTAATCAATTACCACTGACCTAAATGTTGTTTTTGGTCCATTTTTTGGACAGTTTTGTTTGTTTCTTCATTTCCCACCCCTTCCATTTGTTTTTAGCCTTGGATTACATCTTTTTCTGGTCTAATTTGGTTTTCTCTTCATCTATTTCCATTTTCTTTTGATAAATGAAATCTTATACATCTTGAACTTCTTGTGAGTTCTTGATTCAGATGAGATCACTTCCTCTTTTCTTTTCGTACAGTATTGCTTTCAGATGACGATCTACATATCATTCATTTAGCATGCATTAGCATAAATATCATTTTGACTGGTCTCGTAGTATCGTGACTTCTATATAAGTTTGCCCGCAATTGCTTAACATAGCGATGCATTTGTCCCACATTGTAAAATGATCATTCATGGCCCAAACTTATGTTTTCAAGCCCAGGTATGTTTGATTATATGCCTTTGGTTCAACACCTTTGAAGCTTATTGTTAGGAGGCTTTGGTTTTATCAACCCTCGAATAAGTCTTCATCAAACTTGACCATAGTGGATTACTCAATCATTATCAATCATTTGTGCTAACAATTAATCACTAACTTCTCACTTTACCTCTATACCTCTTCTACTATTGTTTATATTTCCTTCTTGTTCCCTATCACTCTTTTTTTATTTCCTTATGTCATCATATTATTCTTTTGATGTTTATGTTTCCGCTATTTTTCCTTTGACCGTTGGACATATGTTTATGCTTCTGTCATTTTTCCTTTGTCTGTTGGACACAGTTTATGCTTCCACTATTTTTCCTTTGTCCGTTGGACACATGTTCATGCTTTTGTTATTTTTCCTTTGTCCGTTGGACAAATATTTATGCTTCCATTATTTTCTCTTTGTCCATTTGGACCAAAAACATTAATAAAGGCTTAAACCTCTAAAATAACTTGTTCTCCTAATCTTGGACCATGGTTGTTATCCTTTGCATTGGACATGGAGTTTTGGACTTAGATTATAGGCTACATTCCATATCCTTGAGTTCTTATGGATTGAAGACCTTAGCCTTTATCTGGCTCACTTGTTAGCTTTTTCATATGAGGATAGAATTCTATTTTGCTTATGCTTTGAAGAGTGCTTGTCATGCGGTTAGATCTTTCTTACTTCAGATTTTATTTTGAGCTTTAGGATAGTCCTTTCATCTCCTCCCACTTCGTTAATTTTCAAAACTTCTCCCTCTTTTCAAAACTCTTCTTGTTTTCAAACTTTAACCTTTTTCATAATTCAAACGTTGACTTTGGTCAAACGTTTTTACCCTTTTCTTTCATTTATTAATAAAATGCAAAACAAAAATGCAAAACAAAAAAACTCATTCAATCTCTTTTGTGCCCTTGTGCACTTTTCCTTTTAATCATTTTCATATGTTTAGACATGATTCATTTTTAGCATATTTATACGCTAGATATAACGACTTGTCTTTATATTTTAAAATCAATCCAACACATCAATGTCATTCTTTGTACTATGAACTACGGGGTTTTGATCCTATATTGCAATTTGTGGGTACGTAGGCATGAGACAAAAGTCTCGTCAAACACAAAAATCTTAAAATTGAATTTTCTTCTCATCCCCTCAATCATGTTTTAACAAACCCTTTCAAACCAAAAGTTTTCAATAAATCAAAGAGGTTCTTCTGGAGTACCACGAACATTTTGGATGATAGTACCTTCCCTCTTCGTAACCAACCCCCTTACCATTGTCTTTGTATGGTTTTATTAGCTTTTTGCTTTTAGATTTCTTTAGGTTTTGTCCGTTTTTCCTTTTCCTTTATGGAAACAAATAAAAGCGTAGTGGAGACTCTTGTTCCTTGAGTTAAGTTAATCAATAGCTTACACTCACGATTTTTACCGCTACATTTACCCAATCAAGAAGAAAAGTTAAGTGATCGAGATATTTACCAAGTTTAAATCTATAATCGAAAGACAAAATAGTCGAAAGCTCAAGATTATGAGGACTGGTGGTGGTGGAGAATACGTGTAAAAAGACATTGACACATTATGTGAGAAAGGAGGAATTGCACAAGAGGTAGTGCCACCCTACACTCCACAAAAGAATGGAACTGCAGAAAGGAAGAATAGAACCATCATGAATATGGTGAGAAGTATGTTGAAAGGAAAGCATTTACCCAAATAATTATTAGGAGAAATTGTGTCAACTGCAACCTATATTTTGAACAAATGTCCGATGAAAAGGCTAGAAGGAATTATGCCAGAAGAATCTTGGTCTAGTGTCAAGCCTAGCTTGAGTCATCTGAAGGTATTTAGATTTATATCGCATAGACATGTGCCTTATTATTTGAGAATAAAACTTGATGATAAGTCAAGTCAAATGATCCTAATAGAATATCATTCGACTGGAGAATATAAGTCGTTCGATCCAGTGATCAAGAAAGTAGTTATCAGCAGAAACATGTTAATATATGAGCTTAAGGAATGGGATTGGACTAAAAATGTAAATAAGGATTCAGTGAGAATCTTATTTGAAGAACCAGCCAGTGAAGTCGAAAGAGAAGTTCAATAGGAAGAAGTTAGAGGTCAAGCAAGCACAAGCAAACCTCAAAGAACAAGTTATTGCAAGGTTGGATGAATGTGTGATTACATCTGATAATGTAGTCGATGATGTAGTCGATGATGAAGGTGAAATGGTACATTATGCTTTCTATGCATATTTCAAACCATTCAATGCAGTTGAAGCATTGGAGGATTCAGAATGGGTGAAAGCAATGAATAAGGAACTAAAGTCCATCAAAGTCAACAACACTTTGTCACTTTTCGAATTACCTCAATACAAGAAGGAAATTGATGTGAATTGGGTATACAAGGTGAAGTTGAATCTCAAAGGAGAAATAACTCGATACAAGTCAAGATTTGTGGCAAAAGGATATCTTCAAAAGGAAGGAATTGACTTCGACGGAGTTTTTGCACCGGTTGCTAGGATTGAAACAATCAGGTTGTTGTTGGTCTAGCAAACATGAACAATAGCCACATATGTCAGATGGATGTGAAATGTGAATTCCATAATGGTCCTTTAGATGAAGAATATTATGTTGCACAACCAGCTAGGTTTATGAAGCAATATGAAGAAAACAAGGGATACAAGTTGCATAAAGACATGTATGGACTTAAGCAAGCTCCAAGAGCTTGGAATAAGAAGATAAATAACTTTCTAAGGGAGACGGAATTTGTGAAATGCACAGCATGGAGTATTTTTAAGAAGAAGTAATAGTGAATTGCTTATAATATGTCTCTATGTCGATGACCTGTTGATAACAGGAAGTTCCAAGAAAAAGATCAAATATTCCAAACATGACTTAAGTGAGGAGTTTAAAATGTCAGACTTGAGAAATCTATCATACTTCCTTGGTATCGAATTCTATAAGAGTAGTAAAGGCTTGATTATGCACCAAAGAAGATATGCAGAAAAAATACTTAATAGATTTGAGATGCAAGATTACAACCCAACTTCGACTCCAACTGAGCCCAAAATGCAACTGTCAAAAGACATATGATGATGTTGATCCAACTCAGTACATAAGACTCATTGGATAAATTTGATATCTTTGTCACTCAAGGCATGATCTAGCATACAATGTAGGTATGGTAAGTAGATTCATGCAGAAATCAAATGTATCACACCTAGCAACAACGATGAGGATACTAAGATATCTGAAAGGAACTCCCGACTATGGAATTTTATTTCCTGCAGCTGGTGAAGGAAAATAATGCAATTTAGTGGGTTACACCGACTCAATTTGGTGTAGTGATGTTGAGGATAGAAAATCCACAAATAGCTACGTGGTTATGCTGGGTGGTGCACCTGTTGCTTGGAGTTCAAGAAAAGAACTAGTCATAACATTATTATCATGTGCAGTAGAGTACATAATTGCTTCTTTCTATTCATGTCAAGAACATGGATGGTAAATTTGGTCCAAGAGATTACAAGGAAGGATCATGGAGCAATTACCATGAAGATCGACAACATGTATGCTATCAATATGGCAAAAAATCTAATAGCACATGGATGAAGAAAGCACATTGAAGTGAGGTACATTATCTTTGAGAGAAGTTAGTAGGTGAGAAGATGAACTTGGAACACTGCAAAACTGAGAGACAAATTGCAGATATCATGACAAAAAAGTGCAGATCAAAGTGATCAAGAAGTTAAAGTCTATGATAAATATAGATAGTTTAGAAATAATGAATTAGGTGGTGTATTGAATTGTAATTCCTTGTGTCAAAGCAGGTCGCTCGGCATGGGCAAGGAAGTTGTTGAATAGCCTAATGGTGTGTCGAAATTGTTTTGTTATCGAAGTATCGAAGGAGTAGCCTCGACATGGATTTTGGATTTGAGCCTAATTTTGTAGTGTTAGAAAATTTAGGTATTTTTGGTCCTTGCTTAGTGGGCAAGATATCAGGATTCTATAAATAGGGAGTAATCCCTATTATTATGGTATGATTCACTTGAATAAACTTGCAGTTTTGGGAGTAGAGAGTTTCTCTGCATAAATTCTTCTTCTTCCCCTATTTTGTTTGAATCCCTAATTTCCTTTCTTCCCAATTTAGTTTTGTTCTCCATTGTTGTTGTTGTTGTTGTTGTGCATCAGAATCATCTTACAATAAAAGTGTGATTGATTCACTCGAGTGAAGAGTGAAGAACAAGAAAATAACTCGATTGGTTGATTGAATTTTGTTCATCAATATTGATTCGGAATTACTCAAAGTCTTGGGATTAATTCCAACAATTTTTTTATGAAACTTAGTATTAGCCTAACTCAAACTTTAACAGTTTAATATTTCAGATCTAAATAAATTAACAATTTTCTGCTTAAAATCTTTTGATTTTGCTTATTAATGTATTTCTGCACTTGTTGGGTTATGGGTTTTACAATAAAAAATGGGGTTTACAATCATATTCTAAATATGAAGAATAAAATGAAAAAAAAAATGGTTTCAGTGACGAACTCTGGGTTTTTTACATGAATCTTCATCTTCAACTACTATTTTACTGATGAATTATAGGTTTTATCGGCGGATTCTGAGTTTTTATCATGAATATTCATCTTCTACTAATGTTTTATTAACATATTTTGAATTTTATAGACGTATTATGGATTTTTGTCATGTATATTCATCTTCTTAACTTTTGATCACGATATTTGTGCATACATTTTAATATTATTGTCAAACATATGGAAAACAAAGTATCTAATATAGAAAATAGTACAAAAATTTAATTTATTTAAACAATGACAAAAAAAAGTGCTACAAAAATTATAATAGTTGGAGATAGTGTTAATAATGGTTTTATGAGCATCTCTTGAATTAGCATTTGATCTTTAATTGACACCATCAGCATTGGATCATTAATTAATGGAAATAGTATTAAGTATGGTTTATGAATAGCTCTTAGCCATGTGGCCACATCAGCATCTTTATCACGTTGACACTGCAATGTGTATGCATAGTCATCACAAATCTTTCATATGGTGTGACACATCAATTTCTATTAACGGGTGTTGATAATAGTATTAAAAGTGAGGACATTAAATATTAGGAGGATTATTGTTTGAAGAAAAAAATTTACAATGACTAAAATTAATTTATTGACTATTTATGAGGACGAAAATCATATTTAATCCTTTTGTTAATCATATTCAATTATTAGAACTGTTGAAAAAGAATTGTTACACTAAAACCTCGGAACTGAATCCAATTGAAGTTAAAATAACGGAACCTCTATGTTTGTTTAATAAATTGAACATGTATTGCATGGACAATTTTAGAATCGAACGAAATGATAAATAAATTGAACCAAAATTTAAAATGAAAAATGTTAAAATAATTTTAAATTTTTTTATTAAAAAAATTTGAAGAAAAAATATAACGGTTCGGTTCTTTAACAAATCATTAATTCGGGTTGAGAAAAAATGTCTTTTAATTGTATGGTACGGTTTTGAAATCTGTCTGGATCCTTTGAAATCTGTCTGACCGTGTTTATTCACTCCGTCTGCGGCAAAAAACGCTTTTGTTGGTGAAATGGGTGCGTGGGAAAATGGAGGTTGGACGTGGGCTTTGGGTTTCGATCACCATAATTTGTTTGAGGAAGAATCGTTTGAATTTAGGTACCAAGAAGTGCTGCTGCAAGATGTATCGTCCATTTCGGATGTGAAGGATGATTTTGTTTGGGTGGGAGGCAATAACAATACATTCTCTGTGAAATCATGTTATCAGTCCTTGGCAAAGCAAGTGGCGCTTCCGAGTGTTGAGATTACTCTCAAGATCGCTTTGGATATCATCTGTCATACTAAGGTTTCGATTAAAGTTAGAATTTTTTATGGAGATTGATGTATGATAGACTTCCGGTGAGATTGAATTTGGCACTCATGAGTGTAATCTCGGGTGCTCACGTAGGGGTGGCAAAATGGATGGATTGGATGGATTTGGATTGGACTGTTAATAGGTGGATCAAAATAATCCATTAACAATCCACTAAACCATTCTTCAAAAAATCAAATCAAATTCATCCAATCCATCCATTAAGATATTTTTAATGGATGAATATTCATCCATCCACAAAATTAACTTAAATATTTTTTTTAATTTTATGTTAATTTTACAACAACAAAAAATCAATATACTTTTGAATGTTTTTTAAATTTTTTTAGTTATAAATATCTACCTCTCTTATGTCTAATCAACTAACAACTTAATTAATTTTACTTAGATTTTTAATGTTTTTATTATAATTTTTTTTAATAAGTAATAAACGAAAATCCATTGGATTTATAAAATGAGATGGATGGATTCAACTCATCCATATAGTTTGATGGATGGATTGGATCAATCCATTAAGTTTATTTTTTGTTTAATGGATGGATTGGATGGATTGGATGAATTTTCTCTTAATGGATTTTATTGTCACCCCTACTCACGATAAAGTATGTGTTTTTTGTTTCAATACAACCAAAGATGGTAATAATTTGTTTTGTGGGTGCCCTCGTATTATTGAATCGTGGAAGAAATTAGCGGATTGGGTAGGGATTTCTTGGATCGAAAAGGACAATATCATAGATCATTTCTTTGATTGGTTTATGAAATTGGTGAGGATTTCATCAAAGGCGTCGGCGTGTTACATATGGTTGTCGGTGTGTTGGACGATTTGGTGAATACGAAATCAAATTATTTTTGTATACGGTTTGGTGTACACCTAGTATGTTGATTTAGTTATGATATCATTTTGTTGCTTATAAAAAAAATTGTTCAGTTATGTTCTAAGTAAATTGAAAAGGTTCAATTTGGTTTGGGTGATCTTTTACCATAGTCTCATTCGGTTAAATTCGATTTTTTTACTGCATTGTATTATGAACAACCCTACCAATCATTGTTCGTTTTGAGGCCTAATGCCTTGAAATTTATTTGAGTTCTAATGCCTTAATATTTATTCTTTCATCAAATTTCATTTCAGTTATATCTATACTATAAATTATGAATTAGATAAATACTAAAAAAAAAGACGAGTTTCAATCTGTTGTTTGAATATAAGTCTTTTCTAGTCAATTGTTTTTTAAAATATTGTAACTCTAAAGCATATTAAAAAAATCATATATTTGTATTGAACTAAAACTCTGATATCAATTGTTCGAGAGAACATGAAAGCATATTGAAGGTAACAAGTTAATGATCTGAGAACATTGAAAGCAACAAATAACTCCTAGAATCACAAAAGAGGAGATGTTACATCTCCATCCTAAACTTAACACATTATTATATCAACAAAGTCGATAATAAATGTGTGTAAGGAGGACTATAATTAAGGGTGAGAATAGTTTAAACCAACTAAGAGTGACTTACATAGATCAAAGTCAGACTATAACTAACTTTCAGAAGTATCTCATAGATCTGTTAATTTATCAGTCTATTTAAATGTTAGTTGAATAACTTATTTATATATGTTCAAATAAAATAGATTTTTAAAAAGATTAATAGGTCAACCATATTTCAAAAAGACTAGACTCAAACATAAAAATAAATTTATAATAAACTACAAATATAATTTAGACTTTTGAAATTTTTAAAAAATTAGACTTAAATTTAACAATTTTATTTCCGCCTCTAATTATGATACATGACTTAAAATTGTATCATTATTGAACTATGATTAGATAGGTCATCATTGCATATTTGACAAACAAAAAATATCCTTATATATTTTATTATAGTTAAATCAGAATTAAATTGAGGACCATCCACAAAACCTCTAAAAATCTTAAATCTAAAAAATATCTCTAATATATTTTATATTGGGTTAAATATGTTATTGGTCCCTCTAAATATCTCATTTTTTGAATTAGGTCCCTCTAAATATTTTCTTCAAACATTGGTCCTCCAAAACTTTTCCGTTTCGAAATTTAGTCCCTAACGTTAGTTTGAACTAACGGATGCTGAGTTGGCATGCCATGTGTGCGTAAATAATTTGCCATGTTGTAACTGAAAGAACCCACGTGTGAATGCAGTGCAGTGTATATGTAGTCAAACATTAGGGTTCATATTTTCACATAATTTGTAAATTAGGGTTCATATTTTCTCTTCTACACATCCACAAATTCTTCTCCTTATTCCAAATCGTGATGTCTTCTTCATCTAGGGCAAGTAACTTAAGGTCACAACAATCCATCAATGCCACCAACAATGAAGAGAAAAAGTGTGGATGCAAGGCTACTATGATTGCATACATGTGCAAGAAGGGAAAGAATAATGGGAGATTGTTCTGGAGATGCCCATATTGGAAGAATGCGGGAACGTGTAATATGTTCATCTGGGATGATGATTATTGCTTAAAGAAGGAAGATTCTGAATGCAACAATGATGAAAGAGATATGCAGTTTGTTGATACGTTTAAAGAGCTTTATGAAGCATCATTGAAGAAGAACACCAGGTTGAAGCTGAAGTTAAAGAAGGAGGAATTATTTGGAAAGTTTAAGACCATATGTATTGTAATTTCAATGTTGGTCAACATGTATTTTGTTCTTAGATGTAAATGTTAATGTTGTTTTGAACAAGTAATGTTTAGGTAGTAAGTTGAATTTGTAATGTTTAGGTACTAATGTTTAGGTACTGTGTAATTTGGTATCTTGGAATGTTTGTAATTTGGTATGTTGGAATGTTATGAACAAATATGTTTGTGAATTTGGTGATGAGTACTTATTTGTTTTTGCACAATCTGTTTTTGTTTTGATATACAAATTGTACAATATGTTGTTTTTTACAAATCTTGTTTTTTACAAATCTGTTAAAACTCCAGATTTTGTTCTGGTCTGGTACATATTTTGTTCTGGTCTGGTACAAATCTGGTACAAATCTGTTATGAACAATATGTTATTTTTTACAAATGTTGTTTCTGCTTTGGTACATAATCATGTTAAACCAGTAAGATATCATAATTGTTTAACATTTTACATCATTAAAACAGAAGTGCATTACACATCCTTAAAACAAAATCCAATAAACAGAAGTGCATTGTACATCATTAAAACAAAATCCAATATCATAATTGTTTAACATTGTGCATTACATCTGAATCCAAAATCAAAAAAGCACTTCACACCAGAATTGTTTCTTAGATACTTAATTAAAACAAAAAAAACAACAAAGAACATGGTTTGCTACTTCATTCAGTTTTTCCCTTGCTTGTGCATACTTCTTCTTCTATAACCAGTGGATCATCAGGTTCTTTTCCAGGCCCTTGTATGTTCTTGGACTTCAAAGTCCTCAACCTCTCACTCTGCCTTTTTTCAGGTAACACATTGCTTCCAGATTTGTACCTGCTTTGTGTCCTATGTTTGATAGGTTCACTGCTCGATGGCCTTGACAAAGCTGTTCTTATCCCTGGTGGTTTGAAAGGAGTAGCTCTAAACACCTTTGGTTTCTTCCCAAAAAAAACTCTTGCTGCTCCACTAGGCTTAGTAGGTGATTTGAGAGGTGACCTATCAATTCTAAGAGGTTGAATGTCCAATACACTATCACCTTTCAGTAGGGCAGCCATGACCTCATCCAATGATGTAGGGTCCTCAATGACAATTGGTTGTGGTTCATGATCATCAGTTGTTTGATTCTCAGTTGGCTCAGCAGTTGTTTGATTCTCAGTTGGCTCAGCAGTTGTTTGATTCTCAGTTGGCTCAGCTTCATTGACAATTGGTTCTTTCACAGCTGGTTGAGGCACAACTGGTTCTGTTATAGTTGGTTCATTGACAGTAGCCTTTACATTCACAGTCACATTTGGTTTCTTCATAATTGGTGCATCCTTTGAATTCTCATTCTCAGTCTCATTCACAGGTGGTTCATTGACAGTTGGTTTTACATTCTTAGTCACTCTTGGTTTCTTCATAATTGGTGCATCCTTTGAAGTTGAATTCCTTTTTTCTACCCCTTGAATTCTGTTCACAGTACCTCTGCTAGTTGTTGCTTCCATGCTAGATTGTGCTCCCTTGGTCTTTTTGGAATCTTTGTTTATGGTGCCCTTGGGCCTCCCCTACAACACATATGATATTAACATTAGAATACACTTAAATTACCATTAAACCTAATAAAAAATCATTATCTCAACATAAGTATTACCCTTTTTTTGCTTGCCACAGTTGAAGGTACATCTGCTTGCCTAGGTATATTCTGAGAAGCTTGGGTAGGAATGTCTTCAACATTAGGCTGTGTTTGTTCAGCAGTAGCATGTCCTGTCTGTGACTTTGATTCTACCTCTTGCTTCAATTTCTTGCAGGTCCTCTTGTTATGTCCCAATTCAAAACAGAATTTGCATTTATGGCTAGTGTTTGTTCTTTTCCACCTAGTTTGTGCAACCTCATCCAATTCCCTCCTTCTCAGTTTCTTTGGTCTACCTGGCCCACGTTTATACCTAGGTGGAAGCATGGTTGCATTCTCAGTCCTAGGCCATTTGTTTTGTCCATTCAATGGAGTTATGATCTCACCATAACAGGCTTGATAAGTGCTCTTGTGATAACACTTGTCTACATACTTTAACGGGTCATCAACCTTCCTATATATTGCAGCTACAGCATGCCTACATGGAATACCTACAAGCTCCCAAAAGTTACAAGAACATGTCCTTTTTTCTAAGTCCACAACAAAACTGTCAGTAAACAACACATGGGTGACCTGAAATGTCAACCTACCAGCATAGGTTGCTGTCCAGCTAGCACTTTTCTCTATCTCTCTATCCAATCTCCTTAAGGGTTTTGTCATAATCACTCCCTTATAACCCTCTACTTTTTCCCTAAGTGTGGCAAACCTCCCCATTAAATAATTTCTAATCCACTCCAACATTGTTATGATAGGTTTATCTCGTTGTAACAAGATTGTTGCATTGAAGGACTCACTTAAGTTATTCATTAACACATCACATTTAGAAAAAAAAGGAAAGGCATGCTTACACCATTTGTTCTTAGGAATTGATTCTATCCACTCAAATGCTTCCACACTAATCTCTTTGATCATTGACATCTTAGCCTCATGTGCTTCAAAATATGTTGCTTTTGCAGCAGCCATCATGAGATCTCTATACAATGTGCCACCTCCAAACTTCTTCTTAAAGTTTGCATATAGGTGTCTCAAGCAAAACCTATGCTCGTATGCTGGATACTCTTCTTCAAAAACCTGGACCAGACCCTGTTTGTGCAGGAAATAACATTGTTTCAGAATGAATAAGTGCAGGAAATAACAATGTTTGCTAGAATATGTTTGCTAGAATGAATAAGTGCAGGAAATAACAATGTTTGCTAAAATATGTTTGCTAGAATGAATAAGTGCAGGAAATAACAATGTTTCAGACAAAATATTAAAACTACCTTTTGTTGGTCAGAGATGAAGCACCACCTACGATCACCAATGTCCTCAATTAGCAATTTCATGAACCAGCTCCATGAATCTTTAGTTTCCATCTCTACCACAGCAAATGCAATTGGAAGGTACTGATCATTAGGATCTCTGCCTACAGCAATCAAGAGAATCCCTCCATACTTATGCTTCAAATGACAACCATCCAATCCTATGAAAGGTCTACATGATCTTGTCAAAGCTTTTTTGGTTCCATCTAGGGACATGTAGCATCTTTCAAATCTTGGATCCATCCCTTCAGTAGGAGTACTTGTGTTTATTTTAAAAGTGTTTCCACTTGATGCCCTTCTCAATTCAGCCCCATAAGACCATAGAAGACTAAATTGTTTGCTAGAATCACCTTCAACAATGGCTCTTGCAATCTTTCTTGCCTTGAATGCCCTACATGCTGGGATCTCTGTGGCATACCTTTGCCTCACATCAGCTACAACCTCAGTTAACCTCATCTTTGAATTATTCTTTAAACCATCCACAATAACTTTAGCCACCCATTCAGCTCTAGCATTGCTGTTAAAAAATTTCCTTCCACACCTATGTTTTGAATATAAGGTTTTGATTCTGAATGTGGTGGTCTTGAGTACCCTACTACATAGCACGGTATAGTCACATTTAGCCTTGTCCTTACACACAATCCTACATCTATTAGAGTCATTTTTCTGAAACTTTACCTCCCTTCCATTTAAAACATTATGCTCTAAAATAGCATCTTTGAATTGTCTTAGAGATGAAAACTCCATTCCAACTTTGAAAGCAAAATCTTTGCATAGTGTCTCATCCTCATTATACCTCAAAATAGAAGGCCTCTCATCACCACTTTCATCATCACCTCCACTATCAAGCTCATCCGTTATATATTCATCCTCAATCAAATGCTCCTTACCCATCTCTTGAGTAATAAACACCTTTTCATCTTCTTTACTCTTTCCATCATCAGAATTACCTACCTTCTTTACATCCTCCCTATTGACAGTTACATCTACAAGACCTTCTTCAAAACCAGCCATCCTTTCATCTTCACTATCCTCAATGTGTACACCTTCCACTGAATTATCAACAGAATCAGTACTTGATTCACTATCCTCAGCTTTTTCAACACGTTTCACTGCCTTACCTTTCTCTTTATATTTAGTCATGAAACTTTCCTCTCCATCAACCTTAGCTTCACAATAAATCTCTACATCACACTTGTATCCAATTGCATACATGGCTAGCTCATGTGCATCTCCATCATCCACAAATTTTTTTAAGTCTTCTTCAAGCAAACCACCCTCATGCTTACACCACATGTTAACTTTAGAATAATCAAACTCAGGTTCTATCAATTTCACCAGATCAATAGCCTCAAAGAAACTCCAATAATCGGGTTCTTGTCCCCTAAACGCAAATACATCCCCACCCTCATATTTTAACTTAGTGTCTTTTACAAAACGACCCTTTGTGAAGAAAACTATCTTGAACTTATCCATTTACCTGTACACATAATTTAACCTAGGTTTAATATAGGAAATTATAGTAACCCTGAATTTTCACCAAATCAAAATTGAAAACATAAACATGTTGCTATGCCCTAATTCTTTATTCACAGTAACAAACAGTAACAAACAGAAACACTTAGTGCATCAAACAACCTAAATCGAAAAAAATGGGACCACACAAGTATAACAATGGCAGACAAGATTTACTAACCTGGGACCACCTTCAAGAAGAAGTCAAAATCGCTTGCTTGGGACCACTCTGAAAGTTGACTTGGGCAAACTACTATATTCTAAACTTGAGAAGAGAAGACAGAATCAAAGCACTTGGGAAGAAGCTTCAGAAGGAGAAGTCAAAATCGCATGTAGGTTGACTTATGCTTTCATTGCAATGTAGGTTCTCTTCATATTTACCTTTTCTTTTTTCCAGATTATCCACGCTGGCAACATTCATACAACATGACAAATTATTTACGCACACATGGCATGCCAACTCAGCATCCGTTAGTTCAAACTAACGTTAGGGACTAGATTTCGAAACGGAAATGTTTTTGAGGACCAATGTTTGAAGAAAATATTTAAAGGGACCTAATTCAAAAAATGAGATATTTAGAGGGACCAATAACATATTTAACCCTTTTATATTTTATATATTTCATATTTGATATAAAACTAAATCAGTGTCATTTTTGTCTAACAAAAAATATCAAATTAAGCCTCTTCTTTTTTGTACATGCAACTATATTTTTGAATGTTTTATTTCTTTTGATTGAAATTTTTTAGAAAAAGAAAAAGAAATATGATAAGAATATTTAAATCTTTTTAATTATTAATTATATTAAAAGAAATTGAAACAAGTGATTATTTCATTTATCTCCTATATCAAACATGGAGAATAGGCCCCTCATTTTTGTATCTATTCTTCTTTTCATTTATTGAAATTTTATGGGCTTAGGTCCCACTTATAAAAATAAAATATAAATAAATAAATAAATAAGTGGTTTGATATTATGAATCGAAGAGCAATATTATTATACTTATTCAATAAGAAAAAGTATGAAAGTCAAATACAGTTTGTCATTAACTTTTGACTTTTGAAGAGTTTGGGGGAAGACAAACAAATCAATAACAACTAAATAAAATTGTCATTAACTTTTGACTTTTGAAGAGTTTGGGGGAAGACAAACAAATCAATAACAACTAAATAAAATTGTTTGGATTTATGAAATGTGATTTTATAGAGTTGTATGAGATGAATTAAATAAAATTATTATTTCAATTACTGAAAATTGGAAGAATGTTAAATTGTAATTTTGAGTGTCGAAACATGTTGTTCGACAGAAATAAGAATATATCAAAATGTCTATTTTAGTAGTGTTAGTTAAATTAGATATTTTGCGCTTTTTTAGTTTTTGGTTTTATAGTTTGGGGAGCAAGTTAACTTAATTCTATAAATAGGGAGAAATCTTTATTTTGTGTTATAATGTTGCATTCACGGATTTGCAGTTGCAAAGTGAAATAAAAGGATTTTCCCCAGTTTTTGGGCTGAGTTTTCTCTGCAGAAATTCATCATCTTCTTCTTCTTTAAACCCTAATTTTCTCTTCTCAATTTTTTCCACAATCGTTGCGCAACAATCTTGTTCATCAAGATTTCTTGAAATTCTCCATAGGTTTTGAGGAATTTCCAACATATGGTATCTAGCGCTCTGGTTTGAGCGATTCAAGTGCAAGAAATTGTGATGGCGATGAATTATTCAAACAGACATTTTTCGGAAAACCTTCTGATTCTCAAGTGTTTGCAAGAAATTGTGATAACTTAAGGCCTTATACTTGACCTTCCTATCAGTGCTTCCAACAGGATCTTCCAGGTATTCGATGATTAGTTTTCTCCTATCTGACATGGGAAAATCGTCAATGACGAAAATCTCATGGTATCAAAGGCCCTCAACGAAGCCTTCTTCCAGGGGACCTTCCCTCCCACTTTCTGAGGTGTGCAATCTACGTGATGGTAGTACATTCGACACCATCTTTTCTCTAACCTCTATGAGGCCTTTCAGCTTTTCCTTCGACACCCTATATCCTGAGGCAATTTGTGTCGATCCGTTTGCTTATTGGTTCTCCATTCTCGGCATGTGCTTGATGTTGGTGACTTCGAAGTGTTCTAGTATTTGTTTCGCCATAATAAAATACATTAGGAGATGTTCTTTGACACATTTATACTCTTTCGTGACCTGTTTAACCACTAAGTCTGAATCACCTTTGATCTCAATTTTCTTAGCTCCTAAATTTTTTAGCATTTTAAGGCCATTTATCAAGGCTTCATATTCTGCCTCATTATTGGAACATTTTCCCTTAACTTTACATATGAGCTTAGTCGGAATGCCTTGTGGGGACACTATTAGTACCCCAATACCTATTTTGTATTTGTGGCTTGACCCGTCGAAGTAAAGCTTCCAATGGTCAATATCGACCATGCATATTGATGGTTTGACTAATGTGTGGTCGATAATGAAATTTGCCACAATTTTACCTTTCATTTCCTTTAAATGCTTGTAAGTCAAATAGAACTCAGTCAGTGCAAGTGCCCATTTTCCTATTCGACTATGTAGAATAGGTTTAGACAACATATGCTTAATAAAATCAAAATGGGATGAGACATAAAATTCAATAGGTTTATATATTGCTTTAATTTCATACAAGAGAAGTACAGGCATATGCAAAAAATTTCGATCATGGTATACCTAGTTTTAGCATCTATCAAAATTCTACTAAGGTAATAAATGGACCTCTCGACACCATTGTTATCCTCTTGTGCTAACATACTTCCTATGGTTGTTTCCGATGCATTAATATATAGTTTCATACTCGTATTCATACTAGGTGGTAATAACATGGGAGACTTTGTGAGATATTGCTTGAACGCGTCTAAAGCCTTTTGTTGCTCTCTTTCCCAATGAAACTCATTGTCTCTCTTGATTTTCAATAATGGTGAGAACACCTTTGTCTTGCCACTTAGATTTGATATGAACCTCCTTAAGAAGTTGATCTTCCCCAATAAAGACTGGAGTTTCTTCTTTATCGAAGGAGGCTTGAGATCCAAAATTGCTTTTGTCTTGTTTTGGTTTATCACGATGTCTTTCTTGTGCACAATGAAACCTAGGAAGTCCCCTACATGTATACCAAAAGAACATTTTAATTGATTCATTTTCAATCCATATCTTCTCATTCATTCAAACGAGTGTCGAAGATGATCTAAATGATCATTCTTCGAGGATGCTTTTATGACGATTTCGTCAATATAGACCTGCATAATTTTTTCAATGAAATCATGGAATATTGTATGCATGGCCCTTTGGTAGGTTGCTCTGGCATTTTTCTAACCGAAAGGCATTACTACCCATTTGTATGTTCCTAGAGCCCCTGGGCATTGAAACGCCGTCTTGGGAACATCCTCCTCAACTATGAGGATTTGGTTATAGCCAGAGTATCTATCAAGAATACTCAAATATTCGAAGCCCACGGCCGAGTCAACCAACATTTTTTCCACTGGTATCAAATACTCATCTTTTGGCGTAGCATTATTTAAATCCCTAAAGTCTATGAAGACTCTTAAAGGTTCCATTTTTCTTGATCACATGCACTATATTTGCTAACAATTCGACATACCTTACAGTTCTAATGAACCGGTTTTTGAGCAACCTTTTAATCTCTTGTTTGATCTTTTTAGTGACTTCGGGAGAAAATCGACGAGATTGCTGCTTGACTGGCTTTTTACCTGGCTAGATTTTTATTCAGTGCTTTACAATGCTTCGACTCAAACCAGGCATCTTTCCATAGTCCCGTGCAAAACAATCTTTGTACTCTTTCAGAACTTCGATCAGTTTGGCCTTCATCTTTAACCCCACTATCGTGCTTATGTAGGTGGGTATTTGCATGCTCTTATCTCCTAAGTATATTTCCTCGAATGGATCATAAGCCTAAATTCTCTGCAACTCATTTGATGGGACCTTTTCAAACCCTAAAGGTTCATTGTCATAAATGCAATCAAGCCTCCGGCTTTCTGAAGTTGTTATATGGCCTGGATGGCCACTTGTATATGTTTTCATATTGGATTTATCGAATAAATTTTCACGTTTCTTTGCTTCCAAAGTCAATTCTCTTTTGTTTTCAGCCAAGTAGGCCAAAATTCAAGTCATGCTTTCTAACTTTGTAGTCATCTTCGTCGACCACTGGCCACCACATAGGTGGGATCTCTCTTGGCTCTGTTGGATCATTAGCAGTAACCCAAACGAATCCAGGATCTGGATCAAGATTAAAAATGCGACCAGTGTGGACAGAAGTGTAGGAACCTGATCCATCATCATAAGGTGCCACATTAGCTAAGTGTTGATCGAATAACTTTTTTACTCCTTTTGTGTCGTCAATCTTATAGTAGCTCTTGTCAGCCTCAATGTTTTTGACAATACCATCCTTCTTCAAAATTCTTAACCTTTGGTGTAGGGTAGAAGGCACAACCCCTATACGATGGATCCATTCCTAAAACAATAGTAGGTTGAAGTTAGCCTTGGAATCAATTTCCATGAAGAATGTTGACCTGGTGGTCGTCTCAACAGCCAGGTCGACTTGGACCATTCCATGTATGTTGTTGGTTTTGCCTTTGTAGTTTGATAAAACTATATTGTGTTATCTAAGATTATCCTCACTTTTCCCAATCTTCTTAAGTAAGGTAAGGGGCATTAAATTGACGGTTTCCCATCCATCAGTAAATACCTTGTTGACAGCCACACTGACGACTCGTGTCTTGATGAAGAGTGGTTTTAAGTGATACATCATCTCAGGGCTAAACCTTTCGAACACATCCTTCTGCTCTTCGATAACCCCACTATTCATGACGTAGAAACATAAAGGTTTTTCTTTTGTAGTATCGTTGGACCCAAAATCCCCATCAATCTCTAAAACTTTTGACACTATGTCATATTCCGCTGGCAGTATTGACATTATGCCACAATTGACTACGAAGTTTTCCCCGTATGTGTCACCATTGGTATCATCATACATATCTTCATAAAAATCGACTTCTAGCGAAGTGTACTCTTCGTCCGACTGAGGGGAATAGGTGGGTTCCTCTTCATCGGATTGATGAGTGTATTCAGGTTCTTTCTTACTCTCGACAGCATATGTGCATTTGGTGTTTTGAGTTGACATCACTCCTTTTTCCCCAGAAGACTCAACAGTCATGGTCTGGTTAGACATGATCTTTCCCATTTCAACCCATCTGGCCTTCTGGTATTGCCTCTTTTGGCCAGCATTTCCTACAGGTTTTAACTACGAAGTCGAATCCCCTTTATCGGCCTTTTTATTTCTCTAATAGCGTCTAGGTTTGACCTTCTTCTTAAATACATTGGCTTCTTTCTCAAGATCTGGCATATTCCACTTTGGCCTTTTGCTTCCTTTCTAATTCACAAGTTCCACCCATTTTTCTTGTGGAGTGTTTGATGGAGGAACAAAACTCATATGCCTTGTATGTTGAAATTGTTTCTTGTATTCCTCGTTTCGATAAGGATTTCCCCTCTGGTCGAATACAAACCTTGGGATTGGAGGCCTACCAACCTGCAGCGCCTCTTTCTTGCCAACTTCATATCTTTCAACAGCTTTTTTGTCGAAAACAGCATTGCATTTTGGGCATAACACAACCTTCGATCCACCCACTTTGCACTTATCTTGGAAATCAGTAAGACTCTCGCCAGCTTGGGAGTAGAACGCGTCTAGTTCTTCCTTTATCTTTTTGTTGGAACCTTCAGTAGTTTCGACCATCATGCATTCAAAACCTCCAATAATGATGGAATTGGGGAGACCTTCAATAGCCTCCAACATCATACAATCATAGAGCTTAGAGTACACTGCTTATTCGACCTTTAAAGGATCTATGTCGACCTGCATCTTCAGCTTCACGCCAAATTGAAGTTTGCCCTCCTTCAAAGCTTTTTGCACCAAATCCCTAAAAAAACAAATTGAGATGTTTTATGACCGAGGAAATTATTAAATTTGCAAAATCCCCTTTTTTCTTTTGTTCTAATGGGGGATGTTTCAAACCAGGAGGAATAATAATTTGATCTTTTTTTACTAGCAAATCATATTTTATCGCATTTAGATACGTCAAACATATAAGTTTTTGCTACATGTTTATCTGGTTTCCATGTATCGACAGGATTCTTCTCGTTCGATGGTTTTAACAATTTGTACGTGTAAGGAGACCATGGCTTGAGTTCGGCCATGTGAACCTTACTTTCTTCGACGGTTTCTTCATCGTCAGAAGAAAATTCACCGGCTGCTAGATATGCAACCTTTTCTTTCTTATGGTATATACTAGTCTTAGATTTTCATCTTTCAAACGTTCGACTTGTCGAACACTATCAGCCAACAGCGCCATATCCATAAGATATTGCGTATCTAGCTTCTTTCTTATCAAATAATCTAGGCCACCTGCTTCCATCTCGACTAGCTCATGTTCAGGGACTTGAGTGAAGCATTTTTCTTTCAAAAGTATAAACATGTTGAGATACTGGTCCACTGACTTAGTGGTCTTTCGTTTCAAAACTAGCCAACTCCTTTAGACTAATTTTGGATTTCCACATGTAAAATTGTTCATGAAACAATCTTTCTAATTTTGTCCACATGTGGATGGATTGTAGGGGCAGTGTTGTGAATCAAGTAAATGCATTCTTCGTGATAGAACTTGGAAAATACTTCATTTTTAGGTCCTCATTATTTATTATGTCACTAGCCTCAGTTTGATATTTGGCGACGTGTTCGACGGTGGATTCTTCAGTCTCTCCAGCGAACTTTGTGAATTTTGAAACCTTCCATCTCCTGGGCAATTTCGTATGTAAAACGAAATTTAGTAATGGGGACGTGTATGTTGGTCATCGAAGGCCCGAGTTTTCCCCATTTCAAACCATGATTCGTTCGACCATAGTCTCTATGTTCAGTTCCCCATCCATAATAACATCGTGTCGAACCTGCCTGACCACGTAGTCAGGATCCTAATTCCTATGAACTAATATAACATGAGGCCTCTAGGCCATCTTGGGTATAAGTTCGACGTCTTGCACCAGTTGTTCAGGGATTTCTTCATAGACGTCTTCTTGTCAAATTGTTGTTTTCGGTCAAAGAGATGGACTCTGTCGACCTGGGGTCCTAAGGGCCCCAAGGAAATCACCTATGTGTGTCATATGAGTTTCCAACTACTGGTAACTCTGAGTCGAACCCTGTATCAATGGCCCCAGTATAGTTCTCATTTGTTGATTCATCATGTGGAGCATTTCATGATTGCTTTCGTCCATCTGTTGCCTCATGACTGCAATAGAGTTTGAGGTGAAAGTTGGAACAGACTGGGATAAAACATTGAACCCTATGGGTCGATTAAACTGGTTTTCCAATGGACATAACCCTTGGTATAGTGAGAACACCGATGAAGAACTCTCCCTGAACATCGAACCACTGTTATGTAAACTTTACATAAACTATGGTGGCATTCCTAGCATTTGAGGCATGGGTATTGTGAAACTAGGCACCGGTTGCCCAGAAGTTCCATAAGTTATCGTCCTTAACGGTTCAGGACAACATGGTGTTGTGGTAGGCCCACTATGGGTGGTTGACGTCGCCAACACATTCCCAGGGCCAACTTTTGTGGTTTTCGTTACCACTTGGGTTTCCTCTGAAGACAGCTCTTCGTTTGGACGTGGGGTAACCATCTTCCCACTACGTAAGTTCATGCAATCAACACAATGGGCCCCACCGGGCGTGCCAATTTGTTTGCACGTGATTTTCGTGCGAACAATCTCTGGCCTCTTATTGAAGGTTTACTGGCAGGATCAGCCACACAAATATCAGAATTTCTCTGTAGTGTTGAGTTTACGTGGATATTCGTAGCACAGAATTTCGGTACAGTGTTTGTTATGTAAAGCTATAATAACTTGTTAAAACATAATTTAATAGATAAATGAAAAACTGGAAAAGAACACAAAGTGTATTGAAATGACTTGGTAAATTAAAGATACTTGAAAAGAAAACACTTGGATGTTATCATACATTTTTGTGAAATTAACTCGTTTCTTGTTAATTGCGCTCATACAATGTCGTCGAATCCAAGCGTGATACGTGTCACCCACTACCTATGTAACTGCCAACATGTTATCCCACTTCTTATCACATACATCTTCTTTAATTGATTTGTATGATACGTCGAAATGCTTCGACGGTTTGTCAATTGGCTTAACTCTCGACGCTCCCCTTGCCTCTGTCGACCAGGATTTTTTTGCCTTTCCTTCATCGAAATCTCATGGCTAACATGAAGAAATATAATTATGAGAATTGGTGCAAGAAGATAAAGGTTATTTTCTATTATCGAGATCTTTGGGAACTTATGAAGAAAGGAGTAACAACGCTTATGCATACAAATAATTGAAGAAGAAAGATTATAAAGCCTTCTTTATAATCCATCAATATGTTGATCCAGATAATTTTGGGAATGTTAGTGATAAAGAATCAATAAAGGATGCATGGGAAATTTTGGAAAAGTTGTTTGGAGGCACAAAGAAGGTGAAAGAGGTAAGGTTACAAACTCACAAGAGAACATATGAATTGCTTCAGAAGGAAGAAAGTGAAATCATAACAGATTTCTTCACAAGATTTGTGAAACATTTGAATCAAATTAAAGTATGTCGAGAAGAGTTGACGACCAAAGCATTTGTATCAAAGATTTAGAGATTGTTAGCTCCAAAGTTGAACCACGTGGTAGTATCCATAGAAGAGTCGGAATATTTTTCAACATTGACAAAGGAAGAACTCCAAGGAACACTTGAATCTCATGAAAAAATAATGACTAAAAGAGTTGTTGGGAATTCGAAGAGTGATATGGCTTTGTAGGCGCAATCAGCAAAAGAAAATAAGAGCAAAGGAAGTTTGAATGGCAACAAAGGTAGAGGAAGATACAAAATTTGATTGGTCGAAATCAGCAAAAAGGATGTTGGTTGAATCAAAGAATCCCCTAGAACCAAGGCAACCAAAGAGGTGGTGTTGCAGGTAGAGGAATAGGCGGTGTTCGAAAACCTAACAAGAGTCACATTCAGTGTTACAATTGTCAGAAGTTTGGTAAATATTTTAGTGATTGTCTTGAAAAGCAGAAGAATCAAGAAACGGATACAAAGTTGGCGAAACATGAAGAGAGATTCAATGAACAATGATACTTGGACTCAGGATGCTCATAACACATGACTGGTAGGAAATATTGGTTTGTCAACATGAAACCCTCGATGAAGAACTTGGTGAAATTTGCAAATGACAATACTCTAGTAGCAGAAGGTATTGGTGACGTTCTGATTATGAGGAAAGATGGCAAGAGGTCGGTAATTTCCAATGTGTTGACTTGCTAGGCATGAAAAGCAATTTTCTCAGTATATGACAGTTGGTCGAAAAGAACTACAAGGTGTCGATTAAAGACAAGATGATGAAAGTTTTTGACGCAAGTGGTAGGTTGATCTTGAAGGCTCCAATATCTCATAATATAACTTTCAAGATTAAACTTAATGGAGCATAAGTGCCTTGCAACTACAACCAGTAGGGATGAATGGATGTGGTACTATAGACTTGGTTATCTCAATTTCAAAGATATCATAGATTTGAAGGGAGAAATATGGTTTCAGGATTACCAGAAATCGACATTCCAAATGGAGTGTGTGAAGAATGTGTTCAGGCGGAGCAACACAAGAATAACTTCAGCAAGGATGCAGGGAGCATGTCGAAGATAATTCTTGAATTCATATACTCTGATGTATTTGGTCATATCCAGTTGTATTCGATTGTGGGTAACAAATACTTTGTCACATTCATAGATGATTTCAGTCAAAAAATTGGACTTACTTGATCAAGAAAAAAAGTGAAGTGGTCTAGGTATTTGCCAAGTTTAGATATATGTTCAAAAGACAAAGTGGTTCAAAGCTCAAGATTCTGAGGACTGGTGGTGATGGATAATATGTATCTAAATACTTCGACAAATTATGTGAGAAAAAAGGGATTATGCATGAAATGGTGCCACTCTACACTCCACAACATAATGGAATTGCAAAAAGGAAGAATCGAACCATCATGAACATGGTGAGAATTATGTTGAAAGGCAGACATCTACCTAAAGAATTATGGGGAATTGTGTCGACTGCAATGTATATTTTAAATAGATGTCCGACGAATAAGCTAGAAGTAATTATTCCAGAAGAATCTTGGTCTGGTGTCAAGCCTAGCTTGATTCATCTGAAGGTATTTGGATCTATAACACATAGACATGTGCCAGATCAGTTGAGGATAAAGCTTCATGACAAGTCAAGTAAAATGATTCTGATAAGATATCATTAGACTAGAGGATACAAGTTGTTCGACCCAATGAACAAACAAGTTTTGATCAGTATGGACATAATCATAGATGAGCTTAAAGAGTGGGATTGGACTGAAAATGTCAAGAAAGATTCAGTTGGAATCTTATGTGAAGAACTAGCTTGTGAAATCTAAAGATATGTTCGAAAAGAAGAAGTTAAAGTTGAATCAGGCCCAAGCATACATCAAAGAACAAGACACATTCCTGCAAGTTTGAAAGAATGTGTGATTACATCAGATGATATGGTCGATGAAGAAGGTGAGCTGGTACAATATGCTTTCTATGCATATTTTGATCATGTAAATGCAGTTGACGCGTTGAAAGATTCAAAGTGGGTGAAAGCAATTCATGATAAACTAGAGTCCATCAAAGTCAACAACATTTGATCACTTGTTGAATTGCCTCTGGGCAAGAAGGAAATTTATGTGAAATGGGTATACAAGGTGAGGCTAAATCCTAAAGGAGAAGTAACTCGACACAAGGCAAGACTTGTGGCGAAAGGATTTCTTCACATGGAAGGAATTGACTTCGACGAAGTTTTTGCACTTGTTGCTAGGACCGAAACAATCAATTTGGTTGTATGTCTAGCGAACAAGAATAATTGTCATACATTTCAGATGGATGTGAAATGTGCATTCATTAATAGCCCCTTAGGTAAAGAAGTTTATGTTGCACAACCAACTGGGTTTGTGAAACAAGAGAAGAAAGAAAGGTGTACAAGTTACATAAAGCCCTATATGGACTTAAGCAAGCTCCAAGAGCTCGGAATAAGAAGATAGATAGATTTATAAGGGAGAAGAAATTTGTGAAGTGCACAACTGATCTGGAGTATATATAAAAAGAAGCAATGGAAAATTACTTATATTATGTCTCTATGTCGATGATCTGTTGATAATATGAAGTTGCAAGAAGGAGATCAAAGATTTCAAACGTGACCAGAGTGAGGAGTTTGAAATGTCATACTTGGGAATTCTCTTATATTTCCTTGGCATCGAAATATACAAGAGTGGTAGAGGTTTGATGATGCACCAAAGAAGATATACAGGCGAAATACTCAAGAAATCTGAGATGAAAAATTGCAACCAAACATCGACTTCAGATGAACCCAGATTGCAACTGTCGAAAGATTCATATGAAGATGAAGTCGATCCTACCCAATATAGAAGACTTATTGGGTCACTTAGATACATTTGTCGCACAATTCTTGAATTAGCATATAGTATGGGCATGGTAAGTAGATTCATGCAGAAGCCAAAAGTATCACACCTAGCAGTGGCGAAGATGATACTAAGGTACTTGAAAGGAACTCTCGACTATGGCATTTTGTTTCTTGCAGTTGATGAAGGAAAATAATGCAAGATATTGGGATATACTAGCTCAATTTGGTGTAGTTACATTGAGGATCGAATATCCGCAGCTGGATATGTGTTTATGTTAGGTGGTGCACCAGTTACTTGGCGTTCGAGAAAAGAGTCAGTAGTGGCATTTTCATCATGCGAAGCAGAATACTTAGTTTCTTCTTATTGTGCATGTCAAGCAACATGGATGGTCAACTTGGTCGAAAAGATTACTTCGAAGAGACATCGAGTAATTACCATGAAGATCGACAGCATGTCAGCCATCAATCTGGAGAAGAATCCGATAGAACGTAGACAAAGCAAGCACATCGAAATGAGGTTCCATTATCTTCGAGAGCATATAGCATTAGGGAAGAAGAATTTGGAACACTGCAGAACATAGAATCAAATTGTAGATATCATGACAAAAGGAGTGCGGGTCGAAGTTTTCAAGAAGCTAAGAGTTATGATGAATTTAGATATCTTAGACACAATGAATTAGGTGGTGTGTTAAATTGTAATTCCATGTGTCGAAGCATGTTGCTCGATAGAAACAAGGATGTGTCAAAATGTTTATTTTAGTAGTGTTAGCTAATTAGATATTTTAGGCTTTTATAGTTTTGGGCTTTTAGCTTGGGGAGCAAGCTAACCTAATTCTATAAATAGGGAGAAATCCTTATTTTGTGTTATAATGTTGCATTCACAGATTTGCAGTTGCAAAGTGAAATAAAAGAATTTTTCACAATTTTTGGGCAGAGAGTATTCTCTGCAGAAATTCGTCTTTTTCTTCTTCCTCTTTAAACCCCAATTTTCTCTTCTCAATTTTTTTCACAAATTGTTGCTCAACAATCTTCTTCATCAAGATTGATTGAAATTCTCCATAGATTTTGGGGAATTTCCAACAAAGAAGTGCAGTATGATGAAATGATATGTTTTATCTTCTTCTCATTTTGGCGGAGTGAAATGTTTGTTTTATTGTTGAACGATATGGTTCAAGCCATTCAACAACTCATTAGATCCTTGTGGGCCAATATTAGCATGCAAGAGTCGGAAATTGGAGAGTGTTTCGCGTCTAGCTACGGCATGTGGAATTGATTTGGTGGAAAGAGTTTAGTTGAGAACTTTATGGAATTTGGAGATGGAGATCTGGATTCGATTCAGTTGAATCGAGAAATGGTAGATCTTGGAAATCGTAGGAATGAAAAGTCGATTTTCACATACGACATCGGTGTTCTGCTCTGGAACGGGTTTATGGTCGGAGACGATGAATTCACAGTTCATTGCGGTGTGGTTCAAGGCTCCAATGCAGCCAACCATTAAATTAACTCTTAAAGATTAACATGGTAATTATGTGATGGATATTTTGCCGCAAATAAGGAAAATAAAATTGAGCACTCTTTTTGAAAACCGTCAATCTCACTACTAGTTTCACTTATTGTGTCTTGCGACCAGTCCATATCAGTACTTAATCCTGCTAAGCGAAAATTACAACAGGATTCACTAACAGGACTATTTTAGAGATTAACATGATAATTATGTGATGGATATTCTGCAGCACAAAAGGAAAATAAAATTGAATACTCTTTTTAAAAACAGTCTATTTCATTACTAATTTTACTTACCGTGTCTTACGACCAGTCCAAATCAGTATTTAATCCTGCTAAGCGAAAGTTTCAACATGATTCACTAACAGGACTAAGTATTAGTTTTATCCGTGTTGAGGGAAAATTTCAAAAATGATTAGGACTAAGTATTAGTTCTATCCGTGTTGAGGGAATAAACAGACGTAATACTTAATTGTTGTCTAGGATTAGCTACTGTACTGACCCACTAACCACTAATGAGCAACACTAGAAGAAGAAAAAAAACAATACAGCAAATCAAATCCCTTGACGAGGTTAATTATTTAAAGATTAAAGTTTCTTTGTGATTATATGCTTTACTTTCTCTTTGTTGAGTTTTTTTAAAGAGTGTGTATTAACGCATTAACGTTATCTTTTCCTGTTGATGTTTTTTTTGCTTTTTAATTATAGCACCAGTTTAATGGACTTAAAAGAATCTTAATCATTGTAAAATGACGACACAAATGGAGCACTATTAAGAACAAAACAAAAATATAAATATAAACATTTGTCCGATTACTGTTGTCACTCACCACCCAGCATCCTTTTATACTATTTTATTTTCATATTTCAATCTCGGCCGTTGGATCAAATGTTTGTCTTCAAATCAAGATATGGGTGTAATAATTTTTCAAATAATAAAACAAAAACACATACGTACGGATGTCCGGCTACTTTTTTCCTTGTCTTAGTTGAACAAAAATTACACTATAGACATACAAGATTTTTCTAGATAATATTGTTTATTAAGGTTTCTTGTGCTGCATAGGATACTTTTTGTTTCTTCATTATTGGTGGTACACGAAGGATTCATTAGATGTTGCTTTATATGCATTATTTGAAGAATGATATTGGTTGGGTTATAATTTACAAAGTTTGACCAATAAATAGGTAAAATATGTTCAATGGCCGTTTCAAAACATCTTCATTTTTAAACATTTGTGTGGTTTTTATTTGCCATATCATCAAACTTTTTCTTTTAACTTTGTATCCAATAGGGATTGACAAAATTGAACCGGATAGAAATCGATTAATCCACTATTTTTTTTTTGCAAATAGATTTGGTCGGATCAAATATCAGATTGATTTTGCTTGTTTGTTTTTGATAGTATAGGGTTGTTATGATCAGGTTCAAATGATTATTTTAAATTCTTCGAAAATCAAAAATAATCAAATTATATATATATATATATATATATATATATATATATATATATATATATATATATATATATATATATAATTGACTCATTTTATGAGATTCATAATATTGTCAAGATATTATTATTTTTATAATTTGATTGTTGTATTGTGTAATCTAAAAACACAATATGAAATTTTGAATATTATTTATTTTATGGTTTAAAGTACATTTTTTTCAATAATAAAAAATATAGTTTTGTAGACTATTTTAAATTTTTGATTTATTTTTATTAAAAATAAACAAATAAATGTTTGTGAATTTTATTTTAAAAAAATATTCACTTTATAGTTTTACTCTAATAAATATTAAATCGACTAAACCGATTCGATTTATCTATCAAACCAATTTAATCGAATCTGCCGAATGTCAAAATTGTATCAGTCGAAATTGGGCCATAAAATGACAATGTGATTTGCGTCAGATTTAAGTTTTGGGTCTAAAATTGACTGATTGTCCAACCTTAGTATCTAACAACTTAATATCTTATCATAAAATGGATCGATTTAAATGGGTCAATTTGACGGTCAACTCCGACTAGGTATGACAAACAAAATGTGTCTTCTTAAATTTAACTTGGAAAAATCTATTTAATTGAGTGAGAATGCACTTTTGAAAAAATAACTACTTTTAATTATGGGGACAATTATGGGGGGTGCTTATATCCGCCCCACACTCACCCTCGTCTTGTCGGTCTATTAAATTTATTTTATTACTTTTAAAAATTTTAATAATTTTATTACTCATGTGTCTTTATTAATTTTAAGATAACAAATTTATTATAATTAATATTATTTTTTTAACTACAGATTAAATAAAAATAATCAAGTATTATGATTATTATTATTAAAATAAAAAAGCATTTAGCTTAATTATTTATTTTTGTTATGAAAAAAATATGTATTTTTTTAAATTACTGTTTGTCCGGGTGAGTGTAGGGAAGGATCTTCATCGAGAGATCCAACATAAAGTATCGCCTCGAGGGACGGCAAAGACCTTCTTCGAGAATTCCAGCACAAAGTATCTCATCGGGGGGCGACAATGACCTTCGTCGAGAAGTCCATCATAAGGTATTGCCTCGAGGGGCGGTAAGAACTTTTGTTGAGAAGTCCAACATAAGATATCTCCTCGAGGGACAGCAAAGACCTCTGTCGAGATGTCCAACACAAAGAACCGCCTTGAGGGGAGGCAAGGACCTTCGTTGAGAAGTCCAACATAAGTTATCGCCTTGAGGGGCGTAAAGGATCTTTTTTGAGAAGTTCAGCATAAGGTATCTCCTCAAGGGGCTGCAAGGATCTTTGTTGAGAATCCCAACAGAAGAAGCATTTTTAAATAGGGAATATCCTTATTAGAAATACAATACTTAAATAATTGTTCAGAAGTACACAAGCATAATATTATATGAGAATTACGAATAAATCTAATTGTAATAATATCGAAGATGAAGAGCGTTCCAGGTCTTGGGCAGAAGCGTCCTTTTTAGTTTTTGCATTTTGTATGCTCCACGGGGGAGTTTATGATATATGTGGTGAGGTCCTTCCCATTTAGGTTGCGGCTTCCTTTGTTGTGCAGGTAAGACGATTTTTTCAAAACCAAGTCACCCTCTTACATCTCTTTTGGATTTACTTTGGAGTTGTACCTTCATGTGGCCCTATATTTTGCGGCGAATTCTCGAACGTGGGAAGCCTAGCCTCTCTAAATTCATTTAACAGATCTACAACACATTTTAAACTTATCTCGTTCACTTCCTAGTTGAACTGCATTTGTCGCCACGAGGGTGTCTCAATCTCTACGGGCAACATTGTGTCCGCTCTGTAAACCATGGAAAACGGGATTTCCTTGGTAATGGAATGTGGTGTGGTGTTGTACAACCATAATATCTCTTGGAGTAGTTCTGCTCATAGGCCTTTAGCATCATCAACTTTCTTCTTGAGTCCCTTAAGAATTACTTTGTTTGTCGACTCAGCTTTAATGTTATTCTTGAGCCTCATGATGATGTTGTAAGGTGACACGGTGTCTACGATGAGATAGATGACGTCAATGACCTTGGCGTTAGCTATCTTGCTGCATGTGGTTTTTAGGGTAACATGGACAATTATTTGTACTTGTTCGCTTAACAATCACATCAAGGAACTGTTTATCTCGTCCATATCCAATTGTAGTTTCTGAAAGACGTCCTAGAATCAGTAGAGCTACCCAGATCTATCAAGACGCATTTTATATCCCAGTTATCGTGATGGACAGTGATGACTAAATGATTGTTGACGTGAGGGTTAAGCCAATGGCATCCTCCTCGGAGAAAACAATGTTAACCCTTATTTTCCCTAGGACGCTTTTGGGAAAGCCATGGGATATAACGTTTGTCACGAACATCTGTTTCGCGTATCTTCTTCCTCCCAGAGATACTTTCGATGATGGTGTTTACTTTGTAACGTAAGACCCTATTATACATCTTTAGGAGGGAGATGGAAGGGTTGAAGTGAAGATGTGGCACATTTTAGTTTTACCGGAGCTCCACGGTAGACGCCATTGTATTGGTCAAAAGTACATTTGAGTTTTCCCTCTCCAAGGGCATGGAGGCTCAAAGACCTTAGTAGGTGTATAACACGTTTTAGTGGTGAGGACTTGCTTACTACGACGATAAGCCATGAACAGTGGTGTTTTTAGGTAGTTTAAAGGACCTGCTCACGTAAGGTAAGAAGCCATGTTGATGACCGACATCAACAGACGGTGCTTGGTTGCAAGAAGACATTTAGGTAAATGTATGTGTTAAGACTATAATAAGTGTGATATCTTGAGTTGTGGAGACTGTGTATGACTTAGAGTCTGTCTCCTCCCTCTTTGAAGGAAAAGGAATTTATAAAGACCATTTGAACCTAGAATTTTCTTGAAAATGATTGTTGCCCACCAGTCATTGATGGACCATTAATCGTCTATTTTCAAGAGACATGGGTCAATAATGACCTTAACTTTTTCTCTATCCATAAAACGTTTTACCTCACCTTTCCCCAGGGTAATAAGAAACTCCATAGAGTAAGATGATATCTCCCTTTTGACGACATTCACCTATCACCCCTCCTTTGACAGTATGAAGGAATCGCTCTATGTAAGACCCTTTACAATTATGACACTACATAATATTTCATTTTATTTCTTCATAATATTTCTTTTTATTTCTACATTTGTTTTTATTTTAGTAGGTTTCGAAAATGCATCTCTAAAATTTACACAGAAGTGCATTATTTATCCCAAACTGTGTACGAGCCCATTAACACTGATCAGCATACAAATGTTTGTTGTGCAAGCAAGAATATGAAAGCATAAAAGGCGCAACACAACTATGCTATAAAAGTACTATTTTATTTAGACATAATTCTTATATACGCACACTTTAACTCAAACTAACAAAATGTAACACATTAAAAACAACGCTAAGCATCAAAATTTCAACTGCATCAATAAGAATGCTCAGTTTCAGTTTCTAAGACACCATTGTGTTAGTAGGCTGGCCTAAAACTTTGCAAAATTGACAGACTTTGGCTACAAGCTTAAACGAATAGGTAATATGAATCACAAAGACGGCAAACTGACAGATAGTCTAACTTTCGACACCATTCTCGTGACCCCGCTTCATCTGTTCCTTAAACCCGTATTTGAACGATTTGGGTGTGATTGACATTTTGTTCAAGTCGGGGTCAAAATCAAGACCTGCTCCAACACTTCCTATCATACCATCATCATCAATCATATCCTTTGCATTTAAGTCAACAAAATCATCGTCTGATGCTTCACTTCCAGAATCACTGTCTTCCTCATCACCATATGTAGTTTTGACTCTTGACCAGCGGACAAAATGTGGTCTTAGGTAGCTGGAGATTGTCAGCATAGACAGTTGGAATGGAGAACAAAAAGGAAAATTAGAAAACAAAATATCGGCAGAAAATATACAGGGCAAATCAAGACAAGTTACACACCTTTCACTTTTCTTCAACAAACATGGATCAAATGGGAAGAACATGTCGAGTCTATCCATCCCACCAAAAGCCTTGGAAAGATCAGCCTCAAGCAAATCCTCAAAAACAAATAACTCTGCTGACATGAAAAGCCGAGCAGCCTTTGCCTGTTTAAGAAATTCCTCTACTACACTAGGCAAACACACCTGTCAGAAAAATTTATATCAGGCTCAGTTTTATTTTCAGACAAAGCTACACAAGGTTATAAGAGAAGTTTAACCAAAATGCAATCTCCATGCAGCAATATCACTGATCTCATAAATTTATCCATAAAAACATAGCCAAATATCCGGTTTACTATAAAACCATGACAGCTTTCTAAATTGTTCCTTACCTTCAAGGGATTCAATTTATGTTTCCAGAGTAACAACATTGGCATTTTGATAAGCTGCATTTTAAGCCTAGGCACATCCACCAAAGATTTCATGCGAAAGCATAAAATGTACATGATAGCCTGCTCACACCAAAACAAATAAAATGAACAAAATTAAAGTTCATGATATACCAATAAACCCGGGCTTCAAAACAAGAAAAAAGTCGATGGACGAATTTAGTATATTCGTGACATATTCATTGTATTATCAGCCAAACTAAAACACAAGGGTGCAGGGTGATGGAAAGAATCAAAAGCACGTTAAAAACCATCACATCCTAAAAAGTCAATGTACGAACCTGGCACCCAGAATAAAACACTTGGTGAGCTTGCGGGTTCATATCTAAATCGTGTATCTTGCAATATGCAAAACACCAATCTACCAATCTGAAAAGTCAAAAAAAGAATGTCAGATTCATCTTTATCAATTTCTTAATTACATAACAGACATACAAGTCAATTTTATAATTAATAGAAGGGACAATATGTTTCCAAACCTTTGTATGCTGTCAGCAACCAACGCAGATGAAATAAACTTTGCACGAGATAAATAGCTAGCAAGATAAGCAACAGCACTCATCCTGAAACATATGAAGACAATTACAAATGTGGCAAGTTTATGAGTGATATTGGCCTTGTTGATAAAACTTGAAGCAAACCACCATTACCTAGTAACAGGGGGATTAACAGGTGATTCAAACATATCTCTGAGAGCAATAGCAAATTTCACACCACATAGTTCAGGATCCAATGCACATGCATAGAACATCACAAACTGCGGCATCAAAACGAAGTCAGTGACACCACATTTCATAGAAATAGTACCAACAAGAAACATAATACAAGCAAGTTAAATACGGTAAAAAAAAAATAAAAAAAGTGTACCTGGGTAAATTTTGACTTGTATGTATTCAGCACAGTTCTCATAAATGACATCAGTAATATATCAAATACCTAACGAAAGAATTCAAACAAAAATTTCAAAATCATTCAATGCACTGTTTGAAGATTATATAAAACATGTTGAGTGTGCTGTTGCACACAAGAGTTGGTAGTTATATTGGCGGGAGTACCTCAGACAATCGGCCACTACTTTGACAGGATTCAAGATGCAAAAAAGTCAGCACAATTAGGCTATCTAATTTCTCCACAACCTTATTGCCTTGCAGTTTTTTCCTATTTAACAGCTCTGAGGCACACTGAAAAATGGAGACCAAAAGTCATGTTATAACACATTAATAATATGGATCACACAATGACAAGCAACATAGGAAACTCAAAATAGAAAATATCATTTCATTATAAAATAAATCTATGATCAAATATATATATATATATATGTATATGTATATGCATACGCATACGCATACACACACACACACACACACACACACACACACACACACACACACATATATATATATATATATATATATATATATATATATATATATATATATATATATGCATGTATCAAACACAGACAATTTGAAAAAACTGCCAAATGATGATGCACACTATGTAGTACATTAAATGCTATCAACAATTAAGTCTTGAAGGGAGTTTTCTTTTTAGGATCATACTCCTCTAGAGTATAGGGTTCATTCTACACTAACAAACAAAGCTTAAGGAAATCCAAGTGCTCCTTAAGGAAATCCAAGTGATTATCTAATACACCAGTTAGAAAAAAGATGTCTAATACCACCCAGTATCACATTGATTAAGAGAGGTTTAATACCTCCCAGTATCACTATCACATTGATTACTAGAGGTTTAATACCACAACATTTGATGATTTATGTCCTTGCAATTAAGATATGAGCAGGACATATTACGAGTATTTGACTAAGTACTTATTCAGAACACGATGTATAAATATTTTTATACCTGGACTCAACTGATGAAGTTTTGCCACTTCACATAGCCGCTCAACCTGAACCACGGCCTTACAAAGCCTAGCATGAGAACCACTCAGCTAGGCTTGTTAGTCTGAAATAGGCAAACACCACAATAAGGCCCTCTTTAATTCAATCGGGCAAAAGATGGCTTTCACAGCCTTGAAAACGTACATTCTCTGAAAAATAAAACAACCCATACAGATACCTGTATGGTTTGACCTAGACATTTCAACCAAACTAGTGTACCATCAGATTTTTATCTAAATAAAGAAATTCTTATATGTGCGGTGAAAAAGAAAAGAGGTGTGACCCAGTGGCAGATCCACCAGCACTGATCTCAGTAATCAAAATGTAAGAGGGGTCATTGGAATAAAATTGAAAGGAAGTCAAAGTTCATTCTCTGTGCTACAGAAATATACCAGAGAAACTTATAAGAGAAAACAAAAGCAAAGGATGTGATAAATTATTATGCTACAGAGTATATCTGCATAGCTGATCACTGACAATCATCAAATTCCATACACCATAGCAGCCAGTAGGGATTAGTATCTGCTTCAACATACAATACAGTCAACTGAATCCAATAGCTGGAATTATCATATATATTTCCGGTCCATGATCTCAAATATATATCTTGCAAATCCAAGTGATTATCTAATACACCAGTCAAATGAACCATATTTCAATTCCCTACCAAAACTAAAAGATTTGCAAGAGATATATATGAGATCATGGTCCGGAAATATGTAGAACTGACAGAAGCTGGCAGTATGTAATTGCAAATAACAAAGAATCAACACTTATCCCACTTAGTGGGATCGACTACTTGGATCAAACGACGTCATAAAGTGCTATCATATATCATGTTTCTATCCAACTTATGAATCACCAAATCTTTCTTAATAGTTTCTCTTGTAGTTTTTCTAGGTCGACCTCTACCTCTAGTGATTTGGCTACCCTCCATTTGATATTATCTTCCTACATCAAAATATACAGGTTTTCTCTCTGTGCCCAAAACACCAAAACCGAGAAATGGCAAATAGCGTGGTTATTAGGAATTGTTAATTAGCGGTTTATACTACAAGTTAGTCACAAAATAGAGATTGATTGGTGTCCCCTTTGTAGGTCAACTTCCCATACTCTCGAGTTCACCTTCTTTGGTTGAATTTCCACACTCTCAACCATCCACAACCCAACCCTTCTATCCTAGGGAAACTTTCTTGTCTCTCATCTTCAAATGGATGTTGAAAGATTACAGGACAATAGGGCCATTTTAGTAACCTCAAGCATTGACTTTTAACAATATAATGAAACAATGCACCAGAGAAGTAACAAGCTTCAAAATAACTTCAAAACACACATAATATATGAAACCAAACATAGGAGTATCAGTTTCTCTTCTTTTTAATCTTGAAAATAACACTTCATCAAAAGTATGCAACTTGTACTTTAAATAGATTATATTGAACCATACCATATTATTATAGTTCTCATCATCATCTGCAAATTTCACAATATCTTCCAACTCCATTTCAAATATGCATTTAGCATCCGCATGCATTTTGCCATCAAATCCAATTTCCACCTACATCCAACACAAATAAAATCAATTTAATGATCATAGGTCCCAGTACTGCTTTGACTGAAATTTGACAGGGGCTTAACAAACTTACATCCAACTCTATCAATTTATCCACAAGTGCAGGTAGCATGGTACTACCGACTATTTCTCCAATTGCACCACTCTCAAGCTTTAACATATTTTCAACATACATGACAATCTCCTACAAGCAACATAAGAGTCAACAAAAGTTTGAGGGAAAACAATCAAAAAGTCTAGTTTTAGGTAAGTTTGACTAAATTAACGCAAAATTGGAAAACAGAAGAGAAGATCTTTCTTTATAAATATATAAATAATATATTCCCTCAGTCCCACAATGAGTGACCCGGTTGACCATTTCACACAGATTAAGAAAAGGGAATAATTGAAAGAGAGAATGATATTTTTACTAAAGTACCATTGTAACCATTATCATGTATTGAGAATGATAAAAGTAATATTAATCGAGTAAAATTGGAAAAGATACATTGGAAATTGAAATGGGTCATTCATTTTGGGACACTTTTATTCCAAATGGGTCACTCATTGTGGGACGGAGGGAGTATTTTGATATCAAAAAGCATATTGCAAAAAGTAAGAAACAAATTATCACTATAAATTGCTCGTGGACTGAGGGAGAGGATCCATTGACAAGGAATAGTCTTGACTGTATTTAAATCACAATAAAGTTTAACATGTACACAGAAAAATTTGAAATCACTGCGGAAAATTTTAATTGCTAGAAATTAACGTTGTCAAGCAAAGAACATGTTTCAACATGCTATTTGGCATTTCATAACATGAAATGAAAGACAATAAATTCATTAAATTAAATAGTAACTAATACAGCAAGAATTTGCATCAACCCTTTCACTGAAAATTCAAACTGAACTCACATGCTCTGTCACATCGTAACGTTTCGGTATATTCTGAACAACTATTGGTGATAATCGCATGGGAGCAAGGGGCACCAAATCAGCTATTTGTTTCAGAGCATCATGCACCCGAGACAGAACCTTATTCTTTCTATCAGCTCCATTTTCATTTTTCAGAAAATCAATGACATGTTTAGGAGCAGTAAAATGCCTCACAAGCCTCTCCAAACTCCAATCAATATACATTCCATTTGAAGCAGCCTGCAAAAAAAAAAAACAATACATGTTAAGCAAATTCAATAAATCTTCAAATGGCCTTCGTCTACAAATTACAAAGATATTGAGGTAATACAAAATAAAATATTCACCAATGATACAAGGAGCTCAATCAAAGCATCCATGATATCAGTTGCATCATAATTCTTATATGTTGTAGCCAAATTCCACAAGCTCATTCGCTCAAGCTGAACAAAACATCTTGTCAGATCAACCATATCAAAAAAATATTTTGCCACCAGGAATCAGTTCAATGTTTCAAATTTCAATCACTAAATAACACAACTTACAGCAAAAATAAGAGTTCCATGATGGACAGAGTCTATGTAGGACACTACTCCAGCAAGTGCTTTCAAAATTGTCTGGATCATATCATATATAACATTAATAAAGTATGGTAAAATTGCATCAAATAAAAACGGTCCCAACCACAAAAACGGTCGTGAAAAAACGCTATTGGCAGGCGCCAATACTGATACCGTTATTGGCAAGTGCCGATACTGATACCGCTATTCACTGTTTTTATGTTAAAGAACAAATTGCAGTCAATTCACTCACACCACGACGATTGCAATTAGTGTCGTGACACTTGTACCGACTGAAATCGCGAAAGCCTTTACGCGATATAAGCTACCGTTATTTAAAACCTTGCCTAGACCTGATAAATTTTCATCAAATTAAAGTTTTTTACATGAACTTTGATTAAATAACCTACCACAAGTTGAGCAGCTTCATGAGAATTAAGATTCCTTTTAGGTTGCAAACACCCAACAAGCTCTTCATAGTTCTCTCTACCATCCTAAACCACAAAAATCAGGGAAAGAATAAAATTAATACTAAAGCTTAATTTTTTTTAATGATTGTCACTAATTATCAAATTCAACAAAATATTATGGTAGAAAATCTCTAAAAATGATTACCGAGACATCAAGAAGAGCATCTCTAACGTGATACATTAACTGCAAATCACTGATTTCAGCATCCTCGTCCATTGTACGTAATTCTTCGTTTGCATTTGGAAGCAACTGTCCCATGCTCCCAAAAAACAAAGAAAACGCAGAGACGGAAAATTAACCGAATATAACGGTGAGAATGGAAACGTGGCAAGGGTTTTAGATCGGTAGGATGCCGAAACCGTGAAAACCGGATCTACCGGTCTAAAACCGGCGAACTACGGAACCGGTGGCGGTTTTCGTGAACCGGGTGAGGTTTGTTATGTGAAAAGGAAATTAGAGAAGGATGAGATAGGCGGCGCTTAGAAAACAAACGGAGAAGATGATTGTTGTTGAGTGAAGCTAATAGTAATACGTTAGGGTTTTGGTTCAATATGTTTATGTTTGTTTAGTTTTAAATTGTGATTCACGTGTCAATTTCTCATGTTTCCTATTAAGATCATGTCTATTAACTAACTAAGTGTTGATTAAGTGAAATTTTGATTCTACCATCCTATTTATTCTACTCCAATTCAGCGGTTTTATCTTATTTTATTTTAAAATTTTCAGACAATTCTGATTTAAAAAATTAATATATAATTTCTTGGTGTTATTACACCTTACAAATGCAGAAGTTAATTGAGAGAAAGATACAGAGATAATTGGAGTGGAAGGGAAGAAAAGAGAAAGATGAATATTCAATGAGAGAAAATTTTGTCAGGGAATAGTTGTTACTATGGGTGGACAATCGGACGGATATGATCAGATTCGGGCCTAAAACCATCTGATTTTGTTTGTTTGAGGTTTCGGTTCCGACGAGTTGCGGATTCGTGTTTTTTGCGGATTGTCGGGTGATTTATATCAGTTGTGTAAACAAAAATTGATTGACAAAATTTCCAGTAAATCCGTGAATTTTGTCACAAAAAAATCATGTAAAAAAATTGAGATTATTAACTTTAACCCCAAAATAAAAACAAACTGAGAAGAAGAATGTAAATCAAATTCAGATCTACTCAAAAACAAGATTAAACCATTCATATTTTCATATGAAACCAATATCAGAACTAGATAAGAAAATGGAAGAAATATATAGATTTAGATCTATGTATACCACAATCGCATTTTTTAGAGCGATGACTGAAACTTTCATGGATAGTGTTTGAACAGAACTAAATCATAGACGAAGATGGCGTTCAAATAATGATGAGAATAGCACACAAAGGTATAAGAAACAATGAATCAGAGATTGAAAGAGGTGGTACCACACTAGAGATTGAAAGAGGTGGCACTACAGTAGCAAGAAAGTAGGGTTAGCTTTTGTTCCACTGAGAGAGAGAGAGAGAGAGAGAGAGAGAGAGAGAGAGAGAGAGAGAGAGAGAGAGAAAAGGGAATGTGTGATTAATTAATGATATTAAATGTTTTATAAATGAAAAAGTTATGGGTTAAAAGAACATGATGTTTTTATTAAGAATAAATAATGATATTCTCGGAAGGATTCAGATATATATGGATAAAAGCTAGTAACCTAAATTGATCCACATTAATCCAGTCACAACGGTTTGGCCCAACTGCCTTACCGCTCAATTGGTTCAAACCAACCGTTTCTTTTTATTTACTGAGGTTATTGCGGGTTCGGATCGGGTGATACTCGTGTGTCCACCCCCTAGTTGTTACAAAACTACTCAATTAGTTATTATATATACACATGTAATAACTAACTAACTAAGTTTGAATTAATACACAACATGATTCCTTAATTCTAATTTTCACCGAGTGATACACATTAGAAGTTGATACTCCAGACTCTGCGTCTTCAGACTTCAACCACTCTTCAGAAGTGTCTTCAGACTCCAATCGTGCTTCAGACTATATGTCTTCAGACTCCAACCATGATTCAGATTATGTGTCTTCAAACTCCAACCACTATTCAAAAGTTGCTTCAGACTCCAACCATGCTTCAGACTCTGAATCTTCAGACTCCAATCACTCTTCAGAGGTTGCTTCATAGGCTAGAGGTTCAGAAGTTATTCCCACATATGACTCCTTCAAAGGTTGATGGTTTAAAAGCTATCAAAGTTTCAGAGACTGCATCCTCTGACTCTTTCAAAGGCTTCCACTTTAGAGGCTAGACTATTCCAGCCTCTGACACCTTTAGATGCTGATGATTCATAAGCCATTAAAGCTTTATAGGCTAGTGATCCAGAAGTTTTCCAACATCTAAATCAAATGCCACTATTTCCATATTTGTCTTTAGCTTAGAAAATTGTTCTCCTTTTACAACCTTAGTCAAGATATAAACAATATGGTTGGTAGGACAATATATCATTATCTACCTTCGTTTGTTCACTGATAACGAGAAAACGTATCGATTATATTGCTAAGTTTCATTGGCGTTTTATTGAATAATTATCGTTTTAATACTCGATTTCTCGAGTTTTTCTTACCGTTTTGCAGGTACATCACTATATGGAGCCAAATCATGAATCAAGAGAAAAAGGAACAAAATCGGTCATAAAAGATAAAGAAATGAAGCTCTCTGCAAAAACTGCATATTTTGCAGCAGTCACGACCGTTACAAGGGTGTCACGACCGTGACACCCCAAAATGAAGCATCACGACCGTAAGACATGTGTCACGACCGTGACACTTAAAAATCACAAGTCACGAGCGTAAAGGCATTGTCACGACCGTGACAATGATTATTCTAGGTTTTTGACCAAGGCAACGTGAAGGCGTTACGTGAAGAGATGGTCTCCTATTTTGTTGCCACTACCTACATTTTCTCCCCAAAAATAGCAAGGCCCATTTCAACTGAAGCCCAAAAATCCAGCCCAATTGAAGTTCTATAAATAGCACCAAATTCATGAAGAATGTACAGAGCATTTTTCTATTCAATTTCCTGCGGAAGCTCTGCCGAACTGATTTACGACCCGTTCTTATTTCTGCATTATTTTCTGTTTCGTTTTATTGTATCCAACCCCGCCATATAACAATTTCCAACATCAGGAAATTGTTATACGTTATTTATTTTTTCTAAACCTTCAGCATTCGTTTAATTTTGATTTCGCCAACTCCGAGCTTTCCGGTTTGTGGAAGAAGGAGTCTCTCTGATATTGTTAACCAGGTTTTTATTTATATTGCAATTCAATTAATTATAATGTTTATTTATTTTTCTGCCATGAGTATTCTGTTATTTGTTTTTCTGTCTCTGTCTGGTTCAACATCGGTGAGTAGCTAAACACCTTAGGGCGGTATGTAGTTAGAACAAACTTAACCGGTAAAATATAACCGTAGGCTAAAAATAATTAATCACTTAGCATTTCTGGCTGAGACTTTTTAATTAAATAGATCTTTTTGTTACGAGAGTAAGAAAAGAGTATTAGGTTAGGTCAAGACCACGAGAGTGTGAGATTTTAACCAGATAGCTAAAGTTAGGCATTTAAATTAAACACAGCGATAGCGCTTTAAGATAAATTAGAATTACTTAGTTTCCAAAAATTACCTCTAAACACTTATGGGCTAGCGAGAGCAGGCATAGGGCTTTAGGGATAAGATCTGATATAAGACCACGAGAGTGTGAGTTGAGGGTATTTAAACTGGTAATCCCTACCGAATAGATTAAGTGAACATCTTAAATAAGCCTAGGTTAGATTGTCCCACCTAAGTTAATATAATTACATACCGACCGCCTTAGAATTACTTAATTAAAACTTAAATTTTACTCCGCCTTTAATAGTCTTAAAAACCAACAAAAAATCGTGACAACCATTCGCCTTAGCTAAACTAGAAAGTTCATCTAGCACTAAGTAACCATAGAATCCCTGTGGATCGATAATCTTAAATATTACTTCGATAGGCTGTGCACTTGCAGTAAGATACCGCTAGACGCATAAGTAGACACGTCTTTAGCCCATCAAGTTTTTGGCGCCGTTGCCGGGGATTCCTTAATTTAGTTACTAGTGCATTTAGGTAGCATTGTCTAGACTAAGGTATCAACTACTTAATTTAATTTAATTTCCGAGTGTATGCCAAGTACTCGCTCTAAAAGCGAAGACTTGCAACCTCTAATCCCTGAATCGGAACGCTTATTACACGTAAGAAGACGTATATTCGATTACGAAAAAAGTTACAGTATTCCAGATCTTCAATCAGATCCGCCTAAACCAGTCGTAACATCAAAGGACGCAGAGATGGCTGAAGAATAAACTCATCCACTCAAGTATTACGCCAGTCCTTCGCAAGCTGAACCGCATTCAAGCATTGCAGCGCCGGCTATCAACCGAAACGATTTCGAACTAAAACCTTCGTTGATATCAGCCGTGCAACAAAATCAATTCGCCGGAAATCCTACCGAGGATCCGAATCTTCATCTTTCGATCTTTGTGCAATATGCAGATACTGTAAAAGCCAATGGAGTTACCCAAGAAGCTATTAGACTACGTTTATTTCCTTTTTCGCTTCGAGACAGAGCAAGAGCTTGGCTTCAATCTCTGCCTTCGAACTCAGTAACTACGTGGGAGGAGCTTAAGAGAGTTTTCTTGAACAGATATTTTCCACCTAGCAAGACAGCTATGCTGAGAGCTCAGATCAACGGATTTAAGCAAAGAGAAAGTGAATCATTATTCGAAGCTTGGGAACGCTATAAAGATCTATTGAGACTTTGTCCACATCATGGATTAATAGAATGGATGGTCATCCATACCTTCTATAATGGACTCTTGTACAATACAAGAATGACAATTGACGCTGCCGCGGGCGGTGCATTGATGGACAAAGAATATAATGATGCCTATGCACTTATCGAAAGTATGGCTCAAAATCATTACCTTTGGGGAAGCGAGAGAGTCGCAACTGAGAAACCAACAAAGGGAGGTATGTACGAAGTAAGTAGTATGGACCAAGTCAATGCGAAGTTTGACCAACTAAACCAAAAGATCGACAACTTGGCCATAACACCAACAGCCACCGTGGCTGCAGTAACACCTAACTGTGAGTTATGTGGAGTTTCAGGACACGAAGTTTCTGATTGTCAACTATTGACAGGAACTCCCACGGATCAAGTGAATTATGCTCAAGGAAACCCTTACTCAAATACATATAACCCAGGTTGGAAGAATCATCCGAACTTCTCCTATAAGAATAACAACGCTTTATACGCGCCAGGTCAAGCACCAGCTACATCACCAGGATATCAAAAGACTGCTCCTAATATCCCTAGAAAATCGAACCTTGAGTTGATGATGGAGAACTTTATAGCTAACCAATCTCAAATAAACAAGGACTTCTTAAACAAAAACATTCACACTAATGAGCAGATTAAACAATTAGTGAGCAAAGTAGATGCATTAGCTACACATAACAAAATGCTGGAAACCCAGATTTCACAAGTAGCTCAACAACAAGCACCTACTGCTGCACCAGCTGGAGTGTTCCCTGGACAACCCCAACCAAATCCGAAAGGACATGCCAACGCTGTAATATTAAGAAGTGGCAAGGAACTTGACGGACCTACCGATCCAAGACTTGACAATCCAGCCATGTACCAAAAACCGGATAAACCGACTGAAGTGGTGAATGATCCAGAAGAAAAGGAAGATGATAATCAAGAAGTAGTGGAGAAAGAACAACTTTATGTGCCTCCACCACCCTATAAACCACCAATTCCGTACCCTCAAAGATTAATAAATTCCAAGACGACGGGTCAATTTAAGAAATTTGTTGAACTTCTGAAACAGTTGAATATTACTATTCCGTTTACAGAAGCAATCACTCAAATACCCTCGTACGCTAAGTTTTTAAAAGAAATCTTATCCAATAAGAAAAAGATAGAGGATAACGGAACAGTTACACTTACTGCCGAGTGTAGCGCAATAATTCAGAATAAAATGCCTCCTAAGCTAAAAGATCCAGGAAGTTTCTCTATACCCTGTGTAATAGGAAAATTCGTCATTGACAAAGCTCTATGCGATTTAGGAGCCAGTATCAGTGTTATGCCCTTAACAATATGCAAAAGGCTAGACATGGGTGACCTAAGACCAACTAAAATGTCAGTTCAACTAGCCGATCGCTCTGTCAAATATCCTGTAGGCATACTAGAAAACGTCCCAGTACGTATAGGACAATTCTATATCCCTACTGATTTTATAATCATGGACATCTCTGAGGACTCCACTACACCTATCATACTAGGAAGACCATTCTTAGCCACTGTTGGAGCTATAATAGACGTAAAAAGAGGAAAGCTAACCTTTGAAGTGGGTGAAGAGAAAGTTGAATTCATTTTAACACAATTCTTACAATCACCAGCTATAGAGGATACATGTTATCTATTGGACGTAATTGACGAATGTGTAAGAGAAATGGAACTAAAAGAGACCACTTATTCTGAGATAATGAAAATTCAAATCCCTCCGATTTTCGAAGATGATAATTGGCGAAAACCGTATCAGGATGATAGTCTAAGCGAAAGTTTAGCGCTTACACCAGATCCTATGCCAAGTAAAGATAAACCTACATTAGGATTAAAAACTTTACCTCATAACCTAAGGTACGAATTCTTAGACATTGAATGTAAAAGACCAGTTATAGTAAATTCCAGTTTAGGAACTATAGAAACAAAGAAACTTTTAGATGTTTTGAAGAAATATCCGACTGCATTAGGATATAACATATCTGATCTCAAAGGAATATGTCCTTCAGTTTGTATGCATCGTATTCTGCTAGAAGAAGATTGCAGAACCTCCAGAGAATCTCAAAGAAGAATTAACCCAACCCTTAGCACTGTAGTAAAAGAGGAAGTTAAGAAATTATTAGATGCCGGAATAATATATCCAATCTCTGATAGTGAATGGGTTAGTCCAATACATGTAGTGCCAAAGAAAGGAGGTATCACTGTTGTGAAAAACGCTCAAGGCGAATCGATATCGCAAAGAGTAGTGACGGGATATAGAGTGTGCATAGACTATCGTAAACTAAACAAAGCCACTCGAAAAGATCATTTCCCACTACCTTTTATAGATCAAATGTTAGAACGATTAGCCAAGCATTCTTACTTCTGTTATCTTGACGGATACTCAGGATTTTTCCAAATCCCTATCCACCCAGATGATCAAGAGAAGACCACATTCACATGCCCTTATGGAACGTTCGCTTATAGACGAATGCCCTTTGGATTATGCAACGCTCCTGCAACCTTTCAAAGATGTATGATGTCAATCTTCGCAGATTTTATAGACAACATCATGGAAGTGTTCATGGACGACTTCTCTGTATGCGGGCAAAGTTTTGAAGGATGTTTATCGAACTTAGAAATGGTATTAGAAAGATGTGTAAAAGTAAACCTTGTGCTTAACTGGGAGAAATGTCATTTTATGGTCAACGAAGGAATCGTATTAGGTCATGTAATATCTGACAAAGGAATTGAAGTTGATAAAGCTAAGATTGAAGTCATAAAAGATCTTCAACCCCCTAAAACCGTTCGAGAAATACGAAGCTTTTTAGGACACGCCGGTTTCTACCGACGATTCATCAAAGATTTCTCGAAAATTACTAAACCTCTTACTGGTTTATTAATGAAAGACGCTGAGTTCATATTCAACGAAGATTGTCTTAAAGCATTCGAAACTCTAAAAACAGCCCTCATCACCGCACCAATCATGCAACCCCCTGACTGGAGATTACCTTTTGAAATCATGTGCGATGCGAGTGACTATGCTGTAGGCGCAGTTCTAGGCCAGAGAAAGGAAAAGAAACTTCATGCGATCTACTATGCCAGTAGAACTTTAGATTCTGCCCAAATGAACTACGCCACTACCGAAAAAGAATTGTTAGCAGTTGTCTTTGCGCTTGACAAATTCCGTTCTTACCTAGTTGGAGCGAAAATAATCATTTACACAGACCATGCTGCTATCCGATATCTATTAACTAAGAAAGATGCTAAACCGAGACTCTTGAGATGGATTTTACTCTTACAAGAGTTTGACTTAGAAATAAAAGATAAGAAAGGTACTGAGAACGTCGTAGCGGACCATTTATCTAGAATAGAAGGTATTAAACCTGAACAAGTGCCGATTAACGACGATTTTCCGTATGAACAGCTGATAGCACAATTAGGAAGCGACCTAGCTCAGTTAGATATAAATGAACCAGAATCCGTGGAAACAATCCAGACAACTGTAGGACTGCCATGGTACGCTGACATCGTCAACTACCTAGCTGCAGGAGCTCTTCCACCCAACCTGACCTATCAGCAGAAAAAGAAATTCTTTCATAATCTGAAACATTACTATTGGGATGAACCATTATTGTTCAAAAGAGGACCAGATGGAATCTTTCGCCGATGTATTCCCGAAGAAGAAATAGAAGATGTCATTGCTCAATGCCATTCATCTCCTTATGGTGGACATGCAAGCACTTCCAAAACTTGTGCAAAAATCTTGCAAGCCGGCTTATTCTGGCCAAATCTATGGAAGGATGTCCACATCGCTGTTATAAATTGCGATCGGTGTCAACGCACTGGCAATATTTCAAGAAGAGATGAAATGCCTCAAAAAGGAATATTAGAAGTAGAAATCTTTGACGTTTGGGGAATAGATTTCATGGGACCATTCCCATCATCTTTCGGTAATAATTACATACTCGTAGCTGTTGATTATGTTTCGAAATGGATTGAAGCCATAGCTTCTCCTACAAACGATACACGAGTAGTAATAAAGCTTTTCAAAAATATAATCTTTCCCAAATTTGGTGTGCCTAGACTCGTCATAAGTGACGGTGGCTCGCACTTCATCTCAAAAATATTTGACAAATTACTATCTAAGTATGGAGTAAGACACCGTGTGGCTACACCATATCACCCACAAACAAGTGGACAAGTCGAAGTCTCAAACAGAGAAATTAAACAAATCTTAGAAAAGACTGTCGCCATATCTCGGAAAGATTGGTCATCTAAACTTAATGAAGCTTTATGGGCTTATAGGACCGCTTACAAGACACCCATAGGTACTACACCTTTCAAACTCGTTTATGGAAAATCTTGTCACCTACCAGTAGAACTAGAACACAAAGCTTATTGGGCGATTAGAACTCTCAATATAAACTATAATGCTGCAGGAGAAAAGCGAATCCTAGACATTAATGAATTAGAAGAATTAAGGTTAGATGCTTATGAGAATGCTAAAATATATAAAGAAAGAACTATCTAGGAAAGAATTTAGTGTGGGAGACGTTGTACTCCTCTTTAATTCAAGACTTAGGCTCTTTCCTGGAAAATTAAAATCTAGATGGTCAGGACCCTTTGAAATAATTAAAGTATTCCCGAGTGGAGCAATAGAAATTAAGGGTAGGAATAGTGAACCATTCATAGTAAACGGACAACGTTTAAAACATTATCATAAAGTTGAAAATAGAGATTATGCGAATAATCTAAAGCTTTTAGAGTTGTCCACTAATTCCCCTGATTAATCTAAACTTAAGCATTACGTCAGGCTTTAGACGATAAAAATAGCGCTTAGTGGGAGGCAACCCATTTACTTATCAAATTATTTAAATTATTCTCTTTATCATTTTTATTATTTATAGTTTTACTATTTGTTTAATTGTTTTGTCATTTTATAGTTATTTTATATTACTATTATTGCCATTACATTAAGCATTTCATTTTCTTATATTTATTTTAAATCACTTTTTACAGATTTTCTAAAAGTCTTTTCCACTTTCCTTCTTCTCCTGATTTGTTTCCTCCATATTTGCACTGACCATGGCTAACCAACAAATTAACCATATGGAAACCAAATTTAGAGGTAGGAACCAAAGAATGAAATTTGAAGAATTATCACAGAGGCAAATGGATTTGACCCTGTACCCGGATGATCGGACTATGGAAACCTTAGGTATACATGATAACATCATGTACTTGTTTAACCGACTCGGATGGGAGAATGCATTGATCCAACATAAGTTTGTGACTTACCGCGAGCTCACTCTTGAGTTCCTTAGCTCCTTAATTTACCTACCTGAGCGCGGTTTTGGATTTAGGAAAGGATTTATTAGTTTCCGCCTGTTTGGAATAGAATATGACTTTAACCATAAAGAACTAGCTGACTTGTTAGGATTCCCTAGTGGACCATTTGCATTCACTACCACACAGGTAGAATTGATGGATATTGAGCTAGATTTCTTTTGGGGAACTTTAACCGGAAACTACCATCCTGAACCAAATAACATGAATAATGATGAGATCCATAATCCTGCCCTCCGTTACTTCCATAAATTCCTTGCCCACACATTCTTTGGAAAAGAAGAAAACATTACCGGAGTTTCTAAAGATGAAATATTTATTATGTCATGTTTCACTAATGGACAGCCTGTTAATGGTGTACCTTTCATGATGCAAACCTTCACCCGTATCCGAGAAGAACCTGAATTACCTATCTTAGTAGGAGGTCTTGTAACCATGATTGCTGATGCCATAGGACTTAGGTACCAATTGCATAGGTGCAACCGTTTAGGAACAATCCGTCCTATGGATCTTAACTTCTGCTTCAATAGACATATCATAAGGAATTTAGGACATCCACCTTTTGAGTACCTAATCCGGAACGAAGTAGTAACCCTGTTCACATTGCCTAACCATGCTAAAGTAAGTGTTCATAATAAGGATAACTGGCTTTATGAGTTAAACCCACCTGATTATCCACCCACTCCTGAAACACCTCAGTCGTATAAAATAAAAGATGATACAATGACCGATGTCGAAACTGACCCTGAGACGCCTCCTGGTTACCATGACATTGACCACACTGAAGAAGTTTATGAAACCCCTGAAGTGAATCAAGGAGAGTATGCTAACAACTTACAAAACATCATGAACACTCTCAATGCTTACCAAACTGACATTAACTTATTCAAAGAAGATATTAAGAGCATGCGATTGGACATTATAGGTTTGACTGACATAACCTGCGAACAATTCTATCACTTGAACTCCACCATCGAAGACTTGAAGAAACGCTTTTGATAATGTTATAAGTGACTTAGTTTATTTTCTCATTGTTTTCGTTTCTAGTTAGATTTATTTTTCGCAACAATTACTTATCGTTTTCCATTTATGTAATTTCATTTTCAAGTACTTTATGCAATGCATCTTTAATTCCAAAATTTCTCCAATTTTAGCAATTTATGTATTTTTCATTCTATGCACTTTTATGCTTGCATTTATTCATTATATATACAAATCTCTCATGCCTTGCAAGTTATTGAATTACTGTGTTGAACTTATGCACTATGTGGTATCTATAAATTATTATGAGAGTTAGTGAAGAAAATACATTGATATAAATTATGTAAAACAAGTGAGAAAGAGTTTTTTTTTCTGGAAATTATTTAACGTAGCAAGCCTCACGGTCGTCACTGCCCCATAACGATCGTGACACGCTCTTTTTGAGTGTCACGACCGTCGTACCCCTGTCACGACCGTGACGACCCCTATACCAGAAATCGTGAGAAACAGAACTGTTTCTCTTCGTGCCCCTTCTTCTTCTCCTCCATAACTCCCTAAAAAAAAATTTCCCATCTTCTTCATAACCTCCGTAACCCCCCATTACGAGCTTTAATCTCATTAACCCCCCCCCCCCATTATCACAACCTACCACATTCTCACTCTCCATCATTTATCCCGAATCATTATTTATCTCATTTTACCATTTTTTCACAAAAACTTCAAAAATATTCACTCTTCACTTTAAGCTCTTGCATGCAATGGATTCTATCACTTTTAGAGAAGGTGATGCTGGAGAAACTCAAAGAGAACGATTTCTCCGATTCCAAAACCGCGGTGTGCAACCTACGCGTTACATCGACACTGTGTGTTTGAGAGAACTCGGAATGCTTGCCAGTGTTACGAACCTGCTCCAAAAAGTCGGGCTCTGGGACCTTTGCAGTCAACCTCAGCCAACCTTCGAACTTCTGACACTGGAGTTCTTGAGTTCCTTCAGTTACATCACCGGTACCGGTTCTCTGAGTCAGCTCACCGGTTTTGCGAAATTTAGATTGCATGGCCAAGAATTCAACCTCTCGCAAGACAGGATCGCCGAGTTATTAGGCTTCGATCACGGAACTGAAGCTCATCGTCGCGTGCCCGATAATTTTAGTGAACAAGCTTTCACTTTATGGCACGATTTAACCAACACCCGTGCGTCAGCCTTCCAAAGCCTCAACGCCACGCACATTCACAATCCGGCCATCCGCTATTTCCACAGAGTCATCTGCAACACCATCTTCGCTCGAGAGAGCAACCATAAGCTCAACTCCAAGGAGCTTCTATTCTTGCATTGTGCTCTTAATGACGAGCCGATCAATGCTGCCCCTTTCATGCTATACCACATCCAGGCTATTGCGCACAGAGGATCCACTCCGTTCTTCATTGGCGGCATTGTCACCACCCTTGCCATTCAGTTGGGACTTGGTGACTTGGTCGCAGATCAGCCTCACCTAGCCGCAGAATACCTCACCAAGAGTTATTGCAGGTCCGCTCACCTGATTGCGCAGCGAGAGGATGGCAGGTATAGCCCTATTGTCCATGGCACCATATTTCACCATATCATTCTGCCGTCCCGCGACCGCATCGACCCATCCAGCCGAGCCAACTGGCTCTTTGTTCTACCTGATGCTGCTGACCACGCTCCTATCCATGATCAGGCAGATCTCCCTGCGGATGAGATGCAGGACGCTATGGATGCAGGTGAGCCTGTCCAGGATATACCAGAGACATCTACCCGACAGCCTCCTGCACAGGACATCACACTTGAGGAAGTCCTCCGTGCGATTCATCAGCAGAACCAGATGAACGCCGCACTGGAGCGACGGCATAAGGAGCAGTACGATGCTTTGCTCGGCACTATTGCAGCAAACCAGGCAGCTACTAATGAGAGGTTTGACGCGATTTTTGGCGAGTTAGAAGCCTTGCGTATCGACATCACTGGGACCACCAACACCGGTTCTGATCCTGAAGCGACTCCTTCCAGACGCCGCTCCCGTACCAGAAGCCGACCCCGCGGTCCTCAGCAGCCATAGTTTCAGTTTTTCTTCTGTTTGTTTTTAGTTTTTGTCGTTTGTACTGTACTTTAACTGCATTTATATCACAACATTGAGGACAATGTCTGATATAGTGCGGGAGAGGTACCTTTCATTTCCGCATTTTTCCGTTTCGCACTTTTTCATTTTCGTTGTATTTTCATTCCCGTTGTATTTCTTTTAGTAAGTTAATGGAGCGTGCAAAAATCTTTATGACATTTTCTTTAGTTTCAAACTTTCCCGTTTATTTAGCCATAACCGAAAATTTTTAATTATTCGCATTACCCGACTTACCTACGAAATCGTAAATAGGAAGCCGAGAACGATTAAACAAGACCAATACAATCTTGACAACTTTGACTTCCTACTTAAGCGATTCCATCTCCGATTACCATTACGAGTACACTTCTAGTTTTAGTTCAAAAGTAACCCCGAGTAGTTTATACTAGCAGTCAGCACCGTCTGAACACAAACCACGTGGGGAGCCGATGAATATAAGCGTTTGATGCCTAATCAATAATGATCCTTCATATCTCGATGCAAAATGAAAAGAAATTGCACCAAAGTACACGGTCGCATACAAGAAACGAGAAATATGAGAAGGAGTCCATTGCGGGTTGGTTCAGAGGTACTGGTTCTGAACTCGGTAGGGCGTGCTACGGCTCCATCCCCCACAGCCTCCAAATCGGATACAAAATGTAGGGTTACCACTCTCGTGTACCAGACCCCGTGCTAAAAAAGGATCAAAGTCGCTAACCGGCTACTCCACTACGTGCGTGCTAAGGCAAAGGGCTTAATGTGATTGCGCTAGAATGAAACCGGGCGAAATAAGATCGAAAAACTTTAGGTGAAATCGTAAAGTAATTGCAGATTGGCTCATTTAACGGGAAGTCGACGACATAGCTTGTTGCTTGTGCCATTAATGTATCGGTAGTGTAATATCAAAGTATCGGATTATCCAACAAAAGCGATCCCTCGTAGGATTTGTTAGGAGTATGCGTGAATGACATCTTGTCCGCCGATTTTCAACCGACTATTTGCTTGAGGACAAGCAAAGGTTTAAGTTTGGGGAAGTTTGATAACGAGAAAACGTATCGATTATATTGCTAAGTTTCATTGGCGTTTTATTGAATAATTATCGTTTTAATACTCGATTTCTCGAGTTTTTCTTACCGTTTTGCAGGTACATCACTATATGGAGCCAAATCATGAATCAAGAGAAAAAGGAACAAAATCGGTCATAAAAGATAAAGAAATGAAGCTCTCTGCAAAAACTGCATATTTTGCAGCAGTCACGACCGTTACAAGGGTGTCACGACCGTGACACCCCAAAATGAAGCATCACGACCGTAAGACATGTGTCACGACCGTGACACTTAAAAATCACAAGTCACGAGCGTAAAGGCATTGTCACGACCGTGACAATGATTATTCTAGGTTTTTGACCAAGGCAACGTGAAGGCGTTACGTGAAGAGATGGTCTCCTATTTTGTTGCCACTACCTACATTTTCTCCCCAAAAATAGCAAGGCCCATTTCAACTGAAGCCCAAAAATCCAGCCCAATTGAAGTTCTATAAATAGCACCAAATTCATGAAGAATGTACAGAGCATTTTTCTATTCAATTTCCTGCGGAAGCTCTGCCGAACTGATTTACGACCCGTTCTTATTTCTGCATTATTTTCTGTTTCGTTTTATTGTATCCAACCCCGCCATATAACAATTTCCAACATCAGGAAATTGTTATACGTTATTTATTTTTTCTAAACCTTCAGCATTCGTTTAATTTTGATTTCGCCAACTCCGAGCTTTCCGGTTTGTGGAAGAAGGAGTCTCTCTGATATTGTTAACCAGGTTTTTATTTATATTGCAATTCAATTAATTATAATGTTTATTTATTTTTCTGCCATGAGTATTCTGTTATTTGTTTTTCTGTCTCTGTCTGGTTCAACATCGGTGAGTAGCTAAACACCTTAGGGCGGTATGTAGTTAGAACAAACTTAACCGGTAAAATATAACCGTAGGCTAAAAATAATTAATCACTTAGCATTTCTGGCTGAGACTTTTTAATTAAATAGGTCTTTTTGTTACGAGAGTAAGAAAAGAGTATTAGGTTAGGTCAAGACCACGAGAGTGTGAGATTTTAACCAGATAGCTAAAGTTAGGCATTTAAATTAAACACAGCGAGAGCGCTTTAAGATAAATTAGAATTACTTAGTTTCCAAAAATTACCTCTAAACACTTATGGGCTAGCGAGAGCAGGCATAGGGCTTTAGGGATAAGATCTGATATAAGACCACGAGAGTGTGAGTTGAGGGTATTTAAACTGGTAATCCCTACCGAATAGATTAAGTGAACATCTTAAATAAGCCTAGGTTAGATTGACCCACCTAAGTTAATATAATTACATACCGACCGCCTTAGAATTACTTAATTAAAACTTAAATTTTACTCCGCCTTTAATAGTCTTAAAAACCAACAAAAAATCGTGACAACCATTCGCCTTAGCTAAACTAGAAAGTTCATCTAGCACTAAGTAACCATAGAATCCCTGTGGATCGATAATCTTAAATATTACTTCGATAGGCTGTGCACTTGCAGTAAGATACCGCTAGATGCATAAGTAGACACGTCTTTAGCCCATCATTCACTTGTTGCCTTATGTAATTAAATCTTGTTTCAATATGCTTGGATCTTCCGTGAGAGACAGGATTCTTTACTAAATTTATTGCATATTTGTTGTCAATAAAGAGTTTGATTAGTAGGTGAATGTTTACTCCAAGTTCAGTCAATACAGCTTCAATCCAAGTAGCTTGACAAGTAGTGGAACAACTAGCGATATATTCTGCCTCAAAGCTAGACAGAGCCATAACATGTTGCTTCTTGGAGATTCAAGAGATTTGAGCTCCTTGAAACTTGAAGACATAACCTACGGTACTTCTCATGTCCAATTAGTCACCCCACTAGTTTGAATTGGAAAATTATATCACATCATATTTGCTTCTTTTTCTTCCATATGAGAAGAATACATCATGCCTCGAGGTTCCCTTGATGTATCTTAGTACTCTTTTTCCAGCCAACAGATGAGACTCCCTTGGATCATGCATGAATCTGCTCAATACTCCTACAAAAAAGTTGATATATGGATGACTATTGCATAGGTACCTCGATGATTCAATCATCTGCTTGTACATGGTAACATATGCCTTTTCTTCACCATTGTCTTTTTCCAGCTTCTGACCTGATTCAATAGAGTCACAACAACATTGAAATCCAGCATGTTGACACTTTTTCAACAAGTCGGTATGACGCTTTGCTTGATGGAAGATTGTTTCACCTTCTTTGTAGAGAAACTTCATACCAAGGAAGTTGGACAAGTTACCCAAATCTGACATCTCAAATTTTGACTTCATTGTACTTTTGAGGTCTTCAATTTCCAATTGAGATTCTCCAGTTATCAATAGGTGTTGGAAGATTATTAGAGTGGGGTTTTTGTTATCGTCTCCGCAAGGATTGTAAAGATATCTCGATGTTCAATAGTTCAAAGGTTATAAGCGAACGGTTTCAAAGTTGTTTTGTTCGGTATCATATGGTTGTCACTTGTTTTGGTACCAATGCTTGTAAATAAAATAATTTGTTTGTTTTTATAAAAGATATGCCAATATTAGGGTTTGTTAATCCTTTTCAAATGTATTTTATCAAACGAGTATATGAAAACGGCTACGGTTAGTATAATCATGTACCCTCTCAATACGTATCCTTTCGGTCCCGATATCATGAGAGTTATTGTACCGATCGATAGTCACTCTCGTGCATTACCAATCAATACAATAATCGTGAAGTTCAATATAAAGCGAATATTAATTCATAAGTCCGTCTCCAACACTTGATTGATAATAGATGAAGCAATTAGATCAAGGTTTAGAAATCCTATCTCTAGCTCAAACTAAACCATACAATTCCAAGAAACACAAATTACTTCATCATATATTAAACATAACTTTGTTCACATACAAAAGATAAAAAAAATACATAATAGAAAGATTAACTACCTTTAATCATGACACGAGAGAGAACTTAGCCAACCATTTTCATGGTAGCTTATGTTGCAAGAAAGTAAAGAAGTTGTACAAGCATCAAAAGTCAAAGAATCGATAGTTGATGCGATAAAACTTAGATCATTTAAAGATCTGATCTAGAATTCCAAATATGTGAAAATGAGGATTGTGCCCTAAAAATATCTCAAGGGAGATATTTATAGAAGTGGCAAAATCTTCCTAAAACAGGGAGGGCGCTAAGCGGCCACAGAGCGCGCTTAGCGCCGTCAGAATCTAAGGCGATTTAAGGTCCTAACACGCTTAGCGAGCCCACAGCGGACTCCAAGCGCCCAGAGACCAGAAGCTACTGACTTGAGTGTGCTAAAAGCATGCTGAGAGGGCACTTAGCGCGCTAGCACTTTCCAAAATCCATGTCTTTTTTCTTTTCAGCCCTCATTCTTCATCCATGTGCTTTAGGCATCCACTTAAGCACAAAAAACCTACAAAAGACAAAAAAACATCATAATACAGGAAATGGAAAGTGAAAATGATAAATTATGTATTTATACTAAAAGCGACAGTTAAACAACCGATTTAAATAAAAAATCATTGTAAAGTGCCATCAAATGTTATAAAATATAACTCTAATTTGTCACTTAACAACTCTCCCCAACTTTACTTTTTTTTGTCCTCAAACAAAAGTTTCTAACTGAGAAAGAACTCGAACTTATGTACAAGATATCGGTAACCAAAGTGAAAGCATGACAACACTTGAATGGTTTAAACAGAGGAAGTTCAAGCAAAATATCTTTATCACGACTCTTCAGACAAAGCATAAAAATGAAATTATTACTAGGTGACAAGTACATCAAGATTTCTTAAACAATACTAAAACAACTATGACCACACCTAAGCACACAATCATCACAAGATGAAAACAATTATGAGGTTTTCTCACTCACCACACAAGTATGCAAGCATCCAAGACAATTTATGTTTTCAACAAACAAAATGTGATAATAAGTATGAAAGAAATAATCTCAAGGACTTCAAAGGTTGTAATGTGACTTGGGTTACAAGAAAGGGTCATATCTCAAGTTATAAAAACAAAATTGCCTAATTATACGAGATCTTTAAAACTTCATATTCATACACACCACAACTTTCACCTTCTTGTTTTCATTGATACATCATAACAATCTCTCTTTTTTTTTCCTTGGCCATTCATGCCATTTTCTTTCTTTTCTAAAAAAAACCTTTTATTTGTTCCTTTTTCACTCTTTCTATTTACAACCACTTTATTTTCATTGATGCGTCAATCTACCTCTTTCCTCCCCAAATTTAGTTCCAACCAAATATAGATTTTCAAAATGCTTTCACACATCTAAGTCAAGAAGACTCAACAAGTAACCATAGCAGGTTGAGGTTCACATTTTTGGATCAAATATCAAGGTCTATTTTCAAAAAGATTCCTTGTGTAACAAAACACAATTCATAACAAACATAGACCTCAATAGAAAGATTCACAAGGGGAATCAAATACTCTTTTACTCACAAGGTAAATTGATCATACAACTTGTTGGTCTAGTGGTTTTTCTCAAAGTGCTCAAAATTTTCCTTAGTCATTTTCTTTCAATCATACAAACCACATAAATGCAAGATTCAAACATAACACGAACGAGCTAAACACAATGTCAGTTTCCCGCATATATATATATATATATATATATATATATATATATATATATATACAAATGGAAGCTACCTCACAATGATTATGTTCTAAATGGTTCATAATTAAAAAAATATTTGGTAAGAATTCATGCAAACTAACTTTTTACAAGCCTAGAGTTTCAATGATAATGTTAAGTCTAGAAAGTGATAAAAAATGTACCTTGTCACGATACCTCAACTTACACATATCATTACCACTCAAGTGTACATGGCTTCGTCAATTAAGACACTCATGGTTCCTTCCCAATTAAAATTTTAAACTATACTACACTATAAAAGCAATAATAATAATCAAAGCTTATTGTGGAAGCACGAGGCACTACTCCCTAAGAAAAGTTGGTATGCTTTCAGGCCTATCAACAAATTTATGGAACACCTCACATGCATGATCCATCCATCCTGGCCCAAACTGAGGCAAGGCATCCAACTGACCGCGCTAGGCCATCAGGAGCGCGCTAAGCACTATCAGTGGAGTCAGACTACTCAAATTGGCTCAGGGTGGGACTCAGTCGACTTTTAAAACACCCGATTAAAGGAAATAACTAAAAAACAATAATACTTACAATGTTAGGGTGTTTGCCAACAAGCGCTTTGTTTAACGTTGTTTTAGCTCGACGATCCATTGCAACCTATTAATCGCACAATACAGTGAATTCGACAACCCAATCAACCTCACTACCAAGGTAAACTTTCAACCGTTGTCCATTTACTGACCAACTTTTTTGTCTGTCAATGTCTTCAAGAACAATTTCCCTATAATGTTTGATCTCTTTGACCTGAAACAGACCTAACCATTTTGACTTGAGCTTTCCCGGAAACAATCTCAATCTTGAATTAAACAATAAAACCAATTTTCATGCCTCAAACTTCTTGTGCACAATCTCCTTGTCATGGCAGCCTTTCACTTTGTCTTTGTATAGCTTGTTGGAGTCATAAGCTTGCAACTTCAATTCATCCAACTCATGAAGTTGAAATTTCCTATTTTCACCGCTCAAGGTTGGGTCAAAATTTAAAAACTTCAAGGCCCAAATTGCCTTGTGCTCTAACTCCATCGATAAGTGACAACTTTTACCATAAATCATTTTGAAAGGTGTGAGATCAATCAGTGTCTTAAAAACAGTCATGTAGGCCCATAATGCTTCATCAAGCTTTGTTGACAAATATTTTCTTAAAGACGACACTATTTTCTCCAGAATTTTTTTTATTTCACAGTTTGATACATCCTCCTGACCATTTTCTTACGGATGGTACGTGTAGCTCGATTTTTGTTGTCTTGAATCACTATCACTTTGGTACTACAGTTCGATTCTTTTTTTATCCTATGAAGATGATTAAGGAAGGGAAACAAATGTCTCCAATTAATCCTGCTTGCAAACTGAATTTAAATAGTAAAAACTATAGGTTCACAGATGTTATCAAAAGTGTGGATCTCTTTTAGGTTATTTTATTTGGAAAAGGGGTATATACGTGGTTTATGATATCTGGTGTTTTTTAATAGGTCTAAGAATCTATTTTTGTTTTTTGTTTGGTGTGCTTGCAGAGATCTCACGGTCTTTTGCCTACGTACCCCCAAAAAAGAGAATTGAGGGATCAGAGCATCGTAGTTCCTCCTAAAAGGCTAGAGCTAGGAGGAAAGGGGTTGATTTATATCCTAGTTAAAGTACAGGATGTTGATGCTCAAAGTTGTATTTGTGTTTTGATCAAAGCCCACAATTGAAGGTGAAAAGTATGTTTGTTTCCTGATTAAAGCCCATAATTGAAGCTGAAAAACAGTTGTTTGTAACTGGTTGGTTGGTTGCTTGAATTGCATAGCTCAAGGCATACGCTGAATGGTATCTTGATTTGCATAACTCAAGAAAGGTTGAATAGGTACCCTAAATTTCATAGCTCAAGGAGGACTGAATGGTTGACCTGAATTGCATAGCTCAAGAAAGCTAAATGCGTTATCGTGATTTGCATAACTCAAGATGGGTTGAATGTTTAGCTTAGTTAGAGTCCAAGACTATGACTGTATTGTGGGAAATTAGCTTAGTTAAAGTCCAAGACTATGATTGTATTGATGTTGTTATCTTAGTTAAAGTCCAAGACTATGATTGGTGTTAGCTTAGTTAGAGTCTAAGAGTATGACTGATTTTTAGTGACTGTAAAGTGTTTGATTATATGTGCCTTGATTGAAGCCCAAGGTTGAAGCTAAAAGGTGCTCAGTAGAAAGAATTTGCCATCTTTAAAGAGGGAATATTTTGATTTATTTGTGTCTTGATTGAAGCCCAAGGTTGAAGCTAAACAAAGAAAATTGACTTTGTGGGAAAGTTTTATCTGTGTCCTGATTTGTAAGCCCAGACGTGAAGCTTATTTGTGAAAGACTTATTATTGATTATCTGTATCTTATATGAAGCCTAAGACGAGGGGCTGAAAATTGTTGGTAGATTTACTCTGTATGAAGAGTGTGTTTTTTCTGTTGGAAATTTATAAGAGAAGTGGTCATCAGACTTTCCTTTGTCTGAGGAATTCAATTGTATAAAGCCCAAGAGAAGTGTAGATGTTAAGAATTGGCAGAATTTTTGAAAAACAAGAAGCTATGAACTTAGTTCAGGATGTCACACCAGATGTTGTGACATTAACAAACAAAGTAAAAGTTATGAACTTAGTTCAGGACATCAGCATGTCACACCAGATGTTGTGACATCGCAAACCTGCTATCTGACTTAAATGATGCGTAACAGAAGTGAGTAAATTCAGGAGAAATTATCTGGAATTAATTGTAAAAAGATAAGCACTCCAAGGCGCATCTTTAGGAAGCTTAGTTATCTGGTTCCAGTGTAACAGAATAACTAACTCACCTTGATTCAAGGAGATAACAAACTAACTCACCTTAATTCAAGGAGATGACTGTGGGATTCATCAAAGTCTGGATAATTTGCAAAAAGCCCACAAACCAAACATATATTTAAGGAACTGAAACACTCAAGAAAAGATCACAAATTTTAGAAGACTGTAAAGGGTGTTTGTGAAGCTAGTTATATTTAAGCAGGTTTTAATTGTTTGTCACTTTATGAGCTTTTAAGCAAAAAGTGAATTGTGTCTTGATTGAAACTTTTAAGTGAGATCAAGCTGGTGAATCTGAAGTGTGACTTCAAATTTATTAATCATTGTAAAGATCACTGTGTGATTGAGGGGGAGTGAGTAGGTACTCATATCTAAGTAGAGTCTTAGGTAGAAATTGCCTTGGGTAGATATTAAGTGAATGATTAAACTGGTTGGTTTAACTCCATAATTAATATTACTTATATTGGATTTCCTTCCTGGCTTGGTAGCCCACAGATGTAAGTGTGGAGATACACTGAACTGGGTTAACAATTTCCTGTGTCATTTAATTTACTAGCTCATTAATTTTTGTTTAAGATTTCAAGTGTCTAAACATCTGGTTCGACATCACATATCTGATCCCAGAATTTCAATTGGCATCAGAGCAGGCACCCTGCCTGTATAACTTGGTGAGATCTAGGGACTGCAAATTTTGGGAACATGGACAGAGATGTAGGATCTGTGAATCGACCACCTATCTTGGATGGATCCAACTATGATTACTGGAAGCCAAGAATGGTAGCATTCTTGAAATCTCTTGATAGCAGGGCTTGGAAAGCAGTTAACAAAGGATGGGAGCACCCTGTCAAAGACAATAAGGATGGGGCAAAAGTGATGAAGCCTGAAGAAGAGTGGAGCAAGGAGGAAGAAGAGTCAGCACTTGGAAATTCCAAAGCCTTAAATGTCTTATTCAATGGCATTGACAGGAACATATTTAGGCTTATGCATCATTATGAGCTGGCCAAGGATGTTTGGGACACTCTCAAAACTACTCATGAAGGAACATCAAAGGTGAAGATGTCAAGACTTCAACTTCTCACCACCAAGTTTGAGAACTTAAGGATGAAGGAAGATGAGACCATTCATGAGTTTTACATGAACATCCTGGAGATTGCTAATACTTTTGGTGCCTTGGGAGAGAAGATGAGTGATGAAAAGTTGGTAAGGAAGATTCTCAGATCACTGCCAAAGAGGTTTGACATGAAGGTTACTACCATAGAAGAAGCTCAGGACATCTGCACAATGAAGGTTGAGGAGCTCATTGGTTCCCTTCAAACCTTTGAGATGGGAATGAATGATACAATTGTGAAGAAAAACAAAAGCATAGCCCTGGTCTCAAACACTGATAAAGAAGAAGAAAGTCATGAAGCAGGCTCTGAGGACAACTTAGCAGAATCAATTGCTATGCTTGGAAGACAATTTAACAAAATTCTCAAAAGAATGGACAACAGGCCCAGACCAAGTGGAAGAAACTCAACCTCTGAGAATAAAAGACCTTATGACTCTAATAGAAGGTCAAACTATGATGAGAAAACTAACCAAGGAAAAGGGATCCAATGTCATGGATGTGAAGGGTATGAACACATTAGAAGTGAATGCCCAACCTATCTAAAGAAGCAAAAGAAAGGTCTCTCTGTGTCCAGGTCAGATGAAGACTCAGGTAGTGAGTCAGAAAAAGAATCTGCAAAGCACATCACTGCTCTAGCTGGAGTATGTGAAACTGAAGGGGGATCCAGTGATGAGGATCTGACATTTGAAGAGCTTGAAGCATCTTACAGGATGCTGTGTAAAAGGAGCACTGAAGTATGCATGGAAAATAAACAACAGAAGAAGCAGATTGAGGAATTAAAGGCTGAAAAGGCAAGTCATCTAGAAATCATTGACACTTTGAAAAGTGAAGTCAGCCTACTCAACTCCAAAATGGAGCATATGTCCAAATCTGTCAGAATGCTGAACAGTGGCTCAAACACACTGGATGCCATTCTCAACAACAACAAGCACTCAGGGGATAGGATTGGGTTGGGATTTAATAAAGCTCAAAACTTTGAGGCTAGCACCAGCCAAACAACTCCAAATCCCATGAAGTCAAACAAGATGTTCAAGCAGATGTCCCAACATCATGACAAAAACATGATGAAAAAGAAATATCAAAGATGAAGATGCCATCACTGTGGAAGGTTTGGTCACATCAAACCTTTTTGCTACAAACTGCATAGATACCCAAATCAGAGTTCTCAGCACCTTCCCGAGCAGAAGACAGAGGTCACCAAGAAAATTTGGATACCTAAAACTAGTCTTTATACTGATCAAAGCTACCAGTACATACCTAAGAACAAGTTCACCAGGCAACCTTGGAACTCTAGAGATGGACACTACCCAGGGTAGATGCATCAAAGGAAACCTCACAACAGGCAAAAATGGTTCAAGCAGGTTATTGCCTCAATAGCACACACATCTCTCAGAGTATCTGCTAAGGAAGACTGGTATTTTGACAGTGGCTGCTCAAGGCACATGACTGGATTGAAGAATCTGCTGGTAGACTTAAAGTCACACTCATCCAGCTATGTAACATTTGGAGATGGAGCAAAGGGGGAAATCAAGGGAGTTGGGTCCCTGGACTGCTCAGGGGTACCAAGTCTAGATGATGTGTTGTTGGTAAAAGGATTAACTGTTAACTTGATCAGCATAAGTAAGCTATGTGACCAAGGTTATAGTGTCAACTTCACCAAAACTGAGTGCATAGTTTCTGATAAAGAACAGAAAGTTGTCATGAGAGGAGCCAGATCAAAAGACAACTGCTATATGTGGGAACCCCAAGATTTCAGCCTCACATCTACTTGTTCCTTAGCCAAAGAAGAAGAAGTGAAGTTGTGGCATCAAAGACTGGGTCATCTCCATCTCAGAGGAATAAAGAAGATCATATATATGGAGGCTGTAAGAGGGATCCCAAGACTTAAGATTGATGAAAATAAAGTGTGTGGTGAATGTCAAATAGGCAAGCAAACCAAGATGTCACACCCAAAGCTTCAACATCTGACAACTTCCAAAGTCTTGGAATTATTGCACATGGACCTTATGGGACCAATGCAGGTAGAGAGTCTTGGTGGAAAAAGATATGCTTATGTGGTTGTTGATGACTTCTCAAGATATACCTGGATAAGCTTCATCAAAGAAAAGTCTAATGTGTTTGAGGTATTTAAAGATCTGTGCCATAGGATCCAAAGAGAAAAAGCAAGTTGTGTGGTCAGAATAAGAAGTGATCATGGAAAGGAGTTTGAGAATAAAAAATTCTCAGATTTCTGTTCTTCAGAAGGGATTGTTGAAAGGAAAAACATAACTATTTAGGAGTCAGCTAGAGTCATGATTCATGCCAAGAAGTTACCCCTGTATTTTTGGGCTGAAGGTATGAACACAGCATGCTACATCCACAATAGAGTCACACTAAGAAAAGGAACTCTATCCACCATATATGAAGTCTGGAAGGGTAGAAAACCTACAGTCAAGTATTTTCATGTATTTGGAAGTAAGTGCTACATTCTGGCTGATAGGGATCAAAGAAGGAAGATGGACCCTAAGAGTGATGAAGGGATATTTCTTGGATACTCCATAAATAGCAGAGCTTACAGAGTATTTAACTCCAGAACCAAGGTTATAATGGAGTCAATAAATGTGATTATTGATGATGCCTATGCAAAGACAGATGTTGCTGATGATGTTGGAACATCTGCTGACAATCAAACTGAAGTTGAAATAGAAAGTGATGATATTGACTTCACTTTAACTGAGGCAAGGTCAGAGCAATCCAACAAACCTCCCTCCATCAGAATCCAGAAAGATCATCCTAAAGAACGGATAATTGGTGATCCCAACAGAGGTGTCATCACTAGATCAAGAGAGATGATCTCAGGCTCCTGCTTTGTTTCAAAGATAGAACCTAAGAACATCAAGGAAGCTCTGAATGATGAGTACTGGATCTCTGCTATGCAGGAAGAATTAGGCCAGTTTACAAGGAATGAAGTATGGGATCTTGTTCCTAGGCCTGATGACATTAATGTGATTGGCACTAAGTGGGTGTACAAAAACAAGTCTAATGAGCAGGGAGTAGTTACAAAAAACAAGGCTAGGCATGTGGCTCAAGGATATACACATATTGAAGGGGTAGATTTTGATGAAACTTTTGCACCAGTGGCAAGACTTGAATCCATCAAATTACTCCTAGGAATTGCTTGCATCCTAAAGTTCAAACTATTTCAGATGGATGTTAAAAGTGCCTTCCTAAATGGGTACCTTAATGAGGAAGTATATGTGGAGCAACCAAAGGGATTTGTTGATCCAAGTTGTCCAGACCATGTATATAAGCTGAGGAAGGCTCTGTATGGTCTAAAGTAAGCTCCCAGAGCATGGTATGAAAGACTGACCACCTTTCTCATTAAACATGGATACAAGAAAGGATGAAGAGGGAAAGGTTATGATTGCTCAGATATATGTGGATGACATAGTGTTTGATGGGATGTCAAATAAGATGGTTAAACATTTTGTGACTCAAATGGAGTCTGAGTTTGAAATGAGCCTAGTGGGAGAACTAACTTACTTCCTTGGACTACAAATCAAACAGATGGAGGACTCCATGTTCATATCCCAAAGCAAGTATGCAAAGAACACTGTCAAGAAGTTTGAGATGGACAATGCAAGTCACAAGAGAACACCTGCCCCCACTCATTTAAAACTGACAAAGGATGACAAAGGTGAGAGTGTGGACCAAAGCTTGTACAAAAGCATGATTGACAGTCTATTATATCTTACAGCTAGCAGACCAGATATAGCTTTTGTAGTAGGTGTGTGTGCAAGGTATCAAGCTGAACCAAAAGTGAGCCATCTAAACCAGGTTAAGAGGATCTTGAAATATGTAAATGGTACTTGTGACTATGGCATAATGTACTCTCATGGTTGTGAACCAATCCTCACTAGATTTTGTGATGCTGACTGGGCTGGAAGTGCTGATGATAGAAAGAGTACATCAGGAGGATGCTTCTTTCTAGGGAACAATTTAATTTCTTGGTTCAGTAAGAAACAAAATTGTGTGTCCTTATCCACTGCTGAAGCTGAATATATTGCAACTAGTAGCAGTTGTTCACAGCTGGTATGGATGAAACAAATGCTCACAGAATACAATGTCCCACAAGATGTCATGACATTGTACTGTGACAATTTAAGTGCTATTAATATCTCCAAAAATCCTATCCAACACAGCAGGACTAAGCACATAGATATCAGACATCATTTCATCAGAGACCTTGTGGAAGAGAAGGTGATCACATTAGAGCATGTAGCCACAGAGCTGCAATTAGCTGACATATTTACTAAGGCTTTGGATGCTACCCAATTTCAAAACCTAAGGGGTAAATTGGGAATCTACATATGTGACATATAGCAGTTATGGAGAAGTGCCAGCATGTCCCATGACATCGTGTGGCATGATCACCAGATGGCAGCACCAGTCTGGCCAATAACTGTTTGTATTCCAATCTTAAAAATTCCAATAGCAACGGATTCTATAAATGTACAAACGTGCCTTTAACTCCTCACATCCTCATTATCACCACTGAATGTTTTGCATGCTACAGCTGAATCTCTAAACTCATCCAAATCTATCAAACCTTTCAACATTTCCTCTACAATCGAAAAAATGTCTCAACATCAGAACCCTAACTCCATTGATGAGGGTCTCAGTCAAGAAGACGTAGTAAACGCAACTCCAATATCTGTGGTACCAATGGATGCTACACCTATAAATGTGATCAGAGGAAACGTTCCTATTGCTCAAAAGCCTAGGACTCCACATGCAAGAAGACCTAAGGAGCCAGTCTTCAGCAAAAGCAAGGGAAACCCTTCATCTTCCAGTACCTCCAAAGCTTCTGCTTACGTGGACGCATCAATCAAACAGCTTGTAACCAGGATCCTTGCTGAACAAAGAGTTGTGCCTGGGGTGTCCGTTCCCCTGAACAGTATGCCTGCTTCACAAAATGACCCAAGCAGCCAAGCTGAAGAAGACATACCTGCTTCGCAGGATGTCCCAAACAATGCTAAAACATCTGAGGGCCAGGACAAAGCCCCAAATGATAAAGCTACTGATGATCAAGCTCCTGATGATCAAGCTGCTGAGAAAGAGGCTTCCCAACCTCCAACAATTGAAAACCTGGATGATGACTCTGACACAGAGATCATAGTCTCTGTTAATCCTAGCATAGCCAAGAGTCTTAGGGCTAGGAAGGATAAGAAGCCAGCTGCTCATGCAACTCCTGAGAAGAGACAGTCAACTCCCAAGAAGGACAAGGCCAAAACTGTTTTTGGACCTACAAAGCAATGGAGTAAGGTCAGCACTCAGAAGAGGAAGGCCACAACTCCATCTGACTCTGATGTTGAGGAGGATGTCCCAACATCCCAACCCAGGAAGAAGCTAGCACCTCCTAGGACTGCCACTGCTGTTCCTGAAGCACCCCTGGACAATGTGTCCTTCCACCATGTCTCCAGTGTAAGCAAGTGGAAGTATGTCTATCAAAGAAGGGTGGCTTTGGAAAGAGAGCTGGGTAGCAATGCATTGGAATGCACTGAGGTAATTAACTTAATCTCAAATGCTGGACTATTCAAAATTGTCTCCAACTTTTCTCCTTGTTATGAACTGCTGGTCAAAGAGTTTATAGTTAATCTACAAGAAGGGTGTACTGATGGGAAATCTGAAGATTTCAGGAAGGTATATGTCAGGGGAAGATGTGTAGATTTTTCTTGTAGGGTGATATATTAGTACCTGGGGAGAGAATCAGATGGGCCAAATGAGCTTGGCAAGACTGACAATCAAGTCTGCAAAATAATCACAGCCAACCAGGTCAAATTATGGCCAGTCAAAGGCAAACTATCTGTCAGCTTGTTGACCAGGAAGTATGCAATGCTGCACAGGATTGGAACAGTCAACTGGGTCCCAACCAACCACACCTCATCTATAGCCACTGGGCTTGGGAGGTTTATATGTGATGTAGGCACCCAAACCAAGTTGGATTATGGGGCATATATCTTTGACCAGACTCTCAAGCATGCAGGAACCTCAGCCATCAAGCTTCCAATAGCCTTCCCCTCACTGCTTTGTGGAGTAATTCTCAATTAATATCCAATGTCCTTTCATTACAAACTATTTCTAGGTCATCATGCTGCAGATGTTGAAGCACCAGGTGGGACATCTGCTGGGCCATCTGTTGTCAAGACACCTATCTCAAAGGCAGCCCTGATTGCAGAGCTCAGGACAACCTGCAAAGAGCTGGATGAAAGGAAGAAGAAGCTTGAGAATATAATTCAAAGATTGGAGCTGGAAGAGGTTGCTGGGAATGTGGATGGATCTGATGCTGAGGCTGAGGATACTGAGGATACAGAGTATACTAAGTCTGAGTGAATCTGTTTGTGGTGGAAAAATGTATTGTCTGTTTTGCTTTGTATTTCTGAATGTTTTTTTTTTCTGTTTCTGTAATGTTTGGCCCCAAATTTCTGTCTAACAAGGGGGAGAAGTGTATTGAACAATGTTGCTGCTGTTAATGTCTGTTTGATGAACACTGCTGATGTTATATTTTTGTCTTCTGAACTAAGTTATACTTGAATGTTCATTGGTATATCAAAGTATGTTGAACAAGTCATAGCAGTATACATACATGTTTGAGGGGGAGCAAATTATTAGCTCTCACATGATTGAACAGAAAAGAACTTTGCTGCTCTCTGACAAAACCAGAAGATTGTGTTAGCCAAAAATTAGCCAAAGGGGGAGTTTGTAGATGTTAAGAATTGGCAGAATTTTTGACAAACAAGAAGCTATGAACTTAGTTCAGGATGTCACACCAGATGTTGTGACATTAACAAACAAAGTAAAAGTTATGAACTTAGTTCAGGACATCAGCATGTCACACCAGATGTTGTGACATCGCAAACCTGCTATCTGACTTAAATGATGCGTAACAGAAGTGAGTAAATTCAGGAGAAATTATCTGGAATTAATTGTAAAAAGATAAGCACTCCAAGGCGCATCTTTAGGAAGCTTAGTTATCTGGTTCCAGTGTAACAGAATAACTAACTCACCTTGATTCAAGGAGATAACAAACTAACTCACCTTAATTCAAGGAGATGACTGTGGGATTTATCAAAGTCTGGATAATTTGCAAAAAGCCCACAAACTAAACATCTATTTAAGGAACTGAAACACTCAAGAAAAGATCACGAATTTTAGAAGACTGTAAAGGGTGTTTGTGAAGCTAGTTATATTTAAGCAGGTTTTAATTGTTTGTCACTTTATGAGCTTTTAAGAAAAAAGTGAATTGTGTCTTGATTGAAACTTTTAAGTAAGATCAAGCTGGTGTATCTGAAGTGTGACTTCAAATTTATTAATCATTGTAAAGATCACTGTGTGATTGAGGGGGAGTGAGTAGGTACTCATATCTAAGTAGAGTTTTAGGTAGAAATTGCCTTGGGTAGATATTAAGTGAAGGATTAAACTGGTTGGTTTAACTCCATAATTAATATTACTTATATTGGATTTCCTTCTTGGCTTGGTAACCCTCAGATATAAGTGTGGAGATACACTGAACTGGGTTAACAATTTCCCGTGTCATTTAATTTACTAGCTCATTAATTTTTGTTTAAGATTTCAAGTGTCTAAACATCTGGTTCGACATCACATATCTGATCCCAGAATTTCAAGAAGGTTAGCTTGGTTATCCATCGGGGAGAGGGAGACTACTATATGTTTTTTATTCTAAGGTTTGTTCATATGCTTTTGGGAAGCCTTGGAGGGTCCTTGTGTTCAAGCCTAAGAGGAGGTTAGGTTACATGTATGAGGCCCATGGGTCCTTGGATAAAGTCCAATAGGAGGTTGGAGAAGGTTGAGTAACTTCTAAGCCTGAGAGAATGCACCTTTAGGAGGCCTGGGGGGCCTTGAATGAAGCCCAAAAGGAGGTTATGTTTTGCCTTAGTTTTGGAGGCTACCTATATGGGACAGATAAGACCTAACATGCGATCTTGCCCCTGGTCCAACTACCCCACAAGAATATGAGATTATTGTGGGGGTAGTTGATGGGGGTGTGGAGCATGTGAGGGAAGTTCTCTCCCCACGTCCTTATGTATTGGGCCTTGGGCATGTGCCCACGGAGTGGGTCGTGCCTAACATGTATGGTGTCTGGCCTAGTCCAGAACACTAACCCTAATTTGTGTCAACTTTTTTCTTCATGCTAACTGCTAACATGCTATGAATTTTCGAGACACAACACTACCAACAACGAAACTAAAACACCACCATCAATCTTAGTCTTTTTAGCCGATTTATCATTTAGAAGCTTTCATCTTCAACATTAAAGCCATTAAGGTAAGATATCTTGATTTTAGATTTTGTTTAATTTAGGGTTTTTTGAAATTAGAAATTAGGATCTGATAATTTTGTTGCTAAGTTAGAATTATGTTAATTTAGAAATTAGAAATTAAAATTTTGTTAAAGATTCGTGGTTTGTGAGTTGTGTTTTGAAAAACAAAATATAGGATGTTGTTGTTGATGCAAAGGTTTGGATGACAACACTGTGAAGAGTTGTTTATGGAGTTGGTAATTGTGTTGTTGTTGTGGAAAATTAGTGAACAAAACTAGTTGATGATAAAGAAGATAATGATGATGAAGATGAACAACCACAACCACTACAACAATTAGCAATTGTGATGGTGATTCTAGCAGTGCTTGGAATGATCTGGAAATAAAATAAACATAAAAACTCTTTCATGAGTGTGTTATATTTATATTCATATTAATCATCAATGGTTGTAAAAAGCTTTGTAAATACACTGAGTTTTGTTGATTTTATTGTGTTGTGTTATTTAAGATATTGTTCGTCAAAATGTTTTTCTACTTTTGAGTTTTGTTGATCAATTAGAAAGCAAAATAAAGTCATAGTTTTCTACGTCTGAGTTTTGTAATTTATTGATAAATTAGAAACCAGAATGGTGCAATGCAAGCATGTCGCTTTTTAGAAATTACGAAACAACATTGATAAGCTTTCTCTAACTTCAAGGTGACACGACTAGGATTCATAGCATTGATAGCATAACCAATCTCACTCCCAATGGAACAAAATATAATATTAAATATATTAGTAAATGTAATTTAAGAACAAAATATAATATTAATATTAAATGTATTGAGAACAAAATATATTATTAAATGTGGTTTAGGAACAAAAAAGACACGAGAACAACGACAAAATATAAATTATTATAGTTATAATTTTGTAACTAGGATAACATCTAAAAGTTTAATACCTTATTTTTAATTATTGTCTATATCTTGTATATATATTTAACTTTTGTTTTTATGTTTTACTTATTGTTAATTATTTCCATACCATATTTTTATTTGTTATAGGAGATTATGAAGAAGTTTTTTAAAGGGGAAATTGTCATTAAATGAGTAATAGTCTAGTTCTCAATAATATGTTCAATTTAAGTTGGAAGACTTACAATCAGATCCATGAAAGCAGATTAAAATGCCAGAATATCATTCAAATGATCGAGAGATAATTTGCAGAACATATATACAAAAAGGACAGTGTCAACCTACTCAACATCATTTTCTCCAAAGACGAATTGAAAACTCATTGAGAAGGTTTTGTTCTTCTTGGTTTAATAAATTTGAAAATTGGTTAGAGTATAGTATAAAAAAGGATGCGACATTTTGTTTATGTTGATATCTTTTTCGACCCGATTTTGGAAAACAATCGAGTGGCGATACATTTGTAACAGATAAATTTACTAATTGGAATAAGAAAGATAGTCTCTCATCACATGTTGGAGGTCCAAGTAGTGCTCAAAATATCGCTTGGAAGAATGTCAAGATTTAATGAATCAAAATCAACATATTGAAGTTGCGATATATAAATAATTTGAAAGCATGCATGACCTATATAGAAGACGATTGACAACTTCCATTGATTGTATTGGTTATTTATTAAAGCATGGATTGGCTTTTCGTGGTCATAATGAATCAATAGAGTCAGGGAATCAAGGTAACTTCCTAGAAATGCTTAGATGGTATGCTAAGAGGAAAAAAAAAGTAAGACAAGTTGTATTGGAAAATACTCCTGGAAATCAGAAAATGATTTCACCATCAATTCAAAAGGATATTGTTAAGGCAACCTCTTTAGAAACCACTAAAGTTATCTTGACTGGTCTTGGAGATGAATTATTTTCCATTCTTGTTGATGAATCCCGTGACATATCTAATAAGGAACAAATGGTTGTTGCTTTACGTTACGTCAACAAAAATTGAATTATTATTGAGAGTTTTTTTTGGGCATTGTTCATGTTAAAACTACAACAAGCTTTGAAAGTGACCCCTGAGGAGTTGTTTTGCAAACATGGTCTTGCTACTTCAAGAATTCGTGGACAAGGTTATGATGGAATTAGTAACATGCAAGGAGAATTCAGTGGTCTAAAAAGTTTAATCTTAAGTGTAAATCCATCTGCATTTTATGTACATTGTTTTGCTCATCAATTGCAACTTACATTAGTTGATATTGCCAAAGATCATCTTCAAGTTTGTGGTGTTTTTAACTTAGTGTTTATTTTAATAAATATTGTAGGGGGATCTTGCAAACGATAAGACATGCTTCGTGAAAGACAAATAGAGAATATTAGGGAAGCATTGGGAAAAGGAGAAATTGCTAGTGGGCAAGGTCTGAATCAAGAAACAAATTTCAAACGAGCCGCCAATACTCGATGGAGTTCTTATTTTGGTACTTTGACAAATTTGATATTGATGTATGATTTAGTAATGAATGTTCTTGACATTTTGATGAATACTTTTGATTTTGCACTAGCATTGAATTTAATGAAAAATATATTGGGTATTTCCAATGAATTGCCACGTGCAATGCAAAAAAAAAGATCAAGATATCGTTAATGCTGTGAAATTAGTTAACATCACAAAGCAACAGTTACAAACATTAAGAGACGGTGGATGGAAATCTTTAGTGGATGAGGTAAATTTATTTTGCAATATGCATGGCATTCACATTCCAAACATGGATGATATATACTTTTCGGGAAGATCAAGGCGTGGAAGTAATGTTGAGTCTATCACAATAGAGAAACATTATCACATTGAATTATTTTATACAGTCATTAACATGCAACTTCAAGAACTTAACAATCTATTTAATGAGACTGATCAGTGCATTTTGGTGCACATCCCTACATGATTGTACTTAGGCAATTCTTTAGTTTTATTTGTTTATTTTTATATTTTAATTTTTTTTCTAATTTATTTTATTTTTGGCTTCATTTAATTTTCGTATTTAATTTTTAGCTTTAACAGCTTTTACGGAAATGATCATAACCGGAGTTCCAAAAATCTGATTGAGGCATTCTACCAGTCAATGGAAAGCTAAGAGAGAGAGAGCTACAACTTTCGTGTTGGAGTTGAAGTCAGATTCGGAGTCATATTTTCCAGAATTTCGTTTGAAGCTGCTGCATTAGTTTTATTTAGTTTCGGGTCATTTAGAATTGGGTCTGGGTTATGTATTTGACCCAGTTGAGTTGTAAACGAGTTTTTTAGGTTTTTCTATTTAACCTAGCAGCCGCAGCTGTTCACATATACACTTTTTAGGATTTTAATTTTTTACGCTCGAAGAGACGAATTATGGAGAACTAATTCCAAGGATTAATCTGCTGTAATCGATTTTCGCCGACACTTTGAGGTTCTTATATTTTCCAATTAATCTATTTCCTTTCAATTCTGATCTTGATATCTTGTTTGCTTAATTCGATTTATCTAAGGTTAGATTGATTTATTTCGATGATTGCATGTTCCTATACTTTAATCGTGTTTGCTTAATTCGCGTATGTTTATCGTGTTTGCTTAATTCACGATTGATATATTTCATCCGTTTGCTTAATTCGGAAATTAGGAATATTTATCATATAATATCAATTACGATTGTTTGATTGTTATTATAATTGAAAAGGAAATAGAGTCCTCTTAGGAATTGAGAATTATTTGGGTCAATGATAAGTTGGGAAATCAAAACAACAGATTAACCGTTTCAGCTTATTTGTTAATCTCTTATTTTAATTCGTTAATATAATTCGACCTTAAAATCAACCCCCATTAATCGTTACTATCGTTAGTTAATAAGATCAAGAATCCTTGTGAGACGATTCGAGTCATTGTCATTATACTACGTTTTCAAAAATCACTCGTTTTTGATCCGTGCGCGACACGCGAATCAAATTGGCGCCGTTGCCGGGGATTCTTGTTGTTATTAATCAATTTTATAGTCATAGGTATAATTTTTTTGTCAGTTTTTTTTCTTTTCTTTTTTGTCGTGTTTGTTGATTTTCAGGGTTGCAATACCGGTTGCAGTATAGTGATAAGTTTTCCAGCCTTTCAGGTAAGTTGGAAGCTACTGTTTCGATTTGCTCCGATTTTTTTCCCCAGAAAATCAGAAATAAATCGAAGAACAATAAGAGACGATGGATGAGAATCTTTAGTGGATGAGGTAAATTTATTTTGCAATATGCATGACATTCACATTCAAAACATGGATGATATATACTTTTCGGGAAGATCAAGGCGTGGAAGTAATGTTGAGTCTATCACAATAGAGAAACATTATCGCATTGAATTATTTTATACAGTCATTAACATGCAACTTCAAGAACTTAACAATCTATTTAATGAGACAAATAGTTGGTTGCTCATTTGCATGGTTTTTTTTACTCCAACAAATTTGTTCTCTTCTTTTGACAAGACAAAACTAGTTGAACTTGCAAAGTTCTATCCACGAGAATTTTGTCAAACTAGTTTGGTGTTGCTTGATAATAAACTTGAGACTTATATCATTGATATGCGCAACAATATTGAATTTGCATCTTTGAAAGGAATTGGTGATCTTTCAAAAAAGTTGGTAGAAACTAGAAGGCATGTTGTTTATCCATTGGTTTATCAATTTTTGAAGTTGGCAATGATTTTGTCTGTTGCCACGACAACTGTAGAACGATCTTTTTCTGCTATGAAGATTGTGAAAACTAGATTATGTAATTATATGAGGGACGAATGAATGAATGATTGTTTGGTGACTTATATTGAAAGTGGTGTTTTGAAGGCCATTTGATAATGAGTTAATTATTCAACGATTTCAAAATATGAGCCGTAAAGGATAATTATAGAACATCCATGTATTTTTTTTTGAATATATTATAATTTGAGTTAAAATATTAATATACTACTTTTGTAAATATAATTATAATAATTTATTAATATTAAATATTTTGTACCCCTGAATTAATTTTATATTTTAATATAGGAAAATATTATCGAGTGCCTTACGGACACTCTTTAAGACCTTAAAATTGTAAGAAGAAAATGAAAATATGCATATTTAATATATTGGAAATTTAAAATATTTAACTTTTTATAGAATATTTCCTTTATTTGGAATGCTTAAAGAGTTCTTCTAAGACACTCAGTTAACAAAATCCTTTAATTTATTTATGCTTCATATTTTCAAATTCAATTGTTTATGTAATGCCACCTGATGTTCAGATTCTTATCCAAACAGTGTTGCCAGTTTCTAATTGTTCTTTCAAAACTTCTCTACCAAATAGTATACATAGATTTTCTTATAATTTTAGCTCATAGAAGACTTAAATTTTCAGTACATCTAACCTAAGAGGGGAAATAAATAATCTAAATATTGTAAGAATTAAGAACAGAAGTTCATGTGTATAGAGCAAAAGAGGACAAACATGTTTCAAGAAAGAAAAAAACTACAATAGAAGAGACACACATGCATAGTTGTGAATTGTGATACACATACATTACAACCTAAATCTTCACTTCTATTCAAATACAGCATTTTATCTGCACCAAACCCTCTCATTTCTTTCTTTTACATTCTACATATATAACATCCATCACTATATATAGCACAGACTATAAGATAAGTATGTATATATGCCCTTTTTCTTTAGAGCACAGTGAAAGTGCATATTATATTCTATGTTACAAACAACATCATTTTCAAAATTGACTTCAGCAGTTATGTTATTCCTATCTTGCTCTTGAAAGTTGTATAGCTTCTTGATCAAGAGTTGATTCATCACTCCAAGGAAATTGATGAGTCATGAGTGACAATTCTATTTCTTGATTTCTAGCCTCTTCGAGTTGTTTCCAGTCCGCCCATCTATCTGCTAATCCGACTCCCTGCAACATTTTTACGACCTCGGACATTGTCGGACGATCCTCTGGATAGCATTGGGTGCAAAGTAATGCAACTTGAAGAATGGTTTCAACTTCTTTCGGATCGTACGTGTCCAAATTGTTATCCACTATGTCCTCCAACCGATTTTCTCTTAATAGATTTTTTACCTGTTTCATATAAATGCAAATATTCAAATACGAGTAGTCTGATCTTCATATAGCAGACAAGATCTATGAACGAGAGGGGTTGCGTAGAGTCTATGAATGGACACTAAGAAATATTATGTTACTTAATAGTCAAGTAATTAATGGATGAAGTAGTTAGAAAATATTACATGATCAATGAGAAGAACGTCCTCCTCTTCTTCGAGCCGAGAAAGGTCAATAGCACGCTGACCAGTGATGAGTTCGAGAAGTGTTATGCCGTATCCAAAAACATCCGTCTTCTCTGATGATTTTCCAGTTGACAAATATTCCGGGGCAATATGACCCATTGTACCACGCACTTGAGTGGTAACATGAGTCATCCGTGCATCAACCAGTTTGGCTAATCCAAAATCACCGAGAACAGGTTCAAACTCATCATCTAGAAGGATATTTGCCGCCTTTAGATCACGGTGAATTATCTTCGGATTGCATTGCTCGTGCAGATATTCCAAACCGTGCGCAGTACCGAAAGCCACACGCTTTCTTTTTGGCCAATCTAAGCCTTTCTCATCAGATTTCAAATCTAGAAACAGCCGAGACAAATCAAATATATTACAACAAGCCCGAATCTCAGAAAATAATGAATCAAAGAACGAAACAAGTTATATCAGTTTTACTACCTCTTAATTGATACGCTACGCTTAGATTCTCCATGAAAGGATATACAAGGATTCTTTCAGTTGAGCTTGAAAAGAATCCAATTAGTCTTAGAAGGTTTCTATGAACTGCAACACTAATGAGATCAACTTCTCTCTCAAATGCAGCCTCTCCACCAGCATTATGATAATCAGTGAGACGTTTCACCGCAATTTTTGTGTTATCCGAGAGAATTCCTTTGTACACTTTTCCAAAGCCACCTTGGCCAATTACACAGCTTTCGCTGAAATTTTTAGTCGCAAGTTGGAGTTCGCGCAAAGAAAACTTTCTTAATTGGCCAAAATAAACTTTGCTCTCATCTTCACCTGTACAAATATAATTTTCATAGAAATCAACTTCCATGCTCGCTAAACCTATTGGAAAATGTTTTCTCAAACCGACGATAGAAAAACTTACCTAAAACATCTACAAACACATCATTTTTGTGTCTGTCCTTTTGATGGTGTCTATATGTAAAGACGGCCCCGAGAATCAGAAGTGCAAATGCACCACAACTCGCATATCGCACGACTTTTGCCAATTTCGATTTTCCGTTTGAATCTGCATAAGGAAGAAGTAAACTTTAGGTACCTGCTAGATAACAGTTTTTCTATCATATACTTTACTTTTTCGAGTTAAACAAACAAACCTGGACGATCAGATTTAGAAACACAAGACTGCTCGAAGCTAGAGCCGCAACCAAGGCGCGTATCCGAAAAACTGAAAATAGATAAGAAATCTATAAATTACGAGAATACAAAACTATTTATCACTAAATGAAAACATCATAAATATGTAAGTATTCATACTTAAACATCGGAACCGAAAAGAGTTGTGTCGGGATAGTTCCGGTAAGATCATTAGACGAAAGATCCCTGTAAAAAGAAAAACACAAATCAATTATAGCATTCTCAGGAAGCACTTAAGAAATGCAAAGTGAAGGCTTACACATTGTTGAGATTAGATAGTTGACCCCATGTAGTTGGTATCGAACCGTTGAAATTATTGTTAGCAAGATTTAGATATTGTAGGTATGTCAAGTTGGCAATGTAATCGGGTAAAGGGCCCGAAAGATTGTTGTTCTGCAATTCTCTGCATCATAGAGATTATAGTTAAAGACTGTTCGAGAAAGTTTATGGAAACGGCTTAAAACATGTCCATGAGTTATTTTCATAAGCTCTTCATGATAGCTTATGTAAATAGCCTATGTAAGTACTTATATGATAAGCATGTGTACTATAAGCACTTAAATAAGCTGCTTATCCAAACAAGAGATCTACTTAAAAGATGATATAGTTCATTAGCTAGATAAGCTGAAAATCTTAATAATATCAACTAATTTTCATGATGAGACTTACAAGTCAACCAAATAATTCAATCTGGTAATGGAAGGAGAAAGTGTTCCAGAAAATCCAATTGAAGCCAGAGTCCTGAAGATCGATTCGCTAAAAAATTTGAGAAATGGAAGACAAAAAATTATAGATTATGAAAATAATAGTAAGAAAATTTGTATACTCACAGAGATATGACATGTCCATTTCTACAAGTTACATGTGACCAAGTGAAACAAGGGCTCACTAAATGACTATCCCAATCTTTTATTTGATTATTTGAATCATTGAGACTATTCAAAAGATCAAGCAAAGCTTCACCTGAATCATTAACAGTTTGAGATATATCATGGTAATCAATAATCTATAGTTAAAAAAACGGTTCGTTACTGCAAAAACAGCTGCAACAAAACGGTATTAGAAAGTGCAGATACCTATACTCTTAAATTAATCACCGTTTTTACGATAAAAAAACAAATTGTGGTTAATTCATTCTACGACGACGTGTACTGACTCGACCAAAACCGCGAAAGCCTTGGGTTCTTTAAACAGTTTTTTTTCAAACATTGTGATTCATTGATAGCTTAAAAATCATTCCACAGTAACACAAGGAATCAAAATTGAATTCAAGAGAAAGAATAAGCACACACCTTCTATATCAGGATCATTGATTGCAGAACTAAGTTTCAAGAGAATTATGAATATGAACCACCTCATAAATATTCTGAAATGAACCTTGCTAGAAGAATTTGTTGACAACATGAAAACCACTTTGATATCCAATGAAAACAAACCTAATCAATCCCTTGATAAAGTAAAAAATAAAAAATTTAGTAATATTGCAAAATAGTCCTTGTATTCTAGCTTATTATAAAATCATGACATGCATGTATTTGGTTGATCTTAGTTTGTCTTATTTGATGATATATGAAGAGAAAAAGAACTTACTAGTTTGGGGAACATGAAGAATGATAGGAGTTGAAGGGAAGAGAGGGATGAGATGAGACTTTATTATTGTGAGAAAGATGAATGTGAAATGAGTTGAGTGATCATAAGGTAGTGGCAAAGGTGGGGCCCACATGGCATTGAGAAAGAGGACTAAAAAGGGTAAAGTTTTGAAATAAAATGAAGGTAAAAAATGTGTGAAGAAGAAGAGGAGAAAAAGGAATATACTACTAAGAGAGCAATGAGAAAGAATATGAAGGGGTATGTATGTGTTGGTAGTGTCATGGTGGGAAGAGAATGAGAATCCCACTAAATTGGGATTTTACTTTCTTGATACTAATAGGCTTCTTCATCACCCTTTTATCTCCCTCTCTCTATATCTCTCCAATTCTATTTTGACAGGGAGTTACATACAAATCTTTATCAAATATTTAGATTCATTTATAGAGTTGATTTTTTATTTATTTAAATATTATATTATATTTATTTATTTATAATAAAAAAAAAATAATCACTAAAATTCACACATTTAACTACTAAAGTTGTATATTTGAATTCAAGTGAAAGTGTTTGACTATATTAATATTGATAATTCTTAACTGATCTAAGAATTTTAAACTTGTAAGAATATTATTTAGTAGGGACTATGTATAAGTATTTATGAATATGAGTATCTAATTCATCCGATTTTGATTTATCAATAATTAATTTAATTTTATAACTTAGCTCGAGTTTACTATATTTTTTGTTTTGTTTTGTTTTAAACTCGAATTATTTTAAATTTACAAATAACTTAATTTATGTTGAATTATATAATTCAAAAATAAAAATATTTACAACAAAAGTTATAAAAAGTTAAATATTCTTTTCTTAAAATAATAAGACTGAAATTCAACTTATTCAAAAACTTGTAAATATGCGTGTTTAAATCCGTAATATGCCACTTATTTATATTTAAAAGATGAAATTTCACCCAGTATTTAACAAAAAATATTACAATAAAAATATCATAAATATAATTTATCTAAAAAATATACACAATTATAAATAATATAATTTGTTTAGATTTATGCATAAATATAAATAAATATTAGAATTCTAGAATCAACAACTTAAGCATATCTAACTTTAAGTTTAAATTCAACTTTTCTATTAATAAATTAAATTCAAATAATTAATACAATTGTATTGAATTTCAATTTACTAGTTCTCTATATTTCTAAAGCAATTAAATGTTCTAACTAGAAAACAAGTACTCCATAGGATAAGAGTTTAAACTTATAACCTTAAAATACAAAATTCAAATCAGTTAAAAACAATTTAAAAATAATTATAAATGCTATTTTAGTTAATAATATTTTTTTCTTCCACGTTTTCTTCTATAAAAAAAAACTCAAATAAAATATCTGATTCTCTCATGTTTATGCTGAACTGTGGCACAAATGAAGCTTCCACTAAAAATGATTTGATTATATATTCTCCTGTTCCTTGACAGTGCCTCATCAATTTCTTTATACATATTTTTTAAAGAAAAAGAAGAAAGGAACCACTTTAGTTACATTTTAAAAGGCTCCATTAGTAATAATAGAGAATTTTTTAGACCGTGTGGTAGTGGGAAAGAAAAGGAGGACACTAAGTAAAGTTTTAATTAAGATAAGGAATTATGGATAGTTATGGTATATATCATCACACTTAAACAGCAATGGTGGAGTCAGATTGTGACATTTGTAAGAAATCAAATATTTATAGATTTGAGGCATGATACACATGTTACTGATTGGTCATAAATTTAAATTTTATCAAACGGCTGTATCGAAAGATTGTATATCAAAAAATAGAATCGTATTTAGGAAGTTGAGTTAGTGATTAATTTTATAATTGATTTAAAAGTCAAAAGACGATAGAGGAAAGTGTTGAAGATTTCAAATATGATAAATTTTAAATATACATAAAAAGTTTAATTGGTTTTATTACCTTTGATAGTTGTAGTGGATTTGAGAAAGAAGTAAACATTGAGCATTTGGCATGGGTTGTGTTGTTGGATTTTTAGGGACACAACACTGAGATGAAGGGTGTACTATTGTTTATTGTTGTACTTCCCTTAAATAAGAAAATACTTATTTGTCATTATAATTTAGAAAAATATAAATCAAAAGAAGGGTATACCAAATATTTTATCTTTTCTTTGTGTGCCTTTTGGGTGGGGCTATGGGGACCAAAAAGGAAAAGGAAGCTAGAAATAAGTTAGTATGGGGAAGACAACTTCAAAGTCTATAATAGGGCACTTTGTTAAGGGGGAAAATGGTTGGTTTCATGGGGTGTGGGAGAAAGGAGTATATGAGAATTACGTAATGGGAATAAATTGTTAGCAAGTTGCAAGTATTATTAGTGCTATTGCATTCCATTTTATGTTTTAAATTTTTTTCACTTTATTTATTTTTTATGGGAGATGTTTATTTTCATGAGACAAGTTTGATAAGAGGCACAACAATTTTATGCATAACATAACACATTTATAAGTTTTTTTTACCTTTTAGATAAAATTAGAAGTATATAGACATCATCAATAGGGTACGAGAGATTACTTGCTCTTATAACAACCCAAACTTTTCCTATTTTAGTAGCTAGGAGGAATGCAAAGATGTCTCGTTCATTTGAATAGAAATTAGAAAGACTTAAGATACAAATTAGAATAAATTAGTACTTTCTATCCTTCAGACCCTTGCTTTGAGGGAAATCAATGCCCGACAAGATCATCTGCAATGCCATTTGAATAATCCAAGGGAAACTACTGACTTTAAGCCTATCTGCTGTTGAATAACCAACCGATGCCAATCTTTTCTAAGTTCCTGGAAAGGATGAAGCGACTTGGATTGACTTATACTATGGTCTTTTTTTACGAAAGACTATTTTTTTAGGCTAAGAGATTGACAGTGAAACAACAAATCAAGTTGTTGGTATGATGATATATCTCAGTTTAACGGATAAAACCAAAGATTTGCATATGTTTATAAATTCTTCAGGCGGAGTGATTTTTTATGAAATCGTCGTTTTTTATACTTTCGCGTAGAAGATTTAAAAAAAATATAGAAAATAACGCCATCAGTACAAGATGGAGTCTTGATGTCTTGAAGAAGATACACAAGCCACTATTTGTAGTTAACCTGAAGATAAGACTTGAATGATGACTGCCACATTGATTCAATCTGTAATGTTTTCTTGTGAAACTATTGGATTATATAAATTGATTGATTTAAACACTACAACAAACAAGACCTTAGACAGCGCTTTTTTAAGCCTTAGACAGCGCTTTAAAGCGCTGTCTAAACCTCCGCTGCTAAAGGTTTAGACAGCGCTTTTGAAAATGTTAAAAGCGCTGTCTAATCCCCCCCCCTTTGACAGCGCTTTGGCCAAAAGCGCTTTAAAAGACCCTCTTAATTTAAATTTTTTAGGTACACCTTAGACAGCGCTTTTCAAAAGCGCTGTCTAAGCCCCCTACCTTAGACAGCGCTTTGGCCAAAAGCGCTGTCTAAGCCCCTCCTATTTTAATTTTTTTAGGTATACCTTAGACAGCGCTTTGGCCAAAAGCGCTGTCTAAGCCCCTCCTATTTTAATTTTTTAGGTATACCTTAGACAGCGCTTTGGCCAAAAGCGCTGTCTAAGCCCCCCCATTAGACAGCGCTTTTGCCTAAAGCGCTTTCTAATCTCCCCCTTAGACATCGCTTTTGGCATAAGCGCTGTCTAAGGTATACGAAATTTTTTGTAGGATTTGTTTGTAACCACATTTTTTCCAGGTTTATAAACCAGAATTGGTACCTGTTTTCAACCAGATTTTTGCAGTCAATTATCACATTTTATATATCCATTTTGGCCTTTTTTTACCAAAATTTGGCTAACCAATTCAAACCAAATTTGCCATAAATGTATCAAAATATATACAAATTTATGTTTACATTTATAAGTCATTACATATACTACTACAAATGTACACATTAATTACACACTTTGAGCTCTATCATGTATTGACACCACTCCTCTTTGATTTCGTCCACTTGATCCTTTGTATAAGATGCACACTTGAATTCATCAAAGTACTACATAATAATATAACATATTTTGAATTAATTCCAACTATTTAATTATATAAGATATGTGTAAATATAAAAGTAACTCATAAGTTTGAAATACATACATCGGTGGGAATCTCTAATCGGCCCAACATGAGAGTATCTCGCATAAACCTCAACATGAAATACCCGCAATCTATTTGATTACGTTGAAGAGGACACTACATATGAAAAAAAAATATGAATTATAAATCCTAAGTTTTATCAAGTGTAGTCATCACTAATATAATAAAAAACGCGGTAATTAAAAATATACCGCCACTTTAATCCATGAAATGGAGTTGGCGCCCCTCCTTGAGGTCTGGATAACTCGTTGGGCACGAAAAGCTTGTAGGACGCTAATAAAATAAAAATGAAGCAATTAGAACAATTCACATAAACTAAGAAAAATTTTGAACATTCTCACTTACGTGTCAATTAGGTCCTTCATATCCGGGTATGTTGTCCAATCATTTCCTAACGAGTCAAGATAATACACGATTTCTCGGATAGGATTGATTGCGAGCAACAACCAATGTCCACTGTAATGATTAGGCAAATGTTAGATGGTAACTTGGAAAATAATTATAATAGATGAATTTAGAAAGAAATGCTAACCCGGTATTAAACGGTACAAAAAACAACTTCTCCGCATTTTTATTCTCCACGAGGATCCGAAGAACGTACTCCGTCACGGTATCTGGTCTACTTATCATTAAACCTAAGTTGACGGTCGCGGGTGCTAAGAATCCGAATGACACGTCCAAACCATTGGGGCGCATAAATTTGTCATACAAAAACCTAATATAAAAACATCATTAACATAAAGTAAACATCATTAAAATAAGTTGTTTAATTAATAAAACAAAGTAGTCCGAATTTACCTAACATATGTATTGACAACGGTGACGCCGATTTCTTCACGACCAAAAACTTGCATGAAGTCCTCATTACCAATCATTTGTTCGTAATCAAAGCCGAAAATCCCTACCTCCATAGGTATAATCCGAGCACCTCCGGTCGGTATATCGGTCATCTCTAGAAATGTCCTGAGGCACGACCTATACTTGGTGGTAGGTTTTTTCCTAGCTACGGACTTCTTAGCACCAGAACTTTGTACCCGTGCGGAGGCGTTGCTAACTGTAACACCCCAAAATTTGCCCTCTTATTTATCATCAACCTCGAGCGATTCACGCTTCATTCTTGCATCATTCCGCATATCATCGCATCGCATTTGAAAAAAATAAATAAGTCATTCATCGTCCTTTGCATGAGGTGTGTGGTCGATCGAGGCTTGGCAAACATTGGAGTTCGAGAGAAAATGATGTACCAAAAATAATCCACACCACTTTCAAGCTAACCCATTAAAAAGGAAGAATTCACCACTTTCCTCCCCTTTTCTTTCCGCTTTTCCTTCCACTTTCTTTCCACACTTCCTTTCATTCTTTCCATCTCATTTTTCCACTTCAATTCCACTCCATTTCCCTTGGAAACTTCCACCACCTTCCACCATCTTCTAGAGTGTTCCAAGGAATATTCCCTTTTCCAACCCTAACCCTAACTAACTTCCAAACCTAATTTTGGATCCCAAACCTAATTTTTGGGCCCCAAACCCAAACCTAGCTCCTAGCCTAGTCTCTATTTAAGCCATTTTCATCCAAACCAAAAGGGTTCCCACAATTCCAAATTTTTCACTTTTTTCATAATCACTTTTTCTCTCTCACTTTTCCTCCATTTTCCCTCCTTTCACCAAAGCTTCTTTGAATAAGCTCTTCAAGTTTCACATTGAAACTTGAAGATCTTGAAGCTTAAGCCTCCAACCTCCATTAATTGTGGATCGTAGAAGAAGAAGCTAGTGATTTTGTTGAAGATTTCGGCTTATCGGAAGTGTGCAAAGGTTCAAGCATCAAGAACGCATTTATTTTGCGGTTTCTCGGTTTTCACGGTTTTCTCTTCGATCAAGCTCCGATTTTTGCAACAATTACCGAAGCACTCCTCCGCTTCGTAGGTTGGTGATCTTAATCACTTCTTCTTTAAGTTATTCTCTTCATCTCGCCACTTTTGGCATTCTTTAATTGCTTTTTTCGCTTTGCTTGAAATTGTTCCGTTTCGATTATGTTTACTTGTGATTTGTGATTTTTGTTGATTTAAAAGTTTAAGGTGTTAATAGATGTAGGTGCTAGCATGTGTAAATAAGCTCAAAATAAGTAGAAATTAGTGTTAGCATGTTCCTAGGTATGTTAGGGATCATTAGAAGTGATTTTGAGGCTAAAAGCACTTATTTTAAAAGCTTTTTTTCAATTCTGTTCAGTGTTAACCGGTTAACGCATTGGGTTAACCGGTTAACGCATGCGTTTTGCCACAAAATGCTTCTGTTTTAGGTCCGTTAACCGGTTAACCCATATGGTTAACCGGTTAACGCTGTTGAATTTTGGATTCTTAGCTTATTTGAGTGATCAATCTTGCTTCCTAGTGCCTTTAACGTTCATACATGTTTAGGTAGTGATTTTAGGGAATTTTTGAGTCCATTTCCAGTAGCTCATTCCCCCATTTCGAGTCGTTTCGACACAATTCCGTTTATGTCGCATATTATGTGTTTTTTGTGTTCTTTGTGTATGGCTTGAGTTCTTGCATATTGTTGCTATGTTCATGCATCATTAGGTATGTAATAATCATGTTGCATTCTGTTTTTACATGTTTCACATTGCATTAAATCATTTTGCATTTCATTATGTTGATGTATGTTGCATTTTGCATAATCATATATATGTGCATTTGGTGGCATTTGTTTGCATGTTTGATCATAGCATGTTATCAATTCAATTCTGAATTATGCATTGAGTTTAGCATGTTTGTTGAGCTATCATGTTGTATGTTCATAATCAATAATCATCATGTTCATATGCCATGTTCATGTGCCACATTTTGCATACTTGTTGCATAATCCACATGTGATGCATTCTTGAATAATCCTAAAAAAATGTTCATGTTCTTCCATTTAGGTATGTTGATCCATGTTAAAATGCATGTTCATGTGGAAAGTAATGCATGTTTTATTGAGTTTGTGCATAAAAAATGAAAATAATCAATTCTGAATTTTGCATTTCATAGCTGTTTTTGTATATAGCTGCTGTAAAATTTGTTTGTTGTGTGCATGATGTATTTGACTTTTTACACCTACTTTTTCATGTTGCATGCTGGCTGTAAGAAGCTGGTGGGTGTTAGGCTTAGTTTCATAGCTATTTGTGTATTAGGGGCTGTAATAGGTGCTGTATTTTTGTCCTAGCTTTTTCTAGTTCCTTTAGGATTAAAATAGAGTCTAGTTTAGGTCTAAGGTGCCTTAGGATTTAATTAGGATTTAATTAATGTGTGTTTGCCTTATTCTTTTTAATAAAAATGTGCATTAACACTTGTTTTGTAGTGGGGAAGATTGAGGTAAGTTTACTCCACTTTATCCTTTATTTTTTATGCATTTCTTTTAGGCTTTTTAATTCATTTTTCCTTCCATGTTTGTGATTGGTAGGATTCCCCATTGTTAGGACCAACTTATCTTCCTTAGGAAGTAAGTTGCATCCTTTTTTCTTTTTTTCTTTTCCTTTTTCCATTAGGATTAGAATACCTCATTAACCATAGGATCTCCCTTTGTGCATAAATAAATAACTTAGGGTTGTGTCTTAGTCCCCCTTAGTTTTTTTCCTTTTCCAACTTGAGTCATTCTTTCTCATCTCAAAAGAAAAACAATAAAACACTTAATAAAAACCGAACAATCTTGTACGACACGAGACTTTGTTGCGGAGTGTTTATACGCGTCCTGTTTCGGGGCGAGGTGTAAATACTTCCCGCGATGGATAGGTCTTAGTACAAGACCGTTCACAAACAAATTCAAAACATTTCTTCTAAAAAACAACAAACCAAGAAGTCACGTCTTCTTTCTCATCTCATACTCTTCATGACTTGTCTCGACAGTTCAAACAGCGATACGGTAAACACCCTCGTGTCAGAGCCGGTAACACCTGAGCTAGAGCTATGGCAACGTCATCCTAAAAACCACAAACGAATGTAAGCCTAGGTTAGGCGAACTACGTCGACTCTGATCCTCATTATCCCGATGAGGTACGTAGGCAGCGGGGTAGGGCCCGTTCGAGCCCATTCTTTATTTTCCCTACATTTCCCCCTTTCTTTTCATTCTCATTTCAGTTCATTTCTCATTTTCCATTCCTTTTATTCCAGTAGCGGTTTTATTCAGCAGCATTCGTATTTTCTCACCCTTTGAAACAAAATAAGCAAGCGTGGATCCCGTCGGGTACGACGGACGATCTGGGGTGCTAATACCTTCCCAGGTCGTAACCGACTCCCGAACCCCGATCTTTGGTTCGCAAGGCCTCGTCCTTTTCCTTCTTCCTCAGGTTTGTGCAACATTACCTTTCCCATTCATTCGGGATAAAAATGTCTGGCTGGCGACTCTACCTTTCCGCGCCACTTTCGCGTTTGTACTAGGATGAAAATCCCGGGAGCGACAGCTGGCGACTCTGCTGGGGATTAACCTGATTCTTCCGGTTTCCCTTGTAGAGTCAATCCTAGCGCCTGTTTGGTTTTGTTTCTTTGGGTGTTTATCTGTTTGATGCTGAGTGCTTTAGTTTAGCTTTACTGTTTTTATTTACAGTTTTATGTACAGCTTTACTTTATCGCATTTATTTACCGCTTCCAGTATTTTATTTTCCATGCATCATATTATACTGGACTGTCTGGCTGTGCTGGTTTTCATTTTTTCTGTGGGTGGGAGTTACTGTGAGATAAGCCAAATACCCGGCTTGAGTGCACCATAGGATTAGCGTGGACAGACATTGTACTCTTATGGTATCTCACCATGATGGGTGGCGATGTGTTCCACACCCAGATTGCGACCGTCTTGGAACTATTCTGTGTGGGGATTACCTCACTTCAGGGTACGACCTTGATAGTTATGTGCATCTGGTGACCGATCATTGAGAACCTTAATGGAAACACCCCTCTCCAGTGATGACAGTGGCAGACCACATTTGTTGGCAAACCCACTCGCATCCGAGGGTCCATTGGGAACTCGCATAGGATGGCCTGGTTCTCTCATAGGAATTCAGTTAAAGCAAACTGTTCGTATGACGATAGTATTGTACCCTTCGGGATGAATGTACTATTGTTTCTCGATTCAGTGCTTGAAGCTGGAGACTTGTGAGGGATGCTTGTTTTTCCGGACTCAACTGAGACCTCCCTGAGTAGTACATAATGCCAAACCGATTCCCTGATCTGGTCATGAGCCATTTCTCGGAGATGGTGAACGTATTATTGCTATTCGGCTTTGAGAGTCCGTGATGTTGACCCGAGTAGCAATACCCGTGAGATTGGGAGGGGTTTACAGGTTTGCAGGAACCCTGGTACCTTCAGCATACCCACTTTGCCTTTGATTCAGTTTTGTGATCTGGATTTCTGTTCTTAAGTTATGGACCCCGGATCAGAGGGATGATTATTGTGATATCTGGATTTTGAGACCATGCACCGACACCAACATCAGATCATTGATCACATACCAGTGCATTGCATCACATCATCCGCATACTTGCATTCCTAACGCATGTTTATTCATTTACAGGGCTGCATATTACATCCGTGATTCCGGTTGTGGGTATTGATCTATGAGCATGGAACCCAAGAAGTGTTATTTACAACAAAAGAGCTCCTGTCTTCATCAAACTCACAAAACTGGAATCAGGGGATGGGATGCCCTAAAAATGAATCAACATGCCATAGCATTCATTTCCTGCATACCATATTCTTGTATTTTTGCAGGTTACCCAGGGTTTCTAACTTATTTGATCGTAGGCAATATAGCTGGTCAACGCATTCACCGATATCCGACCAAAAGAAACCGAGTAAGGATGGCTGATCGAGTGCAGACCGATCTCAATGAGTTCCGACAGAGGATGGATCAGTTCATGGAAATGATGACTGGCATGGCCCAGAACCAGGAGCGTCTCCGGTTGATGGTTGAGCAACCTCATGGGAATGTTAATACGGGAACACCAGCTGAGAACGTGGATGCTAACGCTGCCCGTAACGGAGAGCCTCATCCAAATAGGACCGCAACACGTAATGCAGGTTTAGAAGACAATCAAGAGGACCAGTTCACTCTACTGGATGCTGATATGGGTAACATGAATGAGATCAACAATCGCAGGTATGAAGAGCTGTCAGAGAAGATCAAGGCCATGGAATGTCAGAATTCCTTGGGTATCGATGTAACCAGTCTCGGGTTAGTGCCAGGAGTCAGAATCCCTCCAAAGTTCAAGGCACCATCGTTTGACAAGTACAACGGCAGCACGTGTCCTAGGACTCACATTCATGCGTACTTCGGAAAAATCTCGGCTCATACTGATGACGAGAAACTTTGGATGCATTTCTTCCAAGACAGTTTATCTGGAGCTTCGTTGAGCTGGTACATGAAGCTGAGTCGGGTCTCTATTCGAAGTTGGAAAGATTTAGCAGAGGCATTCCTCAAGCAGTATCAATACAATATTGATATGGCTCCGAATCGCACTCAGTTGCAGAACTTGTCTCAAGGACCTAAAGAGAGTTTTAAGCAGTATGCCCAGAGGTGGCGTGAGCTGGCCGCACAGGTTCAACCTCCCTTGCTGGATCGGGAGATGGCAGACATGTTTATGGGCACCTTGCAAGGTGTTTACTTGGATCGTCTGGCCGCCTGCCCGTCCATTGGTTTTTCTGATATCGTCATTGCTGGAGAAAGGATAGAGAATTTTCTGAAAATGGGAAAGATCCAGGATGCAAGCAGTGCTAGTTCTTCTGGTGTGAGAAAACCTTTTGGCAATGGCCAAAGAAGAAGAGAAGGCGAGACGAATGCTGTGTATAGGGGCCGAGACAGAAATTATTCTCAAGGTTACTACCAAGCGGCTGCAGTGACTATTACTCCACAGGTTCAACAACCACGACCACAGGGTCAGCAACAACAGGTACAGAGGCCGTTCCAAGAAAGAACAAGAGCGAGAAATCGCAGACTCGACCCCGTCCCATGCCCGTATGCTGTATTGCTCCCAGAGCTGCTGAAGTTGAACCTGGTCGAGCTTCGTACCATGAGACCTCCCGCTCCTGACAATCTACCTCCGAATTTTGATGCTAACGCCAGGTGCGAATTCCATTCAGGTGCCCAGGGGCACAGTATTGAGAAATGTTGGGCCTTTCAGAACAAGGTACAGGACCTAGTTGACTCCAAGGCGATCAATTTCGCTCCTCTCCCCAATGTACTTCATAATCAGATGCCTAGTCATAATGGAACTGGTGTCACGGTCGTTCTACCAGATGGTTCACGTTAAGCTGAAGTCTTCAAGCTGACCACCCAGGACACCAGGGTATTCATGAAGCAAATAAAGCCAGCAGTATTCAAATACTCTCAGTGATGGCATTTATGTGATTGCCTTTCTTCATTGTTCGTTTTTCATCCCTATTGAGGGGAACTACGTCGCTCTGATTCTTCATTGGTCATCAGTCAATGGAGATACGTAGGCAGAAGATCGTCAGGTCTTTCCGAGCAAACTTTTGGGGCAACTTTACTCCCCAGCTTCACTCTTTCCTCCAGATGTCTCGCGTCAAAGTCAGTATAGCTAGAAGAGGAAGTGTTACTGCCATGGTTGAGCATGCAACTGCAAATTGAAGATCACAAGTCTGTGAAAAGAGCTATTGATCGTCGAAAGTATCCAAGACTGACAGGTCCAGACGGAGCCAAGCCTCCTCAACTATGGCAATATTCAGTTTCTGTACTACATTTCCATTTGTAGTTTCTTTTATGTGTTAAACATTTGTCAATGTATGAAATTTGTTTGCTTTTGAATGTTAGAAATAATAAAACTCACATGTTTTTCTTGAAGTAAATTCATTTGCATTTCCTTATAATTTTGCATGTATACATTGTGATACCAATTGTCATGCTTGAATTCTATGAAGGAGAATGACGAAACAAAAACGCAATATCTCTGAATTGTGTGCTCTCGAGTAAGACCCTGTTGACGATGTACAGGCATTGTTTCAAATCCTAAACACTGGAGATATAAGGAAGATAGACCCTCGCTAACCCCTTTGAGCCTTGAAGTAGGAGTTTCTTTTCACATGAAAAAACCCTCACATGTAACCCAGGGGCAGGGTAGACGTCAGCTAGTCAGACCAAGCATTCAGACTTTCCTAAAGAAGTGTATTTGAAGATCCGTTGCATCCTAATATGCTAATCAAGAGGTCCAAAGACCCGAAACCACAATGGTTATCCAAGTCAAAAGGTCCAAAGATTGACAACCACAATGGTTATCCTTCGCCGACCCCAAAATGAGGCAGTCACAACCCTCGTGAAGCAATCAAGACAAGCAATGTCACGCGACTTGTTCACAATGCAAAAAAAAAAAAAGAGAAAAAAAAGAAGAAAAAAAGGCCCGCTAAGTCGAAGCTTGAAAACAAGCGACTTAGGAAAAAGTTAGGGCATCCCGCTGGACTTCACAATCGAAGATTCACAAGAATCAGTCCAGGCAAAAGTTAGGGATAAGCAAAATAACGCAAAAACGAAAGACCGAAAGGATCACCAAGAAAGATCCTCAAATAAGAACAAAGTCGTGTGGCATAAACACAAAAGATAGAGGAGTGACTGACTCTCAATAATAACCTGATTGGTGCTTGAACGGATAGCAGCAATGGTTCCTCAATCAACACGAAACCCTTATGAAAGGTGAATGCTTGTGAAAACTAGCTGAACATAGGAATGGAGAACATCACGAAGAGCGGGTGGGCACAAATAAACTTTGAGCCTATATCCTTTGTTTCTACAACCGTGAACCAGGCCACGATACAACCCTTAAAAGTCCTAACTGAAACAGGGTTAAATTGAGAGCGTACTAACAAGAGACCGCGTTCCTGACTCCTATGAGTTGTGCTAAAAGACGTTTGTTGGTATTGCATGTACATACTTTCATTCAAATAAAGGTCGTATTTTAACTAGTGATTTGCTCACAAAGGTTAACGATCCGTTTTCAAAATTTCAAGAATAAACATTTTCTCACTTGCATACATTTGTTGAGCATCATAAAAGGTTCACATACGGAAATTCAATCCAGAAGCTCAAGCTTGCCAGGTTGAGGAGTCTAAAACTTCTGAAAGACTGTCACGTCAAGGTGCACTTATCCGAATAAAGCTTCATTGAGTAGAGATTTCCCCAGTCAGTCGTGGTAAGAGCCAGCTAATCTGGGGCAGTTATGTTGAGCAATCCCTTCAAATTTCAGCTAATCTGGGGCAAGCACCTCGAGATTCAAATCTCTCCAAGAGCGAAGATTAGTCAGTCAAGAGCAAAACTATTCAAGTACTCATCCTGGGGCAGGCCACCCCAATAGTACGAGAATTCATTCTTTCCCGAAGACAGACGATCAGAAGCATTTACCCGGAGTCTAGAATACCGTGGTTACTTGTCAAGTCAACTATCTCGTTCAACACTTCTGACAGATACAAACTCATCTGCATTGACAATGGTTACTTCCTCAGCAAGGTTGTTACACTGAATCATGTAGTCGTTATGATACCTAAGAGTTTAAAGACGCCAAGTCTTTTGTAAAATCCTCTTAAGGTAAAATCCATACAGAAGCAACTGATCCCCAGCACGAGACAATTTGAAATCTTTCCTCCTCAGCAGGACGTGTCTCGGTGTTGTCATCACCAACAGGCAAGTAAAATCTATCCTCACTAAAGTCAGAAGTTTTTCCTTCAGAAGGTTTCCTTGATCTCGGTTCCTCAACAGGTCTAAGGCAATTCCTATTCCCCTAGAAGATTTCAGATAAATCATTCTCCTCCCCAGCAGATCCATAAGAGTGGATATTCCTCAATAGTCCGAGTATCCCCGGGCACGGCCCTCAAATCTAAAAGTCCAATTTATTTTTGGCAAAGGTGATAATTCGGGACAGATGAATTATTCACGCTCCTCTCCAACAGAGATGTCATCCCCACAGGGCTACTTGATATTGAATTCGCGATCATTGTGTTTCCCCACAGAGTCAACAGAGACTTATCACTTCCGCGTCAGGAATTTCTTTTACAGTCACCAGTTCATCAACAATACTCAAGACATAATATCCCCAGTGTCATGGGGCAATATACCATGCAATTCCATATGCAAAGTCCAGCCGCAGACTGGCCAAAGTCCATCTTCGGGTGGCAAATTTCAAAGTCCAGCCGCAGACTGGCCAAAGTCCATCTTCGGGTGGCAAGCTTCAAAAGTCCAGCCGCAGACTGGCCAAAGTCCATCTTCGGGTGGCAAATCTCAAAAGTCTCCCGTAGTGAGCAAAAGTCTCCCGTAGTGAGCAAAAGTCTCCCGTAGTGAGCAAAAGTCTCCCGTAGTGAGCAAAAGTCCAGCCGCAGACTGGCCAAAGTCCATCTTCGGGTGGCAAATTTCAAAAGTCTCCCGTAGTGAGCAAAAGTCCAGCCGTAGACTGGCCAAAGTCCATCTTCGGGTGGCAAAGTTCAAAAGTTTCCCGTAGTGAGCAAAAGTCCAGCCGTAGACTGGCCAAAGTCCATCTTCGGGTGGCAAATCTCAAAGGTCTCCCGTAGTGAGCAAAAGTCCATCCTCAGGGTGGCATCATTTCCAAAGTCCACCCGCAGCGTGGCAGGTTTCAGAAGTCCACCCGCAGTGTGGCAAACCTTCAAAGTCCACCCGCAGTGTGGCAAGTTATTCAGCAATCCACCCGCAGTGTGGTAAAGTATCTGAAGTCCAACCGCAGATTGGCAAAAGTCCATCCGCAGCGTGGCAATTTCCAAAGTCCACCCGCAGCGTGGCAATCTCAAAAGTCCACCCGCAGAGTGGCAATGTATTTTGAAGTCCACCCACAGTGTGGTAAGCCAGTAGCCTTCTGGCATCACTCAAAAGGCATCCCCCGTTCATGATTCTCACCATTATAATTATATCCAAGCGGAGTTTGTTTGGTTGAGCTTATTTCTCTGTTCTTCCAGTGCGAGTGCAAATTTTCGGGTTGTTTTAGTATTCAATCCCTGCATACTTCGAACGTCTGAAAGCAGCTGCTGTCATCCATTCAAGTCTACAGTGATTGAATAGGGGCAGCTGTAACACCCCAAAATTTGCCCTCTTATTTATCATCAACCTCGAGCGATTCACGCTTCATTCTTGCATCATTCCGCATATCATCGCATCGCATTTGAAAAAAATAAATAAGTCATTCATCGTCCTTTGCATGAGGTGTGTGGTCGATCGAGGCTTGGCAAACATTGGAGTTCGAGAGAAAATGATGTACCAAAAATAATCCACACCACTTTCAAGCTAACCCATTAAAAAGGAAGAATTCACCACTTTCCTCCCCTTTTCTTTCCGCTTTTCCTTCCACTTTCTTTCCACACTTCCTTTCATTCTTTCCATCTCATTTTTCCACTTCAATTCCACTCCATTTCCCTTGGAAACTTCCACCACCTTCCACCATCTTCTAGAGTGTTCCAAGGAATATTCCCTTTTCCAACCCTAACCCTAACTAACTTCCAAACCTAATTTTGGATCCCAAACCTAATTTTTGGGCCCCAAACCCAAACCTAGCTCCTAGCCTAGTCTCTATTTAAGCCATTTTCATCCAAACCAAAAGGGTTCCCACAATTCCAAATTTTTCACTTTTTTCATAATCACTTTTTCTCTCTCACTTTTCCTCCATTTTCCCTCCTTTCACCAAAGCTTCTTTGAATAAGCTCTTCAAGTTTCACATTGAAACTTGAAGATCTTGAAGCTTAAGCCTCCAACCTCCATTAATTGTGGATCGTAGAAGAAGAAGCTAGTGATTTTGTTGAAGATTTCGGCTTATCGGAAGTGTGCAAAGGTTCAAGCATCAAGAACGCATTTATTTTGCGGTTTCTCGGTTTTCACGGTTTTCTCTTCGATCAAGCTCCGATTTTTGCAACAATTACCGAAGCACTCCTCCGCTTCGTAGGTTGGTGATCTTAATCACTTCTTCTTTAAGTTATTCTCTTCATCTCGCCACTTTTGGCATTCTTTAATTGCTTTTTTCGCTTTGCTTGAAATTGTTCCGTTTCGATTATGTTTACTTGTGATTTGTGATTTTTGTTGATTTAAAAGTTTAAGGTGTTAATAGATGTAGGTGCTAGCATGTGTAAATAAGCTCAAAATAAGTAGAAATTAGTGTTAGCATGTTCCTAGGTATGTTAGGGATCATTAGAAGTGATTTTGAGGCTAAAAGCACTTATTTTAAAAGCTTTTTTTCAATTCTGTTCAGTGTTAACCGGTTAACGCATTGGGTTAACCGGTTAACGCATGCGTTTTGCCACAAAATGCTTCTGTTTTAGGTCCGTTAACCGGTTAACCCATATGGTTAACCGGTTAACGCTGTTGAATTTTGGATTCTTAGCTTATTTGAGTGATCAATCTTGCTTCCTAGTGCCTTTAACGTTCATACATGTTTAGGTAGTGATTTTAGGGAATTTTTGAGTCCATTTCCAGTAGCTCATTCCCCCATTTCGAGTCGTTTCGACACAATTCCGTTTATGTCGCATATTATGTGTTTTTTGTGTTCTTTGTGTATGGCTTGAGTTCTTGCATATTGTTGCTATGTTCATGCATCATTAGGTATGTAATAATCATGTTGCATTCTGTTTTTACATGTTTCACATTGCATTAAATCATTTTGCATTTCATTATGTTGATGTATGTTGCATTTTGCATAATCATATATATGTGCATTTGGTGGCATTTGTTTGCATGTTTGATCATAGCATGTTATCAATTCAATTCTGAATTATGCATTGAGTTTAGCATGTTTGTTGAGCTATCATGTTGTATGTTCATAATCAATAATCATCATGTTCATATGCCATGTTCATGTGCCACATTTTGCATACTTGTTGCATAATCCACATGTGATGCATTCTTGAATAATCCTAAAAAAATGTTCATGTTCTTCCATTTAGGTATGTTGATCCATGTTAAAATGCATGTTCATGTGGAAAGTAATGCATGTTTTATTGAGTTTGTGCATAAAAAATGAAAATAATCAATTCTGAATTTTGCATTTCATAGCTGTTTTTGTATATAGCTGCTGTAAAATTTGTTTGTTGTGTGCATGATGTATTTGACTTTTTACACCTACTTTTTCATGTTGCATGCTGGCTGTAAGAAGCTGGTGGGTGTTAGGCTTAGTTTCATAGCTATTTGTGTATTAGGGGCTGTAATAGGTGCTGTATTTTTGTCCTAGCTTTTTCTAGTTCCTTTAGGATTAAAATAGAGTCTAGTTTAGGTCTAAGGTGCCTTAGGATTTAATTAGGATTTAATTAATGTGTGTTTGCCTTATTCTTTTTAATAAAAATGTGCATTAACACTTGTTTTGTAGTGGGGAAGATTGAGGTAAGTTTACTCCACTTTATCCTTTATTTTTTATGCATTTCTTTTAGGCTTTTTAATTCATTTTTCCTTCCATGTTTGTGATTGGTAGGATTCCCCATTGTTAGGACCAACTTATCTTCCTTAGGAAGTAAGTTGCATCCTTTTTTCTTTTTTTCTTTTCCTTTTTCCATTAGGATTAGAATACCTCATTAACCATAGGATCTCCCTTTGTGCATAAATAAATAACTTAGGGTTGTGTCTTAGTCCCCCTTAGTTTTTTTCCTTTTCCAACTTGAGTCATTCTTTCTCATCTCAAAAGAAAAACAATAAAACACTTAATAAAAACCGAACAATCTTGTACGACACGAGACTTTGTTGCGGAGTGTTTATACGCGTCCTGTTTCGGGGCGAGGTGTAAATACTTCCCGCGATGGATAGGTCTTAGTACAAGACCGTTCACAAACAAATTCAAAACATTTCTTCTAAAAAACAACAAACCAAGAAGTCACGTCTTCTTTCTCATCTCATACTCTTCATGACTTGTCTCGACAGTTCAAACAGCGATACGGTAAACACCCTCGTGTCAGAGCCGGTAACACCTGAGCTAGAGCTATGGCAACGTCATCCTAAAAACCACAAACGAATGTAAGCCTAGGTTAGGCGAACTACGTCGACTCTGATCCTCATTATCCCGATGAGGTACGTAGGCAGCGGGGTAGGGCCCGTTCGAGCCCATTCTTTATTTTCCCTACATTTCCCCCTTTCTTTTCATTCTCATTTCAGTTCATTTCTCATTTTCCATTCCTTTTATTCCAGTAGCGGTTTTATTCAGCAGCATTCGTATTTTCTCACCCTTTGAAACAAAATAAGCAAGCGTGGATCCCGTCGGGTACGACGGACGATCTGGGGTGCTAATACCTTCCCAGGTCGTAACCGACTCCCGAACCCCGATCTTTGGTTCGCAAGGCCTCGTCCTTTTCCTTCTTCCTCAGGTTTGTGCAACATTACCTTTCCCATTCATTCGGGATAAAAATGTCTGGCTGGCGACTCTACCTTTCCGCGCCACTTTCGCGTTTGTACTAGGATGAAAATCCCGGGAGCGACACTAACCTCCTTTTTTTGTTGTGCGGAGGCATTGCTAGCCTCATTTTCTTGAACCTACATGTCATATAAATAGTTAGATCAAATTAAGAATGTAACAACTTCCATGAATATATGTCATATAATTGTATATTACCTCTTTTCTTGAAACCGTGGACTCGGTATGCCGTGGAATCGCAGCTTCTTTTGATTTGGATTGTGTGGGAGTCTATTTAACATAGGAAAATATGTAAGTAAAATTTTAAGCATAAATTTTAAACTTTGAATATACCAAGGAAAGTTAACATAAGTTTTAATCATACCTCATATCCTACGCATATGAGGTTTGTCGGCCATGCAACAAACGAACCTACTGCTTCGTGCACCGTTGTTGCATCCGAATCATCGCTAGGATATGGTAATGCTGCATTCGGCTCAACTGCAATATCAACTGATACCTTCAAACATCCAGCAGGGAGCTCTCTAGTGTGGAGTAATACTCCGCTAACGTTATGCACTTTTCCCTTGCCAACCATCCGATAGTATGGTGACGACAAATACAGCTGACAATGGGAAATGCCCTAAAACCAATAATAACAAGAAATCGTTAATGTGTATATATGTCAAATACATAATTTAAGAAAATAGTTCAATTTAAGACAATTATATGTAATTACCTCTGGAATGTTCAGCTGAAAGGTACAGTTGATACTGTCTTTGTCCGAAGCATCTCTGTATACTGTTGAGGCGCTAGCCTCTCTTTCTCTCCTCAATGCATCAAGCTCAGCTTGCATGGCTTCCATTCTTGCATGAAGCTCCCGATTACTAGGAGCCTTTCCTTTTTTAATACTCATAGAGGTCGGAGTGACTCCAAATCCCTTACCCCTCACCCGACCAGAGTACTCAGGGACATCTAATGCCCGACCAAGTATGCTCCTAGTATCATCGGGAGATAAAGACTGAGATAGCTCCTCCTGAAAAATCAGATGAATATCGTACACTTGTCAAATATTTGTGTATAAAAATGTTATTCAATTAATGAAAAAATGTTATACTTACACATTTCTGGTATACTTGTAAAATTTCTTCTTGAGCAACTCCAGATTTGCCCACACGGGCTTCCTTCCACAAAACATGTGCAGGAAGAGATGATTCTGAACTTTCCTCCTTCTGCAGCTACACATTAAGTCATACAATTTTATCAGATAAAACTAATATATGATGAACAAATTTGTTATCGCAATTTAAAAATACTTACCATGGATTGTTCTAAACGTCCATATCCGACACGTCCTTTTCGGTACGGATATGCGGGACTTGATGCTCTTTCCCGATTTGTAGCACTTATTCTTTGAAAAACCGGGTCTTGTCTTTTGGATTTGAACGCTTCCCATTCTTCAGCCGATATCAAACTTTCATATTTTTTGGGAAGCTCCGCATCCACAAAATTACCATCCGCATCCTTAAGGAACTTGGATGATAAAAATGTCCGAAACCCTCTTAGAAGCTTTCCGGCCAATTTCATACAAAAGCCTCTTCTTTCGTCTTCGATGTTAAAACATCGCTAAGAAAAACATACAGATTGATAGTTAGTATCGGTAATTGAAAAAACATAATTGAAAAAACATGATTGTACCTTTATCTCACTCCAAATTTTATCTTTGGACTCTTTCAGCTCTTTGTTTCTCCAATCATCACATGTAATGGGAATTTCATTCCTTACTAGTGCACCGATAAAACTAGTTAAGGTATGCCCATTAGGTTCTATAAGCTGTCCCTGGGTGCTCCAATAGACATCTAGTATGATGCCTCGAGATCTTCCTTGGACCACCCTTCTCATTACTGTGATGCCTCTTCGAATTTCTTCTTCCGCGGATACTTTTTTAGGAACTTCCTCAGGTTGGTCATCAGCCATGTCTAACCTGTAATAAACCAAGGAAACCATCAAATATCAAATATAACTTATAATCAAAACAATCGAAAAAATAAAATAAAGAAACCATGGATAATTTACCTAAGTCACTAACATCTCTTTCTTTTCTTTGTTGGAATATTAATCACTTGTTTCTTAGCAATGCGTACGGATGAATTGATCCAAATTCCCTCATTATGATCGTTTCTTATATATGACTCATCCGGTATAAGATCCTCAACTTCATCATTTCTATTCAACTCATTCCGTCTAATGCATGACTCATTCTCAACATCAATATCACATTGATCGACACCGCTATCATCAGTCACTTTGTTAGAGAAAAGCACTATAGACCATTTTGTACTCTTCGGGTCATTCACATAGAACACTTGTTTAGCCTGAGATGCTAGAATAAAAGGTTCATCTTTGTACCCCACCCTAGTAAGATCAACTTGCAAAAATCCAGACTTATCCATTCGTATGCCACTACTATTCACCCACTTGCAACCAAAGATGGGAATCTGAAACTTCTCGTAATCAAACACCCAAATGTGCTCAATAACTCCAAAATACGACAGATTTGCATATTTGGGGTTTAAGTCCTTCATGCTTGATATATGCATTGCTTCAGCTAGCACGGTGACACCACTATTTTGCATAGTACTCTTATCATCTTGTTCTTTGGTATAAAATGTGTATCCATTAATTGAATATGCGCTATGAGAAAACACATGCAAACTTGGACCATATGCCAAACATCTCAACCTTTCTGTTACCGAAGAAGGATCTGAAGAGCGCTTCAAGTAAATATGATCCTTCAACCATTGTATGAAACTTTGATTGTGCTCTATAACTATCCAATTTTCATTTCTGTTCGGATTTAACCTTCGGAGTACATCCTTGTGCATTTCAACATATGGCTCAACCTCATTATTATTGTGCAGAACATACAAATGAACTTGATCCCGTTCATCCCTTGATATTGTCACAATTTTATTCCCAATTAATTTTTTACCTTCCATTTTGTCGAAAATCTGAGCTCTGGGGAGTCCAATCGATTGAACGTTAGACAAATATTCAGTACAAAACTCAACAGCTTCTTCAACAATGTATCATTCAACAATACAACCCTCTGGTCGACTTCGGGATTTCACGTACCCTTTTAATATTTTCATATACCGTTCAGCAGGGTACATCCATCTCATATAAGCTGGTCCACACAACTGTGTCTCTTTCACAAGATGAACAACTAAATGAACCATTATGTCAAAAAAAGACGGAGGAAAATACATTTCAAGCTCACACAAGGTAATTACAATCTCTTTTTGTAGTGTTGGTAACATCTCGGGATCGATCACCTTACCACAAATTGACCTAAAGAAAAAACACAATTTAGTTATGGAACTTCTTACTTTTTCTGGCAAAATAGAACGTATACCGATCGGTAGAAAATGTTCCATTATAACGTGACAATCATGTGTCTTCAAATTCTTCAACTTGAGGTCTTTCATAGAAACAAGTCTTCTGATATCAGATGAGTATCCTTCTGGAACCTTAACTTCACTCAGAGACTTACAGAAAATTTTTTTCTCCTTTCTAGATAAAGTAAAAGCAGCAGGTGGTAGATATGTTCGTCTTCCTTTCTTCACGGGTGCTAATTCAGTTCTCATTCCCATTTTTAACATGTCCTCCCTTGCTTTAAGGCCATCCTTAGACTTGCCTTTTATATTGAGTAATGTACCGATAACACTTTCAAATACGTTTTTTTCAATATGCATAACATCGAGAAAATGTCTCACGTACAAAGACTTCCAATATGGAAATTCAAAAAATATCGACCTTTTCTTCCACCCACCTTTCACAATCTTATGTGCAAAAGGCTTGCCAAACTCAGTACGCACATCTTTCACCTTTTCAAAAACTTGTTCACCTGACAATGCAGGTGGAGCTCTACAATGTTCGGTGTCTCCATTGAATGCTTTTCTCCACCCACGGTAATGATGTTTAGAATGTAAGAATCTACGATGACCGAGAAACACATTCTTCTGGCAAAGTTCCAATCGGATCGTATCGGTTCCGTCTTCACAAACAGGACACGCACGTTGACCCTTGATGCTATACCCAGATAGATTCCCGTATGCTGGAAAATCATTAATTGTGCCAAACAACATCGCCCTCAGATTGAAACTTTCTTTCCTATATCCATCATAAAACTCCACACCGTTCTCCCACAAAATCTTTAAATCTTCGATCAGAGGTGTCAAGTATACGTCTATGTCATTACCTGGTTGTTTAGGCCCAGAGATTAACATAGATAACATCATGTACTTACGCTTCATACATAGCCACGGAGGTAGGTTATAAATCATAAGAATCACAGGCCATGTGGTATGTGAAATACTTTGAAGACCATGTGGGTTCATTCCATCAGTAGATAATGCCAATCGAAGGTTTCTTGCTTCTGATCCAAACTCAGGATAATCATTATCAATCTTCGACCACTGTGGTGAATCAGCCGGATGCCGATACTTTCCATCGGTGATTCTTTCATCTGCATGCCAAGTAAGATGTCTTGCATCGGTTTCACTACGAAACATGCGCCTAAATCTCGGAATTATCGGAAAATACCATAAGACTTTTGCGGGAGATAATTTTTTCTTATATCGAGACAAACCGCATTTGGGGCACTCAGTTAACGTTGCATATTCGTTACGAAACAAAATGCAATCGTTAGGACAAGCATGTATCTTATCATAGCTCATGCCAATAGAGCACAACATTTTTTTTGCCTCATAGGTTCGATTAGGAAGAACATTATCATCCGGTAGCATTTCTCTCATAAGGGCCAACAACTCTGTGAAACTTTTATCCGACCATCCATTGCCCGCCTTTAAGTTGTACAACTTTAATACCGCAGAAAGTCTTGAGAATTTAGTGCAACCTTTGTACAACGGTTTCTCTGCATCGCTTACCATCCTCTCAAACATTTCAGGACAATCATGAAGATCTTCTTCCAGTGCTTCTACAATCTCTTCAACTCGATCACAATCATATGTTTCCGTGTCTTTGTCGTATGAAGCATAGGTCGTATTACTTTTTCCACTCGATTCAACATTCCCGTTAATTTTCTCACCATGAAATATCCAACACTGATAACTTTGATCAATTCCATGCCTCAGCAAATGCGATTTCAATCCATGTGCGTCAACCTTACCAATATAACAACAACGCAAGCAAGGACAATGCATTCGTCTGGGGTTTTCAGCGTGTTGAACAACATACTTAACGAATTCCGCAACCCCACTCTCGTACTCTTTGGTCATTCGATCGGCACAGATCCATGTTTTATCCATGGTTTTCCTACTTATTAAAGTAAACAATCAATCCAGACGAAAATACATAACTAAGGTAGTATCATTGAATATCCTAACAATTTTAAAGTTCAATTCATTTTAAACTTCAAAAACCTATACATAACCAATGTTAATATAAACGCCAATAACGTATCCGATACGCCAATATACCAACTTATAATTATTTTGTGCAGAGGAAAGGAGAATCATTTTCATACTAGTTTAATAGGATGGTATGAACTGAAGAATAATGCAAATAAATTTTATCTAGTTGGAGAAGAAAGTGCCACGTTAGAAAATACTTATTTATGAATATGTGCCTAACAAGAGTCTTGATTACTTTTTATTTGGTGAGACACTAGTCACCCTATGGTTCTTCTTTTAACAATTTTTAGATTGATGCATTATATATATTAATTGATTTTATTACATGAACAATTCAAACCTTAGAACAAGAATTTTTATTACTCATTCAGTTAGGATTGGCAATTGAGCATCAACAGTGTATTTTACAAACAAAAAGCAAGCATCAACAGTGTATTTTACAAATACTGATATTTCCCTAAATAACAGAGCATGAAAAAATGAAAAAATGCAGAACATACCGAAATGAAGGATTCTTCAAACACTTTCAGAAATGAAATATTCTCAAAAAACCCTTGCAATGCCTGAAACCATATGCAAAAAGAAATGAAGAACAAAATCTGAAATGGCTTGAAGAACAAAACGCAGAAGAGAAACGAAAAACAAAACGCAGAATGAGATGAACATACCGCAGTAGAACTGAAGAACTGAGACCGATTCTTCAAACACAAACACTTTCTGGTATTGAAACCGAATGCTTTCAATGTACTCTCGTTCGCAGTTAGGGTTCGCTGGAGAGGTTTAATCGCTGGAGAGGGAAAACAGAAAGAACAGGAACGAAAATAGAAGTCTGAATTTTAATTTTAATAACACCTTAGACAGCGCTTTTGTGGAAAGCGCTTTCTAAGATATACCTTAGACAGCGCTTTCCAAAAGCGCTTTCTAAACCCCCCCTTAGACAGCGCTTTTGGTTTTAAATATTTTTTTAATTGAAATACATTAAACAGCGCTTTCTCAAAAGCGCTGACTAAGGTCTATATTTAAAAGCGCTTTCTAAAAGCGCTGTCTAAGGGGGGGGTTTTAGACAGCGCTTTTAGAAAGCGCTGTCTAAGACCCCCCCTTAGACAGCGCTTTCGTTATATATTTTTAACATTTTCCGTGTTTTATTTTTATTTTAACCTTAGACAGCGCTTTCTTTTAAAAGCGCTGTCTAAGATGCGCTGTTAAAAAGCCTTTTTGGCGTAGTGAAAGTTCCTCATACTTGTTATGCATTTAAATTTCAATCATACTACACAATAACCATGAAATTTTCCTAAGTCACATGATCATCTAGCAATTTGACAACTATAAAAAATAATTTGAGGTTGAAGATTCTCTTATTCTCCTCTTACTGAAATTAATTGCCTATAAAAAAATAAACCATAAAGAATAGGACAATCAGCAAGTCACAATCAATCCTATGTGTGAATTTAGAAGTAGTTATGATTAAAGTCAATCACCAAGTAAAAATACTTTCCACTGTACTAATTAAATACTAAAGGACACCTATTAACAATAAAAAACATCAAATAAGTGTATGTGGTAACAATATATTACACCTACATATACACATGGATGTGCATTCTGAAAACTGATAACACAGTATAGCAACAAGATATTATGAATCTAAATTGCAACATAAAAACTTACAAAATCCAAGAAACATTGAAACATAACTGCAGTTAAAAGCCTATAGTTCATTCACAGTAGAATCAGCTTGATATGCCACATACCAATGTTGATGTATAGTGCAGCGATGAAAACATTCCAATCTGCTTAAATCTATGATCATGTGAACCTATTGTATCATCCTAATTCAAATGTATCACTATGTTTTTAAATAGCATGATCCAATTACAAAATGGGGATGTAGCTCAAATGGTAGAGCGCCCGCTTTGCATGCGGGAGGTACAGGGTTCGATCCCCTGCATCTCCATTTTAGCTTTGAGTCCATTGTGTCAAAAAATACTGCAATCATTATTAAAGTATTAAACAAAATTTCATTTTAGCTTTGAGTCCATTGTGTCAAAAAATACTGCAATCATTATTAAAGTATTAAACAAAATTTCATATTCTAGCTGTCTCAATAAATGCTTAGATTTTCTTTCCAACATGAGTCATAAGTTACCATTTTCAATATCCACAATTCTTAGTTTTTCTCCATTAGAAATTTTACACTCATATTTCTGGGGTTCAATTCCATTAAACTCCAGTGATGATTTTTGTTATTATATGATTTCTAACATATATTTTAATTTTTTTAATAATTTATTAGAAAAAAACCAATTTAAAATAAAAAATATTTAATACGATAAATATATTAAACTCCAACCATTCTTACAAATAAATGGCATGTCTCACCTCACACCTTTGAATATGACTATTTGTTTGGTTGAAAACACTTGAAACACTACCCGTACGAAAACGTCTTGTTGTCTCCTAAATCATGTGTATTTTACCTCTAATTTATATATCATTTTTTATCCAAAAACATCTTACCTTCAAAAACCCTCCACCAAAACAAGAAATTAAAATGTTTTGAGTGCATAGATTTCTCTTGACTTAAACCCTATACAACTAAATATATCATCTTCAAAACTCCCACCAAGTTATCAAGAAATTAATTTTTTTGGGTGTATATTCTCTTGGCTTATACAACTAAATATAACATCTTCAAAATCCAATAATCCAATAGTTATAACTATGTAATTATACTATACTCATTCGAAATCTAATAGTCAGTGTCCTTTCTTAAAGGTTTTCTTGTGTCACTATCAATTCATTTTAATCATTATTAGATTCCTTAACCCAAAATGATATACTTTATCATCCACTTAACCATCGAGTCTTCCCTCTCTAATGCTGATCATAGTCTAATCTCCACGTCAATCACTTGTACATGTTTCATCTTCATTTGTGTTATCTGCAACAAATTTTCCTTCACAATCTTCAACTTTGGTAATGTCTAAGTGTGGCATGATCACTATGGAAGAGATGAAATATTCAAACAACATCAAATTCTAAGAACCTTGATGACTATTTAACAAGTGAACTAATCATATCGAAGTAATAGAATTTATAATTTTACATCCAAAGAATTGTGATATTTCAACAAAGCGATTTATATGCTATTAAAAAGTAAATTGAGGGATTTTCATGTATGATTTGATAAAAAAAGTAAATGAAATATTGGAAAAGTTGATCAAATAAAGGCCTTTAGACTTTGTTTGGAGGCCTTTGTATGTTACTATTGATGTTAATTTTAATTCGTTGATAAATGATCAAGTAATCTATTTTTATTAATTTATTCGGTGTGACTGTGCTATGAGTTGTTATTAGTGAATCTTAAATACTTGAATTACAAAATGTTAAAACTATTAAAATTCTAGTTTGTCTAGTATTAAGCTTCTAATTTGTCTATTTGATGTAAAACAATGATATTAACTTGACACCATTCATTAGTATCAACAATATTAATAATAATGTTAATAAAAGGGATTTATTTAAATATATAAAGATAAATCTTTCCGTCTGAGACAATAAGTATTAAATAGAATTAATAGGATGTCGTTAATAATATTTTGGTGGGGTAGTGGCAATGAATATAGAAGGAGTTGTTAGAAACAAATTGAACTAACAGTTTAGGAAAATAAGAAGTTGAAAATTTTAGTGGAGTGTATATGGCCAAAATTAGATTAATGATGAAAATTATGCTAAAAAGATGGGAGAGTAAGTACTGAAGTTAGTTATAGTGATAATATAATAAATTAATAAATATTAATAATAATTAAATTAATTTATTTTTCTCAACTAGTTCCACATTCCTCTCAACAAAAACTCCCATAAATTTTAGGTTTCAGCTAGAAACTATTCACACAACTCAATACTTCACAGAAAATATTTTCTGATCACCAAACTCTCATATTTCGTTATTTGGAATCGTAGTTGGTGTAATCAAATCGGGAAATTTTGTCGGTTCATAGAAAAGAAATTTAAGATAAGGGATTTTCCCCATGTAAACCTAAATTAGACATGAATTAAGAATTGAATAGATATAACATTATATTTTCAGTGTCTTGGAGATCTAAGTAATTTACAAATTTTGATTTAACTGAAGTTGTATATTCATTTACAAATTTTGATTTAATTACTGTAAATGAATTGTGGAGATCTTTAGGTACGTTAAAATATGTGATTGGTGTTAATAAGTATAAGAATGGAAATTGGAAGCATGTACACGGTTGCTGCTATTGCGACTGAAAATTGGGAGTAATGATTAGATTAATTAGGTATATAATTATAACTAAGTAAAACAATGATTTATTAAGTATAATAATATATATAGTAGGTGAAATCTTTATTAGTTATTTGGGGTACTTGCTATAATTTTATGTGTGTCGATTGAGAATTCAATGCATATAGCAGTAGTATACAGATACATAATATGCCTTATCTTACTATTATTTAATGAACATATGTGGTTGTTTCTAATTTTATAAATTGGTGTCGGTAGTTTCTACAAACAATATACAGTATAAATTGGTGTAATCAAATCGGGAAATTTTGGTGTCGGTAGTTTCTACAAACAATATACAGTAATTAGACACCAATTTATAAACCTTAGTGGCGGGTTATTCTCCCATTTATACGGGATAAATTCTGTGTGGTGCCTTAATGGCGGGCTGAGATGTCCGGATCATGTAGCTTAAGAGCATGCACATTTTATATATAATATTTGGTGGTTGTGGTGGTTGCTAGTCATGAGTTGATTATTTTATGTGTATGACATGATGGCTACGATTCGGTAATAATAATTTTTGGTGAATTTTTCTTTATTTAGTTCTCTTGGACATGGTATGTATATTATATTTATCTGATTTTTAACTCTCGTTTAGTTTAGTTTGACATGGTTTGTGGTTAATGGAAAACTGACCCTTACAATAACATTTTAGGTACAAATGAAGAGTTCTCAAAGTGATTGGTGATTACTGATGTGTGCTCATGGGGAAGAAGGGTTTTTTAAAACAACACTATGTGGAAATAAATTCATTGTACTAGATTTTGAAATTATTTATTTAGCATTTTTTTAATGGATTAGAAGAGTGTTGATTTTTCGCTTGACGTTGAATTGATTATTATTTTTTTAAAATCGTTTTAATTATGTGTAAGACAAGTATTCTTAATAATTTATGAGTCATGCCTTGGATGAAAATCCGGGACGTTACTGTTGATGTCAATGTCTAATTGTCTTATATTGATTTTCAACAATTATGACAATTTAACCTTAGCCCTTATACTCAATCTCTTGGTGTACAACTCACTATTCTACACTACATCCCATAATCTTTTGGGTTAGTTAACTAGTTAAAATAGACGATAATTGGAATGTTAAACTCTAAGTCACAACTTATAATCTCTTATTTCTAATCGATTACTAAGTTGAACATTTACTTTAGGTAAAATTCGTACATTTATGGTCAATAATAATCAGTATGATTTTTAAGTTCTATATATGAATTTGTCAATGCATAGAAAGCAATGAACAAGAAAGTAACACAATAAAATAATGAAATAATAAAAGACAGAAAAAGTACAAAACACAAACATACAATTCCATGCATGTTCATCTAACAAATCCTAATCAATAAAAACTTAGCTACTCATACTAATAGGAATCATAACTGAAGTAATAAAGAAGCAATACATGAATCTCCAGTTAAAATTTGGCTTCCGGTGATGAAAATATTTGCTCCAGAGCTTAAGAAATTGCCTCCCTATCAAAATTCAGTCCCAAGAATGTCCATCCTTTTTCCTCTACATTTTCCCCTTTTATAGAAGTAAAACAAAACATCAGAAACATGGTTCCATCGCGACCACAATGCTTTTCGTCGTGCCCACGATGGTTCTCATAACGCCCACAACTTTTCTAATATCTATATATTTTTGTTAGCTTTCATTTTCCATTGATCCCATCTCAATATGAGTTACGAAATTTTAGATAAGACCAAATTTATGGACATACATCATGATGTAAATTATGCTGAAAATGTTATTTTCTTCACCATTCTCCATTTTTTTAAATATTTTTTTTGCTTTGTTTATTCACTTCTTCATTTTCTTCCTATTTCTTCATAAAAACTTAAACATAATCTACTAAAAATCATTAAAAAACATATGCATTTACTTAGAAAATTACATGATGATAGAGTGTCATCACATCCATTACCACCAACAGAAGAACCGACATGTGCATCCAAGACACTACAATGCCATGGATGGAGGAAAGTTATGACTAAAGAGTTTACAACTCTCATGACTAATGACATGTGTTCCTTAGTTCCTAATAAACCACACTTCAATAATGTTGGTAATAAATGTGTGTTTGGGTCGACATGGTTCTTTTATCTGAGAGAGGACTTTCTTAATGGTCAGAATGCTCACAATGGTGCCTGGATAAGGACTATCAGATCACTGCCCAATCATCATTCAAGAGATTTCAAAAAACTGGGGACCAAAACCATTTTGTGTTCTCAATTTTTGGAACAAATTGGAAGAACATCATGATTTTATGAAGAAAAAAATGGAATTTGTTTGAAGTCCAAGGTTGGGGTGCATATGTTTTAAAAGAAAAAATCAAATTGATTAAACATCAACTTAGAGATTGGAGCAAAAAGCATTTAGAAAATATGGAGGCCAGGATTGAAGATACAAAGAAAATAATCAACGAGTTAGACATAAAGGGTGAACGTGTAACACTATTAGAAGAGGAGATTAAAACTAAAAGAGAAGAAATCGTTCAATTATCCTCAATGTCAAACTTGAAGAGCAACATAGCATGGAAGAAAGCTCGCATGAAATGGATAAAAGAGGGAGATGCCAATACGAAATTCTTCTATAAATGTATGTTGAACAAAAAGAAAATTAATGAAATTAAATGCTTTGAAGTAAACAGGCAAAGTTGATCGAGGTGCATGAGATAAATAATGGGATTACCAATTATTTCTCAAGGCTATTTAAAACTCAGAAGATTAACAGACCGAGATTACAGAACTTGGCATTCAAATGCATCAATGATGCAGATAACGCAACACCTACTGTAGAATTTACAATGAAGGGGATAATAAATATTGTTTGGGAATGTGAGAGTTCAAAAAGTCCCTGACTAGACGACTTAGATTTTGTATTCATTAAAGAATTGTGGGACATAATGATAGAAGATTTTTTTAGATTCATTGTTGAATTTAATCGGAACGGCAGATTGTTAAGAGAGTTAATTGTGTGTTTATAACATTAATTCCAAAAATAGAGAATCCGATGAAACTGAAAGATTTCAAGCCAATCACTCTAATTGGAAGCATGTATAAGGTGTTATCAAAGTTGTCGGAAAATCGATTGGAGAGGGTGCTGAAAAAAGTAATTTCAGATTCGCAATCTACATTCTTAGAAGGCCGTTAAATGGTGGATGCAATTCTGGTAGCAAATGAACTTGTGGACGCCGCTAAAAGAAGAAAAAGAGAGGCCTTGTTGTTTAAGGTTGATTTTGAAAAGGCGTACGACTCGGTGGATTGGAATTATGTGTATTTCGAGATGAAGAAAATGGGATCCAGTGAATAATGGAGAGATTGGATTTCAGAATGCCTTCGGACCACTACAATTTCAATCTTAGTTAACAGAAGCCCTACGAAAGAATTTAGAGTAGGAAGAGGTTTGAGGCAAGGCGAGTTTCCTCTTTCTGATAGCACCAGAAGGGTTCAACATAATGATGTTAAAAGTACTCAACTGAAACTGTTCGAGGGGTACGAGTTCGGGAATAGTGATATAAGTGTGTCACACCTTCAATACGCGGATCATGGTTGTCAATATCGTGATTTAACTCCCAAAAGTGTACGATCTTACGATCCGACAACCAACCACCGCTCTAATTTGCATAAAGATTGTGAAAATGAATGGAGCATTGGAAGCGTCGAGGAAGATTGTGAAACCGGGATCGTAAGAGTTGGAATGATTTATTTTAGGGTCTGTTTTGGAATTTTTTGACCCGTTTTGGATTTGTTTTGACCCGACCCAAAAACTGACTAATTATACCCTAACAACATCGCTTTTTATTAGGGTTTTGGGACTTGGAATATGTTAAATACTCTTTTTGAGAACTGAAAAATAATTATCGTGAAAGCTGCCCAACCACCAAAACCATTTGAACTCCAATATATCTTCATCTATTTCTTCTACATCGATTATTCAAATGATGATTGGGTTTATTCTCTTCATTTATTTCCTCTATAAATTAAAAGAAAATCATTATTTTCTTCTCATTTTTTCCATCTTTGCACTCCAATATATCTTCCTTACAAAATAGAGCTTTTCAAAACCATGAGGAAGCTATGTTTTTTAATTTAATATTTTATATTAGGATTAAGTTAATAAGAATTTTATGTTAAGGTGTTATTCTTCCTAGTTATTTATATAACTTTTTCTATTTGTTGGGATCTTACGATATGAGTTACGATCCTATGATTTATGCTCTTTCCATACCCTTACGCGGATGATATACTAAACATGGGAAAGAAATGATGGAAAAATATGAGGAGCATCAAAGAAAATATGTAGTTATTTGAAGTGATATCCGGTTTGAAAGTGAATTTTCACAAAAAAACTCTTGGTTGGGGTACATATTTCTCAATACTGGTTGGAAGGAGATGCTCAAGTGTTTAATTGTAAATTTGAAACCGTACTGTTTAAATACCTCGATATTTCTATTGGAGGTAACCATAGAAGAAAAGAGATTTGGAAACCTGTGATGGAGGCAGTGGAGAAAAGATTATCCAAATAGAATAATAGACATTTCTCTATAGGTGGACGTATCGTGTTATTGAAATTTGTGCTCTATGCTCTACCTGTCTATTTTCTTTCTTTCTTCTAAGCACCGTCAGGTATAATTTCTACTCTAGAATTTATTTTTAAAAGGTTTTTGTGGGGTGGGGGAGTGGAAAGTAGAAAAACAATTTGGATTCATTGGAACTTGGTGTGCAGGGAGAGGGAGGAAAAGGGCCTAGGTTTAAAAGACTTTAGAGCTTTCAATGTCGCATTATTAGGAAAATGGATATGGAGATTTCTTAGTGAAAAACAAAGCTTATGGGTTACAAATATAGTAAGCAAGTATGGAGAAATTAACAACATATTGACTAGAGGGAAGAAAGTATGATCAAACTGGTGGCATGATATCAATAATTTAGAGAATGGGATGTGGGAATTTAAATTGCATTGGTTTTCTGAAAAGTTGTACAGAAAATAGGAAATGGAGTTGGAACTCGGTTTTGGAGTGATCCATGGCTGGAGGGCAGATTCTGAAGCACAAATACCCTAACATGTTTGGTCTGGATGTGCAAAAAGAGGCGTCTTTCAGTTAAGTGTTTCAGAGAAATGCAAAAGGAAGGAATTTGAATATCATGTGGGATCGAAGTCTTAATGAAGAAGCAAGAAGGTGTGTAGATGAAGTTGAGGAAAAAGCTCAATGAACAGTATGAAGCGAAGATTTAAAAGACAAATGGATTTAGTGTAATAAAGAATACTCGATTAAATAATCTTACAAGTTAATCTTAAAAGATAGTGTGATGGAAGAAAGGAGAAATTTCGCAGCTGCTTGGAGTAAGTGGATCCCGCTTAAGGTATCGACAATGATTTGGAGAATGTGGCAAAACAAAATACTGACTAAGGATAATCTCAAAAAAGAAGGATATTGAATATATCTCAAATATCTTGTCTGTTTGGATGTGGGAGGGAAGAAACTATCTCTCATTTATTTTTTGATTTCCCAAAAATAAGTGAGGTTCTGTGTGCAATTTTAAAATGGTTGAATGTTTATGATGTGTTACATAAATCAACGCGGGAAATTTTTATTCAATTCAGAGGTCTATTAGAAAATGGTAAGGTTATTTGTGAAAGGTATTACAGTTGCATCATAGCTAAAATGATGAAGGTGAATGATTTCATGGAGGGAAAAATAAAGGTGAATGAATTATTGAATGAATATGAATTTACAATTATGTATTTACAAAATAGAAACGACCAATGTTATAAACAAAGAATATGGGTCTAGATATATATAAGATAGAGACATGCCCAATATAAAAGGTTAAACCAAAAGAATATCATATTATATCGAATACCCCTATAAGCTTGGGGTATATGGAATATATCCCAAGCTTAGTGACGTTGGATAAGAAGGAAATTGTGTCAAGCGACTTAGTAAAAAGATCTGCAAGTTATTGTTGTGAGGTTACATGAAGAAGGTGGAATAGTTTTTGTTGGAGCTTTTCGCGGACTCAGTGACAATCCAAGTCTATATGTTTTGTACACTCGTGGAATGAGGAATTACTGGTTATGTGTATAGCAGAAGCATTGTTGCAATACCAGTTAGCTGGTTTTAAGAAAGGAATATGAATGTCAATGAGAAGGTTGGTTATCCAATGAATTTTACATATAGTTGAAGCCATGGATTTGTACTCAACTTCAATTGAATTTCTGGAAGCAGTCAGTTGTTTCTTGGACTTCTACAAGATCAAAGAATCTCCCAAGTAGATGCAGAAACCTGTGATAGATTTACGAGTATTTGGACAAGTTTCCCAATCAAAACATGAGAAAGCATTTAGCTACAAAGTGGATGAGCTGGAAAAAAGCAAGCCTTGGTCTGAAGATGATTTTAAGTAAGACAACACACGCAAAGCAACAACATAATGAAGATCAGTTGGAGAACTCATGTGTTGACTTAATTGTTGGACTGGATAAACAATGTTAGGACGTGTATTCAGGAGGTATATGAGCTAGCCAACCAATTTGCGATATCTGGTTGGATCTTGGAGAGGAATGCCATCATGTATCGTGAGACGATTATCACATGCCATTGGAGTCTTGGCTGGTTTACAACTAAGAAATCTAGTGGAAGCAATAAGATCAAGTGTGTATTTCTGTTGACTGATATTAATGCAAAAACTGTTGTGAGCTATTTCAAGACCCAAAAAATAGTTCAAGGTACCGAGGTCTTTAATGTTGAAACGAGTATGCAGAAGCTGTTTGGATTGAGTGATGAGATGCATGTTATTACCTATAAGCAAAATATCGTCAACATAAACGAGAATAAAAGTGAAATGGTCTTGTGATTTGTGTATAAATAATGCATGATCACAAGAACATTGTCTAAAGTTATTTTGGAGTAAAACCATGGACAACTTTCCAAACCATTGTCTACTAGATTATTTTAATCCATAAATAGATTTGAGGAGATTGCACACTTGGTTTGGAGGGGAGGAAGACATTCCCTTTGGTAAGGTCATGTATACCTCATCTTTTAAATCTCCATGAAGAAAATCATTATGAACATATAATCGATGAATGGAAAAATTTAAAGAAGAAACAAGAGCAAGAAGAATTCTTATAGTGGTGAGTTTAGAAACCGAAGAAAATGTGTTAAAGAAGTCAATACCTTGTATTTGCTTAAAGCCTTGAGCCACTAACCGTGCCTTTTGTCTCTATATACTACCATCGGAATGAAACTTAGTTTTGAATACCCATTTGAAGCCTATAGGGTTCTTACCTGGTGGTAAAATGGTGGGAATATTTAAAGAGGGAGGAATGTCAAATAAGAAAGGTATGGTGGATAGTTTTGTGGGATAGTGTGGTAAGGGCTATGTTGTATAGAAATATGAGGTGTATAAGGAAAGATATGCTCATGAAAAACATAATTTATAGAAATAAATATGAATATAATGTAGAGATCAAATATAAGGTAGTCTTTAATTCTCATTGTGAATCCTAAAAAGTGACATTTGGATGCCCTTGGGTCTAACTTATCTCTTTGTCTTGTAAGGGTGAAGGCATAAGCAATACATCCAAATGTTTTGAGGTTGTTGAAGGATGGAGAAGTGTTAAACAACAATTCCTAAGGAGTATGATTATCTATGGTAGACGTTCATAATATATTAATAAAAAAAGTAGAATGACATAATGCATAGGACGGAAAACACTTAAGCAAGTTTGCTTGGAATATGAGGGATATAGTTACTTGAAGTAAGTATCTATGTTTTATCTCTACCATGGAGATGTGTTGAGAGAGTTTTGTTGAGTTGTCTTAACACATCTCCTTTGGTGTAAAATGCCAAGAGAGAGGCATAGTAAGAGTGCATAAGAAATCCAGGTCCATTATCACTTCTAAGAACCTTGATTTTGCAAGAAAACTGATTTGGACAATAGGAAATAAAATTGTGTATATGTTGTCTAGTTTCAGATTTATTTGTCACGAGGAAAACCCATGTATATATAGATAAATCATCCACTATTGTTAAAAAATTACCTGTTCTGGACTGGGCCTTCAAGGTATAACTGGGGCGTGGGCCCAAAAACCCCTCAGGACCAAGGCCCAGTCATATCGGACAAATGCACATAATTGTCGGGCAGAACTAGATCCCACGAGCATATCATGAGGAGGTCGGACACCCACCTCGAACTGTCACATAGGCGCCCGGGAGACCACGTCATCCACTCGCGTGCCACATCACCCAACTGTCCCCCTTTTTATCTCCTGAAAGATAGGGACAGTTGGACCAGGGATAAGACCACGTGCTAGGTCTTACACGCTCCTACGCGTACCTTGCCAGTTCTTCTTATGGCCTAGCTAATCCAGTCCAAGGAGGGACTTTGGCCCAGCGTTGGGGGCTCACTATAAATACCTTTTTTCATTAAAGGGTCGGGTATTCTGATTCACTCTCTCTTTACCATTATTATGTACCTAATCTCACATAAGCTTCAGAGTGTATTGCAGGTACACCCCATTTCTTTCTTCCACCTCACTTTGTTCGCGCTCGACCCCTGGAAGTCCCTTCTGATCAAGTAAGATCAATACTTGTAACCATCCATAAAAGGAATGAATATGGGACCCCAAATGTAAAGCTGTCCAAATGGTCTAGACCCATTGGACCAACCCATAAGTCCGAAATTTTAGCACGGGTGAGCCATAAAAAGTATTAAAAATATACTACCCTATCTTTTTGGGTCAGTCCATCGGGCCAATGTTTTTTATAGGTCGGGCAGGACCGGCCAAACGAGCTTCGTTCTAGCCCATTAAAAACATTACTCCATCCGTCTCACAATAAGTGTCCTCTTTCCAATTTTTATTTGTCTCAAATTATTTGTCCATTTAGATTATCAATGTGATATTTATTATTTATTTGCTTTAACTTACCCTTATTTATTGTATTTTAATTTATATAATTACTCCACTATCTATTATTAATAAGGTTAGTTTAGTAAATAATATTCATTTTATCATTGAAATCAACACAATTAATCATTATATTAAAAAGTGTGAAAATCTCTAAGAGAACACCTATTGTGAGACGGAGGGAGTAAAAAATAAGAATATTTTAATAAAAAAAATTAAAATACTATTTTATTAATTTTGAGAGGAAGTTTCACTAGTACATAAATGACTTTTTACATCGGGCGAAAATGACTTTTTACATCGGGTCTAGGTCCGATGTAAAGTCAGGCGATGTAGTAAATCAAAGATATTTTACATCGGTTTATGGTTCGATGTAAAAAATACACCAACCACATCGATTTAACTTTTAAGTCTGATGTGAAAAAAACTAAAATTGGATTTTTTTTATATAAAAAGGGTTTTTTACATCAGTTGTAACTAAAAACCGATGTAAAAGGGTTGTTTATTAAATCGGTTGCAAACAAATGTATCAAATGCACCATAACCGATAATTTACATGGGTCTGATGTTTAGTGTTGCTTAAAATTATAAACGCACCATGTAAACTTTTTTTTACATCGGTTTTGGAAATGGTTCGATGTGAAAAAGGCACCATGTAAACTTTTTTTACATCGATTTTAGATATGGCCCGATGTTAAAAAGGTGTTTTTACATCGGTTTTGCTAATAACCGATGTAAAAAGTACTGTAGTAATTCTAAAAAAAATGACTATTTTTTAGCAGTTCCTTGTAACTTTTTTGGTACCTAATTTGTCATATTTTTCCAACATCACCCAGACCATAATTAGGTCACTATTTTCCATAGTTTCCCAACATCACGTAGACCACATTTAGGTTGCTATTTTCATATTTTTCTCACCAATCTAATTTCATTGCACCAAATATCTAGTGTGTGTGTGTGTGTGTGTGTGTATATATATATTCTTCAAAATTCTATAATTGATTTACAAAAGTACTAATATAGGATACACACAAATGTACTAAATTATAAGGAGGTTTACATGATGGACTACTACAACAACAAAAAATACACAAATATCCAACCATTTATAAGTATTTTCCCCCACTTGAATTATCGACTTACAATCCACAAGAAGATGAGTTGTAGCTTCGGTAGACAACACCAAAATCGAATTTTATGACAATAAATAATAGCACCAATTAACATCAACAGACAACACCAAAGTCAAGAAACTCAAATCAGATATATATATATATATATATATATATATAGACAATTCTCTATATCTCACCAAATAAAGCTTAAACTTTATATAACTCAAAGAAACATGTTGCCCAACGGAGTCGCAAATCATACAAATCATCTTCGGTTAATTCTTTTGGGTCATTAAATACCTACAACACGTAAATAACAATATAGAGTTAGATGATCCATGATTTCTTTCTTATTAAGTTTTGGTTCGTGATTTGCACAATGAACACATGGATAGAAAAAAGCATATCAACACTTTTTTCATCATTACTTTTAGGAGGAGGAAGATTTTTTTTGGCATTATTTTCAGCAAACTGTAGAAGTTCCTTCACTCCATGTTCGTACTCGAAACTTAATCAATTAGCTTTCATCCAACTACGATTCATACCTATGTTCCGAAATTAATGCATACAGAGTTAAATCATTAAGACGCCTACAATAGTCCATCTCTTGGGAGAACAAAAGTCTTTACGTGAAAACATATGACATGCATAAAAGAAGAAGTGAGAAGTTATAAATAATGAAAAGAGAACATGCAATATCGTGTGGCCGGATGACTCACGGTTGAGTGAAAAGAGTGACGATGTAGCAACAAATGCAGAAATACCAACAATGTCCCTATGTAGGAAAAAGCAAACTGTAAGAAGAAATATGATAAAAATAAAATCAGAAAAATATAATAACACAAAATTCGATCTAATTAAAAAACAGTAAAAAATTAATTAAAAATAGAAAGAAGAGGAATTCGAAAAAACGGAGGGTCAAATTTTTTTACGATCGGACACAATTTTTCCAAAAATCAATTTTTCGACTCTAAACGCGAGAAGACCAAAAACGTGAGAAACCTATGGCCTAAGCGCAACAACACTAAACCTAAGACTTCAAGGAAAGTTAACTGATGTAACATAAACCCATAATTTTCCTACATCAACCCAGAATTTCAATACAATCAAACAACAAGTCACAACACAAAGATAACTGATGTAACAACCAATGGCATAAACATATACATAGCTGAAAAGGGTCTAGGTCCAATCAAATTATAAGACATAAATTATAAGACATACACATTAAATTAAAACCAATCGAATATCACTTCTCAACTTATTAACAGAAAACAAAAACCCCATAGCTATCATTAACAACACACACGTTGAAGACACATAAATCAACAAAAAAAAAAACGAAAATCATGTGAAGTAAAAGTACAAGAGAAACAGAAACAATGATGATTGAAGCAAAACCTTGAAAAAAGAACGGAGGTCGTGAATCGTGAATCGTTTTAGGGTTGCATCGTTCGGTTGTGCGGTTGCGTGGTGGTGGATGCGCGGTGGAAATTGCATGGTGGCGGATGCGTGGTGGAGGTTGCGTGTTCGTCTTAAGCTTTTTCACAGAATTCGTGTTTGGAATGGGAGGCGTTTGGAACGATAGTCTATTTTAGGGTTTATTGAATTTTTTATATATTTTTTTACACCGGTTAATACTTTCAACTGAAATAAGGCCCAATTGTTGGGCTTGGTTTTCAAATCGATTTAACTAAAACCGATGTAAACGCCACAAATTTTGTTACTTTTCAAATCAGTTTACTTATAACCGATGTAATAGCCATGTTTATTATTTCCAATTTTTCAAATCAGTTTAATTATAAACCGATGTAAACACCACACTTTTCAAATCGGTTTCCTGAAAACCGATGTAAACGCCACACTCATGCAATTTTTTTAATCGGTTTCTTAAAAAACCGATGTAAGAACCCTTATAATTTTTTTTATCATTTACGAAACTGCCACCGTATTATTTTTTACATTATTCGAAATAAAAATCTGATGTAAAATCATATTTTAATTATTTTTCACATCATGTAACTTGAAGTCTGATGTAAAATCATTTAACCAAATGTCATTTTTCTAGTAGTGTTTGATAAGTATTAGTTAAGAGGATGAAGGAAAAGTTTGATAAGTATTAGAGTGAATATTCAGTTACCCTTACACTTGAAAATGTTATTAACCCAACATCAAAGTTTGATTTTTTGAACTTTTACTTTAAGAAACTTGATCCAAGTGGCTATGGAGACAAGGTAAAGAAAGTGAATGATGGTTTGTATGATTTCTTTGGTGCATATCAAAATAATATGGTTAAAACAAGCTCATCAAGAAATACTTAATACTCAATTATTCGGTTATGTATGTGTGAATGTATTCTATTTTCTCTTAAATTACATTACGTGACAATTGTTAGATTCACCAAGTGTTCACCGGACTTAGCCAAAAAATCGTTTATTTTATAATTTTTTTTATATCTATTTTGAATGGTTAGATGAGTAATTATTTTTGTATGTATGGTTGTATTTTATCATCTCTTAATTTAAAATTTAAAATTATAATATTGAAATATATAGATGGGCCTGAACCATCGGGTTGCACGACCCATAAAAAACTGGATTAGACTCAATTTTTTATAGTCCATGAAGTAAACGGGCTGACCTACTCCAACCCTTTATAATTGTTGGCCCATCGGACCAATGCGGGCTGGGTCGTGCCGATCCATTTGACAACTCTACTCAAATGTCCATGGGCACTAAAGTAAAAAAATATTAGATGTAGAAGTGCTAATAGAAAAAGACAATTTAGACTGTTTAGATAAATGGCAAGTATGAAAAACATAATTTTTATTGAATTTAATAGGAGGAAAAGTTTTAGACATGGTATGTAACATCTCATTGGAGGGATGACCCAATCTATGGTGCCATAGAGAAATATCTAAGCTATTTTATATCCTAAGAAGTAACAAAATTACAAGTATGATTAATCGTGGAGGGAGTAATAGGGAGCCTATGTAAAGTGTAAAGATTGTTATATGTTGGGTGACTTGCAAATCGCCTGCTTGGTAGACACATCCTATATATCAAAGGAATTGTGTAAGAAGGTTATACTATATTGAGAGTTATGACACAATTTAGCAATAAAAATAAGGCTGAATTTGAAGTGAGGTATATAAAAAAAACAATGATGTAAATGCAAAAAAGAATCAAATATAACAGTTCCAGAATAATGAGCATTTATAATAGTGCAATTAGGTAAATGAATGGGAACAAGGGAAATCCTAATTAAATTAGAAAAAAACACTTGATCATCATCTGCAGTCATGATGAGATGCACCTGAATCAAGAACCCAAACAGAAGAAGAGTTAAGGGTACCAGTTGTATTGACAATACATGAAATCACAGCTTTATCATCATCTGCAGTCTTGGCATGTTTGGACTTTTGCTGGTCTTTTCTTGATTGTTGAAGGAGTTGCAAGAGATGCTGATAGTCCTCCTTGGAGATAACGGGTTCTGCAGATGGTGGTTTGGATTCTAATGAAGGTTTGGGTTTTTATTGCGGCAACCAGGTGAAAATCCATGCTTAAAGTAGCAAGTATCCACAATATGATTAATTTTCTGCAGTTGGTACACACCATGGGAGTTTTAGAGGTGACACGAGTCTTATTCCTGATGTTGTTGTTACCAGCATACAAGACTACATGATTGCTCGTAGTAGGGTTTGTGGAAGTAATTTGTTGTTGTGCAATAAGGGAATAGACTCGATTAATGGAAGGAAGAGGATCGAGAAACAAGATTTGAGTTCCGATGTTCTGGTAATTGTCATTTAAGCCTTTCAAGAAGCATGAAACGTATTCCATGTGTTTGAAATTGCGCACAACTTTGGATAACTCGCATGTACATGGAATCTGGAAAGAACATGAATGTGTAGGTCGTAAATCTTCCAATACGTCCCACATAATCTTGAGATCCGTGAAGTATCTTGAAAGAGAACGATCATCCTGTTGAATCGAATGTAGGTCACAAAGAAGATTAGAGAATCGAAAATGGTTACCTTTGGTGAAGCGGTCGCGAAGGTCTTCCCAAAGATTGAAAGCCAAATCAAAACAGATGGTGGATTGAACAATGTGTGGAGAAAGAGTGTGATTGATCCAAGAGAGCACCATACTGTTAGCATGATCCCAGAGTTCATAATTCATAGAGACAGACCCAATATAGAAGATTAAACCAAAAGAATATCCTATTATATCTAATAAAAGGCTCAAAACGATTTGGTGCGCGTATATTTGGTCCATGTGGAAATGTCGGAATTGAATGCAGAAAATCTGCTTAGATAATATTCAATCATTGTCTTGATTATGGCTAAACAGTAAGTCGACCGGCATTAACTATCCTCATGATTTGTGGATATTAAATCCGATCGAATGTTCTCGATATTTGTGCGGCCGGTTCCAGAGTCGTGGTGTTATCGGGAAAGGAGCAGATCAGTTGGTCTTTTAAGCTGCTGAATTGGTGCAGGGTTGCCAAGCTGTGCGAGTTCAGAGACTCCTTGTTTTTGTTTGTTGTTGCTGGTCTGTTAGTTGTTAGCAATTTGTTCTTTAGTTGTTGCTGGGAGTTGTTAGCAATGTGAATCCTTATCAAATGCACTAATGCATTGGCTAGAAAATCAATATTGAACAAAGATTCAAATCACAACACACATAATTACATATATCATAACTATATATATAGCTTGTTACACCAATGAAGTACAAAACAAATCACATATTTTTTTCTTAACTATTTGTTTTCCTTCAAGATTATATTTCCACCAATAAAAAATCATATCAATTAACTTGAGTTTTCTCATGATGTCTCTCTATTCTCTACACAACTTGAGTAGCACCACTTGAAGCCAAAACTCCCTCTCGTGTAGTATTTTCATCTTTATAGAGACTAAGTTTCTCTCCATCACCCCACAACGCATAAGCTTCTTCCCCATGAACAGCATCATCTCCAATAAGCAACTCTTCCTCAGTCATTCTCAAAGGAACACAGAAACCTACAACTACACAAATAATTGAAGTGGCAACAATGTTCCATCCAATGATGAATAAAGCTCCAACTATTTGTTTGAGGATTTGGACACCACCGGAGCCTCCGTAGACACCGCCTTTCGAGTTTGTGACGGGGAGAAAGAGAGTACTTAGCTGTGGCTCGGCGAAGAGGCCGGTGAGTATACCTCCTAGGAGGCCGGCCACCGCGTGTGTGTGGAAGACGGCGAGGGTGTCGTCTACCTTTTGAAATATTGTGAACTTTTTTCCAAGAACCATCATTGTGTACCATGGGACACTTCCTGATAGCACTCCCATTATTATGGCTGCCCATCCTTGAACCAGACCTATTCACAAACAATAAATTTTTAGATCAAATTTAACTATCTAAAACTTTGAATTTTTTTTTATGTAAAATTAAAAAAAAAAAACTAAATATAAAATATTCTTGGTAAAAGTTGTGCATTTTAATTTTTAAAAATTAAAATATAATATTATTTAATAGTTAATTTTCACTTTTAAAATTTTAAATTTATGTCTGTAGAGTACAAGTTAGTAACATATTTTTTTATAAATATAAAAAATATATACTGGAATGATAAATATGTGTGTAGTTAAATAAGAAATTATAGTAGAAAAAATAATGCTATTTAAAAATTAATAAAAATTATTCTATTTAATAATTTTTAATTAATAATTTGTAGTACTCTTAACTCACGTGGCTTATAACATGATTTTCAGCATAATAGTACTAATATTTATCAATTGAGTTATAGGGCAAATAAATTCTTTTAATTATTCTTTATACAAATAATATACATAAATAGTATGTGTATCACTCTAAAATTAATATTTTATGTTTATAATAATTTATTATACATAATAATAATAATAATAATAATAATAAAAATGTGAATACTCTTGTATCCTTGAATTTAGTTGGATATTAATATCTTTAATCAATCAAAAACTATGATTCAATGTTATGTCATTTTATTATATTATTTTATTTTAAAATAAATTAAAATATTCTCACAATTTACATTAGAGATACGGTACCAATTACTTATATGGATCTCTAAGAATTTACCTAAAATAATTCAACAAACTAAGACATTATTGTTTTGGTCCGTGGTGTAACACGTGGAGTACTTTGGAACATTGAGTGTTTTTTTCTTTAATCTTTCCATATATGTCCATACATATATCCATACACCTTAATGCTTAAATTAAAATTAACCGAACACCAAGTGCTTAAAAAATACTCAATAATGGTGAATAAAAACATACAGAAAAGTCAATAATGGAATCTATTAGTATATACTATTATTGGGATCCCAAGTCAAGAGTGGAATATCCCAGCCAGTTTCATGCCAAATTGACAAAACTAAAATAAGATGAAGTAATAATTAATATACATAGTTGCATATTTCTTATACTAACATATGAGAGTACTTACCGGCTCCGGGAGTGATGCAAACAAGACCAGTGATCATGCCTTGAACAGCTCCAATAACAGATGGTTTCTTGAAGTATATAACATCAAGCCATGTCCAAACCAACAGGCTTGTGGCTGCACAAATGTTTGTGTTAAGAACAGCCATGGAGGAATCAGTGTTGGCTGAATAAGGATCTCCACCATTGAAACCTGCCCATCCTAACCAAAGTAAACCTGCCCCTGCCAACGTTAGTAACACGTTGTTTGGTGGGAATCTCTCTCTGTCCTTCTTTGATCTTGGCCCCACCTATATTGTTTTCAAACTCAATGTTACATTACATTTTTGTTCTTTGTTTTTGCTTCCATGATACCGACCTAGTTAATTCATTATTTGTTGATATATTTGTCACCATTCACAAGTTTATAATTAGATATATAGTGCTACTAAATGATTGAGGATACATTAGTACACACACTACCAAACAATAAATAGATTTATATAGTTTTATATCATTAACAATTTAAATTTATTAGCATTATGAATGAATGGACAATAATATTTTGAGATTTTTCAATCTATCAAGTCAATGCATGTAGAAAAAAAGGATTTTCTCTCAAAGATTCCTTGCATTGCCAATCCAATAGTTTAATCATCTAATTTTTTCTGCTAAATACATTAATACAAAACACATATGATTGGGTAAATCAGACTCGTTCTGTATCATCCAATTCACACGATTCAAAATCCACATCTATAATGAAATCATGCATAGTGTAATATGAATATATTAAAATTAGAAATAAATTTTTAGTAACACTTATAGAAAAAGCATGGTAAAAAAGAGAAAAACTTACCCAATAAGCAGCAGTGAAACCAGCAATACCAGAAGAAAGATGAATAACATAACCACCAGAATAATCCATAACACCCCATTGAAACAAAAACCCCCCACCCCACAAACTAAAAGCACCAACAGTATAAGAAAAAGTTAACCATAGCGGCACAAACATCATCCACGCCTTAAAACTCATCCTCGCCAAAACCGAACCCGCCAAAATAACAACCGAAATCGCCGCAAAAACACATTGAAACCAAACCATAGTCGCCATCGGATAAAACGGCATAGCTTCAGCGGTTTCAACTCGGCCATCGTGATAATTATGCACCGTGGCGGGTAGCCCGGCCTGATTGATAAGAAATTTCTGGCCTAAAGCCGGCCCGGCCTTACCCCAAAAGGGTAAAAGCTGTTCACCAAATGACATCTTATAAGCCCATGTAACCCAACAGATTATAACCGCCGCAAAAGCGTAAAGTGCCATGAAAGCTGAGTTGACTGCCCATTTCTTTTTGACTATGCTGCCGTAGAGGATGACGAGTCCCGGCATGCTTTGGATTCCGACGAGGGTGGCGGATACCATTTGCCATGTGTTGTCTCCTTTGTTTAGCCAGTCTGGGACTGCTTGAGTTGTCCATGCTTGGTAGGCTATCGGCAATGGAGGAGAAGCCATGGATAGACTTAGAGTTACACAAATACAATTCACAACCAGATACACTATCAATGGAAACTATATGAACATGGCTTTATATAGAGAGCTAGGATAGTAGTGTAAAAAGGTAGAACTAAAACTCGTTGACCTTCAAAAATGGTTACATGAATATTTGAGATTTTTTTTTAAAAAAAATGTGTCATTGTACAACTAATGATAGTAAACAAATTTTACTTTATACTCTTACATTCATCCTATATTCTTACATTCATCCTATATTTATGTATTTTTAAAAATTCTAATTTTATTCTTTTTATTCTTTTTTTTACTTTTTACTGCGAAGTCAAATGGGTTCAATTTTTTTTATCGTACACGACGAGAATCGGAAATAGTAAGGTAGAGATTTTCGGATTGTATATTATTTTCAAATCGGAAGTAATAAGATGATGTTTTTCGGTTTGCAATTTTTCTAAACCGGAAGTAGTAATGTGATGTTTTCCGATTCCAATTTTTCTAAACCGAATATAACAAACTGATGACTTCCGGTTTGCAATTCAAGGCCTGATATATTACATAAATTCTCAAAGTCTCAAATGTACCATAAGAGAGGTATTTGGGCTATTAAGGCAAAAAACGACGATACTTTCCCTCACCATGATCCCAAACCTAAACCCGAAACTCCTGCTGAGAAAACACCCAAATTTTACCTTGTTTATGATGTGAAGAAATCCCTTCTCAACAAACAAAGCCTAAACCTACCAAACTCAAGTTAATTTTCATCATGAATCTCTCTTTTTCTTATTCATATGTTTAGGTTTTAATAGATTTTTGTTTTATGTAATTCATTTTTAGTTTGACAAAGTCAAGTCGTGGCCGAATAGTTTTGTTGAAAGGATGTTCGAATTTGAAAGATTGAACGAAATTGAAAATGCGGAAAAGTCCAAAGGTCAAACACCGATAGATTTAGCCGAAGACAATTGTTTTAACTCTTTTGTATAATCGAACAGTTCAATGTAATTTTTTGAAGTGATATATAATATTCAATTTTGGTTCACATATATTGTTCACATCATAGCCGGAGACATTTGTTTTTCCTCATTCACACAAAATACTATAATGCTTCTGGAATGCTGTCAAATTATATCAGCAAAAATTTTGCAGGTATATCTACGAAAGCATCAAACGTTGACATGTTCCACAAATATACTTACAGATGGATCTCATTAAGGAGCATTCTGCAGCTACATCTCCGAAAGTAGATAACATAAAAATGCTTGGACCATATTTACTTTTATGTCAAAAACATCAATGTATTATCTATTTTATTTTATAAATGTTGAACTTATGGTTGCTATGTTGAATGTATGAAGTTTTTGTCTATGGGTTTCTTCCGCGTCTATTTCTATGAAAAACTTCTGTAAATACATCTATGAAACTAATTAAAAAATGTGAAAAGGGTTCGTCCAAATGTGCATCAACAGAAATAGAAATGATATCTTAGAAAGTACGCATGATGCCTGAGAAACATAAGAATTTCCCTTAGAAACATCTAATAAAAAAGAAATTTTAAATTTATTTAAAATTTAATATTTTTTAATATTTTTAATTAAAATTATAGGAATGAACGAAATAAAAAGTATTATTTTTATTTTTTTTAATTAATAATAATAATTTATAAAAATAATATGTCATTTAAAAAAATTATAGCAATCATTTCTTATTTTAATCGGGTTAAAATATCTTTAATACTTTCGTTCAATACGTATCGCTTTTAAAAAAATTACCATACAAAAGACAGCAATCTAAAGAGCCACCATTTGCTATTGGTATCAGTATAAAACTACATATTAAAACACCACAAGTGACAACAAAAATCACCATTTGTAAATAATTTGGATTTTCCTTATGTTTTATTGATTTTTTTTTAACGGAAACGACAAAATGTATATTCGTAAATTCTTTGAGAAATACATAATAATTTACAATAAATTATATAATAAATTAAAAATTACATAAATGTTAATCATTAAGTGAGTAACAAAATAATAAAAATAAACAATTCATCTAAAATAAAAATTTAATGACTATCAAATATGAGTAACGTGCCGACGTTAGGGCTATGAATAAACTTTGCACCCACTGAAATCAATTATTTACCTGTATAATTATAGTTATTAATTAAGTTCATAATCTTTGACTGAGAGTCATACATCTAACATCTGTCACTACCAAAAGTTAATGACTTATATAGAAAAGGAAAAGTCTTAAAATGAATGAATTGTTATAGTTTATCATAAAGTTCACTAGATAGAAACCATTTTCATTGGTTATAAAAGTCATGCATGTGAAGATTAATGTAAGCACATGCAGTCAATTCCTTCGCTATAAGAACCACCTAGTTTGAGCAAGCTCTTAAATGTTTTAGTCAATCTTAGATCGCATATATGAACCTTCCAAATTGATACTCATACAAAATCACAGTTGACTAAGTCAACATAGAATTTTCATCCAAAAATGCAACTAGCATAGAAATAGTGGCAAACTGTTAAGTCAAATAATAGAGACAAATGTGTAGAAGATGGACTAGAAAACTATGAATGGACATAAAATTAAGTGTGTGAATGAAAAATGATAATGAAGAAAGTCACTAAATGATAAAGCATCATATTTGTATTGGCCACGGAATTGATTAAAATCTACTATAATGGTTATGTTCAGATACCTTTCTTGACTTTAGAGAGTAAAAGACATAATTTTTTTTGGAAATCTACAAATAGTTACAACTAAAAATGGAATTAGATTTGTTTTATTATTTAAAATTATATTTTATTTTTCATTTTCATAAAAATATTAATTCCTATGATTATGATTATGTTGTAAAAATAATTTTACATGTACATATAGATATTTTATGAAAATAGAGTTCAAAGATAGTGCACCATCGGTGTAATAAAGTATTATATATACAACTAATCAAAATGTTTATAATTGTCATCTATTATCTATTATCAGTTTTTTTTATAAATAAAAATATATTTTATTCTGATATATGGTTGTGATTGGTTGACAGTGTAAAATATTTTACACTGTCAATGCATATCCCTTTTTCTCATGAAAATATTTCGAGCTAATATTTAAAAATGATACTTTATAATATATGAAAATATTTTATTTTATCCAACCACCACTACCAGCTACCGGGTAGCTACCGGGTTGTTCTGCTATTAAGTCTCACGTCATTTACATTCACACTTCATATGTCTAATCTTAGATATGAGCGTGTGTATAAAGAGTCTCACATTAAAAATGATATGGTCTCAAGATATGTTTACAAGTGTGTGTAGATGGGTGGGGAGAGGAAGAGGTAATCATCACCTTATAAGTCGGTTTTATAGGGTTATGTATGAAGCAAGCACAATTTTTAATATGATATCAGAGTCTATCAATCAGACCACTCAAAGTTGATTAAATTGGCACACGCTTTGTCGGATTTGGAAAATGCAATCAACACGGTGAGTGAATTCATGCATGATTTGAGGGTGAGACACTTGCAGGTGGATTACTACATATCTCAAAGTCACTCTAGGAATATGACTCTTATTTAAAAGAGGTGGAAGTCTAATTATCGAGACTTACACAAATGTTGATTATGCAAGTTTATTGATAGATAGAAGATCTACTTCATACTATTGTACCTTCTTGTGTGTAATCATTGTTGTGCAACACATAATCGAAGCTCACTACATTGTCATAATAATAAACCAAGCAAAAATCAACTGAATCCATCACCAACTCAATTTTTCTTCTCAACAGACCCATCTCCCTAAAACTTGTTGCCATTACTCGAATCATAAAGGTTTGATTCGAATCACATATTGTTTGATTTGAATCAGACACGATTTGTATATTTTGGAAGTTTGGCTTTGTAAATGTGATTTGAATCACACATTTTCATGACTCGAATCACATAAAGCATGAGTCAAATCACATAGTTGTTTTTTTTTGTTTCTTGGGTCTTGATTCAAATCACTTGATCTCTTGACTCGTTATATACTTTTTGCTTATGACTTGAATCAAATAAAAATTTCTCTCATTTTTGTGCTAGATCTCCAACACATATAAAAACCATTTTCTCAAAACTCATTCATAATGTTGAAAAAATATACTCATTCACTAATGATTTAATATTCAAAATACACTTATCATATCAACTTTCAAAAAATATTTGAATTTTGTTTTGATTTTTACAAACAAAATATTTTATCTTCTACCTCTAGCTTTGTCAATGTTCGTTTTGATCTAACTGCCATCTTCGAGGTGTGAGATATGTGAAGAGGATTTTTGTTATGATAAACGTTTCCTTTGAAGATTTTTTGACGTTTTAGGGGTTTGCAAATTATGTGTGTGGTTGTTGCTGGGTTGATAAATTAAATCCAACAAAAAAAGATTATTCTCTCCATAATTAGTTTGGTAGTGTTGCGTGGAAGTCTATATACAATGTGGGATTTCTTCTCAATCTTTAGACAAACCTAAGCTCAAGATGCCTATAGGGTCGAATAAAGATCGCTAATGGAGACTTGGAGCAGCATTCTTGGAGCTAGAATATTTAATTCGATTACAAGTAAAGATTTCACAAGGATTTAGAGTCAAATATTGTGTACAAGCCAACAAGGATTCAGATAGAATTTATATTTTCAGTATTATATTGATTGTGATTGTACTAAACATCTTTGTTATGTTTTTCAAAATCATAGTGGAAGAACAACAAAATTTCAATGGATAACCATTAATTAGAGAGTGGAGTAAACATAGTGAGGGCAATTGTCGAACCATTGTGCATCAAGTGTACTATCTTCTTATTCTTTCTCTATTTTAATTTTGATTAAAATTGCATGATAAGGTTTATTGTTTTCTTAAAGCCCATGTGGTTAGATTTTATTGCATTGAAAGCGATTCCAATCATAAGTGTAGGTTTTGCTAGATTGGAACTTGGAATTATTCTTCTTAATTAAACCTATAAACTGTAACTCTATAATTCTTATTGTATTGAAGTCTTACGTTTACACATCTCAGGTAAAACATTTGTAATTCTATATATTAATTAATTGTATTTGGTTACTTGATTTGTCTATCTTTCAATTTTGTATATTGATTTAGTATTATATATATTTCGTTCAAAAATATACTTTATACGCATTATGTTTCCGTCACACAAACTATTTTTAAACTCTGATACTTTTTGAAATAAACAAAAAGAATTAATCGGTTAAATTTTAAGGAGATCTATTCACCCCCTCATCCTTTAGATTGTTGTAATCTTATATTCTCAGCCAACACTTATATAATTTGAAAGATGATATAAGATACCATGTAGGGATGTCAATTTGCATTTGTTAATGAGGATCCTCGTGGATAATATCTGTTCGGAGCTCCAAAGTCGGGGATTTTTTCCCTGTGGGAACGGGGATGGAGGTAAAATTTTCCCCAATTACATTTCGGGGCGGGGATCGGGGAAACACCGTCGCTCCGCGGATTCCCCGAATTCAGCCAATTATTAATTATCTTTTATATATATTTATGATATTATATAAAATATAATTATGTAATTGTATATTTTTTTATAAAAAAAAATATATTATATTAATTAGAAATAAAGAGTCATTACTCATTAGAGAATATTTTATTTATTAATCCAAAAAAAGTGGACAGATTAATGTTAAATGTCTTTTACGTCTCTTCTTTTTAGAAAAGTTTTTTATTCTCAAAACTCTTTGTCTTCTTCATTCATCATTTCCTCTATTTGTATTATCATCACAACAATCACTCTATTTTGTTAATTCTCATCAACACAACAACAATCATCATTGTGGTACTGATATTTACACTCTCTCTATCTCTTTTTTCAAATTTGTTTATAAGATTATTACCAGAAGTTTATATTTGTGTGAGAATTTATTGTTTAGTTATGAATTTTTTATTTTAGTAATTATTACTATTACCAACTATTTCTATTACGATTTACGGCAAAACCTAATTACAACAAAACTAAACAAAACCTAATTTTTGTTTTGTATTTTTGTTTGGTTACCAGTCAATATGCTCATGGTTGCTTTATCCTATACTGCTAGGGGCAAAACGTGTTATTTTATCATGATGCCAAGACTTTTTTTTAAAAAAATAATAATAAATATGCAAAATATAAGTTTTTATAAAGAAAAAATAATGAAATTTCAATTGCATAGTTTTGATCGGGAAAAAAAAATTAAGATTCGATGTATGTGGATCTCCATGAATACCGTGGGGATGTGGATGGGAAAAAAAATTCTCCCGTAACAAAGATCGGGGACGGGAACGGAAAATTAAGATTCACATGTCTTTTATATTAAACTCCCTAACCAATTGTGCCTTATTCCTTACACTTTATCATTGTTGGGGCCTTCCACCAACAAAATGATAAAATCATTATCATGAATGAAGGATAATTATCAAATCTCTTGTGCAAGTAAAAATCGTTGAAATTAATACCTTCTTTCATAACATATCATTTGATCACCAAGGCATGGGTGATCTAGACACCTTAATTTTGTCTTATTTGTATGCATTGTATTGTATGCTATTAACTTAAATGTCACTAGTTTAGTTTATTCGTAATTTTATCTACTTTATTTTTAATAAAATTTGTATTGTTGTTAGTCCATGTACTCCATCAATTTAGATGAACGAATATTATTTTATTTTTATCCAAAAAAACTAAAAATAGAGAAAGATTATTTATATTTCTAAGCAAATAAAAAATAACAAAGGAGGGAGACAAAAGTGATATAATAATATTTATAAATTATTTAATTTTAATTATTTGAATTAGGATATTAAACATATTTTTTCTACTTACAAGATCTTTTTTTTACTTGTTTTATATATATAAATGTTAAATTATTAAAATATTTGTTAAATTTCCTAAATTCTTTTGGTTGTTTTTTTTAACATTAACATATTTTTGGCAAAAAAAAATCAACCTTCTTTTTCTTTTTTTTATTGATATTATTTGATTTAAAGATTATTCATACAACCAATTAAATGCTTACAATTGTTTTTTAAATTAAAAATATATTTTATTATGATTGGTTGATAATGTAAAATTATCAATGCATTTTCTTTATTTTCTTATTTATTTATGAATTAAAAAATATTATGATCTGGATTTAGTTCCCAAGGTAAAGCGCTGATGTTACTCAAAATGTTTGAAAGAAAAGATTGAACAATTAAAATTAAACTGTGGCTGCTGGGATTCGAGCCCAGGTCTCCACGGCCACAACGTGGAATTCTTACCACTAAACTACAGCCACTTGATGTTAGTCGTTTATGCAAAACTTAATATAAATTGTTTTTTCTAATGGATCTTTTAGTTACAAAAATAAATTTCTGATGAATTTTAGTTTCAAAAGAAAAAGGATGAATTTAGCTCCCTTTATAGCGTCAAAGACACCATACCATACTTTTGGATCTATATTTCTCTAAATCATATTCTTTCTCATCTCAGTTTCTACCTTTTCTTCTTCACATTCTCTTTTATCATAATTAGGTAAATAAACCAAAGGCATGGTGTCTGCCATAAAGGCACCAAAGCCTTGTCCAAAAGAAAAATACTACATATTGAATTCACATCCCATCGTATTAGGTGTTATCTTAATTTTATTATGAGAAGTACTTTTGAGATAATAAGGCATTCCCTTTCATCTTAAGTATTAACAATAACAAAATTATGTGGCGTGGTCTAAAATATAAGTAAATTTTAAATAATATTAATATTAATAATAATAATAATAATAATAATAATAATAATAATAATAATAATAATATTACATTTAATGTTATTATTCCTAAAACACCATTTCATTAATTTATTTTATTTTTCGATAGTTTTTATATTATCTTGAGATGTCTAGTTATTTTACAAGTTAGTTATATTAATATTTTTGTTTGAATAGTTTTTTTTCCAGTAAGTTGACGTATTTTTGTTTTTCGTTTTTTTTTGGATAAAATTCTTAAATTTTGAATTTTATTTGATTTTAGTCCCTAAAAGTAAAATCTGTAGATTTTCTGTGGATTTTCCGACGGATTTTAATTTTATGGTCGAAAACCAAATTAATTTTAACATCCATGTATTATTTCCAACAAAAAAAATTCAAGGACGAAAAACAAAAACACATCAACTTATAAGAACCAAAAGACTATTTAAGTCTATTTTTTTAAAATTACTCAGCAGAGAATATGACATGAATTGACATAGAAATGCAAATGACAATCAACATTATTAGTTAATTTTGTTATGGATATTTGATTAAGATGATAATTAGATATGTAAATATGTAGGGTTAGAGATGGACAAATAACAATGATACTTGACAAAGACTTAAGAATGTTAGATCCATTTGGAAAGTAGACAAAAACAAGAATTATAGTTTTAGACTTTAAAAAGATGTAAGGTTGAATGTTATATGGTCTTTGACCTCAGTATCTAAAATCCAAAGGAAATTATGCTTACTGTTGACATCCGATGAATGAGATTCAAGGGCAAAATGATAACTGTTAGCAATTAGTCTTGGGGTTGGAGGTGAACTTTTACTGTAGAGGCAATCATAGGTTATTATTATAGTCCTCGTAAGCGAAACCAAATGATTGAACCATGATGAAAAGAGTCTGAAGCATTGTTGTCAGTTGAACTAGCGTTTGGTTCATACGTAGATTGAGTCTTACTCCTTGCCTTGAATTCAGAGGAGAAACTATGTTTGACAAAGCATGTTTCAATTGTGCGGTTAATCCTGCCACATTAAATATATACCCTATTGCGTCCCTTTGGGGTATATGAACTTTGATTCTTCTCTTTAAAGTTAATATTCTAATTCATTCCACTACAACTTCCTTGATGAGAATTTAATTATAATATGAAAGCTGACTCGGTACTTTCAAAAGTAGATATTTTTAAAGATGCATAAATATTCATCTCTCTCTCTCTCTCTCTGAATAACTAGTGAAGAAACTCTATCAATGTTGGATAAATGATTCATCTTCAAAATCTGTGATTTGGAATGAGAGAAATTTTCACTCAAACCTTTTATGAATCGTATAACATCGTATTGTCATCGATAATGTTTGACAGAAGCGATAACACCACAAGAACAAGCAGTGGAACATGAGTAAGACAAAATTGGATGATAGTTTTCTATTTAATTCCAAAATACTTTTAATTGGGTCAAACAATAAGAAACATTACCTTGGAAAAATTTATAAAGGTCTTCTTGAATATCGAAGATTTAGAATATGTCATTTTGCTAAATAGAAACAGTAACTTTGTCCTAATAATGTTACTAATTTAAATGTCTCTTTTGATATCTTACATGCAGACTTGCTATACCATTTTTACTTTAGTACATAAACATTTTTTAACCTTAGTGAATGATTACAAAAGATATACTTGGATAATCTTTCTTAAAGCCAAAAGATCAAACTAAAAATAAACTTATTTTATTTGTTTTCTATATTAAAATCAATTTCATACCACATTAAAATGCTTGAGATCTAAATTTTGTATTGAGTTCTTTAGATTGTCTGATTTTCTTTTGTCCAAAGGAATCTTACCTCAAAAATATTGCATTGAGACACCCTAACAAAATAGAATAGTAGAGAGAACACAAACACATATTGAATGTAGTTAGATCTCTATTTTTTATTTCAACATCTACTTACTAAGTGGAACTTTTGTATTCATTGTGTCATCCATATCATTAATAGATTACTCGACCCTCAACTTAAATCAAAAAGTCCTTATGACCTTTTCATTTGTCATTCTTCTTATATGCATATCAAAGTCTTTGGACGTTTGTGTTTTTGCCACATCTTTGGATGTGTGTTTTTACAACAAACTTAGCAAACCAAAAACAAACTAAAACTAACCCCAACAACTAACTAGAACAACAAAAGCAAGTAAGTTAGCTTGTGCTCCAATGTAAAATGGGTTAAAAGTGATTGGGCTTCAACTAATATATTAATTTATAATAAATTTATCACATTGAGAACGTGTCATCGGTTTGTCGGTGTAGTGTGGAGATGTAGAGATCAAACATAAATGCATGACTCTTTGAGAATGGAAGTCACCAGTTAACCTAACCCTTTAGAAAGCATGATTGTCAAGGCACGTAATTCCTTGCAGTACAGACTAATAAGAAGGCAGAGTGTTGGACATATCCAATATATTTTTGTTTGATTGTATTATTTTGTATTTTTATAACAAATTATTATATGACTTTTTTAATAATTGAGTATTATGTTTGAATCAATTAATGCATGCGTCTTCGTTCTATTTATGATCTAACATGTTCTAAAATATGTTGACCTAAAATATGTGTGTCTAAAAAAAATCAAATTAAGTAATAAAAACAAAACAATTTAGTATATAAGGTATTTTGGATATGCATCTCCAAATATACCCAAATAGCATACAAATATACATCTTCAGACTATATTTTGTTCAACATTGAATGGATATCATAAATAAAAAGATTTGTGATTTTTTATGGGTTTGGAGATGCATCTCCGAATACATAAAAACATTTTTGAATTTTCAAAAGTGTGAGAAAAGATATAATAGAAAGAACATTCTCCTTTATTAAAATGTATTAAAATTGTCTCAACCCTATACCAATGTTATCATGACACCAAATCAAAAAATTCTCTAGCTTTTTTTAGAAAAAAATATTAAAATTCTTCTTTTTAGTTGTTAAATTTTGTTGTTGTTGTTGTCGTCAAGTTATGCTTTATTGGAGAATAGACGGATGAAAAGTAAGATAGATAAACACTTTTAAGATCATTAAGAGTTGGTTTGCAAACCGATCAACTTTCACTTTACAAAGTTGAACAAAATAAATATTAAAATATACTTCAGCCGTTTTATTATTATAAATTATTTTTTATTTTTCATACATGTTAAGAAATATAATAAAAAATTATAATAATTGTATATGAAAAAGAAAAATTATAAAAGATTTTATAAAATTATCTTTTATTAATTATATTGAAAAGATAAATTTACATAATTAAAAATAAAAAAAATAATAAATATTTAAGAATATAATATATAAAATAAATTCATCGATATTATAAAAGAATTTATATTGTGATATAAAATATTTTCCAAAAACAACTTATAATAAATAAATAAAGATAAAATATAATTTTAGATAAGTCCAAAATTACATTACTAAAAATTGAGAATTTTTTTGGTTTTTCACCGCGGTGAACATCCTTAAGAGTGGGAAAAGTAACTCTAAATACAATGAGACAACTATAAATAGATGGAACAAAAAAGTAAATTCAACTTTTATCCTATAATTATAAATAAAATTACACCTTCGTTAACATAAACAGTATTAACTCCTAAATATCAAGATACATGGTTTATCCTTCTAGTTCTACATCTGCCAAACACCAACCAGAACAAGGAACAAATTATTTTACAGAAAAAATAACAATAATAAATTAGAAAGAAAGAAGAAAAAAAGTGTGGTGCCGGATGAAACCAATATGAAATACAAAAAATGTTAACATGGTGATTAATCAATCCTTGAAACATTACCACTCAAGCCTTCATTTCAGATGCAACCTGTGAATAAGATTCCTAAAAATGGCAAGACTGTCTTCTCTCTGCCAGCAGTGTTATTATAGAGTATAGATGTTGTGTTTAGACTAAACTTCTTGTGGTTTAAGCACTGCACTAATCACTTGAAATGATCTTGACGTATAACCGCTATTAAATTAAATGGTGATACATCTTCCTCCCTTTGTTTCCAGGATTCATTGTTTCCTTGTATATACCATGATACTCTTGGAGACAGTGGTGAATATAAATCTGTATGTGAAGAATAATCGTCAGATTATTCGTTTATAACTCGAAATAATCTTTCTTTGATACACTACTAATCATACAATATTCGATAAAGACCTACACAAACAAGCATCACTTTAGTTTCATAATACATTTAAGTGTCTGAGATATTACCTGTATTGACTGGAGGATCCGGCTCTCTTGTACTATGCAATAGAAATGTTCCGGATAAAATAGTTATGAAACCACATAGCTCTGAAACAATACTACCTATACTTTGACCAGAATAGTCCTACAGGTAGGATTAAAAATATAATTAAAGCATAAATGTCTTGTTGTTGATTTTTTTCTTCTTCGAATTATGGTTCTGTAAAACACCAACCTTAAACATGATTGCACTGGCTAATATTGTAAAAGCTGTGAACAATGCGTAATAGATTGGAGAAACAACTGCTGTGTTAAAGTTATCCAATGCCTACAACCGTGCAAGAGTTGATCATGACAGAAGATATATTGAAGATCAAATAATGAGAAAATTGTGACAAATGAAAAATATGGAGACAAAATTCAAGTAAATCAATTCAGGAAGTGGCTTCAGATCATATAGCCTTCAAACAGTTACAATTTGATATGAAAATTAATTTAGAGTGAATATGCAATGGATACATGGAGTGAAAAGAATGGCAAGAAAAACAAAATACAAACACAAAAGCTAGATCATTTCCTATAACGGAAAGATAATACGATCTTACTATCTCCTCCTGATCTGTTGCAAGATCTTGTCTACATCTATTAAGATCATAGCAATAAAAGTAACTAATCTAGACAGTAGGATGGACAGGTACCTATCGTTTACAATCAGTCAGCTTTCTTATGGTAAAATAGCAAACAATGATGAAGGAGTTGATAACTAAAGCTCACTGTGAAAAAGTTCTGATACTCGTCCTAGAAATCATCAAATCCTTGGTTAGAGGATTAGGTAGTATAAAATATTAATCAATGTAGCAGAGCAAGGAAACGAGTAAAAATGAAGATTTCTCACATCAATATTTCTTAAGCAGTCTCATACGTAAATGTACATCTTTCTTGAATGGCGAAAATTAGAATAATGTGAAACAATAATGTAGGGTTCACTTAGTTTTCAGTAATCAGAAGTTTCGTCACAGCTAGAATAACACTCGTAAAACGTAATGCTAAAACTATGTTCTGGTAACAATAAATTAAGTGATACTGACCATATTAAGGTAATTAAGTTGGACAATGATACAAGTGATAGCAACCATTGTAAAAATCCATGTCTGAAAATATAGAACCTGGTTTGCACCTTCTAGTGTAAGTTTTATCGCAATGCCAATCGCTTTTACGCTCATAACCTAAGAGAGAAAAAAAGGAGTTTTATCAGAAGTTAGAAGTTAGAGCATACAAGAATATTGAAACAAAGATAACAAGGTAGAGTCACTTACAGTTAAAGACCCAATTATAGAGCAAATTCCAATATAAACCAAAATATTAGTTTGGCCATAGCGGGGAGCACAATACAAAACCAAGAATAATGTTATGGCAATTGCAGAGGCCGTGTACATGAGAAATGCTGAAGGACAAAAATCAAAGCAATAATCAGGAAAATCATATATAGGCACAGACTAACGGAGAATAGATTACGTCACAAAAGACGGTTACCAGGCTGAATGGCCAATTTCCATATCTGTTGTACAGAACTAAGCGACCTCTCTTGCGGTGCATGGAGTACAATAATAGTAGACCCCAAAATGCATATAAGACACCCCAGCATGCCCATTTTTTGTAACTTTTCCTTCAAGATAAAATGTGCCAAGACAGCACTAGCCAATTTCACATAAATTGTTAGCTCCGCAAGTAATTCAAATGGCTAATTTGGCTAAAGGAAAACAACAAAGTTTACACTAAATCCTAATAGAATGATCTGTAGGATATACATTTTAAGTGTAATCAAACACCGACCCTGATTCTTTGACACCGGTAATAATTTGAAAAAATGAATTCACATTTACATGGCAGTGTATATCTAATAAACCCTAAATGGAACAGAAATGAAAATTTACCTAACAATAATAGTCAAAGCACCTAAAGGAGTGACAAGAACAGCCGGGGCGTAAATGTATGCTACGAAATTCGCTACCTCTCCCACAATCACTGTAAAAAAATCTCCAAATCAATTCAATTAAATAACTGAAAACAACCAAAAAAACTGAAAATTGAAAAGTGAGGTACATACTGGTAACCATTCCGACCCACCAGAGAGGCTGAAGCAAATAACCATAGCCACCAACACCTGAAAATCACAATGCAAAGATAGAACGATGAAGAATTTCCGAAAATCGTTGTCGAAAGAAAAGGGAGAATGGTAGTTACTGGCACTGGGACCGTTGACTCTGGCGAGTTGAAGACCCTTTTTCTTGATGATGAAACTGGAACCAATGAAAGAACTGGAAACAACTGCTAACACAAACCCAGTCAAATTGCTGGAGAACATCTTCTCAGACAAAGACGGTGATTAAAATGAGAGAAGAAGGTAGCTGAATTGATGAATAATTGAGAATTGAAGTCATGAGAGAGAGAGGGAGGGAAACCCTAGATTATGATTAGGATTTGAAATAGAATTGTACGGATAGATGGATGGACGAATGAATATAAAGTTGGTGGTTCTGTTTCAAACTCCAAACGCAGACGAACACATGGTGTTTCCGAAACGACAATCACAATAAGATTTCTGTATTTTTTTTTGGGGGGGTGTTAAACTTTTGGCGCACTTGTCTCTGTCTATACTGTCCACGTGGTTTTCGTGTGCTAATAATTTATCGACAAATTAAGAGTTTTGATGTAGTATTAGTTAGGTTGGGTGTTAAACAATGTAAAATGTTGGAATGTTGGATGGTCTTGGAAATGAGTGTGTATTTTTCAGAATTTGAAATAATTTCCAAGTTCGTTCTAATTTTTAAAATTAAATCTCTATTAAAAGATGTACTATTAAAAGATGTACTAGTATAATATTTTCTTGAAGTTATCTTTTATCAATAATATCTATATATTATATAATAAAATTTGATTAAGGGCATGTTGGAAATCCTCAAAATTAAAGTCTTCGGAGTTTTGATATTGTTCTTTAGAATATGATCTTCAGAATTTATCGTTTATTAGTATTTAGAACCTTCAGTTTGAGCACAAAGTCTTGAAGATAAACATTTCTTTAGAGTTCTTCATACTAAGTCAGAGTCAGAAGTTTTGAGCACAAACGGTCTTTAGAATCGTTGTCTAGTAGCTTTGACTACTTCTTGAAATGTGTTTGTTTCTCTTCAAAGTCAGAGTGCGTTGATTCATAATATGATGATGTCACTCGTCATAGCTTCAGAGTCAGAACCTATTAAACAACATCTACACACTAGACAAAAATCATTAGTGTACAAAATTATTTTTTATCAATCAACACATTTTTATCATCAAAACAAAAGGTTCGATGTAGAACCAAAACTTGTTCTCACAATCTACCCATTTTTTATGATGACAAACCATGTATTTTGATGAACAATTTTACATGATTTAATCACGTAAAAGTTTTAGAATGAGGTTTGTAAGCTCCCCCTGAATTTTATATTGCTAAACATTATTTTTCAGCTTAGAATACCAGAGTTAGGCTTGCAAACTCAAATTCAATACTTTAAAATAATTTTAACACATATAAACTCTTATAAATCAAAATGAAAGAAGTAACTTCCCTTGTGGCATAAGCCAGGTTGCTACAACTCTTTAGACATAAGTGTGGTCAATATCTTCCAGTATGGCAGCAGCCTGGTTTTAGTGATGAAGTAATATCCCAGATAGCAACAACTTGGGTACAGAAGTATTCTTTCAGAATTTATGTTTAAGTCTCAAAGCACACTTAATAAAAACCTTCTGATTTATGATGTCAAAGCATGATTGACCAGAGCTTTCCCATTTAGTGGTATCAAAACAAGCTCATGGGTATCAGAGCTATGAGTTCAGAGAAATTGACGGACTTGTTCAGAGCACTGATTTTAGAACGAATTCGTCTTAATCAAAACTTGTGTGTGTCTCATTTCTTATATGTCTGATTCAACTTCGATTTAGATGAAACATTAAGTTCAGAGCTTTAGAACCTGAGATACTTTGTCAGAATGATGAACATTTTCAAAGTTCTCAGAAAATTACCAAGTCTAAATAGTTAAAACCGTGCTCGGGTTATCATAATAGGATTTAGATATATCAAATTCATATTCTCTCTCCCCCTTTTTGTCATCAGTAAAAAGAATAATAAGACAAAGAAAAATAAACCAAACAAAACATAATTTCATTATCCAAAAATGAGAGAGTACTCAGAAGAACCAAACATAAGAACAAAACAAAGATAACACAAAGTTTAAAATTAAAATAAAATAAAAACTAAGGTTTGAGAAGGTTTTTGGGAAGTCTCAAAAGAATCAATGCAAGCAACCCTTCAGTTTTTGACGTATTTTCCTTCACTTATGAGTTATCTACCGCCATAAATTCCAACTTCTTCATAACAATGTCATCACCACCTGAATTCTTCTTGGTACCTGATCTGACCTGATCAGAAGGAACCTTCAAGTAGTGAACAACTACGATGGAGAAACTGAGAGGGAGGGTGTACATGCAAGGTACTCCGATGCCAAAGTTAGAGAGAGCGAAAGAGTGCAAGTACAGAATAGTTAATAATAAAATTAGAATATATGGCCCTCTAGTGAAAGAGGATATTTATTGTGTGTCCCCAGCGTTGGGCCAAGATTCTTCTCATGGGCTGGATTAGCTAGGCCCAATTAAGAACTGATAAGGATTGTGTAGGAGCAGATAAGACCTAGCATGTCATATTTCCCTTGGTTTAACTGCCCCGTAATATTATGAGAAAATAACGGGGGCAGTTGACTGAGTAGAGCACGTGGGGGAGATGCTCTCCCCACGTCCCTATGTATGGACACGTGCTCGACGGATGAGGCATCTGCCTGATACGCATTGCGTCGACCCAGTCCAGGACAAACACCCTTGTATTGGGCCATGGATCTGCGCTTGATGGATTGGGCCTCTGCTTGACACACGATACGTCGGCCCAATCCAGAATAGGAGCCCCCTAAGTCGCATCTCCGATGCTGAGTGATGACTTAAGGATAAGTATGGTCGGGCATGCGATTTACTGGTAACAAGATTGATGGATGTCGGGGACATTTTCCTGTGTCCATTGATGTTTGTTTAAGACGGTGTAGGCGAGGCTTTCATTGGTTTCGATTCGTCGATGAGGATTACCTACGTTTTTTATGGAAGTCGCGCATAATGCTTTCTACGTTTTTGTGACGTCGAGGATGTGTGTGCCTGAAGCTTTGGAGTTCCCAAGGGTGACGTGTCTGACTTTTTCGTTTCCCATCATTATGGTATTTAATGTGTCGCTTTGTTTTACGTGTGACGGTGCATTAAATGCCTATGACTGCCTAGGGGAATCTAGGCAGCCTAGGTAATGATGGATAGGCACGCCTTCCCGTACGGAGCCTATAAAAGGGTTGGAGGTGAGGGTTTCCCCTCATTCCCCTTTTCAGTTCTCAAATCTCCTCAGAAGTTGACCGAACGTTCTCATGTTCTCACCGGAAAACTCATTGATGTCGTCCCTATAATCGTCACATCTCCGTTGGCGACATGTCAAGTAAGTTCCTTCTCCTTCTAGTAACCAGTAGGTTTAATCTGCATTTTTTCTGGTAGTTTCATCCACCAGTGAGGTCGAGGAGGCCCCTCCTCCGGAAATTCATACGAATCTTCCGGTGGAAAATTCCCTCAAAACCGTCAAGGAGGACCCTCCTCGATCGTTGATTAAGGGAATTCTGATGAATGTCTCGGGCGTTCTTTGAGTTTGAGATAAATGTCTTGGGCGTTCCGATGGATTCCCGATGAATGTCCAAGGCAATCTAATGAATTTCTGATAAATGTCCCGAGCATTTGTTGGATTTGCAATGAACGTGTCAAGCGTTTCTTTCCTCAGCTCTGGCCTTTGCCCTTTCACTTGAACTGCGGTGGAAGGGTGGATTTGATGCGACGTCGAATTCACCAATTTCCTCTGTTTTTCAGGTAATGTGGAGGACGTCCATGCAGATGATATCGACAAAAAAGTGGACGAGGATGAGTTATATGACTAAGATTGTGATGCAGGCAGAAGTAGGCTTGCCGCTCCCAGGGCGCCCAATTTGTCTTGGGTTGGTGAAGAGCCGCTTGAGACGGGCTCCCGCTTCGTGCTTGATTTTTGCACCGCTCATACGGTCGTGGAGAACTTGGCCCCCGAGCGTCGCTTGGATGCCAAGGAACTTAGGTATGACTCGTTTCAACATTCTTTGTAATATTAATTCCACTAGTCTGACTTATGAGTTTCTTAGTTTTCTTCGATACGTGCATGATATTTCCCGTACTTCCGGAACCATACACTTTAGGTTGCTTAACCATGACTTTTCCCTTACCCATGAGAGAATTAGGAAGATTTTCGAATTTCCATCGGTTGCCAGAGCCGCAACCAATGCACCCTTAGAGAGTGAGTGGCAAGGCAATGTCTTCCAATTTTGGTGTGACATCACTGGCCTAACCACTGACAAGTGGGAAGGACTTAAGGCCACTTCAATTCAAAACCCGGCCATTAGAGTTCTTCATATAATGTGAATTCCAAAGACCTGTATTTCCTTCATTGTACTATGAAGCAAACCCCTGTAGACCCTGTACCATTTTTCCTTGCCCACCTGGTTAGTGTGTCTAACAGAGTCGGAGGACCCATTTTCATAGGTAGCATAGTCACCACCATAGATGAGGCCCTTAACCTTGAGTATGTAGTGGATGAGAATTATTTTGAGAGTATCTTTGCTGACCTAGATTACTTGAAGAGTATGCGGCTTGTCAAAAGCTTACCTGATGGCAAGTATCGCATTATGATTCATGACCGTGAGCATCATATCTTTTCTTTACCTGCCCCTGCTTGTATTGATGTGCATGTGACCGCTAACTAGTTACTTGCTAATGAGCAAGATGGCGGGGATGCTACGAGACAGGCTGCCCAGCAGACCCGTCCTCGTCCCCGTGTTTCTGATGCACCCGATCCTAGTACCGCACCACACACTACACCTATTTCTGATGATTTTACATGAATGCGAGGATCGCTGGATCATATTTTATCTAAGCTTAGGTGTAAACACCCCAAATTTGCCCTCACTCATTATACCATGGCTTGTGATATTTTCATATGCATAAGTTCAATCATAGCATCTCATGCCACACTTTTGTTTCACTGCATTGCTTCTAAGTCATCTGCATCTAGGGTTTGTGATCTGAGTTATCCCTGAGCCATTTGAGCCTCTCCAAGGGTCTTCAATCACTTCAAAGGGGTCCATGTATGTTCAAGCATCATATTATATCCCCACAAAGTCAAGAAAGTCAAGGGATCACAAGAACTGAGAATGGCATGGAAGCAGAGCCAGGTTTAACTGCACAGATGACCTAGAATTAGGGTTTTGGTTTCAGAGGCCATAACTCCAATTTTTTTGGCCATTCTTGTTTCTATTGGTCTCTATATGTCACAAGGATCATGCATATCAATTTTCATGAAGAAATTCAATGGGGAAGGCATCTAATCAAGAGTTGACTTCTTGAGCAAGTCAGTGCAAAATCAGGGCATCTGAGGCCCCCAATGACCCAACCAAAGGGTGTTCTTCATCATTTTGAATGTGTTTAATCTTTATTTGATCATAGAAGATGTTAGAAGTTCACAAAATTGAAGAATTTCAAGCCATTTGCAAAGTTGCCTTTTTGGGAAAATGACTTGTAATGAAAACTTGTCATTTTGGGAAACTTTTTCAACCCTTTCTTTTTGATTCAAAAAAGCTTCAAATGAGAAAACTTTGGTCATGAAAGTTGTAGAATGGATCATTCCCTTTTCAAAAAGTACAAGAACTCATTCTAATTCATTTTGGATCAAAAGATATGGCTTGTCAAAGTTGAGGAAAATCACATAATTTCAAGTTTTGCACCAAAGAGGCAAAGTTGCAAAACCTCTTGTCAAGGCAAATTGTGACTTCAAATGGACTTCTAACCTTTGCACAAACATAAACCAATGCCTAAAAATCAGAATGCACCAAAGATTTGTCCATTTTCATGACTTATGCTTCAAGTAATCACAAAAGGGCCAAAAGATCACAAAGTTGCAAAACCTCTCCCAAACCCTAATCCACTTGCTAATTGGCCTCAAGACTGATTCTATGGCTCTCCTCAATCCTTGCTGCGCAGGACACCCCTTTGTCCTTGGCCTACCATTGACCCATACCTCTCTTACACCTAGACTTGACTTTTTGCAAAAACCCCCATACCAATCAGCCTGTGCCACCACCAAATCTCTGCCCTATCACAGTTTGATAAGTGGACAAAATGAAACAAAAACCACACAAGAGGCAAGCCTGAGCACACACACAAGTCAGCATACACAAAAATCCCTCCCTTTGCATTTTCTATCGAATCTCTCAACTCAGCAACTAAAACTTAAAAATTCTTCCACCATTCATCTTAGAATGCATCACTGATCACAAACCACCCCCTACTTTGCCTTGAAAGCCATCATACACCAAATACGATTTTTTCCCCTCTTGAACTAAACTGAATCAATCTCATAAACTAGCCACTCTAAACTCCAACCAAGCTTCAAAGCTTCCTCAAGAAGATCATTGGAGGTGATTGGAAGCAAAGAGCTGGCCAGAAAGTTACAAACTGAGAAAGCTCAAGCTCAGGTACCTCAAGAACTTTTTTTCCAGAAATGAAAATTTAAGTTCCTAGATTGTTCCTTGTGCCTTGCTGATCATTCTGATGTTTTTACTTTTTGAAATGGTTAAGATTTGAGTGTGTACTGGTTGTCTGAAACTTTTGCCATTTTTAAGTTTTGATTCGAATCTTGCTTTGTAGGTCATAGAAATTTGTTTTAAGGGTAGGTTTGGATTCAGGGAGGTTAGAGGGTTTGATCTGGAGCTTTAGAGCTCCAGAAATGGCCTAGGGAGAGAGTTCCTTTTTTCGTCTCGCCGGAGAAGATGACCGGAACCACTGTTCCGGTCATCTGAAGGTGATTAAATTAGGGTTAGGGTTAGGCCAGGTTTGAATGTGAGCCTTTGGATCCTTTTTCCCGCGCGCAACCAACGTCCCAGATTTCATGATTTAGCCCTAATCAGTGTTTAATTAAGTTAATTCAGTTTAATTAATTATAAAACAAAAATTAGCCAGGTTTGAACTTAGGCCATTGGATGTGGCGCCAAGTCAACCTTTCCCAACCCAGATTGAATCTCAGCTCTCCATTGTGCATACTTCCATTTATTCTAATTTTTATTTTCATTTTCTTTGCATTTATTTATACGAATTATTTAAAATAGCAAAAATCATTTAAAAATTATGAAAATTTTTGTCAAAGATTTCATTAATTTTTAGAACCCAAAAATATTTTTATTTTTTTATTTTTTGCATTAAAAATCATTTTTAAATTATTTAAATGTTTATTTTTAATTAGTTAATGGAAATTAATTAATTAAAAATGCATTTAGGTATTTAAAAATCACCAAAAAAATTCACATAGCATTTAGAAACATTTAGAAACATTATCCAACTCTCAAACCAAATTTCTTTTTTTGTTCTTGATGCCTTTTGATCATTTTCATTGGAATTAAATTCATTTCAAGGCAATATTTTTGTGCAAACTTTGAAAAATCCTTTCTGCCAAACCTTTGAGAGTTTGATGATGGTTCTTCTTACATTGCATTCTTCATGGCATGTAGTTTATAGGTTAAAATTGGTTTGATTTGATCTTGCATTTTCAATTTGTTTGGTATTTTTCTTTGTGAGGTACCTTAAAACCCTAGCCAACTTGAGAAATTCATAACTTTCACTAGGTTAAGAGTTGAGTCCCCTCCTTTGGGCAGTGAACTTGTATGGGTTTAGGGTATCTTTGATTGCATTTTCAATTTTTTTGTCATGTCATAAGCTTCTAATTTTGAATTTTGCTTTGTGTGTTGTTCATAAACCCTAATTTGTGCCATCCTTTGCATCCATCTTCCATTTACTTGCATCCAATGACTTGCCATGACATTTTGTGCATCCATATGATTCATAATACATCTTAGGACATATTAGAATCATGTTTGATCATTACATCTTTCATTTGCCATGTTATATGTCCATTGCATTTCATAACTTTGCATGTACTTTCATGGTCCAAAGCATGCCTCATTTGCAATCCTTATGCTTGTATGATCATTCTCATCTCTTGTCATGTGTTTGTATCATCTCTTAGCATCATCAACATCATGTAATTGCTTCTGACTTTGGTTTGCATCATGACATTTCATCTCATTTGCATTGCATTTCATTTCTTTTGACTAACTTTTCAGGTGGTAAGTTGTTTTGAGAAGTGAATTTGCATTCACTTCTCACAATCTCTTCTCATCTCTCTTGCATCTTTGCTGAATTTTATCTTGTGTATTGGATTGAGCTTGCTCATTCATGTTCATCTTACTTTCTTTCTTCAGGCAACTTGTCTTCTAAAGTGAAGCAAGTTGTTTTGCTTCTATCTGCTTCTTGCTCATTTCATCTGCTTCCTTCCTGGTGGTTTCTCTGAAGATCTTTCTCTCTTAAGCCTCATTAACTCTAGGAATGACCAAGCATGATAATAATTAGGGTTTGATTAGTCCCCCACTTAGTTTTACCTTTGTGTCATCTTTGAGTCCTCTCCTCTCATCTCATAATCAAGGACTAAACCCTAAAGGTTTTAAGGCTTTGTGATTAAGCTTATGCCTGCATCCTTCTATTAGGATGGAGTGTATAACTTTAATCCTAAGTGTTAAAACCTTAATGTGTTTAACTCCTTTAATCAATCCACTTAATAATCATCAAGACATCAAGCTTGTAACTTGGGCCTTGCATTAGGGTTCTAATTCTTCCTTAAACTGGTTAAGAAGGACTAACCCTGGTGTTAATGGACAAGTCCCCCTCAAGTTGTCTTACAAACCATAAAAATCACTTCTTCATCTTACCATTAACTAAAATCCACTTTAATAAAGGCCTTGTTTTGTCATGAGGTTAATCCCTAATCATGGATTAAGTTGAGGAGTCTTTCTCAGTTTAAATGTTCTCATCTATTATCCTTCTATTAGGATGGTGTAATGAGTCCATTAAATCCTTGATTATGGCTTAAACTCATTACTCAACACTAAACAAAAACAACAAAAACATCTAAATAAATGCAAGTAGGTTAATGATCTTAATCCTACATCATGGTGTTTAAGTGTGAGGTGCTTACTTCATACTTAAGGTATTCTCATTACCCCTAATCAGAGGGAGGATGTGATGAGTTTACTAACCCTTGGTTTAGGCTTAAGCTCATTTTCTTATGACAAACTTCAAAAGGCAATAAAAGACTGAAAACTCAAAAAAACAAACAATAATCGTCTCCTCCGGGATTCTTTTCTCATCACACTCACTCATAACCGAGAACTCGCTTCTTCCGTCTAATGCAAGACAGTTTGCACCTGAGCCAGACAGGTCATACACTTGAGCATAGGCAAGCAAGCAGTTCACAAGTCAATTTATCTTTCAGTCTCTTTGGGTCGAACTACGGTGTTCTGACTTCCTCATTGCACGAGAGGATACGTAGGCATAACTTAACAGTTATCGAACAAAAGTCTCTGTATATTCCCCCTCCTTCTAGTCTTATTCTTTTAGCCTCATAGTCTTGAGCATTTCATTCTTGTTCTTACACTGACACTTCACTTATACACTTCACACCTCTTTTACACTGACACTTGCATTCTTTTCCAGCGTTGATACACAAATTGCACTGACACTACCCCTTTAAAACACAAATCTTGTAAGCGTGGATCCCGTCGAGTACGACGGACAATCTGGGTGCTAATACCTTCCCAGGTTGTAACCAACCCCGTTTCTCAGTCTCTCTGGTTCGCAACCGTCTTATCCATATCTTTCTAGGTTTATGCAGCATTGCCTTTCCTCCGGGATAAAAATGCCTAGCTGGCGACTCTTTCTCCTGAGTTCAGCCTTGTGTGTTCTCTTCCTCTTTCGCCGACCGTTCGCGTCTGTACCCCTCTTGACCGAGTGTCATTTGGTGGGAGCGACAGCTTGGCGACTCTGCTGGGGATCCTTATACTGTAACCAGGGCTTCTGGTTCTTTTTGTGGGTTCCTCCTAGCGCTTGTTTGATTTGTGTTTACTGGGGTGTTATGTGCTAATTGAGTTTATTTGCTTGCTTTATTTACTGCTTTATGTACAGTTATTTATTGCTTTCTTTACAGTTTTATACATCATACTGTCATACTGTCATCTTGCTGGATCTGGTTTGTTGTTTTGATGGGTGGGATTCTACTGAGAGTTTAAGGTCCTATACCTGGGACCTGAGTGACACCTAGGCTAGAGTGGTTCATGTTCTTTCCCATTCCATTTCGGTCTGGTGCGGGAATATGAAACACGGTTCAGATGTGGGTTTCTTCTTGAGAACTCTGTGCTACAGATTTCCTGTAGTGTTAGGGCTATCTGGGAAGCCTGCTAAGTCTGGATGACCCTTACTATGACCTTCAGAAACTGAGGTGAATTAGAGGAGGATCTTTTATGGTTATTGTAAACACTGTACCTCCGGGTTAGAAGTGTTTACACTTCTTATAACTGATCCAAGTCTGAGGATCCTTGTTTTAGAACACTACCTGTGAGGGGGTTGGGCTGTTTACAGGTTTGCAGGTACCCTTGACCACATCATACCCTGTTACTATTTGGTTTAAGAGTACCTCACTTTGGACAGTTCTTGTGATTTAAACCCTGGACATGTGACTCTTTATTTGAGTCCCCCACCTTGGTTACTAGACTTCTAAAACTCCATCTGGACTTCTTGAGCATACATGGACTTTATATCAAGACAAGATAATCAGATCCAGCTTGATCACAAACCCTTGCATATCATTTGCATACTCTTCATTTACATCATTTAACATTTGTTTATTTGTTTTTCAGGGTATTCACATCATATTTGGCTTGGTTTTGACCCCTTCATCTGCATAGACCTCTGTTTCATCAGGTATCTGCTTCAGCTATCTTCATCAGTTGCCTGCTTCAACTACTTTCATCACCAGCACTAGCCTATCAGTGGCTCATCTCCAGTACCACTCTTGATCTTCATCAGCACTTGTCTTCAGCTCTTCATCAGTACTCATGTCTGCACCCAGGAAGAGCAACATTTCATACCATTTCTTTGAGCCTGTGTTGACTGGTATTAGGCAGGTCCAGGCACTTATCACTCCAAACCACATCCCATTATTCAGAGAGCATTATGGAGGTATCCTTGACATGGTTATGGACCTGGATCCTTCTCAGAGGAGTATGATCCACACCTGCCTACAGTTTTATGATCCTCCTTTGAGGTGTTTCACATTCCAGAACTTTCAGTTGGGACCTCTGCTGGAGGAGTTCTCATCATTGATTGGAGTACCTGTCAGGGGTGGTGTCCCCTTCAACCCAGAGATGACTTTTCCCAGCAATGGAGAGGTGGCAAAAGCACTGTACCTGGAGCCTATTTTGATTGAGCAGAACATGACGACAAAGGCTGGGATCCCTGGTTTGCACTTAGACTTTCTGACTTCTCAGGCCATCTTGAGGGCCTCCTTGGGAGAATGGAGGGCAATTTGTGCATTATTAGCCCTTAGTATATATGGGGTTATATTATTTGCAGATGAGCCCAAATTTATCAGCAAGAATGCCATTCATCTCTTCCTTTTGAGGAACCCAGTACCCACATTGCTGGGGGATTTCTATTATTCTGTTCACCAAAGAAATGAGAAGCAAAGAGGTAAGTTGGTGAGATGCTGTGCTCCCCTGTTTCATACCTGGATGCTCAAACACTTACCCAGGACTGATGCCTTCTTGAATCCTCACCAACAGAAGAATTGGGCTAAAAGACTTATTGCTCTGACTTCAGGTGACATCAGATGGTGCACCCAGAGCACCAAAGGCAAGGACATCATCACTAGTTGTGGGCAGTACCCCAATGTACCTCTAGTAGGAGTGAAGGGTTGCATCAACTACAATCCTTTGCTGTTCAAAAGACAATTGGGCTATGCTTTAGTACACCCTCCTAGAGTGCAAGATCTGGATGAGACCCTGTATTGTGAGATAAAGCCTAATCTAGCTGTTGTCAGGCAAGCATCTTGGGCTTGGGACAACATCCAGACCAAAAGGATGGCCATTCTTGGGAGGTGCAATAATGTGGCTTCAGATCAGTATTATGAATGGTCTCATGCTAGAGCTCAGATTTCTGGGATGCCCTTCACCATTGAGGACACACCTGGACCTTCCACAGTACAGCCAGCAGCCACTGTTAGCCTGGAAGATTTTGAGAAGCTGAAGGAAAGGAATGAGAATCTGTCTCAAGCTCTGAAGAAGACCCTCTGGGAGAGGAGTGATGGTCGTCTGGACATTGAAAGGTTGGAGAAGCTTAAAGTGGAGCATCTGGCCAAAATTGAGAAAGCAGAGGACTACATCAAGAAATCAAGAGCTGGGGAGCAAATATTGAAAAATGCCTGTAAGGAGGCCAAGCTTCAGAAGGCTAGGACTGATCTCTATCTGCAAGAAAGTCAGGCTAGGTGGGTCAGGATCACTGAAGCTCGTACTCAAGAAGATAAGAGAACTCAAGCCAGGATTGAGCAGTTAGAGGCCAATGAAAAGAAACAACAGGAAGCTCTGCTGGCAGCCCAGAAGGAGATTTCAGAATTAAAGCTTAGGGCTGGTTTGAAGAGGTCAAAGGACCAAGACAGGCACAAGAAGCTGACCACTGCTATTGCCACTAGGAACCTCCTCATCAGGACCATTACAGAGCATCCGGCTGGTCCTGTAACTGATGCACTTTTGAAGGAGGTTCAGGAGGATGAGTTTGGACTTGATGTCTGACTTTTGTTTGTTGTTGCTTTCATTTGATGTACTTTTCTTTTATGTTGTATTTTGACCCCTCAGGGGCATGTGTTGTAAAAAACAAACTATGTATTATCCATCATTTGTAATGTATTTGTTAGTTTGTTTCAATGGTTTTCTTTTCTCAAGCAACATCAAAGCATCTTCCTCGAGGTCTGGAAAGGTCAAAACCAAGAGCCGAGCCGGATACCTTGGAAAATAAATAAGCATACTGCATTGCATACTAACTTTTGTTTTGTTTTGTAGGTTTTGTTGTTATTTTGTTTGTTTCTAACTCTGTTGTGATTCAGGAAATATTGCTCGCAGAAGAGTGTTCCCTGTCAACCGTGCACACCGGTATCCTACACGCAACAACCTTCCGGGTATTATAATGGAGCAAGTACAGCAAGACCTGACAGAGGTCAGAACCCAGATGGCTAATGAAAGGGTGGAGATGAGAAACCAAATGGCCCAATTCATGACAGTAATGACTGGCTTAGCCCAGAGTCAGGAAAGGCTAAGGGCATTGGTAGAAAGACAAACCCCCGAGGAACCTCATCCTGGGACTGGAGGAACAAGCAACAATGAGAGGGGTCAGCCTCATGTCAACCCACCTGTATTTGGACCTCATCTATATCCGGAAGTCAACATCCCGGCTAATGTGCAAGGAAATACTACTGGGGGGAGGATCTTACAAGAAGACCCCCAAGAGGAGCAATTCACTGTCATGGGAGCTGGTGATGAAGTCTATGATAGGAGGTTTGATGAAATTGCTGAGAAGTTGAGATCTCTGGAGTCTCAAAATTCCTTGGGTTTTGATGTAATGGATATGGGGTTAATAGACGGGGTAAGAATTCCCCACAAGTTCAAACCTCCGTGCTTCGAGAAATACAATGGAACCTCCTGTCCATGAACTCACCTGCAGTCCTTTCTGGGGAGACTTAAAGCATATACCATGGATGAAAAGTTGTGGATGTTTTATTTTGAAGATAGTTTGACTAGGGCTTCAAGGGAGTGGTACTCACACTTGACCAGAGCTACTATCAGATGCTGGAAGGACCTAGCTGAAGCCTTCATCAGGCAATACCAATACAATCTGGACATGGCTCCTAACAGGACCCTCTTGATGGGAATGTCTCAATCCTCCAGGGAAAGCTTCAGGGAGTATGCCCAGAGGTGGAGACTGCTTGCTGCTGCTGTCCAGCCACCCATGTCGGAAAGAGAAATGGCCGACATGTTCATGAATACTCTACAAGGGACATATATTGATAGGCTGACTGCCTTTTGTTCCACCAGCTTCGTAGACGTGGTTATAGCTGGTGAAAGAATTGAAAGTCTGCTAAAGATGGGCAAGATTTCTGATAATGGTGCAAGTTCGTCCAGTAACTCCAGGAAGCCTTTTGTGGGACCTAGAAGAACCGGTGAGACAAATGCCATTTATGTCAACAGGGGCAGACCTCAGTATGTCCACAGATCAGTAGCAGCTGTCACTATTCCAGCTCCGATTCCTCAGCAACCAGCATATCAACAACAACCTCATTACCAACAGCGAGTTCAGTATCCGCCACAGAGAACATAAAACAACAATAACAACAATCAACAATAAAGACCCTTTCAGCAAAGACCATCACAGGCAAATAGGGTGATTGATCCTATCCCTATGCCTTATGCCGCCTTACTGCCACAACTCCTGAAACTTAACTTGGTTGAGCTAAGGACATTGGCACCTCCAGATCCCTCCAATCTCTCTAAGAATTACGATGTCAACGCCAGGTGTGCTTTCCATTCCAATGCACCAGGCCACAACACAGAGAAATGCAGGGCTTTGCAAATGAAAGTGCAGGATCTGGTGGATTCTAAAGCCCTCAACTTCGCACCCCCTCCAAATGTCAACAGAAATCCTATGCCTAACCATGGTGGGCCGAGGATTAATGCCATCGAGGAAGACAAACCATCTACTCTGATCACCAGTGTTGCACAAATTTGAACACCTTTGGTCGAAATTAAAGCTCAGCTTCTAGAGTGCCAGGTGTTTCCCGGGTGTGAACTCGGTTGTGGGTATTGCAACATTGCAGTCAATGGGTGTGATAATTTGAGAAGCGGCATAGATAATCTTATCAAGGATGGTATCCTTCAGATCTCAACAACGGCGCCTACAAATCCAGCAATTCCTTTGACAACAATTCCTATTTCTCCTACAACAGCAACAACAATCATTCCGACTGATTCATCAATATCATCAACAACGGCTTCATCCATCACTTCAACAAATCAAATGTCAACAACCATTTCTTCTACAACATCAGCATCATTTTTATCAGCAGGATCTTCTACAACGCCAACAGAAATTAATGAAGACATCTCAGCAGTCACCATCTACTATGATCCGTCAAATGTTCCTGTCAGCAACAATTTCCAACAACAAGCAGTGGCACCTCCTGCCAGATCACCAGTCACCATTTACTACGATCCGCACACCATTACGGTACCCTCCTCTGCAGCAGTAAGTCCAGTTACTATCACGGTGCCTGGACCGGTTCCCTATGAAAGCAGTAATGCCATACCTTGGCATTATGGCTCTGATCTTTACTGCAACGGGGAGAAAATCACTTTGGATTCTTCGACCTCTTCTCCACAAATTGATAATGTTGGGGGAGGCGGAGGCTTCACCAGAAGCGGACGCCTTTTTGCCTCACAATTGCAAAGACCTAATGCTGAAGCAGAAGCTGCTGCTAAAGCAAAAGGAATGAGTGTGGTATTTGAAGAGCCAGCTATCAAAGAAACTCAGAAGACATCTTTTGAACAAGATGTAGACGAGTTTATGAGAATCATAAAAAGAAGTGATTACAAAGTGGTGGACCAGCTTCACCAAACTCCCTCAAAGATCTCCATATTATCCCTGTTGATGTGTTCTGAGGCTCACAGGAATGCATTATTGAAAGTCCTGCACGCAGCATACATGCCAGAGGAGATTACTGTTAACCAGCTAGAAACTGTGGTGGCAAATGTCAATACCAGTCATGGACTAGGTTTCACCAATGCTGACTTAACAACAGAGGGACGTAACCACAACAAGGCTTTACATATCACCTTGGAATGCAAAGGTGTTGTTCTATCTCATGTACTGGTGGACACTGGATCTTCACTCAATGTTCTACCAAAGAAAGCCTTGGTGAAGCTGGAGTATGATGGCTTGGCATTGCGTCCGAGTAATTTGGTGGTGAGAGCATTTGATGGCTCTAAAAGATCGGTGCTTGGGGAGATTGATCTACCTGTGATGATTGGCCCGCAAACCTTCAAAATTACCTTCTATGTGATGGACATTCAGCCGACCTACAACTGTTTGTTGGGTAGACCCTGGATCCATGCCGCTGGCGCTGTTACGTCTACCCTTCACCAGAAGCTGAAATTCGAGTGGAAAGGCCAGATCATCACCATCTGTGGGGAAGAAGACATCTTTGTTAGCCATCTGGCTACGTATAAATACATTGAGATGGATGGAGAGATACATGAAACTATGAGCCAGGGGTTTGAGGCCCTGAACATTAATGAAGCATCTGCTGTACTGGGAACCTCCATGACGTCTTATCAGCAAGCCCGGAAGGTTGTTGAAGAGGGTACTGCCCAAGGCTAGGGCAAGCTGCTGCCCGTGGAGAAGAAAGAGGACAGATTTGGGTTGGGTTACAGACCAAATCAACAAGATCGATCAGAGACTGCCAAGAAGCCCAACTTTGTTAGTGGGGGGATTCTCACCCCTGATGCTGTGAACAACTTGGAAGACGAGGAGGAAAGCGACCGCAACCTGGAGAGTTGGATACGTCCATGGATCCCAGGGAACCAAGTCCTTAACTGGTCTTCCCAGGAAATTATAAGGGTTACTCCTGCAGAGTAATTATTATTTCCTGTATATTTAAGCATGCATCAAGTCTTGCATCTTTCCCAAGATGACAAGACTCATTTTGTAATCGGGCCATCTTGTAATTTTGTGCAAATGGATTAATCAATGAATATCGGACATCTTTTGCAAATGAGTCTTTTCCTTTTTCGCTCACTGTCTTTTCATTTTTCTTTTTGTACAAAAATAAAATGGCAATGTTTTTCAAAATGAAAACTTCATTTCACTTTTCCTAAACAAGATTAAAATTGATCACTAAAATGAACAATCTAAACCCTTGCAGAGAGTGCCTCTCAGATTACACCGACAACAACACTGTTATGGCTTCGTATGACTTTGACAATCCAATCAATCAAGCTGATGAAGGGGTTGAAGAAGATTATGAGCTTCCCGAAGAGCTAGCCAGGTTGTTAAGGCAAGAGGAGAAGGTTATCACTCCTCATCAGGAGGAGGTTGAAATGGTTAATCTTGGTACGGAAGAAGACATGAAAGAAGTTAAGATCGGGGCCTGCCTACAAGATTCAGTGAAAGAACAACTGATTGGTATGCTTCGTGAGTACGTGGATGTTTTTGCTTGGTCTTATCAGGATATGCCAGGGTTGGACACCGATATTGTCATGCACAAGCTGCCTTTGAAAGAGGATTGCCCGCCGGTAAAACAGAAGTTGCGCCGTACTCGCCCAGATATGGCAATGAAGATCAAAGAAGAGGTACAAAAGCAGTGGGACGCCGGTTTCCTTGCTGTGACTAGCTATCCGCCGTGGGTTGCTAATATTGTACCTGTGCCTAAGAAAGATGGCAAGGTAAGGATGTGTGTGGATTACCGGGACCTGAACAGAGCCAGCCCGAAAGATGACTTCCCATTACCTCATATTGATGTATTGGTTGATAATACGGCTCAGTTCTCGGTGTTCTCCTTCATGGATGGATTTTCAGGATATAATCAGATCAAGATGTCACCTGAGGACATGGAGAAGACAACTTTCATCACACCTTGGGGCACATTCTGTTATAAGGTGATGCCATTCGGATTGAAGAATGCTGGTGCGACTTATCAACGGGCTATGGTAACATTATTCCACGACATGATCCACAAAGAAATTGAATGTTATGTGGATGACATGATTGCCAAGTCCCTCACAGAAGAAGACCACCTAGTAAATCTGTTGAAGCTATTCAAGCGTCTGAGGAAGTACCAATTGAAGTTAAACCCCAACAAGTGCACATTCGGGGTACGATCCGGTAAACTGCTGGGATTTATTGTAAGCAAAAAAGGGATTGAAGTTGACCCTGATAAAGTTAAAGCCATTCAAGAAATGCCTGAACCGAAGACCGAAAAAGAAGTTCGAGGGTTTCTAGGTAGATTGAACTACATTTCAAGGTTCATATCTCACCTTACTGCGACCTGTGAACCTTTGTTCAAGTTGTTAAGGAAAGAACAAACGGTCAGGTGGAATGAAGACTGCCAAAGGGCTTTTGACAAAATCAAGGAATACTTACAAGAGCCTCCAATCCTTATGCCACCAGTGGAAGGAAGACCTCTGATAATGTACTTGACGGTATTAGAAGAGTCAATGGGGTGTGTGTTGGGCCAGCATGACGAGTCCGGTCGAAAAGAGTATGCAATTTACTACCTAAGCAAAAAGTTTACCGACTGTGAACAACGTTATTCACTGCTCGAGAAAACTTGTTGTGCTTTAGCGTGGGCTGCTCGCCGACTAAGGCAGTATATGTTGACCCACACTACTTTATTGATATCAAAGATGGACCCAGTTAAGTACATTTTCGAGAAGCCAGCGCTTACCGGACGGGTTGCAAGATGGCAAATGATCCTCACAGAATATGACATCCAGTACACATCTCAGAAAGCCATCAAGGGCAGTGTACTGTCTGATTATCTTGCTGAGCAACCTATTGATGATTACCAGCCTATGAGATTTTACTTCCCTGATGAAGACATCATGTTCATAAAAGCAAAAGATCATGAAGAGCCCGTTCACACTGAAGGGCCTGACCCAGAAAAGGAATTGACTATGATGTTTGATGGGGCTGTTAATATGAATGGTCGTGGTGTTGGTGCAGTACTTATTACACCTAAGGGAGTTCACATGCCTTTCTCGGCCAAACTCACCTTTAACTGCACTAATAACGAAGTTGAATACGAGGCTTGTATTATGGGTCTTGAGGAAGCCATTGACCTCAGGATCAAAACTTTGACTGTGTTCGGAGATTCAGCTCTGGTAATTAATCAAACCAACGGCAAATGGTACACACACCAGGATCATCTGATACCTTACAAGGATTATACAAGGAGGTTATTGACTTTCTTTACAACGGTCAAGCTTGAGTATATCCCTCGGGACGAAAATCAGTTTGCAGATGCTTTGGCTACCATTTCATCCATGATCAAAGTTCAAGCTGCCAACTTCGTACCTCGGATTTCAGTGTCCAGACTTGACAGACCAGCATATGTATTTGCAGCAGATGTTGTTAAAGATGATAAGCCTTGGTTCCATGACATTAAGTGCTTCTTGGAGGATCAAACTTACCCACCTGGGGCATCTTCCAATGACAAGAAGACATTAAGAAGGCTAGCTGGTAGTTTCTTCCTGAATACTGACGGTTCCCTGTACAAGAGAAACTTTGATATGGTACTTCTCAGGTGCGTTGATAGAACAGAAGCGGACTTGTTGATGCACGAGGTGCACGAAGGATCCTTTGGTACCCATGCAGGAGGGCATGCCATGGCCAAGAAGTTGCTAAGGTCAGGTTATTACTGGATCACAATGGATCCAGACTGTTGTGCCTATGCCAGAAAATGCCATAAATGCCAGATCTATGCGGATAAGGTGCATGTGCCTCCCAATCCTTTGAATGTGATGTCTTCACCCTGGCCCTTTGCTATGTGGGGCATTGATATGATTGGCAAGATTGAACCGACTGCTTCAAATGGCCACAGATTCATCCTGGTAGCCATTGACTATTTTACCAAGTGGGTTTAAGCAGCTTCATATGCAAATGTGACCAGGCAAGTGGTAGCCCGATTTCTAAAGAGAGACATCATCTGCCGGTATGGAGTGTCCGAGCGAATCATTACTGATAATGGTTCCAACATGAACAACAAAATGATGGCAGAACTGTGCCGGGACTTCAAGATCCAACACCACAATTCTTCTCCTTACAGGCCAAAGATGAATGGCGCTGTTGAGGCAGCTAATAAGAATATCAAGAAGATTGTGCAGAAGATGGTAGTTACCTATAAATACTGGCATGAAATGCTATCATTTGCCTTGCATGGGTACCGTACGTCAATCAGAACATCCACTGGGGCAACACCGTATCAGCTTGTGTATGGTATGGAGGCAGTCCTACCTGTTGAAGTTGAATTACCCTCCCTGCGGGTACTGATGGATGTTAAGCTGAATGAAGCAGAATGGGTCCGATCCCGATACGAACAACTGAATCTGATTGAAGAGAAGAGGTTGGTTGCAATTTGTCATGGGCAGCTATATCAGAAAAGAATGAAGAAAGCCTTCGATCAGAAAGTCAGGCTCCGAGAGTACCAAGTAGGAGATTTTGTGTTGAAAAGACTCATCCCTCCTCATACAGACCACAGGGGCAAGTGGACTCCAAACTATGAAGGGCCATTCGTAGTAAAGAAAGTTTTCTCCGGTGGAGCACTGATGCTCAGCACTATGGATGGCGAAGACTTCCCGTCCCCTGTGAATTCAGATGCAGTTAAAAAATACTTCGCATAAAAATGACCCGCTGGACATAAAAACAGAATGTAAGTCCAGGCAAAAATAGGGCATCCCGACGAGTCAAAAACAGAATAAAAGACTCGGGCAAAAATAAGGGAAAATAAATAAAAAAATATACACCCGCTGAGTTGAAAAGCCGCATTGGACAACTCAGGAAAAAAATGGGTATCCCGGTGGATTGAAAACCCGAAAGGGCGATCCACGCAAAATAAGGGAATAACCGAACAACTGCATTCTGAATTCGTCTGTATCACTTACAACGTGGTAAACTCCGAAAGGATCAAGCTTCAGTCAGAATCAGCCTTCTTCAGAAAGCAAGACGAGAAGAACGTCAAATGTCATACGAGTCATAGCAAAAGGGAAGCTCCTTGAAGCGTCATCAGCATTGCCAACACCTTTCTTCTTTTCAATTTGTAACGATTCCCTCATTTTAGGGGATCCGTTTCTTTGAATGTATCTTGCCAATTCAGGGCACTCGAATTAATAAAATCAGATTTCCAGTCATGTTTCGTCTCGTACATTTTATTTTCATTTGCAAAAATGTCTGATGTCTTTAAGATATTGATTGCATAAATACAGATGTTTCCCTTCTAAAAATACGTGCTTGCAGGAAATATATTGACTCCCGGGAATCTCTAAACTCCTATGATGGAATCCAGTAAGGGATACCTCGGGATACTTGTGCGTTTCTTTGTCTTTACAGAATTGCAGGTATCCAAAGCACAACATGGGGCATGAAGGCTTCTCCTCAGTAGGCTTCCAAATCATTGTTTCCTCATCACACCTTCCAAATATCACCAGAAACGCTTTCTCCCTATCGGAGTTGCCAGGCATCACTTCTCCAACATTTCCTTCAAAGAGCAGCGCTAGAAGGAGCCCATATCCCCAGCTGAGTTGTCAAGTATCATCCTCAGCAGGATCCCCACAAAAAATCTCTAGGAAGATCTTTCAATGATTCTTCTTCTTCCCCAGCCAAGTGCTAGACAGGGAACTATCTCCCCACAGAGTTTCAGCCTCTATCCAGAAGAGCAACGCATGAAGATCTCACGACAGAGTAAAGAAATCTCCTACAAACCCCAGCTGGGTCCCTCATTACCGAAATAGGTCTATCAGTGATCTAGCTCCCCAAGCAGAATCATACATGTCAGATCTACCAAAGATCTCATCCTCGACTGGGATATCCACTTCAAGCAGATCAGCCAAAGATCTCCACAGCAACGGGGTCCGAATCCCGGATCGGTATTTTTGCATAATCATAGCATTCGCATCATATTTTCCCCCACAAAGCGTAGCATTCCGTCTAATACGGAGCATTACGGCAAAAATCAAACATATTGCATAATCATAAGCCATGTGTTGAACTAAACACTTGTGAATACTGACAATTCATCAACAATATACAGAATACTCCCCGAATTCCCCGGCAGAGAGCCAAGACATTTCCCTTACAGATACAGATACATGCTCCCTTCGGCACCCGTCCGTGTCATACCCCCAGCAGAAAGCCAAAGCATCCCCTTTGCACTCACCACATACATACATATACAATTCCTTGACGCCCGTCCGTGTCACCTTCCCCAGCATAGTTACCCAAACACTTTGGAAACCACTTTGTAAATCATACACCTTTTCCGACACTCGTCCGTGTCGCACCCTCCCCAGCAAGTTAAACACTCGTCTGTGTTTCACTCATACTTAATTACTCATCATCTTTTTACTCATACAGATACTCGTCCGTATCTTGTATACACCACTTATCTTTCTTAGAATCGACACTCATCCGTGTTCTTTGTTAACCAGTTGGTACTCGTCCGTATCATCATCTCTGAACATGTGTCAAGTGTTTGTTTCTACCTGGAACTCGTCTGTATCATAGTCTTAAGGATGCTCGTCCACATATTTAATCTATACACCGCATTAAACACTCATGTCTTCTTGAATTTAGACACTCGTCTGTGTCTATCATTCCCCAGAAGAGTCCCCGCAGAATCGACACTCATCCGTGTTCTTTGTTAACCAGTTGGTACTCGTCCGTATCATCATCTCTGAACATGTGTCAGCGTTTGTTTCTACCGATACTCGTCAGTATCATGGTCTTAAGGATGCTCGTCCTCATCTTTAATCCATACACAATGTCAGATACTTTTACCTCTTTTAGAATTTAGACACTCGTCTGCGTCTATTATTCCCCAGAAGAGTCCCCTCAGATCCAACACTCGTCCATGTTCTTTGTTAACCAGTTGATACTCGTCCGTATCATCATCTCTGAACATGTGTCAGCGTTTGTTTCTACTGATACTCGTCTGTATCATAGCCTTAAGGATGCTCGTCTGCATATTTAATCTATACACAGTGCCCAAACACTTATACCTTTCATCTCTTGGATGTAAACGCTCGTCCATGTTTACTTTGCCCCAGCGAAGTCCCCAACAAAACTTGTCAAACTATTTCTTTTCCATCTGACATTCGTCCTATGTCATGATACCTTTGCGGCAGCCGTACCCTGCCAGGTGATCGTCCTTCACCTTTTTGATGATCGTCCTTCATCAACCCCCAGTGGAGTCTCTATTCATTAGAACCCCTTCTTATCTGACATTCGTCCTATGTCGTGATATCTTTAGCAGCCGTCCCCTGCTAGGTGATCATCCTTCACCTCCTGATGATCGTCCTTCATCATTTTATCCGATGGCCGTCCCCATCGTTGATCTTGTTATCTGACATTTGTCCTATGTCATGATAAACCCCGAGAGCAGCCGTACCCTGCTAGGTGATCGTCCTTCACCTCTTGATGATCGTCCCTCATCATGCTTATCCGATGGCCGTCCCCATCGTCGACCTCGTTACCCGACATTCGTCCTATGTCGTGGTACTTTTGGCAGCCGTACCCTTCCCGGTGATTGTCCTTCACCTTAGATGACCGTCCCTCATCTTATCCCCAACAGAGCAGCCGTCCCCTGCCAGGTGATCGTCCTTCACCTCTGATGACCGTACCTCATCATTTTATTCCGTTTACCCACAATCCCCAGAGAGTCTTATAACTTTACTTGATGGCCGTCCCCATCATAATCTCTTATATCCCCAGCATGTCGGCCGTCCCCGTCATTGTTCTTTCCCCAGCAGTCGTCCTCTGCTCGACGGTCGTCCTCCATCACCCGTACTTTATAATCATACTTTATTTTCCTTTACAATCTATATCCCTTTTCTTCTTCATTTTGTGAGTGCAAATTTTGGACTGTCTTTGGTATTCAACCACAAGTTATCTTGTTTGCCTGTTAAGCCGTTGCTTACATCCTGCACAGCTAACTCATGTTTGAATAGGGGCAGTTGTAAACACCCCAAATTTTCCCTCACTCATTATACCATGGCTTGTGATCTTTTCATATGCACAAGTTCAATCATAGCATCTCATACCACACTTTTGTTTCACTGCATTGCTTCTAAGTCATCTGCATCTAGGGTTTGTGATCTGAGCTATCCCTGAGCCATTTGAGCCTCTCCAAGGGTCTTCAATCACTTCAAAGGTGTCCATGTATGTTCAAGCATCATATTATATCCCCACAAAGTCAAGAAAGTCAAGGGATCACAAGAACTGAGAATGGCATGGAAGCAGAGCCAGGTTTAACTGCACAGATGACCTAGAATTAGGGTTTTGGTTTCAGAGGCCATAACTCCAATTTTTTTGGCCATTATTGTTTCTATTGGTCTCTATATGTCACAAGGATCATGCATATCAATTTTCATGAAGATATTCAATGGGGAAGGCATCTAATCAAAAGTTGACTTCTTGAGCAAGTCAGTGCAAAATCAGGGCATCTGAGGCCCCCAATGACCCAACCAAAGGGTGTTCTTCATCATTTTGAATGTGTTTGATCTTTATTTGATCATAGAAGATGTTAGAAGTTCACAAAATTGAAGAATTTCAAGCCATTTGCAAAGTTGCCTTTTTGGAAAAATGACTTGTAATGAAAACTTGCCATTTTGGGAAACTTTTTCAACCCTTTCTTTTTGATTCAAAAAAGCTTCAAATGAGAAAATTTGGTCATGAAAGTTGTAGAATGGATCATTCCCTTTTCAAAAAGTACAAGAACTCATTCTAATTCATTTTGGATCAAAAGACATGGCTTGTCAAAGTTGAGGAAAATCACATAATTTCAAGTTTTGCACCAAAGAGGCAAAGTTGCAAAACCTCTTGTCAAGGCAAATTGTGACTTCAAATGGACTTCTAACCTTTGCACAAACATAAACCAATGCCTAAAAATCAGAATGCACCAAAGATTTGTCCATTTTCATGACTTATGCTTCAAATAATCACAAAAGGGCCAAAAGATCACAAAGTTGCAAAACCTCTCCCAAACCCTAATCCACTTGCTAATTGGCCTCAAGACTGATTCTATGGCTCTCCTCAATCCTTGCTGCGCAGGACACCCCTTTGTCCTTGGCCTACCATTGACCCATACCTCTCTTACACCTAGACTTGACTTTTTGCAAAAACGCCCATACCAATCAGCCTGTGCCACCACCAACTCTCTGCCCTATCACAGTTTGATAAGTGGACAAAATGAAACAAAAACCACACAAGAGGCAAGCCTGAGCACACACACAAGTCAGCATACACAAAAATCTCTCCCTTTGCATTTTCTATCAAATCTCTCAACTCACCAACTAAAACTTAAAAATTCTTCCACCATTCATCTTAGAATGCATCACTGATCACAAACCACCCCCTACTTTGCCTTGAAAGCCATCATACACCAAATACGATTTTTCCCCTCTTGAACTGAACTGAATCAATCTCATAAACTAGCCACTCTAAACTCCAACCAAGCTTCAAAGCTTCCTCAAGAAGATCATTGGAGGTGATTGGAAGCAAAGAGCTGGCCAGAAAGTAGCAAACTGAGAAAGCTCAAGCTCAGGTACCTCAAGAACTTTTTTTCCAGAAATGAAAATTTAAGTTCCTAGATTGTTCCTTGTGCCTTGCTGATCATTCTGATATTTTTACTTTTTGAAATGGTTAAGATTTGAGTGTGTACTGGTTGTCTGAAACTTTTGCCATTTTTAAGTTTTGATTCGAATCTTGCTTTGTAGGTCATAGAAATTTGTTTTAAGGGTAGGTTTGGATTCAGGGAGGTTAGAGGGTTTGATCTGGAGCTTTAGAGCTCCAGAAATGGCCTAGGGAGAGAGTTCCTTTTTTCGTCTCGCCGGAGAAGATGACCGGAACCACTGTTCCGGTCATCTGAAGGTGATTAAATTAGGGTTAGGGTTAGGCCAGGTTTGAATGTGAGCCTTTGGATCCTTTTTCCCGCGCGCAACCAACGTCCCAGATTTCATGATTTAGCCTTAATCAGTGTTTAATTAAGTTAATTCAGTTTAATTAATTATAAAACAAAAATTAGCCAGGTTTGAACTTAGGCCATTGGATGTGGCGCCAAGTCAACCTTTCCCAACCCAGATTGAATCTCAGCTCTCCATTGTGCATACTTCCATTTATTCTAATTTTTATTTTCATTTTCTTTGCATTTATTTATACGAATTATTTAAAATAGCAAAAATCATTTAAAAATTATGAAAATTTTTGTCAAAGATTTCATTAATTTTTAGAACCCAAAAATATTTTTATTTTTTTTATTTTTTGCATTAAAAATCATTTTTAATTATTTAAATGTTTATTTTTAATTAGTTAATGGAAATTAATTAATTAAAAATGCATTTAGGTATTTAAAAATCACCAAAAAAATTCACATAGCATTTAGAAACATTATCCAACTCTCAAACCAAATTTCATTTTTTGTTCTTGATGCCTTTTGATCATTTTCATTGGAATTAAATTCATTTCAAGGCAATATTTTTGTGCAAACTTTGAAAAATCCTTTCTGCCAAACCTTTGAGAGTTTGATGATGGTTCTTCTTGCATTGCATTCTTCATGGCATGTAGTTTATAGGTTAAAATTGGTTTGATTTGATCTTGCATTTTCAATTTGTTTGGTATTTTTCTTTGTGAGGTACCTTAAAACCCTAGCCAACTTGAGAAATTCATAACTTTCACTAGGTTAAGAGTTGAGTCCCCTCCTTTGGGCAGTGAACTTGTATGGGTTTAGGGTATCTTTGATTGCATTTTCAATTTTTTTGTCATGTCATAAGCTTCTAATTTTGAATTTTGCTTTGTGTGTTGTTCATAAACCCTAATTTGTGCCCTCCTTTGCATCCATCTTCCATTTACTTGCATCCAATGACTTGCCATGACATTTTGTGCATCCATATGATTCATAATACATCTTAGGACATATTAGAATCATGTTTGATCATTACATCTTTCATTTGCCATGTTATATGTCCATTGCATTTCATAACTTTGCATGTACTTTCATGGTCCAAAGCATGCCTCATTTGCAATCCTTATGCTTGTATGATCATTCTCATCTCTTGTCATGTGTTTGTAGCATCTCTTAGCATCATCAACATCATGTAATTGCTTTTGACTTTGGTTTGCATCATGACATTTCATCTCATTTGCATTGCATTTCATTTCTTTTGACTAACTTTTCAGGTGGTAAGTTGTTTTGAGAAGTGAATTTGCCTTCACTTCTCACAATCTCTTCTCATCTCTCTTGCATCTTTGCTGTATTTTATCTTGTGTATTGGATTGAGCTTGCTCATTCATGTTCATCTTACTTTCTTTCTTCAGGCAACTTGTCTTCTTAAGTGAAGCAAGTTGTTTTGCTTCTATCTGCTTCTTGCTCCTTTCATCTGCTTCCTTCCTGGTGGTTTCTCTGAAGATCTTTCTCTCTTAAGCCTCATTAACCCTAGGAATGACCAAGCATGATAATAATTAGGGTTTGATTAGTCCCCCACTTAGTTTTACCTTTGTGTCATCTTTGAGTCCTCTCCTCTCATCTCATAATCAAGGACTAAACCCTAAAGGTTTTAAGGCTTTGTGATTAAGCTTATGCCTGCATCCTTCTATTAGGATGGAGTGTATAACTTTAATCCTAAGTGTTAAACCTTTAATGTGTTTAACTCCTTTAATCAATCCACTTAATAATCATCAAGACATCAAGCTTGTAACTTGGGCCTTGCATTAGGGTTCTAATTCTTCCTTAAACTGGTTAAGAAGGACTAACCCTAGTGTTAATGGACAAGTCCCCCTCAAGTTGTCTTACAAACCATAAAAATCACTTCTTCATCTTACCATTAACTAAAATCCACTTTAATAAAGGCCTTGTTTTGTCATGAGGTTAATCCCTAATCATGGATTAAGTTGAGGAGTCTTTCTCAGTTTAAATGTTCTCATCTATTATCCTGCTATTAGGATGGTGTAATGAGTCCATTAAATCCTTGAGTATGGCTTAAACTCATTACTCAACACTAAACAAAAACAACAAAAACATCTAAATAAATGCAAGTAGGTTAATAATCTTAATCCTACATCATGGTGTTTAAGTGTGAGGTGCTTACTTCATACTTAAGGTATTCTCATTACCCCTAATCAGAGGGAGGATGTGATGAGTTTACTAACCCTTAGTTTAGGCTTAAGCTCATTTTCTTATGACAAACTTCAAAAGGCAATAAAAGACTGAAAACTCAAAAAAACAAACAATAATCGTCTCCTCCGGGATTCTTTTCTCATCACACTCACTCATAACCGAGAACTCGCTTCTTCCGTCTAATGCAAGACATTTTGCACCTGAGCCAGACAGGTCATACACTTGAGCATAGGTAAGCAAGCAGTTCACAAGTCAATTTATCTTTCAATCTCTTTGGGTCGAACTACGGTGTTCTGACTTCCTCATTCCACGAGAGGATACGTAGGCATAACTTAACAGTTATCGAACAAAAGTCTCTGTATATTCCCCCTCCTTCTAGTCTTATTCTTTTAGCCTCATAGTCTTGAGTATTTCATTCTTGTTCTTACACTAACACTTCACTTATACACTTCACACCTCTTTTACACTGACACTTGCATTCTTTTCCAGCGCTGATACACAAATTGCACTGACACTACCCCTTTAAAACACAAATCTTGTAAGCGTGGATCCCGTCGAGTACGACGGAAAATCTGGGTGCTAATACCTTCCCTGGTTGTAACCAACCCCCTTTCTCAGTCTCTCTGGTTCGCAACCGTCTTATCCATATCTTTCTAGGTTTATGCAGCATTACCTTTCCTCCGGGATAAAAATGCCTAGCTGGCGACTCTTTCTCCTGAGTTCACCCTTGTGTGTTCTCTTCCTCTTTCGCCGACCGTTCGCGTATGTACCCCTCTTGACCGAGTGTCATTTGGTTGGAGCGACATTAGGCAGCAGAGAGAGCGAGAGGAGGAGCGTGACAAGGAGTACACAGAGCTTCGCAACAACCAAGTGGAATTCATGGCCCGGAAAGATCTTGCACTGAGAGATCTTACTAGCAAGATGATAGGTTTATGCAGAGAGGTGTATAGCCACTGATTTTGTTCCAGGTTCCATCACTCCTTTCATGTTCACCTTAAATTAAAACATTGAGGACAATGTTTGATTTAAGTGTGGGGGAGGAGTCATTTACTGCTTTTATTTATTGCTTTATGTTATTTCCTACTTTCTAGGTTAGTTTCCTTTATTTGTTTTGTTATCGAGTCATATGCTTGTTTGAGTCGTTGTTTACCTTATGTTTTCGCTTAGTCTGAAAATTCCCCAAAAAATTTAAAAAAATTCCTCGATTCAAAAGGCAAGACACACTTAGTATAGGTTGATTTAGGCTAGGTAAATGGACTTAGGAAAGTTTTGTCAACATCAGTACCATTTTTACACCTTAGAGTCCCAATATGCGATATTAGTTTAGATACATATTATGCTGTGACCTTGTTCTTAGTTTCTTTTGTTTAGCCTCTTGATTAGTTTATTTTAGCAGTCAACACCATCCTTCATGCGAACTAAGTAACAAACTGATGCAAATATGTGTTGATCTCTAAAAAAGAAAAAAAATGTATTTTTGTAGAAAAATATGAATCAAAGACATATTCTTACTAAGTTAGGTGGTTATCACCAGATCACTTAGCCCAAAAGATCATAATCTTGAAATTCATAAGAAGAAAAATCAAAAGCAAGAAAGAAAAAAGAAAGAAAAAAATGAATAAGAGATCACACTAACAGGTTCGATTACCATGTAAGCAAAGGGATAACGGGCTTAATGTAATTGCGCTAGAATGAAAGAGAGGTGAATGAGAACAAAAGTTTGTAGGTCAATGTATAATATCATGATTTGAACCGGTATTGCATAGGAAGGAACTTTTTGTCCATTTGGGGACAAGCAAAAGTCTTAGTGTGGGGGAGTTTGATGACTCGATTCCGTATAGGTTATTTTGACTCATTTCATGCATGTTTTATCGTATTTTATCGAGTCTTTATTGTTTTCCGTATTAATTCACTTATGTTTTATTCTATTTATGTTTTCAGGACCCAAGCAAGCTGGATCAAAGGAAAGAAGAAAAACCCATGGCAAACCAACTGAAAAAGGAAGAAAAACTGCACTTTCTGCCTTCTCTAAGTGAATGGCATTTGCCATTCCCTCAAAGGAACCAAATGGCATTCTCCATTTGCCAAAAGTCCCAGAATTTATATATCAGTCAAATGGTGTTCGCCATTTGCATATGGCGTTCACCATTGTTCGCAAGAGCAGTTCCAGAAGCAGTTTTCAAGGAAGTTTCTCACGTTCAAATTTCAAAAACCACAACCGTCTTGGAGCCAAAATTCTTCTATAAATAGAAGACCTCAGAGCATCATTTGAGACGACCCGATACCCTGCGAAAGCGCTACCGAATTTCTTACAGAACTAGAAATCGTTTAGCCATAATATTGATTGCTCACACCGAGTGATCAATACACTGTTTGTATCGTTTCTTTTTCGGTTTTCGTGTTGTATTAGATCACATTTACATTAATACAAGTTATATTTCCGTTTATTTCAGGTTATAAATTTATTGCTTTCTTTAATTTCCTGCATATTTACTTTACCGAATCTTGTATGTTTATGTTCATGTTTATAAGCACTTTTTCATAAAAACTCTTAAATCAGAATTTTCATAAAATCAATTCGTTATGTATGTTTCTAAATGATTTAACTTGAATATGTCGACATTAAAATCAACTATGTTAGGCTAGAATTGCATGAGCCTGTAGTTTTAGGTATACTAGTTGCGACGGTGAGAGGCTGCTTACCAACATTTAGTCACGACAGTGAGAGATGCATTAAGCCGAGTCCAACAAAATGAAAGTTTTAGTACGTGTCAGATAGTAGGTACAAGACACTGGAACCTAAACACAGCGAAAGCGCTTTAGGTATTTCGTTTCGATCTTATTCGTCTTTAAAAAGAATCCTTTTAATTACTGAGCGAGTGAGAGCAAAATATTGGGGTTGCAGGATGTGGCCCGGTCAATAGCGTGCGAGTGTGAGACCGAACCTTTAGACTAGTACTTTCGTCAAAACAACTTCAACATTCATTTCAGCCGCGGATCCTATAGAGTCCCTAAGAACCCCAGAAGTCATTCTACGATCTTGTTTTCTCTAATCGTTTCAAACCAATTCCTAAATATTTTATTTATCGATTTTTCCCGTGACAATCTTAGCCTTAGCCTTACACCACAATCATAGGACACTCCCTGTTAACTATCGATCCCTATGGGTTCGAAAATATTTTTAAACTACGTGATACCCTGTATGCTTGCAGTATCAATCCGACCAAACACATAAAGTCGCGATCACTCTCATAAATGCAGCTAAGAGACTAAGATGCTATTTCGTGGCACACACCATGGTCGTAGGAATTGACCAACCTATCAAGTAGCTACTTGCCTGACCAAATATGGTTGGCAGAATGTTGAGGTGATCACTAGAATTGTCTGAATTTGATATACACTACGAAAGCAAAAAAGCTCTAAAAGCTCAGGCTTTGACCGACTTCATGGCCGAAATGACCCCCATGGAGACTACACTTGAATGCGCCCATAAATGGGTCATCAACGTCGACGGAGCATCTAGTCTATCAGGTAGTGGAGTGGGGATCATCCTTAAAAACAAAGAGGGACTCATGGTTGATGTATCCTTGGTTCTCTCTTTCCCAACATCTAATAACCAGGTTGAATATGAAGATTTACTGAGAAGACTCCGCTTGGAAAAAGACATGGGTGCGCGGGAGATTAAAATTTACATTGATTCTTAGCTCGTAGCATCACATGTCAAAGGGGAATACCAAGATAAAAATGATCATTTGGTCGAGTATCTGGCATTGGTACAACAAAAGTTAGCACAGTTCAAATCCTGGGAAGTATAACATATTCCCTGCGAACGCAATTCTCGGACAGATGTCTTGTCAAAATTGGCGAGCACACGAAGGAAAGGTGGAAATAAGTTTTTCATATAAGAAACACTTCAGCGCCCTAACATCGAGAGATCCTCCAAAGTCATCGACATCAACGTCATACGTGACAATAATTGTTGGATGACTCCAGTATACCACTACTTAACAACATGCGAGTTTCCCGAAGATAGCAAGAAAGCCAGCGCCACCAGACGTCGCGCATCTTTCTACGTCCTGATAGACAACAAGTTGTACCGCCTAGGATTTTCCATCCCACTTCTCAAGTGCGTTGAGGAAGAAAACGTGTCAGACATCTTGCATGAAATACACAAAGGTATAAAGGCACAACACCTGGGCGGCAAATCCTTAGCCCGAAAAGCTTTAAGGGCATACTACTACTGGCTAACCATGCAGAACGACACCAAAGAGAACGTGAAGAAGTGAGACAAATCCCAACGTCACGGGGAGATGCACCTCGCACCCCTAGATGCACTCAAAACAATGTTGTCGCCATGTCTGTTTTCATAATAGGGGCATGGACATACTTGGACCCTTCACAGTAGGGTCATTTCAAAACAAATACCTGATTGTAGTCGTCAATTATTTCACCAAATGGATAGATGCCGATGCCATGCTAGAATAATTGTGTTTAACATCTTGCAATTTTATAAGAGAAATATCCTAGCCAGGTTCGGCGTACCTCAATCCCTGATCACGGACAATGGTACTCAGTTCACAGACATGAATTTCCAAGACTTCGTCGCCAAGATAGGTACCAAGCAGTACTTTGCGTCAGTCAATCATCCCTAGATGAATGGGCAAACTAAAGTCACTAATAGAGTCATTTTATGATGCCTTAGACTAAGATTGGGCAAGGCAAAGAAATGATGGTTCAAGGAACTCCACAGTGTACTCTGGGCCTACCAAACAACTCCACATTCGACCATCGGGGAAACTCCATTTTGAATAACATATGGAACGGAAGTAGTCATCCCCATAAAGATTAAAGAACCTTCTAGACGAACAGATTCTCCTCTGGAAGAAGAACTCAACGATGAAACATTAAGGGAAGAGCTCGACTTAGTCCTGGAAATCCTTCCGGGGGAAACTCTCCATGAAGAATCCCTAAAACAAAAGATTGCATTGTGCTACAATGTCAAGATCATCAAATGAGAATTCCAGGTAGGAAGTCTCATCTTGCACAGAAATTAGAAAGATTCTCATAAGGGAAAGCTTGCAGCTAACTGAGAGGGCCCATATCGGGTTGTCAAAAATTGGCACAGGATCCTACTACCTCTAAGAACTAAATGGAGAACCATTTGCTTGACCATGTAACGCTGAAAAGTTTAAACAATATTATAGCTAAATACAGCCAAGTGCGGAATAGATACCGACAGATCTACCTCGTTAATAGAGGGGAAACGCCCGACCACAGGGATGTACCGTGGTATAGGAACAACCCTTAAACACAATGTAAGCAAACTATTTCCCAGTTAACGGATAGAAGATTTTCCCAACGGGGACACCTTAAACAAGCTTCATCATTGCCATACCAGTGTGGAAGACCCCTAGGTCGCGATGCGAAAGGTCTAAGCCTTAAGGGAATAAGTAACTCGACTGAGTTCTTGATTCCCTTTCTGTGATAACAAATCTTACTCCTCTACAAGTTCCATACACTGTCGATTTCATCATAACACATCGAGCATATCCACAGTTTAATAACATATAAGTTAAAGCATACATTATAAATAACAATGCACTAACAAAAGGGGCAATAATTATAATTATCAAAAAGCTAACCATGAGGTCGGGAATTGTCATAAGTTACTTAGAAATGGGACCAAGTCCCATAAATAAAAAATAAATCAAAAGGCACGCAAGCGAAGGAAAATATGGCTCACAAGCTAAGAAACATCACTCCTCGTCAGGAGGGATGACCACGTCCTTCTCCATGCGATGAAGAGGATCAGTGCCATCCATAATCAATTCTACCATGGGGTTCTTCAACTTTAGTTGCTTGATAGAATTGTAGAAGCCGAACGAAGCCATTGTTAAGTTATCTTGCGCCAGCAAGCAGATTCAAGCAATCAATTCAGCCCTCGAAGTCATCGCAGTTTCCTCTTCAGTTTCATCATCCCCGGCAGAAAAGTTATACTCTGCCTCCGTAGCCTGCTTCTTTAGACTCTCTTTATTAGTGGACAAGCCCGTCATCTTGTCCCCGATCTCAGTAACTTCCCTCATCAGCTCGAGCTTACTCTTATAATGCCCCTTCGCCTGGAGCAAATCGTTCTCAAGCTTGGTATTTTCGATTTCCAACTTGGAAAGTCTATTTTTAACAGTTTGGAGATCCTTGCGAGGGAAATATCTGCATAGTTCAAGGTGAGGGCGACTTCGAGGATCCGCATCATCCCTGCAGCGTCCCGACACAACTCCGATCTCAGAGCCCTATAGTCGGCAGTCAAAATGGCCTCTGCATCCAAGTTAGGAACCTGAACAGATGACCCTTTTGTCAAATAGCGACCTCTAGGTCACACACTATGGCAAGGTGAATGTTCCCAAAGGGGAGGACTTATCTTAGAACCTTGGCCTATTCCCTAGCAGATAGCCACCCGTCGAAGTGCTCCCCGAAGTGGAAGTGCCCGTAACACCTTCGAGGGTAGCCTGGTCTTTGACAACTTCGGCCCTACCTTTGGGTCCCTTCTTTAAATTTCCCTCGCTGGCCTTCACGAGGCTCTCACGCATCTCGGTCATCTTATCTACAAAACAAAAGTAGACAAGTTAGTTTCCGATTAAATCCTCGGACACAAGACAATAAAACTAAACTCCACCTAAGAGTTGCATCTCCATCTCATCATTCGGGAAGCTTATCAGTGCCTTGACATTGATCAGCCTAGCCTGGGTGGCCGGTGTTCCATCAAATTTTAGAAGTATATGCTCGTCTGAATCCATAAGATTCAAAGGTCGAAAACTAGAGATGAATTTAAAAAGCGTATTGTACGTCGTCGTATCGTCAAGACTGAGATCCTCAGACTTTATTATGTAGTGGTCACTAGCATGTCGAAAGTGGACATCCACCCACTCCAAAGGAAAGTATCCCACCAGCCCGTCCCTACCGTGGACAACCTCTTTGTAATAAAGCGAATCCTTGGCCATCTGCGTGCACGGTTGAATAACATAAAATCTATACTTGAAATCACGAACAGAGTCTAAGTATGCTTTGAAGAGTCTGCTCGCCTGCTTGAACAACACCCAGCTGTGTCGACCCTCCTAAGACTTCCTATAGAGATGGAAGATCCTAAAGAACAGACTTACGGTGGCACCTATCTCCAGGTAACAACACACCAACTCAAAGGCCCTGATGAACGCCAGAGCATTAGGGTGCATTTGAGAGGGCGCAAACTCAAGATGTGTGAAAATAGCCTCCTAAAAGTCTGTGAAGGGAAAATGGTACTCGGCTTCACGAAACACTAACTCGTACATAGGGAACTGAAGAAAGGGATAGTGCGAGCATATCCTCTGATCAGGTTTTGGGGATAAGGCCCGCCAATTCACGGGATCCCCTTTCTTCCTCCTCTCGATTCGATTCCACGTATATGAATCATTCACAACGAATTGAGAATTCTTTTCAAGCAGCTCCTCCATGATCCATAATTTATCAGCAGCGGGGACGTCCGCGACACCCTGGGCGTCACCCGAAAAACTATCTTCGAGTCCATGGTCGGCTTTCCGGATCCTTTCACCTGAAAAGTAGAGGAAATACATTGAATTCGACGGTCTCAAATCCATTATTCCATTGCAAATCAAGTGAAAGGGTGACGATTAACACCATCCTTGACTATAAGAGTGAGGAACCTACTGGGGAGAAAATCCCCTACACAATCATCATTTACTATGGCCTAATTCCCGATCACTAACACTAAATATTCCTAACCAGAATCTGAAAAGGATCAAGCAGCAGTCCATTCATCTTCTAAAAATCTAACCCTAGTTCATCATGACATTCATACGCTTTTGATGAACATTCATCAGGTTTCCAGAAATTCATGGAGATTTCCAGAAATTTTGAAGGTTCCCATGAACTTCATAGGAAACCTGATGACTGTTCATCACTCATACAACAAGTTGAAGGGAAGAAGATGAATATTTCCTTGGTCCATGGAAGAATCCATTAAAGATTGACGACGGCGACGATGAAGTTTCTGGCAAGAAGTTTTAGAACGAAGATTTCATAATGAGAGTAAGAATTGGTATGTAATGACCAAATGAACACCCCTTTTTCCTTTTATAATGTCCTAAGCTCGCGTGAGGAAACGCAAAAGCCAAGTAATTATAACCTAGGGCTAGCCCCCCAGGTCTCATAAATAAATTACTACACATTCCAACACATGTTAATAAAGTAGAAACGTTTTATCTTCTCAAAACATAATCTTTTCCTTAATGTTTGTGGAACTTATTCACATACCAGTTTCCCTCTACTCTAACTAGAGCTTTAGGAACGATTACTTGCTCGTGACTTTTTAGGTAAAAAGTTCGTCGATCTGAACCATCGCTACTAGAACATCTTAAGTCATTGTCCTTGCTCAAGCAAAGCGACTTGGGGGGGGGGGGGCTCCTGTTCTGGATTAGCCTAGCAGGTGCCCTACACCCAATTAAGGCCCAATCCAGTTTAGCTCTAGGCATAACCCCATCAAGATATCTGCGACCTCATAATCATTGAGAGTTGGAGCCGTTATAATATAGTCGTTGGGTACTTCCTCTATACGCGCTCTAATGCCTTTCACGCGACCAATTATCATCCAAAACACAAAATGTGACATATCTTTGTGTCTAAGAAATTTCACCCATGTCCATCTATTGCAGCCATCAATAATGACTAGTCCATACTTTTTAAGATTGACAGAATCAATTTTCACTGATCGAAACAAGTCAATATGAATAAGCTCCAATGGTCTGGAGGTTGTAGCAACATCATTAGCTTTGAAAGAATTTTTCGAGAATTTTCCTTGCTGACATGCTTCACAAAGAGAATATGAATAAAACTTCAGGTTTGGCATGCCTTTGAATAGATTAAGCTTGTTAAGATTAGAAATCCTTCTCATAATAACATGACCCAATCGTTTATGCCATGTCCACTGCTCTTCATTAACAGACATAAGGCATTTTACATTTTGATTCTTCAAATTAGAAAGTTTGATCTTATAAATGTTGTTTTTCCTCTTTCCATTGAATAAAGTTGAGTCATCCTTTTGACTGACAACTTTACAAGACTTTTGATTGAAGATAATGTCATAACTATTGTCACTTAATTGACTTCTGGACAAAAGGTTATGCATTAGTCCTTCAACAAGAATAACATTAGTAATATGAGGGAGAAAACTCTTACCTACTATTCCAGAGCCAATAATTTTCCCTTTCTAATAACCTCTGAATCTGACAATGCCTCCAAGCTTAAGTTCCAGGTCTTGGAACATACGCCTTCTTCCCGTTATGTGCCACAAGCATCCAAAGTACAGGTACCATGACCGGTGTTGTAACTCTACTACTGAGGATATTTGTAACATAAATTATTTTTTCCTTAGGTACCCACATATTTTTGGGGTACTTTTAGTTTAGTCTTCCCAAATCCTTTTACAACTTTGGGTTTTTGTGCAAGATATATATACATGAATGCATGATTGGAACGGACATGCATTTTTGTTTTAGCCTTAGGTTTTGAAACAACTTTACCTTTAAACCTAAAATCATTTTGTTTCCTTGAAGGAACAAAATGAGATTCAAGAGTATTAGGCTTGTCATCTTTTTTCAGAATCAAATTCTTCATTAGAATCATAGCCAATACCCCTTGTCCCGTTCGTGTTGACGCCATAAATCATGTAAGTCATTATGCTTCTATTCAGGATTCTAGCAAGAAACTTCTGGAAATATTTATCATACTTTTGTATGATATCACCAGAACCTGTAGGAGCTTTAGAAATGATTATCTCATATTGACTCTTGCTTGAAGACACAAAGTTATTTTTCAAAGTAAAGATTTCTTCACTTAACCTTCAGAAATCTTTTTGAAGCTTAGAGATGGCTTATGATTCAGATACATGAATCTTCTTTAGATCCTTGTATTGTTCAGAAGGTTCTGATACTTTTCCAGAACTTCAGATAAACTAGACTTAAGTTCAAAATGAGAGAGTTCCAAAAATACCTCTTCAAAATCTAACTCAGATTCTGATCTTAGATCTGACTCAAAGTCTTCAGAAAATACCTTTTTAGAAGACTCTGAATCATCCCAAGTAGCCATAAGACCATTCTTCTTCCCTCAGAACTCTTTCTTCTTAGGTCTATCATTCTTTGGCTTGGACCAATCATTCTTATAATGACATGGTGTCGCTCCCGGGATTTTCATCCTAGTACAAACGCGAAAGTGGTATGGAAATGGTAGAGTCGCCAGCCAAGCATTTTTATCCCGAATGAAATGGAAAGGTAATGCTGCACAAACCTTAGAGAACAGGAAAGGACAAGGTCATGCGAACCAAATATATGTATTTGGGAGTCGGTTACAACCTGGGAAGGTATTAGCACCCCATACTATCCGCCGTACCCGACGGGATCCACGCTTGTTAGTCTGTTTTAAAGGGTGAGAAATAAGATGCTGCTGAACAAAAGAACTACTAACTGGAATGAGAAGGGGTACTAGGAAAAAGAGATTGAAAATGAAGGATGGGGAAAATGTATGGAAAATAAAGAATATGCTATAACGGGCCCCACCTCGCTTCCAACATACCTCATCAGGTAAATGAGGATTAGAGTCGACGTAATTCGCCTAACTAAGGCGGGAACTTGGTTGTTTGTGTTTTTTATGGTTTGAAATGCTTATGTCTATGCTCAGGTGTTGCAGGATCGCCTTGAACGAGTGTATTTACCGTCTTTCAAATGAGACAAGTCATCGCAAGTTTGCGTTTAGAGTGAATGAGATGAGAAAAGAATTCCCATAGGAAAAGACGAGTGTTGTTTGTTAACTGTCTTTTGAAGAAGTGTTTTTTCTTTTGTATGTGAAAGTAGTCTCACGATTAGACTTGTACATCATGCTAGACAGGCTTGTACTATCACCAAGATGGGATAAATAAAAGTGACTCATGGAATAAGTCTCTGCATCTAAGACTACTTCAACCTTTATTAAAGTGTTTTTTTACTATTTTCTTTGAGACAAAAAAGAGGACTCAAGTCGAGAAAGGGAAAAACTAAAGGAAGTAAGACCTCACCTAAGTTGTTTATTCAAAGGGGATCCTAATGGTTTGTGTGGTTTCTAATCCTAATTAAGAAAAGGAAAAGAAGAAAAGAAATTAGAAATCAACTTACTTCCTAAGGAAGGTAAGTTGTTTCTAAAGAAGGGGGAATCCTATACAAGCAAAGGAAAAAGTGCTAAGGCAAACACACTTAAAGAGATTAAAGAAGATGAAGAAGAATCTATATAAACAAGGATTACTTCAACCTCCCTACAAAACAAAGGTTAGCTTCACAATGTTCATTGAAAGCATAAAGCATGACAAAAGTTCAAGTAAAGCTCAAACTAGCTAAGGAAATGCAATAGGGGATTCCTAAGCCTAAGTCCTAAAACTAAAGGATCTTAAATTATAACAAGCTTATAAAGTCATAAGCTAAACCCTATTAAAGCATTATAAGGTTGCAAGGTCAAACAATCACAATCTATGTCTTAATGAGGTATTAAACCCCCAGTGGAAATCAAGGTGAGATTAGGTGTCAAAGTTGAATGATTATGCAAAGCAAACTTGAATTAGGTCAAAGGTGAATGTCAAAACCAGAACCTAACATTAAATGAAAGTGTCTCAAAATGTGAACCAAATCAAGAACAAAGAGATTCAAGTAAGATGGAAGGAAGAAAAGATGATAAGAAACATGTGATTTCAAAAGAAAATAAAAGGGACTTAGAGAAGAAAAAAAAAGTCAAACATGAACAATGAGACTTGAACTTCCCATACAAAAACCAGGGACTTGATGAAAAGTTAATATGAAGTTAAACTCAAAACATAACCACAAATGAATTATAATGAATTTCATTAGAGTTAAGGAACAAAGAAGTTTGATTTTGAAGTCTTAAAGTACCAATATAAACCAAATGAAACACAAAGACTTATGAAATGAAATGAATAAACGACAATAGATGTGTGACACTTATAAGATGTATAAGAATGATATAACATGAATATCATACTCACAAAGTTGAATTATAAGTGTTAAGATGGAAGAAGAAAGGTGAATTAGGGTAAGGAAAACATACATGAACACATATGTAACTTAAGGACCAAGTAACCCCAAAAATTCAAAGTGTGATGACCTATAATGGATGCAAATGATTTAAAGACATCAAATGGTACCCTAAGAACTCAAATTGAGAACCTTAAATGAATGGCATAAATGCCTTATCAAGATTGAATGAAAAGGATGAAGGAATGAAACCTAAAATGTGACTTGTAACACAAGGTACCTAAAAAATACCAAATGACATGGAAAAATTGTGAAAATTAAGATTCAAAGTCATAAACCGGGGAATTAAAAACCTCTAAAAGATCTCACAAAAATTTATATTGTAACTCAATCAAACAATCATACAAAATGGTTTAGGGTTTAAAAAAACAAGTTCAAAGAATGATCTAGAAAATAGGAGAAAAATATTTTTAAGGACCTTGAGGTGTCCTCTGACTAGGCCAAAAGGAATGGACTCAAAACTATTTTTGATGAGTGAGGAATTTATTAGAGAAGGCAATGTGTTCATAATGAATAAAATCTAAAAGAAATTAAAAAGAAAATTAATTCTGGCTTGAAAAATAAAGAAAAATGGAATTAAAAATTATAGAAAATTTTATAAAATGTTGAAGATGAAGTGTGAACTATTTGAGAATTTTTGGTGACCTCTTGGTATTTTTTTTAAAATCAAAACTGAAATGAAAAGAAAAAGAAATTAAAAGAAAAAGAAAAGATGACAGGAGGTGCCATCAGAAACCAAACTTAGAACCAATGCGCTTGGGCCTTATATTGAGGGGTAGAATTAGCAAAGAAAAGCCCAAATCCATTGGACACGCTGATCACAAATTTATGGTGGACTTCAGGTCAAATGTTGACTTCATCACAAACCCTAAGATACATCCTACGTTTCTAAGATGATCAAGGCAATAAATCAGAGGGTCCGCATGTGATAGCACATGGCACTAAGGTGGGAACACACGCACTCAAACACTCAGGCCACTAAAATATGGCATGTGAAGGGCACAAGATTCATTTATGTGATGGATAGCTGAGGGACGCAGGATCAAGATCATCCAATGGCCATGTTTTAAAGTTATGGAAAATTAGGGTTACTGTTCAGGTCACCAGAGATGACCTCCGGTCATCTTCTCCGGTGACCCCTTATTAGGGAAAAACTGAAGACTCCATGGAAACGCAATCTAAGGCCATCATTCTATTCCTCTCACTTAGTACATCTCAAATCCCTATTTAGTTTCCATTTATCACTCAAGAATAAGCCAAATCTAAGCCACAAATATCAACCTAAAAAACTGTATCTAAACATCTAGAATGTCTATCAACTAGCCAGGTGGTTCATAGCTTCTATCAAGCTCTAAACAATACAAATCAAGCAAAATTAACCAAAATCATGCAAGTGAATTTCAAAAGGAAACCTGAAAATGTAGAGATGCAAAGATTGAAGAAAACCAGAGAGTAGGTTCCAAGCTCTTGATGATTGTTCTTGAACTTCACCAGAGTGAAATAAACACTCTACTATGGTTGAATCTTGAAGAAGCTTTAAATTGCAGAAAAATGCAGAATTATGCAGGGATGAAATCTTGGAGAATCAAGCTAAATCAGCCATGGATCTTGAGCACAATGTGATGATGATGAATTGAGGAAGAATGAAACAGGATCAATGAGGATGAAGCTTCTTCGAGGCAAAGTGCAGTGCAAACTCAATATGAACTCAAATAAGATTCAGAGAGAAATCCTTGAGTTTTTTGGGTGATTTTTTTATCAGAATGATAGTCTAACTAACTTGGGTTAACAGTTAGAACGCCAGTTAGGTTAGTTAACTTGAGGTTAGTTCTGTAATTTGAAGATAGAGCTCAAATATATGAAACTGACTTTGATTTCCTCGAATATGATCATGTGTGGTGAGGTTTATATTGCTTATGATGAGGATTAATGAAGAGTATTGTGATTGGTTTGATCAATATTGCAGCATGCTTGAAGTTTCTTCTTTGCTTGATTGTCATGGAGTGATGCATGGCAATTATGGTGATCATGCATATATGAGAAAATGCACTCTTGGTAATGAACTTTGTGAATAATAACATGATGAATGGATTGTACCTTGAATTGAACTTGAAAACATCCCATTGTTCCATAACTTATGCATCAAGAAACCATATGGCATGTAATGATATTACATGGAGTATTTTTTCAAGCTCAATCTACCAAGTCATGGAGTTCTTGTACTCAAATTGAAGATCAACCTTCATACAACATGTTTGATGTTTGGTCCATGATGAAACAATGGCTCCAAGTCACACAAAATGATCATTGAATTCAAGGGATAAAAGTTGCATATTTGGGCCTGAATGACTTAGACATGCCTTGTGAAAATGGCTAATGGTTTGGTCAGTGTTGGAACCTTACTTTAAGCTTTCATAACTCTCAAACAATTGGTCATATGAAAAATCCTCCAACATGAAAGTTGTAGAGGAGACAACTATGAACAACTTTGATGTTGGAAAAAAATTCCATTTGAGGACATCTTGATGAAGAAAAACAGCCATACATTTTTCACACCACCTGTTTGATATATTTCCTTGCCTGGCACGCGCATGTGACTTGCTTTGGCTGGCCCATGACTTGGTTTTTGCCCTAGTTTCATCAAACTTTGATTGATCATAACTTCTTCAATTTTAATCCCATGAACATGTTCCACCTATGTATTTAAAGCTTAGGATACCCTACTTCAAACAGCCCAAGTGGAATTTTTTGACTTTTATTTTGGGAATAGGCCTCTCTTGAACTTGGCTGAAAAATGGCCAAAACTGGCCATTTTTGGAAACCCTAATTTTCCAAAAATGGTAAGTCTTGATTTTCTTGATTTTTAAGGATCCCTCCATCATTTATTGATCAAATTTGGTATATGGACTCCTTGTAACATTAATTTCATGAATTTGACCTCAAAAAGTCAGGAGTTGACATTTTCCTCAGCACAATTGACTTTTCCCCAATTTCTTGATTTTCAAGTAACTGATCAATTGAAGACCCTCTGAAATGATTCAATGGATAAAATTTGAACCTTAGACACTTAATATCATGTAGAAAACAATGATATCAAGTTTGAACCAAAATTTAATTGAGAAACTCCTTTAATCAAAAACCCTAATTTCACCCCCTTTTGTTAGGAGGTGTTGCACTGCTTGAATTTCCTTATCGACCCACTTCTTTCTAAGACTTGGGGAATCATATGATGTCTTGTGGGATGATGCTTACCCTTTGAATAGTGTTGAGAAGCCATGTGACCCTTTTATTTCTTTTGGATGATCATGAATTTCTTCAGTCATTGATCACAAGCCTTATACATCAGTTATGATTGTTATGATGCAATGCTTGGTGCCATGATATGGAATTGTGTATGCAATGTGATATGCTAAATTCCATGAAAATGAGAGGCAAAATATTTGGGTATTACAGCTTCCCCTATTCAATCATCTGTAGACCTGAATGGATGATAGCAATGGCTTTCCGACCTTCAAGTTATGGAGTGATTGGATACCCGAATAAACCGGAAAATTTGTACACCGTGGGGAATGAAATGATAATTGGAAAAAATGTCATTCTTGGACAACGAAGCAAACAAAACACACCGTGAGTGGGTCAGAAAAGAAACCATCATAACTTGGATGACAACTCAATGGCATGAAACCGAACTTGGCGGAATCAAAAAGTATTTATCCCACGTGGGAGATAAAGCTTGAAAAGAGACTATCATAGCGTGGATGATAACTCAAACAACGAAATCAGACTTGGAGGAATCGACAAGTATTTATCCCACGTGGGAGATAAAACCTGAAAAGAGACTATCATAGCGTGGATGATAACTCGAAGAAATGAAACTGAACTTAGTGAAATCGACAAGTATTTATCCCATGTGGGAGATAAAACCTGAAAAGAGACTATCATAGCATGGATGATAACTCGAAGAAATGAAACCAGAATTGGCAGAATCGACAAGTATTTATCCCACGTGGGAGATAAAACCTGAAAAGAGACTATCATAGTGTGGGTTATAACTAGAAGAAATGAAACCGTACTTGGAGGAATCGACAAGTATTTATCCCATGTGGGAGATAAAACCTGAAAAGAGACTATCATAGCATGGATGATAATTCGAAGAAACGAAACCGGACTTGGCAGAATCGAAAAGTATTTATCCCACGTGGGAGATAAAACCTGAAAAGAAACTATCATAGTGTGAATGATAACTCAAAGAAACGAACCGGACTTGGCAGAATCGACAAGTATTTATCCCACGTGGGAGATAAAACCTGAAAAAGGACTATCATAACATGGATGATAACTCAAAGAAACGATCCGGACTTGGCGGAATCGACAAGTATTTATCCACGTGGGAGATAAAACCTGAAAAAAGACTATCATAGCGTGGATGATAACTCGAAGAAACGAAACTGGACTTGGCGGAATCGACAAGTATTTATCCCACATGGGAGATAAAACCTGAAAAGAGACTATCATAGCGTGGATGATAACTCGACTGGGGATTGACTTGTAAAAGTAATAATGTTTGGAAAATGAACTTGGCATTCTCTGTGAGGAATACTTCAGATTGTTTGAAGAAAAAATGTTTTGGGCTTTTGTGCAAGGTATCCAAAAATGGCCTATGCTGGTATGCATATGTTTGAATTCTTCCATGGTGTGATGCTCCATAATGATGGAAATGCTACGCTTTTTGAGGATGCAACTGTAATGATGATTACTAAATGAAAATGCAAAAGAGATCTCTTGGTGAGGAGATAACAGGTATCCTTGACGGCTTTCCTGGGGAAGAAACAATCATTTAATTGAATTAATGAATCCCTGTGGAGAAAAGCAACCTTGCGGGGGATAATGTTAATGACTCACTGGCACTAAACTTCCGCCATTGCCAAAAATAAATTGTACTTTAAGATTGGAGATCAAGGACCTTGTTGGGGATGAACTTGGTCTGGGAGGTACGCTAACCGTTGAACTCCGTTGGGGGGAATTAATATCCTTCTGACTCGGCTGGGGATCAGATGTGTTGGTTCTTTGCTGTAGAAGAAACTGCTGGGAAATTCCTCAGATACAAAACCTTTTTCCTGGGGAAAAGATGCCAATGAGGATTGGACTTTTGGTTAATCACTTCACTGGGGGAAACTGCAAACAATGTTGTGAAAGAAGGAAAACCATGTGACTTCTTACTATCTTTACCACTGTTAGGGAATAATGAATCTTCATGTACTACTAGGGATAAGAAGACTCTGGTGGGGGATACTCATTCGTTGAAGGAAAACTCTCTGCCTGGGGATAACATCCTCAGCCTTCTGTTGTTATACTGGGGAAGCTTTCAATCTCTAACTCTATTAGGGACGATGGAGAACATCAATGATGATGCTCCTGAGGAATCTTGCTCAATACTCTGCTGAGGAAGGATTCTTGAAGTTCTGTGCTGGCAATGGCTATGCTATCAACACTTGTACATGCATGAACACGATTGATAGTGCCTGCAAAATGGAGAGTTAGTTTGGCCTGCATGCCCCGGGTTCATGGTATGAATCACCATCCCATTCACCCAACACATCAAATATGTGTCAAATGTTTTTATTCTCATGCGTTTATTATAAAGTATTCATGTATTCGTAATGCAATATTTATCACAATTTTGTTGGACATTTTTTGCAATCAATCAAAAGTAGATGAAAAACAAAAACAAAACACATGGAGACAAATTTGATTGAAATTTCACTTTTATTGATTTGAAAAATGGCCATGAATAGGCATTACACCGGGAAGCAATCCCTAGAAATAGGAAATTGCACAAAAGGAAAATAAACTATCCTAATGGCAATGTGAAAACAAGATCTCATCGAGCTTCGACCCGAATATGACTTGTATGCCCTTAAGACTCTTCGCATGCTTCGCTTTTGAGGAAGACGATTGAATTGATCTTCAACCCTTGGATTACCTTTGATTGCAAATGACGAATAACAGATCTCGCAGACCGCAATTGTTTGTTTTAATCCCTCTTTTGCGTAGATCGCCCTTTCGGGTTTTTAATCCACCGGGATACCCTTTTTTGCCTGAGTTGTCCGATGTGGCTTTTAAACTCAGCGGGTGTACATTTTTTTCAAATATTTCCCTAACTTTTTCCCGAGCATTTTATTCTGTTTTTGGCTCGTCGGGATGCCCTTTTTTGCTTGGACCTTTATTCTGTTTTTGTCCAGGGGGTCTCTTTATATGAAGTATTTTCTAACTACGTCTGCGTTGATAGGGGATTGGAAGTCTTCACCATCCATGGTTGTTAACATTAAGGCTCCTCCCGAGAAGGCCTTTTTAACCACGAATGAACCTTCATAGTTGGGTGTCCACCTGTCCCTGTGATCCGTATTAGGAAGAAGATTCCTTTTAAGCACTAAGTCATCGAGTATGTAGCGTTGAGGCCGTACTTTCTGGTCGAAAGCTCATTTCATTCGCCTTTGATACAACTGTCCATGGCATAAAGTTGCTAGGCATTTCTTGTCAATGAGGCTCAACTGATTGTACCTGGATCGAAGCCACTTTGCTTTGTCAAGATTGACATCCATCGTTATTCTAAGTGAGGGGATCTCGACTTCAACCGGTAGGACTGCCTCCATACCGTACACAAGCAAGAACGGGGTTGCCCATGTTTAGGTACGCACCGACGTTCGGTACCCATGCAATGCGAACAGTAGCATCTCATTCCAATCTATGTACGTCACAACCATCGTTTGTACGATCTTTTTAATGTTCTTGTTGGCCGCCTCGACGACGCCATTCATCTTCGGGCGATACGACGAAGAGTTGTGGTGCTCAATCTTGAAGTTCCGACATAAATCTGCCATCATCTTATTGTTGAGATTAGAACCATTATCAGTAATGATTCTTTCTGGAATTCCATATCGGTAGATGATATCCCTCTTGATGAATCGAGCTACCACCTGTCTGGTGACATTGGCATAAAACGGTGCTTCGACCCACTTCGTGAAATAGTCTATGGCAACTAGGATGAAATGGTGACCGTTGGAAGAAGTTGGCTCAATCTTTCCAATCATACAAATGCCCCACATGGCGAAGGGACAAGGTGACGACATGACACTCAACGTTTGGAGGCATATGCACCTTATCGTCATAAATTTGGCACTTGTGGCACTTGCGAGAATATTTATAGCAATCGGATTCCATGGTAATCCAATAATACCCTGACCTTAGCAGTTTCTTCACCATAACATGCCTTCCAGCATGGGTACCGAATGAGCCTTCATGAACTTCTTGCATCAACATGTTTGCTTCGTGTCTAACCATGCATTTGAGCAAGACCATGTTAAAGTTCCTTTTATAGAGCACATCATCTTGGTTTAATAAGAACCCGTATGCCAACATCCTAAGGGTCTTCTTGTTCTTTGCTTGATGCCCCTGCCGGGTTCTCTTAAGATTTCAGAAAGCATTTGATATCGTAGTTCCAAGGTTTTTCATCATCAACCCCATCAACTGCAAACTGTCATACCCCAAATTTGTCCTACCATTACTCTCATTTTTATTCTAGTTTTTCCAACATCTTTGCATCATATCATTAACATATTGTTGTGCAAAAAAAAAAGATTAAAATGTTATGTGTGTGTGCCTTGTTACTGTCACCTTTTTCTTCCTATTGTCTAAGCAGGTGTTCGTAAAATTCAGGGTTTATTCAAAGTTATCATGGCTATTGGTTTTGCTTTATTATCAGGATTCAAGACGACTATATTCATTCCAAATCAAGATTCAACATGGATTCTTTTTTTTGGAGCACATCCATCTTGGCTATGGTGCTTTTCAAAGAAGACTCCAATATGGATTCTGATACATGATTTTCTTAAAATGGCAAGATGTGTAGTAATTATGTCTAAAATATGCTTTCTAGATCGAGTCAAAGAAAAGTCTCATTTTGGTGCTAGGGCAAACATGGTAGCCATTCTGATGCCAAGAGAATCCAATACTTTCATGTTCAAATTGCCTTCTAAGATTCTTTTGGTGCAAAGTTGCAAATTTATGTATCCCGTGGAGTTGGTTCTACCTTAAGGCCATTATTGTTCAAAGTCAAAATGCAAGGTGAACTATAAATCAAAGACCAAGCTGCAAGTTCATGTTAATTTGAAGTTTAGATTTTGAAGCCACGTAAAAAAGGGGGAAGTCAAAGGCCTAGAATTCAAAATGCTAAACAAAGATTCATTTGCTCCAAGGAAGATGCTATTCAAAGTCTAGAGATAGTATTACATGAAAATATGTTGAGCATTGAATAGTCATCAAAGATTACAAATCAAAATAAATTGTTCATTTTAATACAAGTCAGAGCTAACAATTTCCAAAATTAAGATATGTTATACAAGCAGTGAGCTGTATCATATAATCAATGTTCATGTTATGCTTAAGGTACTAAATGGTCCAAGTCTTGTGCATCAGATTGCCTCCACAATCCCAAGCCCCATATTCATGCGTTACCGAGAATCTCGCCATAGCCATAGTCTTCTTCATCATTGTGATAAGTATCCTGCATTCACATTGTTCACCTGCAAGAACAAGAACAAGAAAATTCAACAAAATAACTCATTCAAGTCACAATTCAGTGGGATGTCATCTCCAATACACCACAAAATTCTGCACATAAATTTCAAAGAATTATTGGCAATGTAGTGACACACATAACAAAACATTTCATCCTCAGATCATTACCGACAACATCATCAAAAACACAGTAGAAACACCAAATTTAAGATGGAGTATGGCAGGAACATGGTAAACAATGACAGGGCATTAAACAATGCACAAATCTCAAGCACATTCTACCTAAGTTCAGGAAAGCAATTACCACAGGGAATTGATCTCGTTCAACTTTGTGACAAGAACATTGCATCAAGCTCATGCCAAACTGATCTTTTCTGTTCACAGAAACTTCCACAAGTTCTGAGATACCTGCGGAAAACAAAAACCGGGTTAGCATTTCATTTCAGCTATCTCATGAATAAGTGTCATTAAACCGCCATGATCATCCTTTTGGTGCCTTCCTCCATTCCTCATGATTAAAAAGCTCGAATCCAATAGCCTGCAAAATATCAACAAAGAAGATCAATTCAAATTCTTGAAGACAAAATGCAGACACAACAGCAAGATTCAACCATCCAAAGTTGCAGGTTAAGATCAAGATTCTTGAAACTGAACTCAGGGAGGCTCTTGGATACAGCAAAAGTAGCTCAACATTGGTTTCAGAGCTAGAGTATGCAGCTCTATCTGATTCCAGACCAACTGGAGATGGCACTGTGGTAACAAAAATCAGAAGTGGAGCTCAAGAAACGTGATGCCCTGATTGAGAGATTGCATGAAGAAAATGAGAAAATGTTTGATAGATTGACTGAGAAAGCATTTGTGGTTGGGTCACCCGCGCCGTCAAATCCATTATCTCGTGAATCAACCTCAAAATACAATAAGGAATGGCACTAGTAACAACAGTAGCAAATTCGATGAATGCTCTTTCTTTACCTTTGACTTTTGCTGCTAAGAATGATGGAACATTTGCTTTGGTTAAATCTGGCTCCGAAATTGTAGAGACTACCCCTGCTGGTGAATATCTTACTGCTGCTCTGATTGACTTTGATCCAGATCAGTATGAAGGTCATGCTGCCATTTCCGACGGTGCAAACAAGCTTTTGATGCTGGTTTTGGCTGTTGTCATCAAAACTGGTACCTCTAGAAAGCATGAATTGTGTTGAAGATTCGAGGGATTGATCAGGAAATCTGGAAACAGCAAGGTGCCGTAGGTGTGCATGAAAAAAGGAAATGCAGTAGGTGATTAATAGAAACAGAGATTACAAGTATTCACAATTCATCAGGGTTTACAAAGTCAAATTTATAGTTATACAAACCTGTTTAACAAAATAATGGTACAAGCATAGCATTCACAAGTCTCTTCCCGTCGCAAGCTGCATTGTTGCAAGTGTTATGGATCGGTTCATTCGCAAATTACTAGTTGCTCATCTCGTTATTGAAGCCATCAATCCCACAAATTCAGAGACGTCATGATCGCGCCAAGCCTGATCCAATAGAGAGTCGTTAATAAGTCATGAGCTTCAAAATTTCATGAACATAGTGCAGATCATCAACAAGTCACTAATGCACATATTTTGAGCTAAATGTCATGTCAATGAGCTGGACCTACAAGGCATCAACAGAGTTTCAATCAGAACAGGACAATGTTCAGCTAGTGCAGTAGTTCAGAATGAAAGAGAGTGAGCATTAAAGTAATTCCTCTAGATAACACTCGACCATGACAAAGGGGAACTCATCAATATACCTGATTTCATGTTCTATATTTCTGTCATTTGGGGCTTCCCCTTCAGACCTGCAAGATATCTGCGAACCATCAACAAAACATGAGTACAAGTTGAAGCAACAGGACAACATCAGAAAGATAAAATTGAAGCATTAGGAAAAACAAGAAAGACATTAATTCAAGTTCAAATTCGCAGCAGTGATCAACGAAAAAAACGAGTCTGATATGCTCATACTTGTGTAGCAGTAAAGAGTAATAAAAACTTACCACAGTGAAAAGTTACCACTCAGTAAAAAATCAAGTTCCAGGAAGGAGGTCCAGCTCACATAACAGACAAAAATCCAACCTGTCCTTATCTCATGGTCCCCACAAAATCCCCTGAATCTTCTCCCTAACGGATTTTCGATTCACAGCTGCTCGCACATGATTTCCTCACAACAAAATCCTTTAATCTCACATTTTATGCCCTCATTTTCCATTATAAAAAGCCAATGATTGGCACAGAAAGGAGAGGCCGAAAACACACCTGAGAAACCCTAGCTACTCAAACAAAATCCAAAACCACCTTCAGCCAAACAACATAACCAGCAGCAGAACCACCTCACCATCCACCATCGTCACCTTCATCCAAAACTGAACCACCGTCACCCTCACAACCGGGAATAAAACCAGAGGCAAAAAACCCCTTTCGATAACCTCAAATCGTGACTCTTCCAGCCGCGAATCAAACCTTCCAAAGCCACCGTTTCAACCACCGTGACGGAAACCTCACGAACCTTCCATCACCAAACGAATACAAGCCAGGAACCGCTACAAACCCAGAACCGTTGCTCAAATCACTTCATCGCCACCGCGAGAATCGCACGAACCCAATCGCGAGTTTAAACCGCAAAAACATCTGAAATCGTGAATTAAATCCGAATTGGAGATTCGCGAAGTCGAGTTGTTGAGAGACACAATGGAGCTTTCGTATTTCCACCATTTTTGACGCGGCAGAGCTTTCATATTTCCGCTGGTTTTAAGTGAGTGAGGAATACTGCTTTGAACTAAAGTTATATCTATTGTTTCTTTCTAACCTTATTTTTGTTTCACTAAGTTTTTCTGTTAGCTTCTAATGATCTCTGCTATGTGGGTTTCGGGCTCTTGGCCCATGGTTGATTGCTCCAACAACCCTAACTCATGTTGCACATCCCCTCCTATCTTGTTTTTTTATTGTATTAATTCATATTTGTCTGACTTCTAGATTTGCTAATCTCATTACTTTAATTTTTTCTTTTTTAATTTTGTTTTGCTGTTTAGAAAATGTTTTTAAAAAAAAAATTATTGAATTATTTGGTATCTTTTTTTATTATTTAATTTTCATTTTAGGGTCGATGATATAATAAAAGGCCGTTTTTCGCCCGATTACATATAATCGGTGATGAGCGGTCAATATGAGGCCCTCCTTGTAATTAATTTTTCATTATTTCATTATTTCGATAAATAAATATCAATGTAATTTATTTCATACTCTTAAATTGTTTATTTCATTTATTTAATTCACTATTCATTATTTTATTTTAATTCAAGCAAATTCAATATTTATTCATTTATTTTCGCATAAAAAATTACGATTCGACTCCTTATAGAATGGTTCCCATTTTGAACCGATTCTAAGGCAGTTCACGAACAAAATTTCGTCGCGTCCCAAAAAGGTCCAACGCCTCCGAATAGTTGCGCTCGAAAAAAAGGTCCAACGCCTCCGAATAGTTGTGTCCCGATCGAATAGGCCGAACGCCTTCGAATAGTTCAAATACACTGCACACACGCTTTCTCTTGGGCTAATTACAACGAGACCCATTTATTTTTCGCAATCCCTTGTATTTATTTTGTATCCCTCTCCCTTTTACTTTGTACGCATCTTTATTTTCTCGTATTGTATTTAATTTCGAATCCTTGGTCCAACGCCAAGCGATTGCACTTGCACACTTGCACTTTATTTTTCAGTTATCTTTTTCGTTTAGGATTCACTCCTCCTTGCGAGCCGAGCGATTCGTGCCTCGCTAACAAAACCACAAAAATAAACTCCATTTGCATTTACCCTTTAAACTTCAAAAAACCAAAATGTTTCGATTAGATCCAAACCCTTGATCCAACGTCAAGCGGCTTTAGGAAATAAAAACACTTTAATAATACGAGAAGATTTGTACGCCACGAGCCTTAAGCGGTAGAAAGGGGGATAACGAGCTTTCGTTACTCGCTCCGATTATTTCGACGCAGGACACTCGTCTTGTTGGGCGAGATAAACTATCCATAGTCTTTAGTGCATTTCAACTCCTAAACCCTTTCATCGACGAAAGGTAATAAAATCGAACAATCATTACCCTTAGTAGGCCGAACTACGAGGCTCTGACTTTCCCATTGCACGCGGGAGTACGTAGGCACGAGGATCTCCATCCTTGCCGAGCACCTAGGTTCAATCTAACTTATAATTCAACTCATTTCCCTCTAGCAAGCAATTCGTTTAAGCATAGGCATCCTTTCTCGCGCGATAACTTAGATGGTTCCCATCGAGTACGATGGATGTAGGGGGTGCTAATACCTTCCCCCTACATAACCGACTCCCGAACCCAGGCAATGGTTCCGTTGACCTTTGTCCTCATCCTTCTCTCCCCGGGTTGTATCTATATCTCCCCTTTCCCTCTTCGGGAATAAATAGAATTAGGTGGCGACTCTTCAGTCAGTCCGGCGCGCGGCTCCGTCCATTTCGGATCGCGTGAGGTCGTATTTTTCGGGGTACGACAGCTGGCGACTTCACTGGGGACTGGTTCACCCCTATGCGAGTCAAGCCTAGTCTAGGTTCCCATGCTTGTTTGGATGTTTGATTTTATGCCTTGCTTGTTTATTTTCATCGCTTTGTTTATCGCATTCCATCTTATATATCTTGTGGCTCCTTGGTACTATAATTTGGATCGATACTTTGTAAAAGAAACTTGAGGGAAAAGCTCTATGCCCGGGCTTTCGAGTACAAATATAAGTTAGCGAGGTTGTGTAGTATGGGCTCCCGAGAGAACCTCTCTCGTGGGTTGTCGATACGAAAACCTCACTTGGAGTAGATTCTGATGAGAATACTGACAACCGTCAAGTCCTTGGCGTGTGTGCTCAGTTGCTTTCATTAGGGTCAGTAACTCTGAGGACCTTTAGAACCTTTTGGTTAAAACATCGGTTGATGGTTGCGTAGTATTGGGCACCAGGGTTCACCCTCGCGTGGCTCGATACGAAAACCTCACTTGGAATAGACTTACTCAATGGAGTTGATTGACTGTCAAGAATGTATGAAATTGACACGTGCATCAAACAGTTGAGAAAGTTCCATAACTCCAAGACTTTGTTTTAAGCCTAGTGTCGGTGATCACGTAGTATGGACTCCCGAGAAAACTTGCTCTCGTGGGTTGTCGATACGAAGATCTCACCCAAAATAGATTCATATGGCGGAGTCAATCAACCGTCATGCTTATGGCGCGTGTGATGAACAACCATATGAATTGATAACTTTGGGATCCCTAAAAATTTTAGAGTCTACCCAGTGAGTTCTTGATCAGAGTATCCTCCATCTGTACCTCAGACTCATGGATTCCTGTTATCAAAATTCTGGATTAATACCAAGACCCTGATCTTGTGATCCTGGATTCTGACATTGCATATCATTTCATCTGCATCAATTCTTGCATTTCATTCCAAAATTCGAAAACTCATTTCATGTTCCTCCATCTTCAGTAAATCAAGCTGGTTTCCTGACGCCCGTATCGAGCTAGACGACCGTATTTAACTCGAGCCAACACTAGAAGACTGATGGATCGGATTCGACAAGAACAAGCTGCTATGAGGGGAGAGATTGACTCAATCAAGAGCAAGGTCGATCGTATTCATGAGGCCATGCAAGCCTTGGCCAAGGTGGTTGTATCTCATCAGCCTGTTCCTTCAATGCCTTTTCATCCATCTATTCAAGCTCTGCTTCCGCCACCGATGGCTTATCAACCACGTCCACCTCCAATGGGTGCAGCTGCGCAATATGGACCTAGAACGTGCCAGCAACCGGCATATCCATATCAGCAACCAGCTTATCCATACCAGCAACCGGCTTATCAACAACAGCCCGGTCAACAACAACAACACGCTCCTCAACAGCGTCCACCATATCAACGAAGAGGACATGATAGGCACATTGATCCCTTGCCTATGCCATACGCCGAAATCTTTAATAAGTTAATGGCAAAAGGATCTCTTACGTTGAGAGATATGCCACCTCAGGTTAGCAATGCCCGGAATTATGATGCCAATGCCCGCTGTGAGTATCACAAAGGCGCTCCAGGTCACACAATTGAGAATTGCCACGCCTTTAAGCATGTGGTTCAAGATATGATCAACTCTAAGGACCTCACCTTTACTCAGAAGGGTCTGAATATCCAGAGCAATCCAGTGTCGCCGCAAGTGGCCCCTCAACAAACGCTTTCGAAGAAGTTGCCGAAGACCAAAGCTGAGTAGTCTCCAACTTTGAAGCATTCAATCAAGAGAAGTTCATTCCTCAAATCAAGGCAGCCAGTGCCATTTATTACTTCCGCATTCCTGTTGTTTTGTAATGTTTGTTTAAGTACTATTTGCTTTGAACATTGTTATCATTTGTACTTGGTTATGTTAATGTTATGTTTATGCATGTTTTGAATTAATCTATTCGCATTCGCTCATCATTTATCATTTATCACAAAATCACAAAAATATTCCCTCACTTCACTTTAGCAAATATCTGAGGGAGGATGATGAAAACGAAATACCCATAACTGTTGCGGTATGCTTTCGGATAAAATCTCGTCAATGATGTACAAGCATTCTTTTAAATCCCCAAACACTGGAGATATAAGGAGTTAATCCCTAGTCAACCACTTCGAGCCTAGAAGTAGGAGTTTCTTTCGGATACAACCCTTACATTTAACCCGGGGCAGGGTAGTTGTTCAGTTAACCCGACTACACCTTCAAATCGCAAGATGAGACATCCCATCAGAGGACCATCAACAAATGACTTGGCAGTCACAATATTCAACAAAATACAAAAAAAGAAAAAGAAAAGAAAAAACGCTAAGTTGAGCACCCAAAGGGAGACTTAGTCGAAAAATGAAACAAAAGAAAGAACAAATCAAAAGAGGAACTCAAATCCTCAGCAAAAGCAAAACAAATATCAGTGACCACCAAATCAAGAATCAAAGGGTCACTAGCAACAAAATGACTGTCATTTTCAAGCAAACTTTAAAGCTTAATCTTCACTCTTGCAAAGTCAAAACAAATGCATATGTAGAGTTAACTGAACGTAGGACTGGAGAATATTACTAAGAAGGGGTAGGGACAAATCAAACTTTGAGCCTTATATCCTTTGTTTCTCAAACCATTAACCAGACCACGTTACAACCCTCAAAAGACCTAATTGAGGCTGGGTTTATTCTGAAAGCATGCTACCAACAAGGTTGCGTAATATGACTCCCATATATTTGCTAATCTTCAATCTTGTTTGCACATTATTCTTGCTGCATCTTTTACACACTTTCTAAATCAGCACTTCGTTTGAGCTAACGGTTCATTCGTCGCACTATTACAATCATTCAAATAAATTGACTTTTTTCCAAACTTACATGAACTTTACATTAACACTACCATTTATGTATGAATAATTTAATTGCAAATCAGTGCTTGACATCAGTGCAATCCCATCAAGGGACAATCAAAGAGGAATTTGAATCAATACTTCTTCAAAATCAGTCCAATCAGGGACAAAGCATCTGCAACAGCCCAATCAGGGGCAATTCATTTCAAAATCAGTCCAATTAGGGGCAAATCACCTTCAAAGGCTCAATCAGGGGCAGGTCATGTCGTGGCCACTGTCGAAGCTTCCCCATCAAATTTATTTAAATACCCTACAGGCAGGGGCAAGCCAACAAGGAGCAAGTCTTCCTTTCTCCTCCTCCCCAGCCGAACAAGCAGATATTGCCAGACGTTGTCGATCATTCAAAGCAAAATCAGTCTTCATGTGTCAATTAGGTCGCTTCGCTCATCAGCAAATGACTAAAACTTGGAGCTTTCAGATTCATCTTCTGAACATGCATCGTCGAAGATCGAGTGTCGGGGAATCAAGCCCTCCACCCACCCAAAGTCCAATCGTTATTGGCAACTACAAGACCAAAAGTCCACCAAGCTGGCACCTTTCAATCGCTCATATGCATCATCAACAGCATAAGCATCGTTTACATCAATCATTTACAACATGTGCATCATATGCATGCCCAAACAAAAACAAACTTTTTATTTCCCCAACAGTTTTAACTTACATCTCAAGTGCATAAACATTTGCATCGTATCTCCACCTTTATGGAATACCATTTCAAATCAATCCAGCATAGTCGCATAACTCAGGATCCAGGATCAACCCAAGATTCCAGGCCTTTCCCCAGCACACCAAAATCCAGGGTCGGCCGAAGATTCCAAGGATATTCCTAGGTGTTATTCAGTGGATGTCCCCGGTGGATATTTCCCTTCCAGATCATTTAATTTTCTGTTACTCAGCATCCTTTTGGTGTCGAGGTCGCCTTATCATCCTTTTGGTGATAGCGATTATTTAATTTTCAGTCACTCGTCATCCTTTTGATGTCGAGATCGCCTTATCATCCTTTTGATAGCGATTGTTTAATTTTCTGTTACTCGTCATCCTTTTGGTGTCGGGGTCGCCTTATCATCCTTTTGGTGATAGCGATTATTTAATTTTCTGTTCTCAGCATCCTTTTGGTGTCGGGGTCGCCTTATCATCCTTTTGATGATAGCGATTGTTTAATTTTTGTTACTCAGCATCCTTTTGGTGTCGGGGTCGCCTTATCATCCTTTTGGTGATAGCGATTATTTAATTTTCTGTTCTCAGCATCCTTTTGGTGTCGGGGTCGCCTTATCATCCTTTTGGTGATAGCGATTATTTAATTCTTGTTACTCAACATCCTTTTGGTGTCGGGGTCGCCTTATCATCCTTTTGGTGATAGCGATTATTTAATTCTTGTCACTCGTCATCCTTTTGGTGTCGGGGTCGCCTTATCATCCTTTTGGTGATAGCGATTATTTAATTCTTGTTACTCGTCATCCTTTTGGTGTCAGGGTCGCCTTATCATCCTTTTGGTGATAGCGATTGTTTATCCTTGTTACTTATCATCCTTTTGGTGATAGCAACTTTATTTTCGGGGTTGCCTTATCATCCTTTTGGTGATAGCGACTTTATTTTCAGTCAGTTGCCTTATCATCCTTTTGGTGATAGCAATTTTGTTCAGTCATTTGCCTTATCATCCTCTGGTGATAAGTGATTTATTTTGTCAATTTCTTGCTGTGTCACCCATCACTTTCGGTTATTTCATTTGTCGGACAAATTTAGAGTCTGTTAATATCTAATTATCTTATACCTCGAAAGATCGAACGCGAGCCAGTTCATCTTACTTGGTCTAAGCCAATTCGATAGGGGCATCTGTCATACCCCAAATTTGTCCTACCATTACTCTCATTTTTATTCTAGTTTTTCCAACATCTTTGCATCATATCATTAACATATTGTTGTGCAAAAAAAAAAAGATTAAAATGTTATGTGTGTGTGCCTTGTTACTGTCACCTTTTTCTTCCTATTGTCTAAGCAGGTGTTCGTAAAATTCAGGGTTTATTCAAAGTTATCATGGCTATTGGTTTTGCTTTATTATCAGGATTCAAGACGACTATATTCATTCCAAATCAAGATTCAACATGGATTCTTTTTTTTGGAGCACATCCATCTTGGCTATGGTGCTTTTCAAAGAAGACTCCAATATGGATTCTGATACATGATTTTCTTAAAATGGCAAGATGTGTAGTAATTATGTCTAAAATATGCTTTCTAGATCGAGTCAAAGAAAAGTCTCATTTTGGTGCTAGGGCAAACATGGTAGCCATTCTGATGCCAAGAGAATCCAATACTTTCATGTTCAAATTGCCTTCTAAGATTCTTTTGGTGCAAAGTTGCAAATTTATGTATCCCGTGGAGTTGGTTCTACCTTAAGGCCATTATTGTTCAAAGTCAAAATGCAAGGTGAACTATAAATCAAAGACCAAGCTGCAAGTTCATGTTAATTTGAAGTTTAGATTTTGAAGCCACGTAAAAAAGGGGGAAGTCAAAGGCCTAGAATTCAAAATGCTAAACAAAGATTCATTTGCTCCAAGGAAGATGCTATTCAAAGTCTAGAGATAGTATTACATGAAAATATGTTGAGCATTGAATAGTCATCAAAGATTACAAATCAAAATAAATTGTTCATTTTAATACAAGTCAGAGCTAACAATTTCCAAAATTAAGATATGTTATACAAGCAGTGAGCTGTATCATATAATCAATGTTCATGTTATGCTTAAGGTACTAAATGGTCCAAGTCTTGTGCATCAGATTGCCTCCACAATCCCAAGCCCCATATTCATGCGTTACCGAGAATCTCGCCATAGCCATAGTCTTCTTCATCATTGTGATAAGTATCCTGCATTCACATTGTTCACCTGCAAGAACAAGAACAAGAAAATTCAACAAAATAACTCATTCAAGTCACAATTCAGTGGGATGTCATCTCCAATACACCACAAAATTCTGCACATAAATTTCAAAGAATTATTGGCAATGTAGTGACACACATAACAAAACATTTCATCCTCAGATCATTACCGACAACATCATCAAAAACACAGTAGAAACACCAAATTTAAGATGGAGTATGGCAGGAACATGGTAAACAATGACAGGGCATTAAACAATGCACAAATCTCAAGCACATTCTACCTAAGTTCAGGAAAGCAATTACCACAGGGAATTGATCTCGTTCAACTTTGTGACAAGAACATTGCATCAAGCTCATGCCAAACTGATCTTTTCTGTTCACAGAAACTTCCACAAGTTCTGAGATACCTGCGGAAAACGAAAACCGGGTTAGCATTTCATTTCAGCTATCTCATGAATAAGTGTCATTAAACCGCCATGATCATCCTTTTGGTGCCTTCCTCCATTCCTCATGATTAAAAAGCTCGAATCCAATAGCCTGCAAAATATCAACAAAGAAGATCAATTCAAATTCTTGAAGACAAAATGCAGACACAACAGCAAGATTCAACCATCCAAAGTTGCAGGTTAAGATCAAGATTCTTGAAACTGAACTCAGGGAGGCTCTTGGATACAGCAAAAGTAGCTCAACATTGGTTTCAGAGCTAGAGTATGCAGCTCTATCTGATTCCAGACCAACTGGAGATGGCACTGTGGTAACAAAAATCAGAAGTGGAGCTCAAGAAACGTGATGCCCTGATTGAGAGATTGCATGAAGAAAATGAGAAAATGTTTGATAGATTGACTGAGAAAGCATTTGTGGTTGGGTCACCCGCGCCGTCAAATCCATTATCTCGTGAATCAACCTCAAAATACAATAAGGAATGGCACTAGTAACAACAGTAGCAAATTCGATGAATGCTCTTTCTTTACCTTTGACTTTTGCTGCTAAGAATGATGGAACATTTGCTTTGGTTAAATCTGGCTCCGAAATTGTAGAGACTACCCCTGCTGGTGAATATCTTACTGCTGCTCTGATTGACTTTGATCCAGATCAGTATGAAGGTCATGCTGCCATTTCCGACGGTGCAAACAAGCTTTTGATGCTGGTTTTGGCTGTTGTCATCAAAACTGGTACCTCTAGAAAGCATGAATTGTGTTGAAGATTCGAGGGATTGATCAGGAAATCTGGAAACAGCAAGGTGCCGTAGGTGTGCATGAAAAAAGGAAATGCAGTAGGTGATTAATAGAAACAGAGATTACAAGTATTCACAATTCATCAGGGTTTACAAAGTCAAATTTATAGTTATACAAACCTGTTTAACAAAATAATGGTACAAGCATAGCATTCACAAGTCTCTTCCCGTCGCAAGCTGCATTGTTGCAAGTGTTATGGATCGGTTCATTCGCAAATTACTAGTTGCTCATCTCGTTATTGAAGCCATCAATCCCACAAATTCAGAGACGTCATGATCGCGCCAAGCCTGATCCAATAGAGAGTCGTTAATAAGTCATGAGCTTCAAAATTTCATGAACATAGTGCAGATCATCAACAAGTCACTAATGCACATATTTTGAGCTAAATGTCATGTCAATGAGCTGGACCTACAAGCATGGACGGACCTACATATAGGCATGGTGTGGCTATAGCCACACCAAAATAATTATTTTCAATCTTTTATATACCACTAGCTTAGTAATAAAAGTATTTAATTATAGTATTTAATTATAGAATAAATGTAATAATATATACCACTCAATAATATGTTCTCACGACAACTTTTAATTGCAACACATTAATAATTGACCATATCAATTATTATAATTGATTAAAATTTGAAATCGGTTTCACTTATTTACAAATCCGACTTATCTTTATTTATTAAGAAAAACACCATTACTAATTTTTTTTATAATAATATTTTAGATTAATATTTCATGTTAAATATAATTTTAGTTTAACTCTTAATTTCTTGCAATTTATTTATATCACTGCACAATTTTTTATGTTGTATATTTTAAGTGAATATTTTAAAATGAATTGATAAGTCCTTAACATATTATAGTTTAAAAGTTTAATTATTTAAACTTTATTAATTTATCTATAATTTTAAATAACTTTAAAATTATATATAATTTAATTATTATAAAGTTAATATTGATGAATACAATCTATATTTTCTAATAATGTTCTTTATTTTAAAATTGTTTAAAATTATTTAAATTATAGATGAATTACTAAACTTATTTTAATATTTAAATTATCTAAATTTAATTATAATTTTTTCTACTGTTTATCTCATTAAAGAAATTAGTTCTTATATTTCAGCGCAAAGAATCGAGAAGATGGTTAAATTGTTTGAAAATTTTAAACTATAGTTTGAATAACTAAATAATTAAACTTATAATAGTTTAATAATTAAATTATATAATTTTGAAGTTATTTAAAATTATAGATAAATTAATAAAGTTTAAATAATTAAATTATTAGAGCAATAATATTTTAAAGTCGTGTCAAAGATATATCATAGTTAGATTCTAAGCTGACAATAAATAAGTTGTAGAAATGATGAATGGAGAAGAAGATGACCTACCTCGAAATACCTTCAGTCTTGTGTGTAGAAGAATGTACAAGAAATTGAAGGTTTTTGACAAAACCATGGTAGAGCACGTTCGGAGAGAAGACAACACCGTCGCGCATTGGGCGGTAGAGTTTCTATTAGAAGAGATAAGGAAATTTCGTGTAACAAGGAGAAATGTGAGACAAAGACCTAGGTTGTGACAAGTCGATTTGTCCTTGTTTTGTTTGGTTTGGGCTTATGGTCATGTATGGGTTAAAATATTTAACATAAAATTTGTGTAGTGGTTAAATTAAATTGCATAAAATTTAGAACCTAATCAAAAATATATTTAACATGAAGAGTCGACTATGTAACAAAATGAATGATCAATGGTTAAATGAACGTCTTGTAACTTTTACAGAAATAGATGTTCTCGAAACAATTTACAATGATGTTATTTTAGCTCAATTTCTAAAAATAGATGATATATAATATTCATTATAAATTTATTGCATTAAATAACATTATTTTTTTATTTTCAGTATCATTTATTTCATAATTTATTTCATATTTAGCCACACCATTATCTAATGTCTGGATCCGTCCCTGCCTACAAGGCATCAACAGAGTTTCAATCAGAACAGGACAATGTTCAACTAGTGCAGTAGTTCAGAATGAAAGAGAGTGAGCATTAAAGTAATTCCTCTAGATAACACTCGACCATGACAAAGGGGAACTCATCAATATACCTGATTTCATGTTCTATATTTCTGTCATTTGGGGCTTCCCCTTCAGACCTGCAAGATATCTGCGAACCATCAACAAAACATGAGTACAAGTTGAAGCAACAGGACAACATCAGAAAGATAAAATTGAAGCATTAGGAAAAACAAGAAAGACATTAATTCAAGTTCAAATTCGCAGCAGTGATCAACGAAAAAAACGAGTCTGATATGCTCATACTTGTGTAGCAGTAAAGAGTAATAAAAACTTACCACAGTGAAAAATTACCACTCAGTAAAAAATCAAGTTCCAGGAAGGAGGTCCAGCTCACATAACAGACAAAAATCCAACCTGTCCTTATCTCATGGTCCCCACAAAATCCCCTGAATCTTCTCCCTAACGGATTTTCGATTCACAGCTGCTCGCACATGATTTCCTCACAACAAAATCCTTTAATCTCACATTTTATGCCCTCATTTTCCATTATAAAAAGCCAATGATTGGCACAGAAAGGAGAGGCCGAAAACACACCTGAGAAACCCTAGCTACTCAAACAAAATCCAAAACCACCTTCAGCCAAACAACATAACCAGCAGCAGAACCACCTCACCATCCACCATCGTCACCTTCATCCAAAACTGAACCACCGTCACCCTCACAACCGGGAATAAAACCAGAGGCAAAAAACCCCTTTCGATAACCTCAAATCGTGACTCTTCCAGCCGCGAATCAAACCTTCCAAAGCCACCGTTTCAACCACCGTGACGGAAACCTCACGAACCTTCCATCACCAAACGAATACAAGCCAGGAACCGCTACAAACCCAGAACCGTTGCTCAAATCACTTCATCGCCACCGCGAGAATCGCACGAACCCAATCGCGAGTTTAAACCGCAAAAACATCTGAAATCGTGAATTAAATCCGAATTGGAGATTCGCGAAGTCGAGTTGTTGAGAGACACAATGGAGCTTTCGTATTTCCACCATTTTTGACGCGGCAGAGCTTTCATATTTCCGCTGGTTTTAAGTGAGTGAGGAATACTGCTTTGAACTAAAGTTATATCTATTGTTTCTTTCTAACCTTATTTTTGTTTCACTAAGTTTTTCTGTTAGCTTCTAATGATCTCTGCTATGTGGGTTTTGGGCTCTTGGCCCATGGTTGATTGCTCCAACAACCCTAACTCATGTTGCACATCCCCTCCTATCTTGTTTTTTTATTGTATTAATTCATATTTGTCTGACTTCTAGATTTGCTAATCTCATTACTTTAATTTTTTCTTTTTTAATTTTGTTTTGCTGTTTAGAAAATGTTTTTAAAAAAAAAATTATTGAATTATTTGGTATCTTTTTTTATTATTTAATTTTCATTTTAGGGTCGATGATATAATAAAAGGCCGTTTTTCGCCCGATTACATATAATCGGTGATGAGCGGTCAATATGAGGCCCTCCTTGTAATTAATTTTTCATTATTTCATTATTTCGATAAATAAATATCAATGTAATTTATTTCATACTCTTAAATTGTTTATTTCATTTATTTAATTCACTATTCATTATTTTATTTTAATTCAAGCAAATTCAATATTTATTCATTTATTTTCGCATAAAAAATTACGATTCGACTCCTTATAGAATGGTTCCCATTTTGAACCGATTCTAAGGCAGTTCACGAACAAAATTTCGTCGCGTCCCAAAAAGGTCCAACGCCTCCGAATAGTTGCGCTCGAAAAAAAGGTCCAACGCCTCCGAATAGTTGTGTCCCGATCGAATAGGCCGAACGCCTTCGAATAGTTCAAATACACTGCACACACGCTTTCTCTTGGGCTAATTACAACGAGACCCATTTATTTTTCGCAATCCCTTGTATTTATTTTGTATCCCTCTCCCTTTTACTTTGTACGCATCTTTATTTTCTCGTATTGTATTTAATTTCGAATCCTTGGTCCAACGCCAAGCGATTGCACTTGCACACTTGCACTTTATTTTTCAGTTATCTTTTTCGTTTAGGATTCACTCCTCCTTGCGAGCCGAGCGATTCGTGCCTCGCTAACAAAACCACAAAAATAAACTCCATTTGCATTTACCCTTTAAACTTCAAAAAACCAAAATGTTTCGATTAGATCCAAACCCTTGATCCAACGTCAAACGGCTTTAGGAAATAAAAACACTTTAATAATACGAGAAGATTTGTACGCCACGAGCCTTAAGCGGTAGAAAGGGGGATAACGAGCTTTCGTTACTCGCTCCGATTATTTCGACGCAGGACACTCGTCTTGTTGGGCGAGATAAACTATCCATAGTCTTTAGTGCATTTCAACTCCTAAACCCTTTCATCGACGAAAGGTAATAAAATCGAACAATCATTACCCTTAGTAGGCCGAACTACGAGGCTCTGACTTTCCCATTGCACGCGGGAGTACGTAGGCACGAGGATCTCCATCCTTGCCGAGCACCTAGGTTCAATCTAACTTATAATTCAACTCATTTCCCTCTAGCAAGCAATTCGTTTAAGCATAGGCATCCTTTCTCGCGCGATAACTTAGATGGTTCCCATCGAGTACGATGGATGTAGGGGGTGCTAATACCTTCCCCCTACATAACCGACTCCCGAACCCAGGCAATGGTTCCGTTGACCTTTGTCCTCATCCTTCTCTCCCCGGGTTGTATCTATATCTCCCCTTTCCCTCTTCGGGAATAAATAGAATTAGGTGGCGACTCTTCAGTCAGTCCGGCGCGCGGCTCCGTCCATTTCGGATCGCGTGAGGTCGTATTTTTCGGGGTACGACACAAACACGTATGTCGGTCTCTCGAGACGAGATACATCGATTTTGGGCATGTAGTTCTCTTGGTGAAACTTGATCATGGAAGATAAGGTTTCCAAGGCATCAGCAAACTGATTCTCGTCCCGAGGTATATAGTGCAGCTTGACCTTTGTGAAGAAAGTTAGCAACCTTCTAGTATAGTACCTGTAAGGAATCAAATGAGGTTGATGAACAAGCCATTTCCCGTTAACCTGATTGACGACTAAATCCGAATCACCGAAGATCTCGAGGTTCTTGATTCTCAAACCAATTGCTTCCTCGATCCCCATTATGTAGGCTTCATACTCTGCTTCATTGTTAGTGCATTCGAATGTCAGCCGGGCAGTGAAGGGCATATGGATCCCTTCCGGCGAGATAATACAGGCGCCAACTCCATTTCTGTTCAAGTTAACGGTGTCGCTCCCACCAAATGAGGCTAGGTCAAATGGGGTACAGACGCGAACGGTCGGCGAAAGAAAGAAAAGAAAAGAGTCGCCAACTAGGCATTTTTATCCCGAAGGAAAGGTAATGCTGCATAGACCTAAGAAAAGATATGGATAAGACGGTTGCGAACCAGAGAGACTGAGAAAGGGGGTTGGTTACAACCTGGGAAGGTATTAGCACCCAGATTGTCCGTCGTACTCGACGGGATCCACGCTTAAAAGATTTGTGTTTTAAAGGGGTAGTGTCAGTGCAATTTGTGTATCAAAGCTGGAAAGAATGCAAGTGTCAGTGTAAAAGATGTGTAAAGTGTGAAGTGTATAAGTGAAGTGTCAGTGTAAGAACAAGAGTGAAATGCTCAAGATCATGAGGCTTAAAGAATGATGCTGGAAAGAGGGGGGAATATACAGAGACTTTTGTTCGATAACTGTTAAGTTATGCCTACGTATCCTCTCGTGAAATGAGGAAGTCAGAACACCGTAGTTCGACCCAAAGAGACTGAAAGATAAATTGACTTGTGAACTGCTTGCTTGTCTATGCTCAAGTGTATGACCTGTCTGGCTCAGGTGCAAACTGTCTTGCATTAGACGGAAGAAGCAAAGTTCTCGTTTGTGAGTGAATGAGATGAGAAAAGAATCCCGGAGGAGACGATTATTGTTTGTTTTTGAGTTTTCAATCTTTTATTTGTTTTTGGATTTGTCATAAGTTAATGAGCTTAAGCCTAAACAAATGGGTTAGTAAACTCATCACATCATCCCTCTGATTAGGGGTGATGAGAATACCTTAAGTGTGAAGTCAGCATCTCACACTTAATCACCATGGTATAGGATTAAGATCATTAACCTACTTGTTATTATTCAGATGTTTTTGGTGTTTTTGTTTAGTGTTAAGTAATGAGACTAAGCCATAATCAGGGATTAAACAGGCTCATTACACCATCCTAATAGAAGGATAATAGATGAGAATGTTTAAGCTGAGGAAAGCTCCTCAACTTAATCCATGATTAAGGATTAACCTCATGACAAAACAAAGCCTTTATTAAGTGGATTTTAGTTAATGATAAGATGAAGAAGTGAGTTTTATGGTTTGTAAGACAACTTGAGGGGGACTTGTCCATTAACACTAGGGTTAGTCCTTCTTAACCAATTAAGGAAGAATTAGAACCCTAATGCAAGGCCCAAGTTACAAGCTTGATGTCTTGATGATTATTAAGTGGATTGATTAAAGGAGTTAAACACATTAAGGGTTTAACACTTAGGATTAAAGTTATACACTCCATCCTAATAGAAGGATGCAGGCATAAGCTTAATCACAAAGCCTTAAAACCTTTAGGGTTTAGTCCTTGATTATGAGATGAGAAGAGAAGACTCAAAGATGACACAAAGGTAAAAGCTAAATGGGGGACTAAACAATCCTAAGAAAGTTATCATGCTTGGAAGCCCTAGGGTTTGTGAGGTTTAAGAGAAAGATCTTCAAAGAACCACCAAGGAGAGAAGCAGATGAAAGGAGCAACAAGAAGCAAAACAACTTGCTTCACTTAAGAAGTCAAGTTGCTTGAAGAAAGAAAGTAAGGTGAACAAGAATGAGCAAGCTCAATCCAAAGCACAAGGTAAAATGCAGCAATTATGCATAAAGGAGATGACAAGAAATTGTGAAAAGTGAAGGCAAATTCACTTCTCAATACAACTTACCACCTGAAAAGTTAGTAAAGAAATGAAATGCAATGCAAATGAGATGAAATGTGATGATGCAAACCAAAACCATAAGCATAAGTATGATGTTAATGATGCTAAGAGATGATGCAAACATGAGGCAAGGCATGAGAATGATCATACAAACATATGGATGCAAGAGAAGCATGCTTAGAACCATGAACACACATGAAAAGTTATGAAATGCAAATGACATATAACATGGAAAATGAAAGATGCAATGATCAAACATGGTTCTAATATGTCCTAAGATGTCTTATGAATCAAATGAATGCATAAAATGTCATGGCAAGTCATGGTATGCAAGCAAATGGAAGATGGATGCAAAGGAAGGCATGAATTAGGGTTATATGCAACATACAAAGCAAAAATCCAAATCCAAAACCAGAAGCAAATGACATGATAAAAATTTGAAAATGCAATCAAGGGAACCCTAAACCTACACAAACTCACTGCCCAAAGGAGGGGATCCAATTCTTATCCTAGTGAAAGTTATGAATTTTCTAAGATTGCTAGGATTTTAAGGTACCTTGTCAAGAAAAATGCAAAACAAATTGAAAATGCAAGATCAATTCATGCCAATTTTGTCCTACAAACTACATGTTATGCAAGATGCAATGCAAAAAGAATCATTGTCCAACTCTCAATGGTTAGGCAGAAATGAATTTTTGAAGTTTGAAACAAAATATGGCCTTGAAATGAAATTAATTCCAAAGAAAATTATCAAAAGGCATTAAGATCAAAAAAGAAATTTGGTTTGAGAGTTGGACAATATTTCTAAATGTTTTTGAATGTTACATGAATTTTTTTGTGATTTTTAAATACCTAAAAGTATTTTTAATTAATTAATCTCCATTAATTAATTAAAAATAAACATTTAAATAATTTAAAAATAATTTTTAATGCAAAAAATAAAAATAAAAATATATTAAGAATGAGAAAAATATTTTAAGCCAGCATGCAAAAAATGAAATTTTTATAAAATGTTTTGATATTTTAAAATAAATGGGAAAGAAAATGCAATAAAAATGAATTAAAAATACGAATTAATGAAAGTAATCTAATCTGAGGGCCAGGATTCAAACAAGAAAGGGAGGGAATTGACCAGCGCGCGCAAACGGACGACCCACATTCAAACTACGCTAATTAAGTCATTAACCCTAATCTGAACCCTAATCACTTTCAGATGACCGGAACAGTGTTCCGGTCATCTTCTTCGGCCAACCATTCATGCTATCTCTCTTAATACGCATCCCCAAGCCCTAAAACTCTCCAGAAATGATCCTCTCCCCAACCCCAACAAGAATCAGCCATCAAAATTCATTTATTCATCATCAAACTTGTGAATCGAAGCAAAACGGAAAAGAACTCAGAAATTTCAGAAGCTCATGAAATGCTCATTTCTCAACTATTTTCAAAACTAAACACATCATGGCAATCAGTGAAACATGTAGAATCATCCTATAACATAAAATGAGAGTTCTGGAAAAATAAATGCCATGGCTACCTGAGCTTGAGCTTTCGAAACAGGGACTTTCTGGGGAGTTCTTTGCTTCAAATTCACTCCAATGATCCTCCCTGGAAGCTTGAGAAGCTTGGCTGGAGTTTATATGGCCTTGAAATGGAAATGGCAGAAACTCAGTTTGTGAAATGTGAAAATCGTGTTTTTGATTGTGGATGTTTTAGGGCAAAATGGAGGGTGGGAAATGATCAGTGAGGTTTATGGAGTTGAATGGTGAAAAAAGTTTGAAGGTTTGATGGCTGAATCAAGAGATTCGAAAGCTTTTGCAAATTTGGGGATTTTTGAGTATGCTGTGTTCTTGGAGCTTCAGGATTGTGTGTCTTATGAAAATGAACCCTTGGAGTGTGTTTGTAAAGTCTGGATTGGGCAGAGAGTTGTTGTGTCACTGTGGGATTGGTATGGGTGTTTTTGCCAAAAAGTCAAAAGTGTTGTACTTGAGGTATGGGCAATGGTGTAGCTAGCTCATTGGAATGTCCTTGCTCAGCTGAGATTAAGGATGTCCATGGAATTGGTTATGAGACAAATCAGCAAGTGGATCAAAGCTTATGAGATGTTTTGCAATTTTCACAAAGTTTGGTCCTTTTTGAAAATCATGAGGTTCAAAGCATCAAAAGGCATAATTCTTGGGCCAATTCTGACTTTTAGAAGTCACATGATCATGTTGTAATGAATTTGTGCACATTTGAAGTCTTTAGAATGCTTGATCATACCATTTTGCAAAATGCCTCTTTGGTGGAAAACTTGAAATTATGTGATTTTTCCCAACTTTGACAAGCCATAACTTTTGATCCAAAATGAATTAGAATGAGTTCTTGTACTTTTTGAAAAGGGAATGATCCATTCTACAACTTTCATGACCAAAGTTTTTCCATTTGAAGCATTTTTGAATCAAAAAGCAAGGGTTGAAAAAGTTTCCCAAAATGGCAAGTTTCCATTATAAGTCATTTACCCATAAAGTCAACTTTGCAAATGGCTTGAAATTCCTTGATTTTGTGAACTTCTAACATCTTCTATGATCAAATAAAGATCATATACATTCAAAATTATGAAGAACACCCTTTGGTTGGGTCATTGGGGGCCTCAGATGCCCTGATTTTGCACTGACTTGCTCAAAAAGTCAACTCTTGATCAGATGCCTTCCCCATGGAATTTCTTCATGAAAATTGATATGCATGATCCTTATAGCATATAGAGACCAATAGAAACAATAATGACAAAAAAATTTGGAGTTATGGCCTTTGAAACCAAAACCCTAATTCTAGGTCATCTGTGCAGTCAAACCTGGCTCTGCTTCCATGCCATCCTCAGTTCTTGTGATTCTTTGACTTTCTTGACTTTGTGGGGGTATAATATGATGCTTGAACATACATGGACCCCTTTGAAGTGATTGATGACCTTTGGAGTGGCTCAAGAAGCTCTTGGATTGCTCAGATCACAAACCCTAGATGCAGATGACTTTGAACCAATGCAGTGAATCAAAAATGCAATATGAGATGCTATGATTGAACTTATGCATATGAAAATATCACAAGCCATGGTGTGAATGGGTGAGGGCAAATTTGGGGTGTTTACAAACGGCTCCGTCAAACATCAAACTCCATTTGGATTTGGGGTATGGCCCCTCCTTCGGGAGTGGTTCTTCACAGTCTTTCGACTTGAGGAACATGATGTCCTCATCCGGGAACTCAAACCTTATTGGCTGGTAGTCATCAATGGGATGCTGGGCCAAAGAATCAGACAATACACTTCCCTTTATAGCTTTTTGTGAAGTATATTGGATATCGTATTCTGTCAGAATCATCTGCCATCAGGCTACTCTTCCAGTTAGAGATGGCTTTTCGAATATGTATTTAACAGGGTCCATCTTAGAGATCAATAGAATGGCGTGAGTCAGCATGTATTGTCTTAGTCGGCGAGCAACCCATGCCAAAGCACAATAAGTTTTCTCGAGCAGTGAGTAACGTGTCTCACAGTCGGTAAACTTTTTGCTAATGTAATAGATTGCGTGCTCTTTTCGACCAGACTCGTCCTGCTGACCCAGTACGCAGACCATTGATCCCTCGAGCACTGCGAGGTACATGATTAGAGGTCTCCCTGGAACTGGAGGCTTAATAATCGGAGGTTATTGTAGATACTCCTTGATTCGGTCGAAATCTTGTTGGCGGTCATCATTCCATCTGATGTCCTGGTTCTTCCTCAGAAATTTGAAGATAGGTTCACACGTTGCTGTTAGGTAAGAGATGAACCGTGCAATGTAGTTTAACCTCCCTAAGAAGCCACGTACTTCCTTTTCAGTTCTCGGCTCAGGCATTTCCTGAATTGCTTTCACTTTTGTGGGGTCGACCTCAATTCCCCTTTCACTGACAATGAAGCCTAGCAGCTTTCCAGAATGCACCCCAAATGTGCACTTGTTCGGGTTTAACCTTAGTCTTAACTTCCGAAGCCTTTCAAATAGCTTGGCTAGGTTGACTAGATGTTCTTCTTCTGTTTGTGACTTTGCGATCATGTCATCGACGTAGACCTTGATCTCGTGATGAATCATGTCGTGGAATAGAGTCACCATTTCCCGTTGGTATGTAGCTCCAACATTTTTCAAACAAAACGACATTACTTTGTAACAGAAGGTGCCCCATGGGGTAATGAATGTAATCTTCTCCATGTCATCTGGCGACATCTTGATCTAATTGTAGCCTGAAAAGCCATCCATGAAGGAAAACACAGAGAATTGGGCAGTGTTATCAACCAACACATCAATATGTGGCAATGTGAAGTCATCTTTAGGGCTCGCTCGATTCAGGTCTCGATAATCCACACATATTCTGACTTTACCATCCTTTTTAGGAACTGAAACAATATTTGCAACCCATGGAGGATAACTCGTCACAGCCAAGAATCCGGCGTCAAACTGCTTTTGCATCTCTTCCTTGATTTTGATGGCCATATCAGGTCGAGTTCGTCTCAGTTTATGATTTACCGGCGAACAATCTTCTCTGAGTTGCAGCTTGTGCACTACAATATTGGTATCCAATCCGGGCATGTCCTGGTAAGACCAAGCGAAGACGTTGACATATTCTCGAAGCATGGAGATCAAACGGCTCTTGACAGGTTCTCTAACGCAGCCTCGATCTTGACCTCTTTTTTCCTCAGTACCTAGGTTTACCACCTCAATGGCTTCCTCGTCTGGATGAATCATATTCTCCTTTTGCTTGAGAAATCTAGCTAGTTCTTCAGGTAATTCACAATCTTCTTCGCCTTCCTCATCGGCTAGGTAGATCAGATTGTCGAAGTCATACTGAGTCATAGCAAGGTCGTCATTGATGAGACCTGATGAGGAGCATCTGCATGAATGATGATTCATGCTAGATTTTATAAATGGAGGAAGACATGGAAAAACATTGCCATTTATATTATTTTATTTATTTATTTATTTTATTTTATTTATAAAAAAACAAAGAGTAAAAATGAAAGACATGGAACAACATGAATGAATGCCTAAACGTCCACTTTATTAATGATTATGATATTGTATCATGAACAATAAACCCTTACAATGAGCCACTACACCCTGGGAAAGGCGTAGAGATTGCATACAAGAGAATAGAAACATAAAACGATTACTCTTCTGGTTGGGTGACGGAGATGAGCGCTTCAGCCGACCAATTGTTAATTTGCATCCCTGGGACACATGGCCTTATCCACTCATCCAGTTCGCAATCACTATTAACTGTTTCTTCCTGCACTGCACAAATGTTTCAGTGATCAAACCATCCCGCACTCGTGAAGGTAATTGGGCCTTTCCGACCTCTAGCGCTTTGCCCTGATGTTGACTGACCAGGTTGGTAACCAACCCTAAACATATCCTTCTTCTCTAGTACTTCAATCATTTTGCCCCAACCCTCATTTGCACCTGATTCCACAACCTTTAGGGCTTGCTTGTAGGAGGTTATGGACGTTCCTTTCTTCGTATCCTATGATAAGGCAGCTGTCGATGATGTACTTACAGTCCTGATGAGCTCGAAGGCTTGGCAAGGAGTTTCGACAATATCTCAATCCATCTCTACATACTTGAACGAGGCCAAGTGGCTGATGAAGATATCTTCTTCCCCGCACACTGTAACGATTTGTCCTTCCCATACAAATTTAAGCGTTTGGTGAAGGGTAGAAGATACTGCCCCTGCTGCGTGTATCTAAGGTTGTCCCAACAAACAGTTGTATGCTGGTTGGATATCCATAACATAGAAGGTTGTATTGAAAATTTGTGGTCTCACCTTGATCGACAGTTCCACCTCTCCATATACTGACCTTTTCGAGTCGTCGAACGCTCGAACAACCAAGTAACTTGGCCTAAGCACAACCCCACCGTAATCCATATTAATCAATAATTTCTTCGGGAGTACATTCCAGGATGACCATGTGTCCACAAGTACATGAGAGAGCACGACTCCTTTACATTCCATAGAAATATGTAGAGCGCGATGGTGGATGCGTCCCTTAGAAGTTAAGTCCATATCTGTAAATCCTAAACCATGACTGGCATTCACACTTGATACCACCGTTTCAATTTGATTTACGGATATGTCTTGGGGCACGTATGCATTATTCAAAATCCCTAAAAGAGCTTTCTGGTGCAAGTCTGAACACATCAACAGGAACAAGATTGAAATCTTAGAAGGAGTTTGCTGCAAGTGATCAATAATCTTGTAATCGCTCTTTTTGGTTATTCTCAGAAATTCTCATGCCTCCTTGTTAAAGGTGATATCAGGCTCTGGAGTTGACGCAGGAACATCACTTGTCATGGGTTGCTTGCCCCTATCCCTGGCTTGAGCCTCTGCATTCTCTTTTGGTGGTAACACATTGTTTCTCAATGTCTCTGGTGCGAACAGTCTACCACTCCTAGTGAATCCTCTAACCCCAACATTCTCAACTTGGTGCGGAGATGAACTGGATGTGGCCATGTTTTGTTTCTGACCATTGTAGTAAACTTCTCCCCCATAATTCCATGGGACATCTTTCTCGCTCTGGTACGGAATTGGTCCAGAAGTAGTAATGGTTACCGGTGCCACCTTTGTTGGTACATGAACTTGTGTTGGATTATAGTAAATCGTAACTGTTGACACTTTTTCCTCTTTCACGATCCAGTCAAACTGTATACTTCCTTCGTCCATCATCTTTTGTATCCTCGATCTCAATCGGTCACAACCATCTTCAGAATTAACACAGTCTGAACAACCTTTTTCACAACTCAAAAATATGTTCTTCTTAGCCAGGAAAGCCTTTATAGTCAACAATGAAGTCTTCAGGGCATTGACATCAAATATCGGGTTCAAACATTCACCACTATCAATAACTCCTACGGTCCTTCCATGATTAGGCATGGGGTTCTGTAGCACATTCGGGGTTGGAGCGAAGTTGATCGCGTTGGAGTCTATCAAGTCCTAAATGACATGGTTGAGAGCTTGTCAATTCTCAGTGATATGGCCAGGAGCTCCATAATGGAACTCACAACGGGCATTAGCATCATAGCCTACTGGGAGATGACCTGACTTTGGAGGCTGCAAGGTTCTCAACTGGATCATTTGAAGTTGAAGAAGGTTTTGTGATAACTGGGAATAAGACATCGAAGGCAACTCAAAATTCCTATCCTTTGTTCTGGGAGGATAGTATTGATGGGGAGGCCTCTGCTTCTGGTAATTCTGCTGACGCTGTTGCTGAGATTGTTGAACCTGTTGTTGATTAGCAGGAGCAGAAATAGTGACAGGAGTTGCCTGATGATAAGCGTTCAGATTCCCCCTCTTCTTTTGAGTATATACGGCCCCGACTTCTCCTTCCCTTTTCTTCACAAAAGGCTTCTTGACCCCGGAGGTTGACACTCTGCTGCTCTGAATCTTTCCTTGTTTCATCCAACTTTCAATTCTTTCACCCGTTAGAATGATGTCAGAAAAGCCGCTAGACGAACAACCTGCCAGTCTTTCCATGAAATGCCCATGGAAGGTATCCATGAAAAGGTCAACCATTTCCCTTTTCTAGCAACAGTGGTTGAACTCTGGTTGCGACCTCGCGCCACCTCTACGCATAGTCTTTGAAACTTTCCAAATTCTTTTGAGAGAGGCTTTGCAGTTGAGTCCGGCTGGGATCCATGTCGATATTATATCGGTACTGCTTGAGGAAAGACTCCCCAATATCCTTCCAATTGCGAACAAAGTTCTTCTCCAGTTTCATGTACCATTCCAGTGAGCCCCCAGACAGGCTGTCCTGGAAATAGTATATCCAAAGCTTCTCGTCTTTGGTATGTGCAGCGATCTTGCGATAAGAGGCTTGCGAGGGAGTCTTAGGGAAAGAGTTACCGTTGTATTTATCGAAACCTGGAGGTCTAAATTTTGGAGGGATGACCACCCCTGAAACCAGGCCCATGTCAGAAACATCAATGCCGAGAGTATCTCTGCATTCCAAGGCCCTGACCTTTTCAGCCAGCATTTGAAATTATTGGGAGATACCACCTGTGCCAAAACCCATATCATCATTGACAAAGGTGAACTGATCTTCTTGGTGATCCTCTACAAGGACAGGAATAGGGCCGCTAGTCTCATGAGCTAGAGGTCCATCCCCTCTGTTGTTGTTGATCAGATTTCCATGTGCATCCAAGGTGACCACCAGAGGATCTGTTTGCGGGGGGTTAAGCCTTTGCATAGAAGCCCTTATCTCTTGCTTCCCTAGGGCCATGCCCTGCATCATTGTCATGAACTCTCCCATCCTGGTGTGAAGTTCGTTCAGCTCGGTTTGTACTGCATCCATGAAATTCCTTTGATTACGGCGAGTCGCGTACTGGTGTGGAGGGATATCTTGTCGAAGGAGACGAGTCTTCGCGGCTCTCGCAATCTTTCCTGAATAAACAGATAAGTTAAGAAACTCAGATAACCTGCAAAATACAAAATGCAAATGACATGAATGCATGCAATGATATGTTCTTTTCATTCTTAAGGTTTTTTACATTCCCATTCCGGTATTGAGAATTTAAATAGCCTTCAGATTTTAGGGAAAAAGACCTCGCGTAATGTTCAGATAAAATGATAGTCATGTAGAATTGGTGCTTAGTACTCCATGTCAGTGCAAGAGATAACAACTAGAGATTCAACCCAAGTCAAACATATCATAAACTGGAATTTGAAGATAACAAAGTCCCCGAAGGGTGCCAATTCATACATCAAGAGAATAACAAAGTAAAGCAAAAGAGGAATCCCACAACATGCCTGTGATTAATCCATGTACAAGAATATGAGACTAAACCCTTGGAAGCTCCATGTCTTGCATCCTCCAGCTAAGACGCTTGACAGCCTGGAACAGCTAGGCTATGTCTAGATGATTCAGCTCCTGGATGAGCTTCTGAATAAGAAGATCCCTTAGATCAAAGGAAGCATGTAGTTTGTTGATATGTTGTAGGAATCCTTCCTCCCTTTCTTTGCTAGGGCTCGGCTCAGTCTTGACTTTCTTAACATCGGCCCAAAGCTTCAACTCTTCTACCTCCTTCTGGATGTCTTCAGTTGCTTGTTGACTTTTGGCCATCTTCTGAAGGTAGTATCTTCGTTGCTCATGTGATTTATGAAGTAGCTCCTCCTTTTCATCCAGGAGCTCCCGAAGGTTTTTGATTTTCAGCTTATACCCAATCTCTACACCCAATCTCTACCTCTTTTGTGCTTTTTCATATTATCCTTCCACTTCTCTTGCCAAAGGGTCACAGCTTCGTTAGCTTCGTCCAAGGCTTTCTTATCCTTTTGGAGCTGACTCGCCTTGTGGGTTTCAGCTAACATTCTCTTCTTGAAGTAGAGATCTCGTTCTTCGAAGTCCTATTGCTTGAGCCTGACTATCTCTTCAGCTTGATGAGCTCTCACCTCTAGCTTTTTGTTCTGGATCATCAGCTTCTGGCAAGAATTGTTGGCCTCTAGATTTTCAGCTCTAAGTTGTTGGACTAAGGCTTCCAACTTCTGATAATCTTTTAGAGGAACCGAATTCACTGGTAATACTTCTTTCGGATACAAAGGGGATTCCATGGAGAATGGGAGGAGAAGGGCTTCTACACGGTGTCTCAACCACGTAGCAAAAGGATCATATGTCTTTGGGTCCACTTTCCCAAAATATTTCTTTCCTTTCATCATCCTAACTTCCCAAGCCTGGGCTTCCTGAATATACAACTCAAAATTTCCTTCTGCCGGGAAATACAATGACTCAACTATCTCTTCAATGGATGGTGGATCCTTCAAAGGGTAGCCAAATTGCTTCCTGGCCAGCACAAGATTGTAATTTATCCTACTTTTCCTTCCAAGTAAAGACACGTTAGGAAAACCACCACAACCAGTGATAATATCCTTCCCCACCAGATTTCTATTGCATCCCCAAACTATGTCATCCGAAGTTAAGCCCATCAATCTCTTAGACCACTTCCATTCTCGCTTCAAACCTTGGAAAGGTCCTGACTTTGGAAGTGGGCTAACAAACCAATCAGCAAATAAGGGAACACAACAATTCACATACCCCTTCCTCTTCGTTCCTGTAATGAATGCCGTAATAGAAATCCCCTAACAATGTATGTATTGGGTTTCTCTTGATGAAGATGATAATGTCTTCCATGCTAATAAACCCTTTCTCCCTTGGGAACAAAATTGTCCCATATATTATCATGGATATCAATGCACTTAACTCTACCCACTTGTTTCCCAATGCCAAAATATGAGCCCGTGACAAGAAAATCCAAGGAAATCCCTTTACCCTTGTTGGCCTATAGCCCCATCTTGACTCTGAGCATACTCAAGTGACACACACTAGATATGTCTTCATATGGAGGGACCCTCTCTAAATCATAATAAGGAATACCGTCTCTGATATGAACCTTTAGGATGCTGGAGACCTCTTCCAAGGTAGGAGCCAAGATATAATGTGGAAACACAAAGACTCACAGCTGAGGGTCGTAGAATTATAGCAAGGAGTGAAGGCTACCCCTCTGATAAACTGTATGCTTATTCACATAATCCATAATCTTTCCATACTCTTTCCTGAAGTCATCTAGAACTTTTTCATTCATCAAACTAGCCAGTTTATGAATACTCTCGTCTTCTGGTTGCAGGAAGGTGTAGTGCACATTCTTCTTTATGGAAGTTTCCATTTCTGAAGCAGAAGTCCGACCAGGAACTGGGAATAGTATGAACCCTAAGAATGAAAAAGAACACAAATGATTAATGATGTGATGATATTATGCAAGGCAAGGTATGTGATCAGTGACATGTTTGTGTAGTGCTGATCAGATAATCAAGTGTCTGTGCAGGGTCACAATAACAGTAACAATTTCTTTGAACAGAAATCCTGGATCTCAGAACCAAAGAACCATAGAACCAGGTCATAATACTGAACAATATTGGAAAAGAGGGTATGTTGGAAGTTTTAGGGTTCCTACAAACCTCTAAACCCCTCCCATCTCACGGGTATGCTCCGGGTCAAACATCATGGACTCTCAAAGACGAATAGAAATAGTACATTCACTATTTCCAAGAAATGGCTCATGACCAAATCAGGGAATCAGTTTGGCATTATGTACTACTCAGGGAGGTCTCAGCTGAGTCCGGGAAACAAGTATCCCTCATAAGTCCCCAACGTTAAGCACTGAATCGAGAAACAATAGTACATTCAACCCTTGGGATACAGTACTATCGTCATACGAACAGTTTGCCTTGAATGGGTTCCTATGAGAGAACTAGGATATCCTATGCGAGTTCCCTGTGGGCCCTCGGATGCGAGTGAGTTTGGCAACAAATATGGTCTTCCACTGTCATCACTGGAGATGGATGTTTCCACAAAGGTCCTCAATGATCAGTCCCCATTTCCAAGAAAGATTCATGTATCAAAACACTTCCAAGACGGTCACAAGTCTGGGTGTGGAACTCACTACTACCAACATAGCAAAAACCAAAGAACCCCTGTTACGAGCTCATCTCACAGTAACCCTATCCCACAGAAAAAACCAAACCAGCACAGACAGTCCAATATGAATGATGCATGGAAAATAAATACTGGAAGCGGTAAATAAATGCTATAAAGTAAAGCTGTAAATAAAGCAGTATAGCTACATTAAAGCACACAGTAACACATAAATAAACACCCAAGGAAACAGAAACAAAACAGGTGCTAGGATTGACTCTCAAAGGGGAAACCAGAGATTCTGGGTTTGATCCCCGATAGAGTCGCCAGCTGTCGCTCCCGGGATTTTCATCCTAGTACAAATGCAAAAATGGCATGGAAAAGGTAGAGTCTCCAGCCAGACACTTTTATCCCGAATGAAAGGGAAAGGTAATGCTTCACAAACCAAAGAGAAAAGGAAAGGACAAGGTCCTGCGAACCAAAGATCTGGGTACGGGAATCGGTTACGACCTGGGAAGGTATTAGCACCCCAGACCGTCTGCCGTACTCGACGGGATCCACGCTTGTTAGTCTGTTTCAAAGGGTGAGAAATAAGATGCTGCTGAACAAAAGAACTGCTAACTGGAATGATAAGGGGAACTAGGAAAATGAGAATGAAAAGGAAGGATGGGGAAAATGTAGGGAAAATAAAGAATGTGCTCGAACGGGCCCACCCCGTTGCCTACGTACCTCATAGAGTAAATGAGGATCAAAGTCGACGTAGTTCGCCTAACTAAGGTGGGAACTTGCTTGTTTGTGTTTTTTATGGTTTGAATTGCTTATGTTTATGCTCAGGTGTTGTAGGCTCGTCTTGAACGAGTGCATTTACCGTCTTGCAAATGAGACAAGTTGTCACAAGTTCGCGTTTAGAGTGAATGAGATGAGAAGAGAATTCCTGCAGGAAAAGACGAGTGTTGTTTGTTAACTGTCTTTTGAAGAAGTGTTTTTGCTTTTGTTTGTGAAAGTAGTCTCATGATTATCATTCTAGATAAGCTTGTACTATCACCAAGATGGGATGAATACAAGTGCCTCATGGAATAAGTCTCTGCATCTAAGACTACTTCAACCTTTATTAAAGTGTTTTTTTACTGTTTTCTTTGAGATGAGAAAGAGGACTCAAGTTGAGAAAGGGAAAAACTAAGGGGACTAAGACCTCACCCTAAGTTGTTTATTCAAAGGGGATCCTAATTATTTGTGTGGTTTCTAATCCTAATGAAGAAAAGGAAAAGAAGAAAAGAAAATTAGAAATCAACTCACTTCCTAAGGAAGGTAAGTTGTTTCTAAAGAAGGGGGAAGCCTATACAAGCAAAGCAAAAAGTGATAAGGTAAACACACTTAGAAATCATAAAGAAGATGAAGAAGAGGCTATATATACAAGGCTTAACTCAACCTTCCTACAAAACAAAGGTTAGCTTCACAATGTTCATTGAAAACATAAAGCATGACAAAAGTTCAAGTAAAGCTCAAACTAGCTAAGGAAATGCACTAGGGGATTCCTAAGCTTAAGTCCTAAAACTAAAGGATCTTAAATGATAACAAGATTCTAAAGTCAGAAGCTAAACCCTATTAAAGAATTCTAAGGTTGCAAGGTCAAACAATCACAATCTATGTCTTAATGAGGTATTAAACCCCAATGGAAATCAAGGTGAGATTAGGTGGCAAAGTTGAATGATTATGCAAAGCAAACATGAATTAGGTCAAAGGTGAATGTCAAAACCAGAACCTAACACTAAATGAAAGTGTCTCAAAATTCTAACCAAATAAATAACAAAGATATTCAAGTGAGAGAGATTCAAGTATGATGGAAGGAAGAAAAGATGATAAGAATTGAACATGTGATTTCAAAAAAAAGAGGGACTTAGAGAAAAAAAAGTCAAACATGAACAATGAGACTTGAACTTCCCATACAAAAACTAGGGACTTAATGAAAAGTTAAGATGAAGTTAAACTCAAAAAATAACCACAAATGAATTATAAGGAATTGCATTAGAGTTAAGGAACAAAGAAGTTTGATTTTGAAGTCTTAAAGTACCAAAATAAACAAAATGAAACACAAAGACTTATGAAATGAAATAAAGACACAAAAATGGATGTGGGACACTTATAAGATGTATAAGAATGATATAACATGAATATTATACTCACAAAGTTGAATTAGAAGTGTTAAGATGGAAGAAGAAAGGTGAATTAGGGTAAGGAAAACATACATGAACACATATGTAACTTAAGGACTAAGTAACCCCAAATATTCAAAGTGTTATGACCTATAATGGATGAAAATGATTTAAAGACATCAAATGGGACCCTAAGAACTCAAATTGAGAACCTCAAATGAATGGCATAAATGCCTTATCAAGATTGAATGAAAGGGATGAATGAATGAAACCTAAAATGTGACTTGTTACACAAGGTACCTAAAATATACCAAATGACATGGAAAAATTGTGAAAATTAAGATTTAAAGTCATAAACCAGGGAATAACAAACCTCTAAAAGATCTCACAAAAATTTATATTCTAACTCAATCAAACAATCACACAAAATGGTTTAGGGTTTAAAAAAACAAGTTCAAAGAATGGACTCAAAAATAGACCAAACATAACCTAGAAAAATAGGAGAAAAATATTTTTAAGGACCTGGAGGTTTCCTCTGACTAGGCCAAAAGGAATGAACTCAAAACTATTTTTGATGAGTGAGGAATTAATCGGAGAAGGCAATGTGTTCATAATGAAGAAAATCTAAAAGAAATTAAAAAGAAAATTAATTTTGGCCAGAAAAATAAAGAAAAATGGAATTAAAAATTTTAGAAAATTTTAGAAAATGCTGAGTTTTTTGGGTGATTTTTTTATCAAAATGATAGTCTAACTTACTTGGGTTAACAGTTAGAACACCAGTTAGGTTAGTTTTGTAATTTGAAGATAGAGCTAAAATATATGAAATTGACTTTGCTTTCCTCGAATATGATCATGTGTGGTGAGGTTTAGTTTGCTTATGATGAGGATTAATGAAGAGTATTGTGACTGGTTTGATCAATATTGCAGCAAGCTTGAAGTTTCTTCTTTGCTTGATTGTCATAGAGTGATGCATGGCAATTATGGTGATCATGCATATATGAGAGAATGCACTCTTGGTAATGAACTTTGTGAACAATAAGATGATGATTGAAGTGTACCCTGAACTAAATTTGAAAACATCCCATTGTTCCATAACTTATGCATCAAGAAACCAGATGGCATGTAATTATATTCCATGGATTATTTCTTCAAGCTCAAGCTACAAAGTCATGGAGTTCTTGTACTCAAATTGAAGATCAACCTTCATACAAGATGTTTGATGTTTGGTCCATGATGAAACAATGGCCCTAAGTCACACAAAATGATCATTGAATTCAAGGGATCAAAGATGCATACTTGGTCCTGAATGGCTTAGACATGTCTTGTGCAAATGGCTAATGGTTTGATCAGTGTTGGGACCTTACTTTAAGCTTTCATAACTCTCAAACAATTGGTCATATGAAAAATCCTCCAACATGAAAGTTGTAGAGGAGACAACAATGAACAAATTTGATGTTGGAAAAAATTCTATTTGAGGTCATATTGATGAATAAAAATGTCTATACATTTTGCACACCACTTGTTTGATATATTGCCTTGCCTGGCACGCGCATGTGACTTGCTTTGGCTGGCCCATGACTTGGTTTTTGCCCTAGTTTCATCAAACTTTGATTGATCATAACTTCTTCAATTTTAATCCCATGAACATGTTCCACCTATGGATTTAAAGCTTAGGATTCTCTCTTTCAAACAGCCCAAGTGTAATTTTCATTTGACTTTTATTTTGGGAGTAGGCCTCTCTTGAACTAGGTTGAAAAATGGCCAAAACTGGCCATTTTTGGAAACCCTAATTTTCCAAAAATGGTAAGTCTTGATTTTCTTGATTTTTAAGGATCCATCCATCATTTCTTGATCAAATTTGGTCCATGGACTCCTTGTAATATTAAATTCATGAATTTGACCTCAAAAAGTCAGGAGTTGACTTTTTCCTCAACACAATTGACTTTTCCACAATTTCTTAATTTTCAAGTAACTAATCAATTTAAGACCCTCTGAAATGATTCAATGGATGAAATTTCAACCTTAGACACTTAATATCATGTGGAAAACAATGAGATCAAGTTTGAACCAAAATTTCATTGAGAAACTCCTTTAATCAAAAACCCTAATTTCACCCGCTTTTGTTAAGAGGTGTTGCACTACTTGAATTTCTTGATCAATCCACTTATTTCTAAGACTTGTGGAATCAAATGAGGTCCTGTGGGATGTTTCTGACCCTTTTAATAGTGTTGAGAAGCCATGTGAACCTTATATTTCTTTTGGATGATCATTAATTTCTTCAGTCATTGATCACAAGCCTTATACCTTAGTTATGATTGCTATGATACAATGATTGGTGCCATGATATGGAATTGTGTATGCAATGTGATATGCTAAATTCCATGAAAATTAGAGGGAAAATTTTGGGGTATTACACATGGTTCCTTGCATTCATAGCAGATGACTTCTTTGTTGGTTTCAACTTTCTTGAATCCAAAGGTATACTCAGAACGACCACATGTCCTTCTTTGTCCAACTTTCTTGAAGAGGTAGAATAAGAGTTAATACATGCGTTTGGAGAGAATAAACTATCCATATTCTTCTTCTAATTCTTCTTCTAATTCAACATTAGTAACAACCCGAAGAGCTATTGTCTTATAAGCTCTTCCTGAAGACTTCAGAGAAAAAACTTGCTCTTTCTCTTGGGCTCATCTTCATCGAGCTCAATCCCATTACTTATGAAAGAACTGACAAATTTTTCAAGAGAGATGTTATTGAGGTCCTTTGATAACTTCAATACGGTTACCATAGGTCTCCAACATTGTGGTAAGCTTTTGATGATCTTTTTGACATGATCAACAATAGAATACCTTTTGTCCAGAACCTTAAGCCCTGCGACAAGAGTTTGAAATCTTGAGAACATGTTCTCAAAAGTTTCATCATCTTCCATCTTGAACGCATCATATTTTTGAATCAAGGCAAGAGCTTTGGTTTCCTTTACTCGTGTGTTTCTTTCAGGCGTCATCCTTAGATAGGAAAATATAGATTTAGTAGTATCTCTGTTGGTAATATTTTCATACGCAATGTATAAAATAGAATTTACCAAGATGGTTATCGCTTTGTGTTGATTTTATAATCCCTTTTTTGTTGACCATCATCACTCTTCTTTCGATCTTGTTGCCACTTGCATCTATTGGGTGTACGTAGACATCGACTACCATGTCCTATAAATCTACATCGTAACCAAGAAAGAAGATTTTATTATGTCCTTCCAATAATAAAATTTAACTTCATAAAAAAAGAGGTTTATCATTGTAATAATATCTATCATTGATTTGAGCAACTAGAGGTGGAATACCAGCCATTGTGTTTCAAGTGGATCTTTATCTGACACTTTTAAGTGTTTGATAATCTTATCAATACCAGAACCGAAGTTCTGATATCAATTGAAGGTTATGAGAAACATAATAAATAGGGGTTTGAATTGGGTTTCTAAAAAATAAAAGCTTCTTAAAACCAACCAACCAAACACGAACAATAATGATAAAAATAACAAATTATTTTTATCTTGGTTCGCTATTAACGAAGCTAACTCCACTCTACCCTCCAAGATGATTTCGCCTTCTCAAAAATGAATTAATCCACTATAATCAAACAAATTACAAACACCAAAAAGACAATTGTCTTTGCCTTCTTAGGCATACAAACTAAACCCCGGTTACTCAAGGTAATCACTCAAATAAATTTTGAGGGTTACATGTTGTGTTTACAAAGATTGCTTCTAGTGAATTGATTAACACAAAGTTGAAGTACAATGATTTAATCACACTATGCGGAAAAAAATTCTATGTGTTTTTATAATATTTACAAAAATATGATCAGAGAATAATATAGTGAAATGTGTTGAATATGGTAGAATATAGAGCAAGGTGGAAGATTGATCCATTCTTCCAAGTCTTCCTTATATATCCAATACAAAGATATGTTGGAGGGAAGAATGAGAATCTTCAAGTATGAGTTGGATCCTTGAATAACTGTCATCAATGGTGGGATACAAAAATCATACAAAATAAATGTCCTTACTCCACGAAATCCGTGTAGTGGAAGGAATGTTTTGATTTGGTACAATGTATTATTTATCTCAATTGAAATGGTTTGATCTGATCGTTTAATCTTCAAAGGCTTATGATAAAATATTGTCGAATCATGCATAGAAGATACAAGGGCTTGTAGGAACTCCTACGAACTAAAGTCTTCAGAGTCTTGACATTGTTCTTCAGAACCTGGTCTTCAGAATCTTCAGCACTTCGTTCATTAGAACCTTTAGCTTGAGCATAACGTCTTGAAGATAAACATTTATTTAGAGGCTTTTCATACCAAGTTAGATTCAGAAGGTTTGAGCACAAACTTTCTTCAGAATCTTTGTCTAGCAGCTTTGACTACTTCTTGAAATGTGTTTGTTTCTCTTCAGAGTCAGAGTGTATTGATTCAAAATTTGGTGACATCACTCGTCATAGCTTTAGAGTCAGAACCTGTCAAACAACATCGAAACACTAGACAAAAATCATTAGTGTACAAAATTATTCTCTATCAATTAATGCATTTTTATCATCAAAACTAAAGGCCAGATGCAGAACCAAAACTTGATCTCACATAGTTATCTTAGGCCATGGTTAAATTGAGAGCTATATCCCTTACACTAAAGGGTACCAACATTAGCGATGATGTCAATTCCATGGTGAAGATGTGTGTGTCATGGACAAACTACACTGTCAAAATCAGACATTAGAGAACAACGCCCATAATATTAAACAATGTTAGCAAGAACCCAATCCCCCATAGGAGATGAAGTGCTGGATCCCCATCCACTCTTAGATGAAATATGAGAAGTAAATGTCCTTGAAGGACCCAAATATCCATTTTTCTTAATGATGAAACTAAAACCAATGACAAAACTGGAAACAACTACCAACATGAACCCAATAAAATTTTGGAGCTCATCTCAAATAAGGATGGTGATGGTGAAGGTGAGAGAAGAAGGTAGTTGAATATATGTATAATTGAGAACTAAATACATAAGAGAGGAGAGAGAGAGAGATGTTAGAACTATATTTTGATTATGCATATAATATATAGTTTTGATGATAACAATGCATATATTTTATATGTAACAATTTCTAACTCTAATCTTGTCTGAGTGTGCAAATATAAAACTCTCTAGAAATTTCATTTTCTAATATGACTCAAGAAAATGTTTCTGAGCTATCTGATGAAACATTAGTAGTTCTGATGAATGCTAAGTGTTTATAACAAGGAAAGTGTGTGTTTATCTGATAAAACCTTGCTTCTAGCATCAAAGTCAAGACTTTGAAGACTTGCTCTGATCAAGCTTATGATGCTTAAAGAATCATTCTAAAGAAAACTTGACTCTGATCAACGACATCTCCTTTGAACTCTTCATATCCTTATCAGAAGTACATATTCAGAAGATAAGTCCAAGTTTTAAAATAAAACTTGTTGATTAAGTATTTGTACAAATGGTACATTCCTAAGACGATATTAACAAATTGAGCACTCAGTTTCATCAAGAAACGATTTCTAAATTTTAATACTTTTGTTTCCCAAAGTTTTGATTGTTGTGATAACTAGTAATGATAAAAGGACTCTTATACCATTCACAAATCAAGCTTGAAGCTATATAAAGGAGTGAATGTTGCTTTGAAAATAACAACGATAATAGTTAGAAATACAAAGTCATAAAAGTTCATTATAAGAGAAGTCACAAAACACAAAGAGTCGTTTCTCATATTTGTGTAGAAATATTTTTATTCAAATTGATTGAAGAGAGAGATAGAGATAGAGAAAGAGGGAGAGAAAACAATTTTTGATACAACTGATTGATGAAATCTAGGTATTCTATTCACTTTCTGAAACATTTTCTGATACATTTATGGATACTTAATGTAATCACATAATTCAATTTCTGAAACCCTAAGTTGCATTTTAATTGTATTTAGTGGTAGAAAGTCTTTATTTCACGGCCATTTTTCATCCAGGAGTAAGGAAAATCCTCGGCTTTGTGTGAGGTAAGTTAATTTTTCACTCTAAACCTGAATTGATAACTGAACTAACTAAGGAATGTTGAGTATGTTAATTTTAATGACTCTATTATGTGAATTGAAATGAGTATTTAATTTGTAATTTTATTTTGGTTTGTTCTGGTTATTTCAAATTAATGCAGTGAGATTGAGAATTAATCATGGGGGTACTTTACTCCATTATCCTTACAAACTTTATGTAGATGGAAAGGTTGAAGAAATGAATTTGGAATGGGATATGGAATTTATGTCATATATGGATATTTGTGAAGTAATCAAGAAATTGGGTTATATAAGAATGAAATGCATGTGGTACCATGATCCTAAGTATTCATTTAAGTGTGGGATTAGACCTCTAAATAATGACACAAATATTCTGAAATTTGGGGAAGACATGTCTAGTTATGAATGTGCTAATATATATTGAGAATTTAGTGGATGGGCCGACTATTATAATAGAATATGAAGTAAGGGATTTTGTTGAATAAAGTCAATATCCAATCAATTTTGACTTAGATGAAATACAAGATGATGAGAGGGAAGACGTACAAGTTGAGGAAAGGAAAGAAGCACTAGATGAGGAGAGGGGAGAAGTACCGGTAGATAAAAATGGATATGTTAGTGATAAGGATGGAGATTTTATTTAAGTTTATAATTATGATTTAGGTGACAATGGACACTATAAATTAGATGAAAATGATTGGAATTTGACACATAAAGTACCTAACCATACCTTTATACAAGAAAAGAATAATGGAAACCAAGTGTCTTAAAACCAAGAACCAACAACAGTAGATGATTTTAATAAAGACCAACATATTGATTCAGATGATCCTAATACTCCCCAAGGAAGTGAAGATGAAGGTGATGAACATAAGTATACCAAATTTAAAATGCTTGATTATGGAGATGAAGTGAACCTATAAAAATGAATGACTTTTGCCACAAATAATCATGTTAGATATGCAGTTAAGTCCTATGAAATAGAGAGGACGAAAAACTTGCACTTCAATAAACGTTGTAGCAAAATAATAATTATTAGGTGTGACAATGAATGTCCATTTCACATTAGATTTAGTAAAAGGGTAGGCGACCAGTTATGGAAGTTAGTAAGTCTGGCGGAAGATCCAACCTGTCATAGGACTTTCAAGAATCGGCAACCTAAAACCAAATGGTTGGCTAAGAAGTTTATACATACCATAATACATACACAAAAAATAAGGTCAAAGGGGTTGATAACACATGCACTTGAGAAATGAGGGGTGAAGTTGTCATTTGCTCAAGCATACAGGGTCAACACAAGACCATTCGAACTAATTTAGAGTTTTATGGCTAAGAAATATTCTTATTTGAGGAATTATGCTAAGGAAATAAGGATAACTAATCCAAATAGTACAATTATAATTAAGTGTGACATGTTTGACATTTGACTTGTTTTAGAGAGAATATATGTATGTCATAAGGCATGTAAAGATGCATTTGCATATAGATGAAGGCCTTTAATTGGACTTGATGCATGTTTTTTGAAGGGTGAGTACTGTGGTAAACTAATGAGAGCAATAGGAAAAGATGGGAACAATCAGGTTTATCCTATAACATATGTGTCGCTCCCGATAAATGAAACAGGGTCAAATAAAGGTACAGACGCGAACGGTCGGCGAGAGGGACAGTGAGAACACACAGCCGTGAACTCACCGGAGGATGAATAGAGTCGCCAGCTAGGCATTTTTATCCCGGAGGAAAGGCAATGCTGCATAGGCCTGGAAAAAGATGGATAAGACGGTTTGCGAACCAGAGAGACTGAGAAAGGGGGTTGGTTACAACCTGGGAAGGTATTAGCACCCAGATTGTCCGTCGTACTCGACGGGATCCACGCTTAAAAGATTTGTGTTATAAAGGGGTAGTGTCAGTGCAATTTGTGTGTAAAAGAGCTGGAAAACAAAATGTGCAGGTGTCAGTGTAAGAGAAAAGTGAAGTGTATGAGCGAGGTGTCAGTGTAAGAACTGGAATATAATGCTCAAGATCATGAGGCTAAAAGAATAAAGCTAGAAGAGGGGGAATGTACAGAGACTTTTGTTCGATAACAGTTAAGTTATGCCTACGTATCCTCTCGTGCAATGAGGAAGTCAGAACACCGTAGTTCGACCCAAAGAGACTGAAAGATGAATTGACTGATGAACTGCTTGCTTGCCTATGCTCAAGTGTATGACCTGTCTGGCTCAGGTGCTAACTGTCTTGCATTAGACGGAAGAAGCAAGTTCTCGTTTGTGAGTGAATGAGATGAGAAAAGAATCCCGAAGGAGACGATTATTGTTTGTTTTTGAGTTTTCAGTCTTTTATTACTTTTGAAGTTTGTCATAAGTTAATGAGCTTAAGCCTAAACCAATGGATTTAGTAAACTCATCACATCTTCCCTCTGATTAGGGGTAATGAGAATACCTTAAGTGTGAAGTCAGATTCTCACACTTAATCACCTTTGGTGTAGGATTAAGATCATTAACCTACTTGTGATTATTTAGATGTTTTTGTTGTTTTTGTTTAGTGTTGAGTAATGAGGTTAAGCCATAATCAGGGATTAAACAGACTCATTACACCATCCTAATAGAAGGATAATAGATGAGGGTGTTTAAGCTGAGGAAAACTCCTCAACTTAATCCATGATTAGGGATTAAACTCATGACAAAACAAGTCTTTGATTAAGTGGATTTTATTGAATGGTAAGATGAAGAAGTGAATTTTATGATTTGTAAGACAACTTGAGGGGGACTTGTCCATTAACACTAGGGTTAGTCCTTCTTAACCAATTAAGGAAGAATTAGAACCCTAATGCAAGGCCCAAGTTACAAGTGTGATGTCTTGATGATTATTAAGTGAATTGATTAAGGGAGTTAAACACATTAAGGGTTTAACACTTAGGATTAAAGTTATACACTCCATCCAAAGAGAAGGATGCAGGCATAAGCTTAATCACAAAGCCTTAAAGCCTTTAGGGTTTAGTCCCTGATTATGAGATGAGAAGAGAAGACTCAATGAGACACAAAGGTAAAACTAAGAAGGGGAACTAATCAAAACCCTAATCATTGTCATGCTTGGTTGTTCCTAAGGTTTGTGAGGTTAAACAAAAACAATCTTCAATGGAGCCACCAGGGAGCAGATGAACAGGATCAAGAGAGGCAAATTGACTTGCTTCATTCAAGAAGTCAAGTCACTTGAAGAAAGAAAGTGGGAGGAAGAGGAATGAGCAAGCTCAAACTCAAACACAAATAGAAATGCAGCAATGGATGCAAGAGAGATGAGAAGAAAAGTTATGAGAAGTGAAGGCAAATTCACTTCTCAAGTTTACTTACCACCTGAAAGGTTAGAAAGAAGTGCAATGCAATGCCAAATGAAATGAAATGGTATGATGCTAAACAAAACCAGAAGCATGTTGATGATGAAAATGATGTTATGGGATGCTGCAAACATGAGGCAAGGCAAGGAGATGTTCATACAAGTTCATGGATGCAAATGGAGCAAGCTTAGAAGTATGAACATACATGAAAAGATATGAAACATACATGGTATACAAGATGGCAAATATGTGATGCAATGATCAAGCATGCTTTCTATATGCCTTATGATGTCAAATGAATCACATGAATGCTTGGAATGTCATGGCAAGTCATGTTATGCAAGAGAATGCAAGAGGGATGCAAATGAAAGCCCAAATTAGGGTTTATGCATCAAACAACAAACAAAAACCAAAAACAGAAGCAAACCCTAAGATAAAAAATGGAAAATGACATCCAAAGAAACCCTAAACCTATACTAAACCAAGGTCCAAAGGGGAGGTCTCAACTCTCAACCAATCTCAAGTTATGATTTTTCTAAGTTATTAGGGTTTTTAGGGTTCCTAAACAAAAGAAATGTCAAACAAATTGAAAATGAAGAATCAAATCATGGCCATTTAATCCTAGAAACTACATGCTAAACACAATGCAATGCAAAAAGAATCAGTGTCCAACTCTTCTTAGATAGGCAGAAATGAATTTTTGAACTTTGGATCAAGTTAATGCACAAAAAATGATTTAATTCAATGAAAAATTCTCAAAATGCATCAAGATCAAAAAAGAAATTTGGTTTGAAGGTTGGACAATGTTTCTAAATGTCTTAGAACACTTCATGAATTTTTTTGGTGATTTTTAGATACTTAAAAGTATTTTTAATAAATTAATTTCCATTAATCAATTAAAAATAATCTTTTAAATATTTAAAAATACTTTTTTAATGATAAAAAATAAAATAAAAATATTTTTGTGTCCTGAAAATTAATAAAACTTAAGAGAAAAAGTTTCATAATTTTTTAAGACTTTTTACTATTTTTAATAAATTAAACAAAACAAATGAGAAAAATATGAAAATAAATGAGAATAAAGGGAAGTCAACAGAATGGAGGGATGAGATTGAGTCTGGATTCAAATTTGTTGACCACGCGCGCTATCCAAGGGTCCAGGTTGATTCTGAGATTCGAAGCTTTCACTCTGATGACTTTCTGGCCACTTCCTTCAGTGCAATCCACTCCACTTGATCCCCAGATGATGTTTGAATGCTCAAAAGGAATTTATGTTGGCTGGATGAGGAGTTTGACAAGCTTCTGCTCAAGCTCAGTCAGAAATGGCAGGGATGATTCAGGCAGTTTCAGGCCATTGTGAGTGGTTGTTTGTGGTCCAGATGATGTGTGGAGAAGGTCTGTGGTGTTTGTTTTGATGTTTGTGAGCTAGGGAGAGAGATTCGAATGGAACTGCAAGTTGAGGTGAAGAATGGCAGTGGGGTGTTCTTGCTTGTTTCAGGCCTGGCTCTTGGTGGTTTGAGGTCTATGAAGTATGGTGAGATGAATGGTGAAGATGGTTTTGATGTTTTGTGGCTGGGCAGAGGGATTCGAAACAAAATGCAGTTGGGGTGTGTTTTGTGAATGTGTTCTTTTAGAGAGTTTTCAACCTTGCTAGATGTATGGAATGGCTTGCAAATGAAAAGTATAAACTAATCCAATTGGCTGGATGATGTGACATGGCCTGCTGTGATAGGTAAGTTTGCTTTTGCAAAAAGTCAAATTTTGTGTAAGGAAAGTATGGCTCATGATCTAGGCTAGTACAAGATATGGTTCTGGTGCAGCATGGTGTGGTGAGAGGCTAGCAAAGTTCAGCAGCCAATGCATCAAGTGGTGGAAGTGTCATGAGTGTTTTTGCAAGTTGTTGCCTTTATGGTTCACATGAAAGAAAGTCTTGTTACATGAACCAAAACATGAGAAACCTTGGTCCAATTCTGACTTTTAGGACATGTAGAATGTTTGTGTCATGGTTTGAAATGAATTAGGGGTCACAATTGGCTTTGGTTCATGATTTTGCAAAATTCCCATTTGAAGCATGCCTTGAAAATCAATGATTTTTGCCAACTTTGTCACACCATAACTTTTGATCCAAGAAGAGTTTGATCATGTTCTTGTACTTTTTGAAAAGGGAAAGATGTAATCTACAACTTTCATGACCAAAGTTTTTCCATTTGAAGCATTTTTGGACCAAGAATCAAGGCTTGAAAAATGACCTAAAATGAAGCATTCTTGAAAAGTCAACTATGCCCAAAAAGTCAACATTTGCAAAAACCCTAAATTCTTGATTTTTATGAACTTCAACCTTCTTCCATTACCAAATAAAGATCATATACACTCAAAATGATGAAGATCACCCATTGGTTGGGTCATTGGGGGCCTCAGATGCCCTGATTTTACACTGACTTGTCTGAAAAGTCAACTCTTGATCAGATGACTTCCCCATGGAATTTCTTCATGAAAATTGATATGCATACTCACTATACCATATAGAGACCAATGGAAACAAGAATGACCAAAAAAATTGGGGTTATGGCCTCTGAAACCAAAACCCTAATTTTAGGTCAACTGTGCAGTCAATCCTGGCTCTGCATCCACTCAAACCCTAGTTCTTGTGATTCTTTTGCATTTTTGACTTTGAGAGGGTGTACTATGATGCTTGAACACATGTAGACCCCTTTGAATTGATTGGTTGCCTTTGGAGTGGCTCAAGATGCCCTGAGATTGCTCAGATCACAAACCCTAGGTGCAGATGACTTAGAATCTATGCAGTGAATCAAAAATGAGATGTGAGATGATATGATTGTGTTTATGCATATGAGATGATCACAAGCCATGGTGTGAATGGGTGAGGGAAAATTTGGGGTGTTTACAGCTGCCCCTATTCAAACATGAGTTAGCTGTGCAGGATGTAAGCAACGGCTTAACAGGCAAACAAGATAACTTGTGGTTGAATACCAAAGACAGTCCAAAATTTGCACTCACAGAATGAAGAAGAAAAGGGATATAGATTGTAAAAGAAAAATAAAGTATGTTGTAAAAGTGCGGAAAACAAAGCAATGACGGGGACGGCCGACATGCTGGGGATAAAAGGTAAAGCCAAGACGGGGACGGCCGACTAGCTAGGGAATGTCAAAATATGATGGGGACGGCCATCAGGATAAAGTTGTAAAATTTTCTGGGAGTTAATGAAACATGACGGGGACGGCCATCAAGTTCATAAAGGTAAAGTAACCAACGATGGGGACGGCCATCGGGCTAAAAAGGAAAAGGGACCACGGCGGGGACGGCCATCGGGTTAAAGAATAAATGAAATAAACAGATGATGGGGTACGGCCATCAAAGATGAAGGACGATCACCTAGCAGGGTACGGCTGCTCTGTTGGGGATAAAAGAAATATGATGGGGACGGCCATCAAAGGTGGAGGACGACCACCTGGCAGGGTACGGCTGCCGAAAATAACAACGATGGGGACGGCCATCGGATGAGCATGATGGAGGACGACCATCAAGAAGTGGAGGACGACCACTCAGCAGGGTACGGCTGCTCTCAAGGTTTATCATGACATAGGACGAATGTCAGATAAACAAAAATCAACAATGGGGACGGCCATTGGATAAAATTGATGAAGGACGATCATCAAGAGGTGGAGGACGACCACCTAGCAGGGGACGGCTGCTAAATATCAACGATGGGGACGGCCATCGGATGAGCATGATGGAGGACGACCATCAAGAGGTGGAGGATGACCACCTAGCAGGGTACGGCTGCTCTCAGGGTTATCATAACACAGGACGAGTGTTAGATAAAGAAGAAAAATTTGCTTTGTTGGCGATCTACTGGGGATGTAGTAAACACGGACGAGTGTTTACATCCAAGAGATAAAAAGGTATAAGTGTTTAGATGCTGTGTACAGATTAAAGATGCGGACGAGCATCCTTAAGACTACGATACGGACGAGTATCGGGTAGAAACAAATACTGACACGTGTTCAAAGATGATGATACGGACGAGTATCAACTGGTTAACAAAGAACACGGACGAGTGTTGCATCTGAAAGGACTCTCCGGGGAATAGTAGACACAGACGAGTATCTATATTCGAAGAGACGTATGTGTTTGACACAGTGTATGGATTAAAGATGCGGACGAGCATCCTTAAGACTATGATACGGACGAGTATCATGTAGAAACAAACGCTAGACGCATGCTCTGAGATGTTGGTACGGACGAGTACCAACTGGTTAACAAAGAACAAGGACTAATGCCGAATCTGTGGGGATATATATGGTGTATACAAGATACGGACGAGTACCTGTATAAGTGTGAGTGGTGTATAGATGAGTGTTTAGCTGCTGGGGAGAGTGACATGGACGAGTGTCAAAAGGAGAAGAGTGTGATATGAACAAGTATCTGATATACAAAGTGTAGGCGACCGCGCTGGGGATATGACACGGACGGGTGTCAAGAAAGTGTATATAGGTATATGTGAGTGCAAAGGGGATGTCTTTGGCTTTCTGCTGGTAATTTGACACGGACGGGTGTCAGGCAGTACCTGTAATACGGGTGATTTTGTTTGGAAAGTGTTCAGGCGACTTTACTGGGGAAAGATGGCACGGACGGGTGCCAAAAGGAGTATATACTGGTGTTTGTGAATTGTGAGGAAACTGCTTTTGCGGGGGACCCTGGTGGGGATTTTGGGGAAAGTGTTCTGTATTCTGATGAATGGTTATTACTCACAAGTGTTTGATTCAAAACATGGCTTATGATTATGCTATGCGTTTGATTTTTGCTGTAATGCTCCGTTTTAGACGGAATGCTACGCTTTGAGGGGATAGTATGATGCAAATGCCATGATTGTGCAAAGATACCGAACCGGGACTCGGATCCCGTTGTTGCGAAGATCTCTGGACGATCTACTTGAAATGGACATCCCAGCTGGGGATGAGATCATTGATAGACCTGGAGATATGTATCCACTTGGGGATATAGGTCACTGATTGACATATCCTTGTAATATGGGACCCAGCTGGGGTTTGTAGAAGCTTTCTCTACTCTGTTGTGATTCCTTCATGCGTTGCTCTTCTGAATAGAGGCTGATGATTCTGTGGGGAGATGATTCCCTGATTCTCATACTCGGCTGAGAGCGAGATGACAACTCGGCTGGGGAGAGAGAGAGGCATCACTGAAAGACCTCCCTAGAAATTCTGTTACGATGACTTCTTGACTCAGCCGGGGATATGGGCATCTTCTGTGATACCTGCCCATTTTGATGATGATAAGTAATAAGTGGCCAACTCATCTGGGAGGAGTCATGAAAGGCAACTCAGCTGGGGAAAGGGCACTTCAAGTGCTAAAATTGAGTGTTGATATAGATTTGGCAACTTCGCTGGGGAAATGGGCACCCTCCGTGCCACGTGGAAGATAGACCGAATTGATAATGATCTGCCAGCTTGCTGAGGATGAAACTTTCATGCCCCAAGTTGCGTTCTGGATACCTGCAATCCTGCAAAGACAAGGAAACGTACAAATGGTCCCGGGGTATCCTTTACTGGATTCCGTCATAGGAGTTAAGCATTCTTGAGAGTAAGTATATTCCCTGTAAGCATGTATTTTTAGAAGAAAAGCATCTGTATTTATGCAATCAGTTTTTTCTTTTAAGACATCAGACATTTTTTGCAAATAGAATGTACAAAACGAAACATGACTGAAAATCTGATTTTATTAATTCAAATGCCCTGAATTGGCGAGATACAGCCAAAGAAACAAATCTCCTAAAATGAAGATACTGTTACAAATTGAGAAACAAAGTGCTGGCAATGTTGACGACGCTTTGAGGGGCTTCCTCTTCTGCTATGACTCGTATGACTTTTGACTTTCTTCTCGTCTTGCTTTCTGGAGAAAGTTGATTCTGATTGAAGCTTGATCCTTTCGAAGCTTACCAAGTTGTGAACGATACAGACGAATTCAGAATGCAGTTGTTCGCTTATTCCCTTATTTTGCATGGATCGCCCTTTCAGGTTTTCAATCCATCGGGATACCCATTTTTGCCTGAGTTGTCCAATGCGGCTTTTCAACTCAGCGGGTGTACATTTTTTTCATTTATTTCCCTTATTTTGCCCGAGTCTTTTTATTCTGTTTTTGACTCGCCGGGATGCCCTATTTTTGCCTGGACTTACATTCTGTTTTTGTGTCCAGCGGGTTATTTTATGCGAAGTATTTTTGAACTGCATCTGAATTCACAGGGGACGGGAAATCTTCACCATCCATGGTGCTGAGCATCAGTGCTCCACCAGAGAAAACTTTCTTTACCACGAATGGCCCTTCATAATTTGGAGTCCATTTGCCCCTGTGGTCTGTATGAGGAGGGAGGATTCTCTTCATCACAAGATCTCCTACTTGGTACTCTCGGTGCCTGACTTTCTGATCGAAAGCTTTCTTCATTCTTTTCTGATACAAATGCCCATGACAAATTGCAGCCAATCTTTTCTCTTCAATCAGACTCAACTGTTCATATCGGGACCTAACCCATTCTGCTTCACTCAGTTTAACATCCATCAGTACCCGTAGAGAGGGTAATTCAACTTCAATCGGTAGGACTGCCTCCATACCATACACAAGCTGATACGGTGTTGCCCCAGTGGATGTCCTGATTGACGTGCGGTACCCATGCAAGGCAAACGGTAGCATTTCATGCCAGTCTTTGTAGGTGACTACCATCTTCTGCACAATCTTCTTGATATTCTTATTGGCTGCCTCAACAGCGCCATTCATCTTTGGCCTGTAAGGAGAAGAATTGTGATGTTGGATCTTGAAGTCCCGGCATAACTCAGCCATCATTTTGTTGTTCAAGTTGGAACCATTATCAGTAATGATTCGCTCGGGCACTCCGTATCGACAGATGATATCTCTTTTCAGAAATCTGGCTACCACTTGTCTTGTAACATTTGCATATGAGGCTGCTTCAACCCACTTGGTGAAATAGTCGATGGCGACCAGGATGAATCTGTGGCCATTTGAAGCAGCTGGCTCAATCTTGCCAATCATATCAATGCCCCACATGGAAAAGGGCCATGGTGAAGACATGATGTTCAAAGGATTGGGAGGTACATGCACTTTATCCGCATAAATCTTGCATTTATGGCATTTTCTGGCATAAGCACAACAGTCCGCATCCATTGTGATCCAGTAATAGCCTGATCTTAACAACTTCTTAGCCATGGCATGTCCCCCAGCGTGGGTACCAAAGGATCCTTCATGCACTTCATGCATCAACAAATCTGCTTCTGTCTTATCAACACATCTGAGGAGTACCATATCAAAGTTCCTTTTGTATAAAGACCCATCAGTGTTCAGAAAGAAACTACCGGCAAGCCTTCTCAAAGTCTTCTTATCATTGGAAGATGCCCCAGGTGGGTATATTTGATCCTCCAAGAAGCGCTTAATGTCATGGAACCAAGGCTTGTCATCTTTTACAACATCTGCTGCAAACACATATGCTGGTCTATCAAGTCTGGACACTGAAATCTGAGGTACAAAGTTGGCAGTCTGAACTTTGATCATGGATGAAATGGTAGCAAGAGCATCTGCGAACTGATTCTCGTCCCGAGGGATATACTCAAGCTTGACCGTTGTGAAGAAAGTCAATAACCTCCTTGTATAATCCCTGTAAGGTATCAGATGATCCTGGTGTGTGTACCATTTGCCATTGGTCTGATTGATTACCAAAGCTGAATCTCCGAATACAGTCAATGTCTTGATCCTGAGGTCAATGGCTTCCTCAAGACCCATAATGCAAGCTTCGTATTCAGCTTCGTTGTTAGTGCAGTTGAAAGTGAGTTTTGCCGAGAAAGGCATGTGAACTCCTTTGGGTGTAATGAGTACTGCACCAACACCACGACCATTCATGTTGACAGCCCCATCAAACATCATAGTCCATTCTTCTTCTGGGTCCGGCCCTTCAGTGTGAATAGGCTCTTCATGGTCTTTTGCTTTAATGAACATGATGTCTTCATCAGGGAAGTCAAATCTCATAGGCTGGTAGTCATCAATGGGTTGCTCAGCAAGATATTCAGATAGTACACTGCCCTTGATGGCTTTCTGAGAAGTGTATTGGATGTCGTATTCTGTGAGAATCATCTGCCATCTTGCAACCCGTCCGGTAAGAGCTGGCTTCTCGAAAATGTACTTAACTGGGTCCATTTTGGATATCAACAAAGTAGTGTGGGTCAACATATACTGTCTCAGTCGGCGAGCAGCCCACGCTAAAGCACAGCAAGTTTTCTCGAGCAGCGAATAACGTTGTTCACAGTCGGTAAACTTTTTGCTTAGGTAGTATATTGCATACTCTTTTCGACCAGACTCGTCATGTTGGCCCAACACACACCCCATTGACTCTTCTAATACTGTCAGGTACATTATCAGAGGTCTTCCTTCAACTGGCGGCATGAGGATTGGAGGTTCTTGCAGATATTCCTTGATCTTGTCAAAAGTCTTCTGGCAGTCTTCATTCCACCTGACCGTTTGTTCTTTTCTTAACAGCTTGAACAAGGGTTCACAGGTTGCTGTAAGGTGAGATATGAACCTTGAAATGTAGTTCAATCGCCCTAAGAACCCTCAAACTTCTTTCTCAGTTTTCGGTGCAGGCATCTCTTGGATGGCTTTGACTTTATCAGGGTCAACTTCAATCCCCTTCTCGCTCACAATAAATCCCAACAACTTACCGGATCGCACCCCAAATGTGCATTTGTTGGGGTTCAACTTCAGTTGGTATTTCCTCAGACGCTTGAACAACTTCAGCAGATTCACCAGATGGTCTTCTTCAGTAAGGGACTTGGCAATCATGTCATCCACATAACATTCGATTTCTTTATGGATCATATCGTGGAATAATGTTACCATAGCCCGTTGATACGTTGCACCAGCATTCTTCAGTCCGAATGACATCACTTTGTAGCAAAACGTGCCCCAGGGTGTGATGAAGGTTGTCTTCTCCATGTCTTCAGGTGACATCTTGATCTGATTGTATCCTGAAAATCCATCCATGAAGGAGAATACCGAGAACTGAGCCGTATTATCCACCAATACGTCAATGTGAGGTAATGGAAAATCATCTTTCGGGCTGGCTCTGTTCAGGTCCCGATAGTCAACACACATCCTTACTTTACCATCCTTCTTAGGCACAGGTACTATGTTAGCAACCCACGGTGGATAGCTAGTTACAGCGAGGAACCCGGTGTCCCATTGCTTTTGTACCTCTTCCTTGATTTTCATAGCCATGTCTGGACGAGTACGGTGCAACTTCTGTTTGACTGGTGGGCACTCTTCTCTCAAAGGCAGCTTGTGCACGACGATGTCGGTGTCCAACCCTGGCATATCTTGATAAGACCAAGCGAACACGTCCACATATTCTCGAAGCAGGTCAATCAGCTGTCCTTTCACTGAGTCTTGCAGGCAGGCCCCGATCTTGACTTCTTTCACGTCTTCATCTGTACCAAGATTGATCACTTCAACCTCCTCCTGGTGAGGAGTAATAACCTTTTCCTCTTGTCTTAACAACCTGGCTAGCTCTTTAGGAAGCTCATATTCTTCATCAACCCCTTCATCAGCTTGATTGATTGGATTGTCAAAGTCATACGAAGTCATAGCCGTGCTGTTGTCGGTGTTGTCAGGAGGGCACTCTCTGCAAGGGTTTAGTTCGTTCATTTTAGTGATTAATTTTAATCTTGCTTTATAAAAAATGAAATGAAAGTTATCATTTTGAAAACATTGCCATTTATTTTTGTACAAAAAAGAAAAATGGAAAAAACAGTGAACGGAAAAGGAAAAGACTCGTTTGCAAAAAGCTGTCTGATATTTCATTAATTGATCTTGTTTGCACAAAAAGTACAGATGGCCCGGTTACAAAATGAGTCTTGTCATCTTGGGCAAGATGCAAGAAGAGCTAAATCAATTTAAAAGAAATGACGTTTGGGAACTTGTCCCTCGTCCGCGAGATCATCACATCATAGGTACTTGTCGCTCCCGATAAATGAAACAGGGTCAAATAAAGGTACAGACGCGAACGGTCGGCGAGAGGGACAGTGAGAACACACAGCCGTGAACTCACCGGAGGATGAATAGAGTCGCCAGCTAGGCATTTTTATCCCGGAGGAAAGGCAATGCTGCATAGGCCTGGAAAAAGATGGATAAGACGGTTTGCGAACCAGAGAGACTGAGAAAGGGGGTTGGTTACAACCTGGGAAGGTATTAGCACCCAGATTGTCTGTCGTACTCGACGGGATCCACGCTTAAAAGATTTGTGTTATAAAGGGGTAGTGTCAGTGCAATTTGTGTGTAAAAGAGCTGGAAAACAAAATGTGCAGGTGTCAGTGTAAGAGAAAAGTGAAGTGTATGAGCGAGGTGTCAGTGTAAGAACTGGAATATAATGCTCAAGATCATGAGGCTAAAAGAATAAAGCTAGAAGAGGGGGAATGTACAGATACTTTTGTTCGATAACAGTTAAGTTATGCCTACGTATCCTCTCGTGCAATGAGGAAGTCAGAACACCGTAGTTCGACCCAAAGAGACTGAAAGATGAATTGACTGATGAACTGCTTGCTTGCCTATGCTCAAGTGTATGACCTGTCTGGCTCAGGTGCTAACTGTCTTGCATTAGACGGAAGAAGCAAGTTCTCGTTTGTGAGTGAATGAGATGAGAAAAGAATCCCGAAGGAGACGATTATTGTTTGTTTTTGAGTTTTCAGTCTTTTATTACTTTTGAAGTTTGTCATAAGTTAATGAGCTTAAGCCTAAACCAATGGATTTAGTAAACTCATCACATCTTCCCTCTGATTAGGGGTAATGAGAATACCTTAAGTGTGAAGTCAGATTCTCACACTTAATCACCTTTGGTGTAGGATTAAGATCATTAACCTACTTGTGATTATTTAGATGTTTTTGTTGTTTTTGTTTAGTGTTGAGTAATGAGGTTAAGCCATAATCAGGGATTAAACAGACTCATTACACCATCCTAATAGAAGGATAATAGATGAGGGTGTTTAAGCTGAGGAAAACTCCTCAACTTAATCCATGATTAGGGATTAAACTCATGACAAAACAAGTCTTTGATTAAGTGGATTTTATTGAATGGTAAGATGAAGAAGTGAATTTTATGATTTGTAAGACAACTTGAGGGGGACTTGTCCATTAACACTAGGGTTAGTCCTTCTTAACCAATTAAGGAAGAATTAGAACCCTAATGCAAGGCCCAAGTTACAAGTGTGATGTCTTGATGATTATTAAGTGAATTGATTAAGGGAGTTAAACACATTAAGGGTTTAACACTTAGGATTAAAGTTATACACTCCATCCAAAGAGAAGGATGCAGGCATAAGCTTAATCACAAAGCCTTAAAGCCTTTAGGGTTTAGTCCCTGATTATGAGATGAGAAGAGAAGACTCAATGAGACATAAAGGTAAAACTAAGAAGGGGAACTAATCAAAACCCTAATCATTGTCATGCTTGGTTGTTCCTAAGGTTTGTGAGGTTAAACAAAAACAATCTTCAATGGAGCCACCAGGGAGCAGATGAACAGGATCAAGAGAGGCAAATTGACTTGCTTCATTCAAGAAGTCAAGTCACTTGAAGAAAGAAAGTGGGAGGAAGAGGAATGAGCAAGCTCAAACTCAAACACAAATAGAAATGCAGCAATGGATGCAAGAGAGATGAGAAGAAAAGTTATGAGAAGTGAAGGCAAATTCACTTCTCAAGTTTACTTACCACCTGAAAGGTTAGAAAGAAGTGCAATGCAATGCCAAATGAAATGAAATGGTATGATGCTAAACAAAACCAGAAGCATGTTGATGATGAAAATGATGTTATGGGATGCTGCAAACATGAGGCAAGGCAAGGAGATGTTCATACAAGTTCATGGATGCAAATGGAGCAAGCTTAGAAGTATGAACATACATGAAAAGATATGAAACATACATGGTATACAAGATGGCAAATATGTGATGCAATGATCAAGCATGCTTTCTATATGCCTTATGATGTCAAATGAATCACATGAATGCTTGGAATGTCATGGCAAGTCATGTTATGCAAGAGAATGCAAGAGGGATGCAAATGAAAGCCCAAATTAGGGTTTATGCATCAAACAACAAACAAAAACCAAAAACAGAATCAAACCCTAAGATAAAAAATGGAAAATGACATCCAAAGAAACCCTAAACCTATACTAAACCAAGGTCCAAAGGGGAGGTCTCAACTCTCAACCAATCTCAAGTTATGATTTTTCTAAGTTATTAGGGTTTTTAGGGTTCCTAAACAAAAGAAATGTCAAACAAATTGAAAATGAAGAATCAAATCATGGCCATTTAATCCTAGAAACTACATGCTAAACATAATGCAATGCAAAAAGAATCAGTGTCCAACTCTTCTTAGATAGGCAGAAATGAATTTTTGAACTTTGGATCAAGTTAATGCACAAAAAATGATTTAATTCAATGAAAAATTCTCAAAATGCATCAAGATCAAAAAAGAAATTTGGTTTGAAGGTTGGACAATGTTTCTAAATGTCTTAGAACACTTCATGAATTTTTTTGGTGATTTTTAGATACTTAAAAGTATTTTTAATAAATTAATTTCCATTAATCAATTAAAAATAATCTTTTAAATATTTAAAAATACTTTTTTAATGATAAAAAATAAAATAAAAATATTTTTGTGTCCTGAAAATTAATAAAACTTAAGAGAAAAAGTTTCATAATTTTTTAAGACTTTTTACTATTTTTAATAAATTAAACAAAACAAATGAGAAAAATATGAAAATAAATGAGAATAAAGGGAAGTCAACAGAATGGAGGGATGAGATTGAGTCTGGATTCAAATTTGTTGACCACGCGCGCTATCCAAGGGTCCAGGTTGATTCTGAGATTCGAAGCTTTCACTCTGATGACTTTCTGGCCACTTCCTTCAGTGCAATCCACTCCACTTGATCCCCAGATGATGTTTGAATGCTCAAAAGGAATTTATGTTGGCTGGATGAGGAGTTTGACAAGCTTCTGCTCAAGCTCAGTCAGAAATGGCAGGGATGATTCAGGCAGTTTCAAGCCATTGTGAGTGGTTGTTTGTGGTCCAGATGATGTGTGGAGAAGGTCTGTGGTGTTTGTTTTGATGTTTGTGAGCTAGGGAGAGAGATTCGAATGGAACTGCAAGTTGAGGTGAAGAATGGCAGTGGGGTGTTCTTGCTTGTTTCAGGCCTGGCTCTTGGTGGTTTGAGGTCTATGAAGTATGGTGAGATGAATGGTGAAGATGGTTTTGATGTTTTGTGGCTGGGCAGAGGGATTCGAAACAAAATGCAGTTGGGGTGTGTTTTGTGAATGTGTTCTTTTAGAGAGTTTTCAACCTTGCTAGATGTATGGAATGGCTTGCAAATGAAAAGTATAAACTAATCCAATTGGCTGGATGATGTGACATGGCCTGCTGTGATAGGTAAGTTTGCTTTTGCAAAAAGTCAAATTTTGTGTAAGGAAAGTATGGCTCATGATCTAGGCTAGTACAAGATATGGTTCTGGTGCAGCATGGTGTGGTGAGAGGCTAGCAAAGTTCAGCAGCCAATGCATCAAGTGGTGGAAGTGTCATGAGTGTTTTTGCAAGTTGTTGCCTTTATGGTTCACATGAAAGAAAGTCTTGTTACATGAACCAAAACATGAGAAACCTTGGTCCAATTCTGACTTTTAGGACATGTAGAATGTTTGTGTCATGGTTTGAAATGAATTAGGGGTCACAATTGGCTTTGGTTCATGATTTTGCAAAATTCCCATTTGAAGCATGCCTTGAAAATCAATGATTTTTGCCAACTTTGTCACACCATAACTTTTGATCCAAGAAGAGTTTGATCATGTTCTTGTACTTTTTGAAAAGGGAAAGATGTAATCTACAAATTTCATGACCAAAGTTTTTCCATTTGAAGCATTTTTGGACCAAGAATCAAGGCTTGAAAAATGACCTAAAATGAAGCATTCTTGAAAAGTCAACTATGCCCAAAAAGTCAACATTTGCAAAAACCCTAAATTCTTGATTTTTATGAACTTCAACCTTCTTCCATGACCAAATAAAGATCATATACACTCAAAATGATGAAGATCACCCATTGGTTGGGTCATTGGGGGCCTCAGATGCCCTGATTTTACACTGACTTGTCTGAAAAGTCAACTCTTGATCAGATGACTTCCCCATGGAATTTCTTCATGAAAATTGATATGCATACTCACTATACCATATAGAGACCAATGGAAACAAGAATGACCAAAAAAATTGGGGTTATGGCCTCTGAAACCAAAACCCTAATTTTAGGTCAACTGTGCAGTCAATCCTGGCTCTGCATCCACTCAAACCCTAGTTCTTGTGATTCTTTTGCATTTTTGACTTTGAGAGGGTGTACTATGATGCTTGAACACATGTAGACCCCTTTGAATTGATTGGTTGCCTTTGGAGTGGCTCAAGATGCCCTGAGATTGCTCAGATCACAAACCCTAGGTGCAGATGACTTAGAATCTATGCAGTGAATCAAAAATGAGATGTGAGATGATATGATTGTGTTTATGCATATGAGATGATCACAAGACATGGTGTGAATGGGTGAGGGAAAATTTGGGGTGTTTACAATATGTTGTGGTGGAAGCGGAGACACGAGACTCGTGGCAATAGTTTATGGATCTATTACTCGATAATCTTCATAATATAATGCAAATGTCATATTCATTAATTTTAAACCAACAAAAGGTAATTCATTAACAATTTTATGTTTCTTAACATTATGCTTTTATGTTTGCATATTCATTATAACTAATTCATAACATATAGGGTTTGGCACAAGTTATTACTCAATTGGGACCAGGTGTAGAACACTTCTTTTATGTTAAACCTTTGTATGAAAATTGGAAGAAAAAGTATCCTGGAGGACATATGAAAGAATTACTTTGAGTGATAGCTAGGACAATTGTTATGTAAGATTGGGATAAATCCATGGAAACACTAAAAGATATTAATGAAAATGTGTGGAAAGACATGATGGAACTTCCACCTTCCATGTGGACTAGGTTTTGATTTCACAGTGACAGTCATTGTAGTTTGCAAGTGAATAACATGTGTGAGGCGTTCAACATGCCTATATTAGAGCAGGATCGTTTCCGAGGTTTTGAGTGCCTAGTTGAAATTATGAATTTGGTGTCCTTTTTCTTAATTCATAATTGTTTTACCAAATTTATAAGTCATATAATTATAAATACATAATTGTAAAAAAAAGAAGTAAAAAAATTACATTAATATTTAAAAGTTTACACCAAATCAAAACTACAATAAAATTATGACAAAAATAATTATAATGTATCTATCAATATGAACATGTATCAGTAGCATTTCCCACACTAGCTGCAATCTCCAGTTAGAAAATGTAGTGAGGGATAAAGATTGAATATATTGAACTGATGAAATACAATGTACATATATAGAAAATGCTAATAATACATGATCCTATAATTAAGGATAACATTAAGATACTATAGGTAAATAAGGCAACAAATAATACCGACAATTATTACACTAATTACGATGTTTGACAATATTCAATGTTAGTTATTTGGATCCACACACTAAGGGATTTTGTCTCTAATTCCCCCTTCAAACTAATGGGTTATGGAGTCACCCCAAGTTTGTCTTTGAGTTGGTTGAATTGAGTGTGAGTTAATGCTTTAGTGAGGCAATCAACAATTTGATTAGCTGATGGAACATAGGCCACGACAATTTTATCTTGTAACACTTGGTCTTTGATGTACTGTACATCAATTTCAATGTGCTTGGATTGAGCATGCATAACTTGATTTAAAGTTAATGCCTTGGCACTCAAGTTGTCACACCACATCATTGTTTTCCTTGGTAGAGGGAATTTTAGCTCATCAAGGAGTGAACGAGTCCAATCTATTTCAACAGCTAAGTTAGCTAGCCATGGCTCTATATTCTGACCTTGTACTAGATCTTGAGATCACCTTTTGCTTCCTTGAGGACTAAGAAACAAGATTTTCGCCAAGGAAGATACATTGACCTGCCATGGATTTTCTATCGTCCACACTTGTGGCCTAATCTGCACCTGAGAAGCCAGTTAAGTCCAAGTCAGTGGATGGTTTGGTGTGTAGGAAGAGTTGGATGGTACCTTGAAGATTTCTCAATATTATTTTGATGCCTTGCCATTGACCTATAGTGGGAGAGCTCATGAAATGACTGAGCTTGTTAGCTGATAATGTCATGTCAGGCGGTGTGTTTGTTAAGTATTGCAATGCTCCTATAGCTTGTCTTAACATGGCTGGGTCTTTTAACTTCTCCCCTTCAATTGTAAATTGCTTGCTTGTTACCATATGTGTTGGACACGACGAAGCATTCTCCATTTTGAATTTTCTTAGGATGTCTCCTATGTATTTTGATTGTCTTAAGTACATACTAGATGCATCTCCTTGAACTTCTATGCCTAAGAAGTAGTGTAGTGAACCAAGGTCCTTGAGAGAAAATACAACATTGAGTTGTTTGATGAAGGATTCTAAAAATTTGGTGTTGTTCCCTGTGATAATTATATCATCCACATATATAAGTAGAAATGTGATGTGATATGTACCTCTTAGGGTGAAGAAGGATGAATCATTTTTTGTGTTTTTGAAACCCCAGTTGAGTAAGGCATTTTTGAGGTTGTAAAACCAGGCTCTTGGAGTCTGTTTCAATCCATAGATTGCCTTAGATAATGATAACGAGAAATCGTATCGTTTTATTACTATGTTTCAATGCCGATTTATCGCACATTTATCGTATTAACACCCGATTCTTCGAGTTTTCTATGTCATATCGCAGGTATAACAATTCTAGAGCTAAATCATGAGCCAAAGGTCAAAGGAACAAAAACAAGCATGAAAAGAAGAAGAAGAAAGGAATTCTGCAAATGCTGCATAATTTGTAACAGCCACGATCGTTACCAAGCTGTCACGACCGTGACGCGCTAATTAGACCACTCACGATCGTTACCAAAGTGTCACGACCGTGACGCGCTTTAAATGAAGAAAATGAGCGTGACGCCTTTATCACGAACGTGACAAAGGGAAAATAGGGTTACTTGGATTGATTTGGTCATGAAACGTGCAACGTGAAGTCAAAAGTGTTCCTATTATTCCGCAGACTCAGTAATGCATGTTCGCTGGATTCTCTCTTCAACAACGAAGCCCACGCTATGGATTTCAACTGCCCAAGCCCAATATTGTTTTCTATAAATAGCTTGATTACGAATTAGAAACTACAGAGTTATTATTTTAGATTTTCGCGGAAGCTCTGCCGTATTTTTGTTGCACCCTATTTTATTATTTTTCCAGCAATTGCTCTTGTTCTTGTTTAATTTCTATATCCAACCCAAATTAAATAACAATTTCCAACATTAGGAAATTGTTATTATTTATTTTCTTTCAAGCCTTCAGAATTTCGTTTGATTTTATTTTCGATTCCGGTTCGCACTCCGAGCTTGCCAGACTGTGGAAGAAGGAGTTTTACGATTTTTATTATTCAGGTTTTTAATAATTTCGCATTTATATTTATTTATTTATATATGTTAAGAATTTATTTCTATTATTTTATAATGCATGTTTTAATTTATGTTCATCTGTTTCTGCATCTGTCTGGTACAACAAATATGAGTAGCTAATTAAATTAGGCGGTATGTAATTAAAATAAACTAAATCGGTAAAATCGAATCTAAGCTAAAATAATTAAGAACTTAAATTCTGGCTGTGACTTTTTATTATAAAAATTAATCTTTTTGTTACGAGAGTAAGAAAAGTGTAATAGGTTAGGTCGAGACCACGAGAGTGTGAGATTTTAACCGGATAGCTAAAGTTAGGCATTTGATTTAAATACAGCGAGAGCGCTTTAAAATGAATTAGGTTTATTAAGTTTTCAAAAATTATTTTCTAAACACTTATGGGCTAGCGAGAGCAGTCATAGGGCTTTAGGAGTAAGATCTAAGATAAGACCACGAGAGTGTGAGTCAAGGGTATTTAAACTGATAATCTCTACAGAATATTAAGTGAACCATCCTTATAAGCTTAGGTTCGATTGACCCGCCTAGGTTAACATAATTACATACCGACCGCCTTCTTATTATTTAATTAAACTAAATTTAATTCTCGTTCTAATCCTTAAAACCAAATCGTGACAACCATCCACCTTAGCTAAACTAGTAGACCTCTAGCACTAGGTAATCATAAAGTCCCTGTGGGATCGACAATCTTTTATATTACTTCGATAGGCTGTGCGCTTGCAGTTCAGATACCGCTAGACACATACCGCGTCTTCGCGCCCATCAAGTTTTTGGCGCCGTTGCCGGGGACCTTAATTTAGTTACTAGTGCACTATTAGAGTAGCATTGTCTAGACTAAGGTAACAACTATTTCTTTTCTTAATCTAATTTCCCGAGTGTATGCCAAGTACTCGCTCTCAAGGCAAAAACTTGCAACCTCCAGTTCCAGAATTAGAACGCTTCTTACACGTAAGAAGACGAATATTCGACTACGAACGAAATTACAACATTCCAGATCTTCAAATTGATCCACCTAAACCGGTCGGAACATCAAAGGACACAGAGATGGCTGAAGAACCGAATCATCCACTCAAATATTACGCCAGTCCTTCGCAAGCTGAACCGCATACCAGCATTGCCGCACCGGCTATCAACCGAAACGATTTCGAATTGAAACCTTCACTGATATCAGCCGTGCAACAAAATCAATTCGCCGGAAATCCTACCGAGGATCCGAACCTTCATCTTTCGATATTTGTGCAGTACGCAGATACTGTGAAAGCTAATGGAGTTACCCAAGAAGCTATTAGATTACGTCTTTTTCCTTTTTCACTTCGAGACAGAGCTAGAGCCTGGCTTTAGTCTCTACCCTCGAATTCAGTAACTACGTGGGAGGAACTAAAGAGAGTCTTCTTGACAAGATATTTCCCACCTAGCAAGACAGCTATGTTAAGAGCTCAAATCAACGGATTTAAGCAAAAGGAAAACGAGTCACTTTTCGAAGCTTGGGAACGCTATAAAGATATGTTGAGACTTTGTCCACATCATGGATTAGTAGAATGGTTGGTCATCCATACCTTCTACAATGGACTCTTGTACAATACAAGAATGACAATTGACGTTGCCGCAGGCGGCGCACTAATGGACAAAGAATATAATGATGCTTATGCACTTATCGAGAGTATGGATCAGAACCATTACCAATGGGGAAGCAAGAGAGTCGCAACTGAGAAACCAACAAAAGGAGGTATGTACGAAGTGAGTAGTATGGACCAAGTCAATGCAAAGTTTGACCAACTTAACCAAAAGACCGACAACTTGGCCATAACACCAACAACCACCATGGCTGCGGTAACACCTAACTGTGAGTTATGTGGAGTTCCAGGACATGCTGTCCCTGATTGTCAACTATTAGCAGGAATTCCCACGGATCAAGTGAATTATGCTCAAGGAAACCCGTACTCAAACACATACAACCCAGGTTGGAAGAATCATTCGAACTTCTCTTATAAGAACAACAATGCTTTATACGCACCAGGTCAAGCACCAGCTACACCACCAGGATATCAAAAGACTGCTCCTAATGTTCCTAGGAAATCAAACCTTGAGTTGATGATGGAGAACTTCATAGCTACCCAATCTCAAACAAACAAGGATTTCTTAAACCAAAACATACACACTAGTGAGCAGATTAAGCAATTAGTGAGCAAGGTAGATGCGTTAGCTACACATAACAAAATGCTTGAAACTCAGATTTCACAAGTAGCTCAACAACAAGCACCTACCGCTGCACCAGCTGGAGTATTTCCTGGACAACCTCAACCTAATACAAAAGTACAGGCCAATGCTGTGATATTAAGAAGTGGCAAGGAACTTGACGGACCTACCGATCCAAGACTTGACAATCCAGCCATGTACCAAAAACCGGATAAACCGACTGAAATGGTGAATGAACCAGAAGAAAAGGAAGATAATAATCAAGAGGCAGTGGAGAAAGAAAAGCCTTATGTGCCTCCACCACCTTATAAACCACCAATTCCGTACCCTCAGAGATTAACCAATTCTAAGACGATGGGCCAGTTTAAGAAATTTGTTGAACTTCTGAAACAGCTAAATATTACTATTTTGTTTACAGAAGCTATCACTCAAATGCCCTCGTATGCTAAGTTTCTAAAAGAAATCTTATCCAATAAGAAAAAGATAGAGGATAACGGAACTGTTACACTTACTGCTGAGTGTAGCGCAATAATTCAGAATAATATGCCTCCTAAGCTAAAAGATCCAGGAAGTTTCTCTATACCCTGTGTAATAGGAAAATTTGTCATTGACAAAGCGCTATGCGATTTAGGAGCCAGTATCAGTGTTATGCCCTTAACAATTTGCAAAAGGCTAGACATGGGAGACCTAAGACCAACTAAAATGTATGTTCAACTAGCCGATCGCTCTATTAAATATCCTGTAGGCATACTAGAAAACGTCCCAGTACGTATAGGACAATTCTATATTCCTACTGATTTTATAATCATGGACATCTCTGAAGACTCCACTACACCTATCATACTAGGAGGACCATTCATAGCTACTGCCGGAGCTATTATAGACGTAAAGAAAGGAAAGCTAATCTTTGAAGTAGGTGAAGAGAAAGTTGAATTTATTTTAACACAATTCTTACAATCACCAGCTATAGAGGATACATGCTATTTATTGGATGTAATTGACGAGTGTGTAAGAGAAATGGAAATGAAAGAAACTACCTATTCTGAAATTATGAAAATTCAAATCCCTCCGATTTTCGAAGATGACAATTGGCATGAACCATATCAGGATGATAGTCTAAGCGAAAGTTTAGCACTTACACCGGATCCCATGCCAAGTAAGAATAAACCTACATTAGAGTTAAAAACTTTACCTAAGAACCTAAGATACGAATTCCTAGACACTGAATGTACAAGACCAGTTATAATCAATTCCAGTTTATGAACAATTGAAACAAAGAAACTTTTAGATGTCTTAAAAAAAATATCCAACTGCATTAGGATATACCATATATGATCTCAAAGGAATATGCCCTTCAATCTGTATGCATCGTATTCTGCTAGAAGAAGATTGCAAAATCTCCAGAGAATCTCAAAGAAGAATTAACCCAATCCTTAGCACTGTAGTAAAGGAAGAAGTTAAGAAACTACTAGACGCTGGAATAATATATCCAATCTCTGATAGTAAATGGGTTAGTCCAGTACATGTAGTACCAAAGAAAGGAGGTATCACTGTCGTGAAAAACGCTAAAGGTGAATTGATATCACAAAGAGTAGTGACCGGACATAGAGTGTGCATCGATTATCGTAAACTAAACAAAGCCACTCGAAAAGATCATTTCCCACTACCTTTTATAGATCAAATGTTAGAACGATTAGCCAAACACTCGTATTTCTGTTATCTAGATGGTTACTCAGGATTTTTCCAAATCCCCATCCACCCAGATGATCAAGAGAAGACTACATTCACATGCCCTTATGGAACGTTCGCTTATAGACGAATGCCCTTTGGATTATGCAACGCTCCTGTAACCTTTCAGAGATGTATGATGTCAATCTTCGCAGATTTCGTAGACAACATCATGGAAGTGTTCATGGAAGATTTCTCTGTATGCGGGCAAAGTTTTGAAGGATGTCTATCAAATTTAGAAATGGTGTTAGAAAGATGTGTAAAAGTAAACCTCGTGCTTAACTGGGAGAAATGTCATTTCACGGTCAGAGAAGGAATCGTACTAGGACACGTTATATCTGATAAGGGAATTGAAGTTGATAAAGCTAAGATAGAAGTCATAAAAGATCTTCAACCCCCTAAGACTGTTCGAGAAATACGAAGTTTTTTAGGACACGCCGATTTCTACCGACGATTCATCAAAGATTTCTCGAAAATCACTAAACCTTTTACCGGTTTATTAATGAAAGACGCTGAGTTCATATTCAATAAAGATTGTCTTAAAGCATTCGAAACTCTAAAAACAACCCTAATCACCGCACCAATCATGCAACCCCCTGACTGGAGATTACCTTTCGAAATCATGTGCGATGCGAGTGACTATGTTGTAGGCGCAGTTCTAGGACAGAGGAAGGACAAGAAACTTCACGCAATTTACTATGCCAGTAGAACCTTAGATTCTGCTCAAATGAACTACGCCACTACTGAAAAAGAATTGTTAGCAGTTGTCTTTGCGCTTGACAAATTCCGTTCCTACCTAGTGGGAGCAAAAATAATCGTCTACACAGACCACGCTGCTATCAGATATCTATTAACTAAGAAAGATGCTAAACCAAGACTCTTGAGATGGATTTTACTCTTACAAGAGTTTGATCTCGAAATAAAAGATAAGAAAGGTACTAAAAACGTCGTAGCGGACCATTTATCTAGAATAGAAGGTATTAAACCCGAACAAGTGCCGATCAACGACGATTTTCCGTATGAACAGTTGATAGCACAAATAGGAAGCGACCCAGTTCAGTTAGATATAGATGAACCAGAACCCGTGGAAACAATCCAAACAACCGTAGGACTGCCATGGTACGCTGACATTATCAACTACTTAGCTGCAAGAGCACTTCCACCTGACTTAACCTATCAGCAGAAAAAGAAATTCTTTCACAATCTCAAACATTACTATTGGGATGAACCATTATTGTTTAAAAGAGGACCCGACGTAATCTTTCGTCGATGTATTCCCGAAGAAGAAATAGAAGATGTCATTGCTCATTGTCATTCATCTCCTTACGGTGGACATGCACGCACTTCCAAGACTTGTGCAAAAATCTTACAAGCTGGCCTATTCTGGCCTAATTTATGGAAAGATGTCCACATTGCTGTTATAAATTACGATCGGTGTCAACGCACCGGTAATATTTCAAGAAGAGATGAAATGCCTCAAAGAGGAATATTAGAAGTAGAAGTCTTTGACGTCTGGGGAATAGATTTCATGGGACCATTCCCATCATCTTTCGGTAATAATTACATACTCGTAGCTGTCGATTATGTTTCAAAATAGATTGAGGCTATAGCTTCTCCTATAAATGACACACGAGTAGTAATTAAGCTTTCCAAGAATATAATCTTTCCAAGATTTGGTGTGCCTAGACTCGTCATAAGTGACGGTGGCTCGCACTTCATTTCGAAAATATTTGACAAATTACTATCTAAGTATGGAGTCAGATATCGTGTAGCAACACCTTATCATCCACAAACAAGTGGACAGGTCGAAGTCTCAAACAGAGAAATTAAACAAATCTTAGAAAAGACTGTCGCCATATCTAGGAAAGATTGGTCATCTAAACTTAATGAAGCTTTATGGGCCTATAGGACAGCCTACAAGACACCCATAAGAACTACACCTTTCAAATTAGTGTATGGAAGGTCTTGTCATCTCCCGGTATAACTAGAACACAAAGCATATTGGGCGATTAAAACACTCAATATAAACTACAATGCCGCTGGAGAAAAGAGAATCCTCGACATTAATGAATTAGAAGAGTTAAGGTTAGATGCTTATGAGAATGCTAAGATATATAAAGAAAGAACTAAGCGATGGCACGATAAACGCCTATCTAGGAAAGAATTTAGTGTGGGAGACGTTGTACTCCTCTTTAATTCAAGACTTAGGCTCTTTCCTGGAAAACTGAAATCTAGATGGTCAGGACCCTTTGAAATAACTAGAGTGTTCCCGAGCGGAGCAATAGAAATTAAGGGTAGAAATAGTGAATCGTTCACAGTAAACGGACAACGATTAAAACATTACCATAAAATTGAAAATAAAGATTATGCGAATAGTCTAAGGCTTTTAGAGTTGTCCACTAATTTCCCTGATTAATCTACCCCTAAGCATTACGCCAGGCTTATGACGATAAAAACAGCGCTTAGTGGGAGGCAACCCATTTTAATCATTTATCATTTTTAATCAATTTATCGTTTTATCATTTTATCATTTTATTGTTTTATTTCATTATTATCATTATTGATTTTATTTATGCATTTATTTTCTTATTTTCTTTATTTTAATTTTTATTTTCTAAATCACTTTTACAGATTTTCCAAAGTCTTTTCCACTTTCCTTTTCCCCCTGATTTGTTTCCTCCACATTTACACTAACTATGGCTAACCAACCGAGAAACATTATGGAAACCAAATTTAGAGGTAGGAACCAAAGAATGAAATTTGAAGAGTTATCACAGAGACCAATGGATTTGACTCTGTACCCGGATGATCTGACTATGGAAACTTTAGGTATACATGATAGCATCCTATACCTGTTTAACCAACTTGGATGGGAGAATGCACTAATAAAACAAAAGTTTGTGACTTACCGCGAGCTCACCCTTGAGTTCTTAAGCTCCTTAGTTTACTTACCCGAGCGCGGTTTTGGATTCAGGAAAGGATTTATCAGTTTCCGACTATTCGGAATAGAATATGACTTTAACCATAAAGAACTAGCTGACTTATTAGGATTCCCTAGTGGGCCCTTTGCTTTCACTACCACCCAGGTAGAATTAATGGATATTGAGCTAGACTTCTTTTGGGGAACCTTAACCGGAAATTACCATCCTGAGTCAGATAACATGAACAATGATGAAATACATAACCCTGCTATCCGCTATTTCCATAAGATCCTTGCTCACACCTTCTTTGGAAAGGAAGAAAACCTCACTGGAGTCTCTAAAGATGAGATATTCATTATGTCCTGTCTGACCAATGGACAACCAGTTAATGGTGTGCCTTTCATGATGCAAACTTTTACCCGAGTCCAAGAGGAACCCGATCTACCCATATTGGTAGGAGGCCTGGTCACCATGATTGCTGATGCCTTAGAACTAAGATACCAATTACACAAGTGTAACCGTTTAGGTACCATCCTTCCTATGAATCTGAACTTTTGCTTTAACCACCAAATCATAAGAAACTTAGGACAACCACCTTACGAGTACCTAATCAGAAATGAAGTAGTAACCTTGTTCACATTACCGAACCATGCTAGATTCAGTGTTCACAATAAAGATAATTGGCTTTATGAGCTTACCCCTCCTGACTATCCATCTACATCTGAAACACCACAATCTTACAAAATAAGGGATGACATAATGACTGATGTAGAAAGTGACCCTGAGACACCTCCTGGTTACCATGACATTGACCACACTGATGAAGTGATTGAAACCCCTGAAGTAAATCAAGTAGGATATGCTGACAACTTAAAGAAAATTATGAATACTCTTGAAGTTTACCAAGCCGATATTAATGCTGTTAAAGATGAGGTTAAAAGCATGTGATTGGACGTTATAGGTTTAACTGACATAACATGTGAACAATTCTACCATTTAAACTCCGCACTTGAAGATTTGAAGAAGAAACTTTGAAAATGCTGTAGTGATTTAATTTATTTTACTTCTCGCTTTTGTTTCTAGTTAGTTTTACATTTTGCAAACATTTCCTACCTTATTTTCATCAATGTAATTTTCCTTCCGTTATATCAAAAGCAAAGTACTTCTAGTTTTGCCACTTTCTAATTTAATAAATTTCCATGCTTTCCATTACTTACTGTTATATTTAAATTGCTTGATATTTTATGAATTTTCGTGTGATGAAATTTACTGCTAATATATGTTGATCCAATATTATATATATTGTTTGTGTTGGAATTAAATGAGAAGTGATAAAGAAAAAATTGCATTGAACTGAAGTGAGATAATGCATTCTGTGAAAAATTATAAGTTTTAGAGGCATCACGGTCGTCACTCATCACTCACGATCGTGACGAGCTATTTAGCGCGTCACGACCGTAAGACCTCCCTCACGACCGTGACCACCCTATTATACGAATTCTGAGAAACAGAACCATTCACCTTCGCAGAACCCACTCTCCATTTTCACAAATAGAAACCTCCCATTATCTCCTCATTCTCCCGTAACCTCCCATTACCCTCAATCAATTTCATTAACCCTCTCCATTTATTCCAAACTTCTCACATTCACTCATTTAATTATAATCCGAACAAATTCTTCACATTTTTCATTTTCTCACAAAAACTCAAAAACTCTCATCTCTCATTTCTGTACTTGCATGCAATGGAGAATATCCAATTCAGAGATGGTGACCAAGGAGAAACACAAAGACAAAAGTTTATCAGGTTTCAGAACCGTGGCGTCCAACCCACTCGGTATGTCGACATTGACTACTTGAGGGAGTTAGGACTGCTAAACGGCGTGAAGCCCCTACTTGAGCATGTTGGTTTGTGGCACTTGTGCAGTCAACCACAGCCGACATTCGAAATATTCACCTTGGAATTTCTGAGTTTGTTTCAGTATATTACACCTCCCGGTTCAACAAGTCAACTCACCGGCATTGCAAAGTTCAGAATGCTCGGACGAGAGTTCGAAATCACGCAATCAAGAATCGCTGAACTGTTAGGTTTTCATCACGGCGATGATGCTCATCTCCGCGTGCCAGACAACTTCAACGAAGCTGCTTTCACTTTGTGGCACGACATCACCAACACCCGTGCTACTGCCTTCCAGAGTCTGAATGCTACCCACATCCATAATCCGGCGATTCGGTATTTCCATCTGTTGCACCCCAAATTTGCCCTCACAATACAAGACTTTGTGTGCTAAGAAGGTTCACAAGGTTTACAAGACCTTTCATGAGGTTCATGAAGTTTACAAAACACTTTATGAGGATCACAAGGTTCACAAGATTCACAATACTTACAAGACCTTTCATGAGGTTCATGAAGTCTACAAAGACACTTTATGAGGTTTACAAGGTTCACAAGACCTCCCATGAGGTTCACAAGGTTCACAAGACATTTTATGATGGTTCACAAGGTTCACAAAGTTCACAAATAGTCAGAAGAGTTGACAATTCCCTCAGACAATGCACCTCCTAAGCAGTGCATCCAAAACTAGGGTTTTGACTTTAATCAGGCTAAATGAATTTACAAGACTTCAAGTGAGCTTCATAACACCTTATATGTGTGTAAGAACCCCCATGACAAGTTTCAAGACTTTTCTCAAAGGTTTGCTCAGTCAGATGATCAGATAAGTCAAAATCAGTCAAAGCAGTTAAAAAGTCAAACTGAGGTCAACTGTGGTCAAACCAAAGTCAAAATTCATGATTTTTTTTGCCAACATCAAGTATATGAAGTAAAATTCATCATTTGATCAAGGGTTGATCATGATTCATCAAGGAGATTTCAGATCATCAAGAATCAGGAGTTTCTAAATTAGGGTTTCCTCAGTAAAAGTCAACTGAACTTTGACCAGCCATAACTTTCACATGCTTCATCACCAATTTTCCATCCAAAGCTCATTTTGAAGGAAATTGAATTCTATACAACTTTGTGTCTCACAAGCCAAGCCCAAAAATGCTTCATTTGGAAGGTATGAGCTAAGACATTATAGGTCCTTTTGAAAGTCAACAAAAAGTCAACAACTTCAAAAGGGCATAACTTGAGAATGGTAAATGATATGGACATGAAACCAGTGGGGTTGGTTAGAGGACTCTTCAAGCTTTCCAAAATGTCCAAGAACACCCTCATAGTATTAAAATTGAAGGATGTGTGCCCTTGCAAAGTTGGGAAATTTTAGGGAAGTTTATGAAGCAAATGGAGGTTTAAAACCAAATTTTGCTAAGTGGGCTGAACTTTTAATGACCCAAAGCAATCCATGACATCATGCACGAAAATTCTTTGATATTTTCATAATTTTTATTTTATTTAATTAATTTATTATGAATTTTTATACTAAAAATCATTTTAAATTTAAATAAAATATTAAATGTGAAGATTTAAAATTATTTTTGATTCTAGAAGGTCATGAATTCAATATGGATCAAATTGATACAAAGATAATGTTGATTGACTTGAAATAGAAAGTGTTTATGCAAAAATATTTGAATTTCAAAGCTTATCTTTCTCAATCTTTTTGGATCAAATCTTTCACACAAACATCAAGTTTTCTGACCTAAATTCATCACACTATAAGTACATAACTTAAACCTAATCATAGAACACGAATTTCAGCCTCCCAAGTGTAAGTTCATATTTTCAAAAATCTCACAAAACTTCAAATTCGGTTTCCACTATACAAGGCATTTGAAGGTATTTTAAAGACATAGCAATGATCCCTGGACTTCACTGATCATGTACCAATGCTCATATGCATCCATAACCTCATGAACATATCAAACCGAATTCAAATATTGACACATTTATGATTTTTTCGTTTTCATATATACATGTAATATAAGTTGAATTTGATTGTGGATTTGTGTTTGTGACAAGCTTGTGAATGTTTTTGGGCAACTTAATTTGATTTTCGATGCAGGAGTAAAGAACCACCATTGCTAGGGTTTCGGCCATGGATTTGGGGTTTTGTCTTAAACCTAATATAAATAAGTTCTAAGAACATAGAACAATTCCATGGACCTTGGGGATTATGAAACACTGATTATTGTTGAGAAATTTCACTGTTTTGATGCTTGTCCAATTTCGTAGGTTCTTGTATTTTGAAATTCACAGGAAACATTGCAGCAAAATTCGTATGAAATTTCGTAGGTAATTTGGAGAAGAAGACCTGCGCGCGTTTTCTGATTTTGAATTGTTGTAATATATTATAGTGTTTTGTTTCTGTTTTATATCACAAGTGTTGTGTTTGTCCCAGTGGTGAAGGGTGCGCGTGTATAGCCAGATGACTTGTGTTTGAATCCTGGCTGTGGCAGTTTTTCATATTTTTCTCTTTTATTCACTAGACATAATATATTATGTATTATTGCTGTTATACTAACAGGTGCGCTCTCCCAGCTGGAATGGTTAAGGTGTTTGTGTGATGTTTGAAGGTCCTGGGTTCGATTCCCCCCAGGCCTTTTTGTGCTGTTTATTTTTCATGATATTTTCAGGATTATACAACAAAAGCCAATGGACTCCCTCCTTTGTTACCTGCGCGCATGCTAGCCCAGTGGATGGAAGCTTTTTCCAGGTATTGGGAGGTCCTGGGTTCAAAACCAGGCCTCCCCTTTTTTCTTTCTCTCTTTTATTTTTTTGTTTTAATTAATATTATTATTTGTTTTCTTAATTAAAATTAGTGGATAATTAAATTATAAACCTAATCTTTTTTAATTCTAAAATTTTCATAAACCCTAATTCATCTTTATTAATTCTAATAACCTTTTTATTTTATCATATAAATGTTAGTTTATTTTATTATATAATTTAAAAAATAGTTCTTATTTGTAAATAATTAAGTTAACCCTAATTTTATTTTTCATAATCCAAAATTTTCTTTTATTTAAAATTTAATATTATTATAGTCTTTAATTTATTATTTATAAACCTTCATCATATGTATATATTATACAATTTGTTTATAATTTAAATCTTATACATAAATATGCTTAATATTAAAATTTTGTTAATTATAATTAAATTCCATAAATTGTTTATAATTCAATTTTGTATGAAAATAATTTTATTATATGTTTAAAAATATGTTAAAAGTTGCTAATTTAATTTTTGTAATTATAATTTTATTTTCATAATATGTTCATAATTAATTTAATTTTTATAATTTATATATAATTCAAAACTTTATAATAATTAATTGTTCATGTTTTCTTATTAACCTTAAATAATTGTTTATATAAAAATTTAATCTTTTAATTATTATAATATTTTTGCTTATTTCATTATTATTATTATTAATTATGTTTATATGATATTTTATTATTACTAACCACATTGTGATTATTTTTATTATTTTCACTAACCCAATTATTATTATTATTATTTAATATTCTGCTTATTTATTTAAATTGCTTTTATTATTATGTAATTGCTCCTTGGTGTAATATTTATTAATAATGTTTATTATTTATTTTATGCTATGGTTAGTAAATAGGGAGTGTAAATATACTTGTAATTTAAAATTAATTTAGATCATTTAAATTTAAAGATAAATATTAAAATTGCACACTCACACACGTAAGTCGATCTTTGATCGCCATCTCACTTCCTTAGGGATACCTCATGTTGCCTAATCAAAAAGGTCAAGTAGGGTGTATAAAGCAAAAGTCCCTCATCTCACATCATCTAGTCCCTTAACAAATAAAAGATCAAGTCCCTTTTCGAATGTTGCCTTCGTAATGATCTTGTCCCTTTCGAATAAAGATGATAGTCCCTCCAAAATTGCTTATACACCCCACAGTTGCCTACATAAACAGATGTCCCTTTACTTATCCCTCACATCCAAGGTAATGACTACCTATTCCTTAATAATAGGGATAGTCTTACCATTTAAAGGATTCAAGAAAAGAAAAGACTTAAACTTAGGGTAGGTTCTTCTTAGATACTTGCTCACTCTTCAAAAAACTTTTCAAACACTTCACAATTTCAAACAAAAAATTTCAAAACAAAGGTTTATACGCATCCGTACATGGGTCATTATAAACACTTAAGAAAATTTCTAAACACACACTACACATTTCAAAAACATTTTAAAGTGAGCTAAGTAACTAAGAGCCCATGGATAACCATGGATGTAAAGGGTGCTAACACCTTCCCTTTACATAACCTACCCCCCGAACCCAAAAATCTTTTAAAAGGTCTTTCCTGTTCTTTTATGCCTTTCCTTTGGATAAAATAAAAGTCGGTGGCGACTCTTGCTATCCGCAACATAATTAAAGTCAGTTCTCCCACCGTGTTACACCATCGCATCATCTGCAATACTATTTTCGCAAGAGAGAGCAATCACAAGCTTAACTCCAAGGAGCTCTTGTTCTTGCACTGTACCTTAAATGAGGAACGCATCAATGCTGGCCCGTTCCTTTTATCCCATATCCAGTCTGTAGCGCATCGAGGCGCAACCCCCTTCTACATTGGCGGGATTGTTACCACCCTTGCCATTCAGCTGGAGCTTGGTGACCAAATTACTCATTTGCCTCGCAGAGCCACAGAGTTGCTTACAAAGAACTATTGAAAGTCCGCCCATTTGATATCGCAGAGAGAGGATGGCAGGTTCAACCCTGTTATCCAAGGCACCGTTTATCATCACATCACCTTTCCTTGCCGTGACCGCATCGATCCGTCCAACCGAGCCAATTGGCTATTTGCTTTACCGGATGCTGCAGGCCACGTCCCGATTATTGATGAGCAGACCGATGCACCTGTGGACGAGATGCAGGATACCATGGATGCTGCTGAGCTAGTACAGGACATCCCTGAGTCCTCCACCAGGCAGCCACCTGTACCCGACATCACACTTGAAGACATCCTCCGTGCCATTCATCAGCAGAATCAGATGAATGCCGCACTCGAGCGAAGGCAAAAAGAGCAATATGACGCACTACTTTCAGCTGTTGCCAGTAACCAGAGGACGACAGATGAGAAGCTTAGAGAGATTTTTAGCGAGCTAGAGGCTATGCATATTGATATCACTGCTCTCACCACCACCGGTTCTGATCCAGGAGCCACTCCGACCAGACGCTCCCGCACCAGAAGCCGAGGTCGTGGTCGTCAGCAGCCTTAGTTTATGTTTTTGTTTTTCGCATTTCTGATTTTTGTATTGTATTTTCCCCGCTATTATATCACAACATTGAGGAGAATGTCTGATATAGTGTGGGAGAGATACCTTTCCCTTTCCGCATTTTCCATTTCATTGTATTTCCCTTTCCGTATTTCAATTAAACAAAGTAATATTTGTGCTATTTCTTCAGTTTCGAATTTTCCCCGTTTATTTAGCCATACCGAAAATTTTTGTTTTATCTTCGCATTACCCGACTTACCTATGAAATCGTAGTTAGGAAGCTGAGAAAGATCCAACAAGATCAATACAGTCTTGACACCTTAGACTTCCTACTTAAGCATTCCGTTCCGATAATTGTTACAAATACACCTTAAGTTTCAGTTCTAAAGTAACCCCTAGTAGTTTATACTAGCAGTCATCACCGTCTGAACACAAACCACGTGGGGAGCCGATGAACATAAGTGTTTGATGCCTAATCTATAAATGATCCTTCATATCTCGATGCCAATAAAAAGAAATTGCACCAAAGTACACGGTCGCATATAAGAAACGAGAAATATAAGGAGGAGTCCGTTGCGGGTTGGTTCAGAGGTACCTGGTTCTGAACTTGGTAGGGCGTGCTACGGCTCGATCCCCCACAACCTCCAATTTGGATAATATATAGGGTTGCCACATTCGTGTACCAGACCCCGTGCTTATAAAGGATCAAAGTCACTAACCGGCTACTCCACTACGTGCGTGCTAAGGCAAAGGGCTTAATGTGATTGCGCTAGAATGAAACCGGGTGAAATAAGATCGAAAGACTCTAGGTAGAATCGTAACGCAATTACCGAATGTTTCGTTTAACGGGAAGTCAACAACTTAGCTTGTTGCTTGTGTCATTAGTGTATCGTTAGTGTTTTATTCTAGTACCGGTTTATCTAGCTAAATGATTCCTCGTATGGTTTGTTATGTGTATGCGTCGATGGAAATTGTCCGATCATTTTTCAACCGACTATTTTCTTGAGGACAAGCAAATGTTTAAGTTTGGGGAAGTTTGATAACGAGAAATCGTATCGTTTTATTACTATGTTTCAATGCCGATTTATCGCACATTTATCGTATTAACACCCGATTCTTCGAGTTTTCTATGTCATATCGCAGGTATAACAATTCTAGAGCTAAATCATGAGCCAAAGGTCAAAGGAACAAAAAAAAGCATGAAAAGAAGAAGAAGAAAGGAATTCTGCAAATGCTGCATAATTTGTAACAGCCACGATCGTTACCAAGCTGTCACGACCGTGACGCGCTAATTAGACCACTCACGATCGTTACCAAAGTGTCACGACCGTGACGCGCTTTAAATGAAGAAAATGAGCGTGACGCTTTTGTCACGAACGTGACAAAGGGAAAATAGGGTTACTTGGATTGATTTGGTCATGAAACGTGCAACGTGAAGTCAAAAGTGTTCCTATTATTCCGCAGACTCAGTAATGCATGTTCGCTGGATTCTCTCTTCAACAACGAAGCCCACGCTATGGATTTCAACTGCCCAAGCCCAATATTGTTTTCTATAAATAGCTTGATTACGAATTAGAAACTACAGAGTTATTATTTTAGATTTTCGCGGAAGCTCTGCCGTATTTTTGTTGCACCCTATTTTATTATTTTTCCAGCAATTGCTCTTGTTCTTGTTTAATTTCTATATCCAACCCAAATTAAATAACAATTTCCAACATTAGGAAATTGTTATTATTTATTTTCTTTCAAGCCTTCAGAATTTCGTTTGATTTTATTTTCGATTCCGGTTCGCACTCCGAGCTTGCCAGACTGTGGAAGAAGGAGTTTTACGATTTTTATTATTCAGGTTTTTAATAATTTCGCATTTATATTTATTTATTTATATATGTTAAGAATTTATTTCTATTATTTTATAATGCATGTTTTAATTTATGTTCATCTGTTTCTGCATCTGTGTGGTACAACAAATATGAGTAGCTAATTAAATTAGGCGGTATGTAATTAAAATAAACTAAATCGGTAAAATCGAATCTAAGCTAAAACAATTAAGAACTTAAATTCTGGCTGTGACTTTTTATTATAAAAATTAATCTTTTTGTTATGAGAGTAAGAAAAGTGTAATAGGTTAGGTCGAGACCACGAGAGTGTGAGATTTTAACCGGATAGCTAAAGTTAGGCATTTGATTTAAATACAGCGAGAGCGCTTTAAAATGAATTAGGTTTATTAAGTTTTCAAAAATTATTTTCTAAACACTTATGGGCTAGCGAGAGCAGGGCTTTAGGAGTAAGATCTGAGATAAGACCACGAGAGTGTGAGTCAAGGGTATTTAAACTGATAATCTCTACAGAATATTAAGTGAACCATCCTTATAAGCTTAGGTTAGATTGAACCGCCTAGGTTAACATAATTACATACCGACCGCCTTCTTATTATTTAATTAAACTAAATTTAATTCTCGTTCTAATCCTTAAAACCAAATCGTGACAACCATCCACCTTAGCTAAACTAGTAGACCTCTAGCACTAGGTAATCATAAAGTCCCTGTGGGATCGACAATCTTTTATATTACTTCGATAGGCTGTGCGTTTGCAGTTCAGATACCGCTAGACACATATCGCGTCTTCGCGCCCATCAGATAACTTGCAGATATGTTCAGGTTTAGTTGAGTCTACAAATCTCTCTGGTTGATACATAAACAAAGTTTCTTTGAGGTAGACATTAAAGAATGCATTATTTATGTCTAGTTTTTTGACCTCCCAATTGAGATGCACTGCAATCGTGAGTGTGATTCGAAATGTACTGGCCTTTACCATTGGGCTAAAGATCTCTTCATAATTCAATCCAGTAATTTGTTGGAATCCTTTTGCAACTAATCTTTCCTTTCTCCTTTCAATTGTCCCATCTGCTTTATATTTGGTCTTGAAGACCCATTTAGAGTCAATGATGTTATCTTGGCCTTGATATGGTACTAAAACCCAGGTTTGATTTGATATGAGTGCCTGATACTCATTATCCACAACTTCTTTCCACTGTGGTCTTGTGAGTGCTTCTGTGACATTTTTCCGGTTCCTTCTCATCTGCGCAGGTTTCAGCTAACCCAATGTATGACTGTTTTTGCTTATGAATTCCAGCCTTGCTCCTAGTTCATTGAGTGTTATTGTTTGTGCTTGGTTCAGTAAGGTCTTGGGGAGCTTCAGTAACTATTTATATGGGATCAATGTCATGAGAAATCAGACTGTTCCTTGTTGAATCATTTGCATCTTGATCTCTGCTCAGATTACCTGCAATGCTTTCAGTTGGACTGATTGGTTCTTGTTTGACATTAGGATTATTGGCATCTGAAGGTGTTGCTTCTCTAGTATGTAAGTTACCTACAGTAGGAAAAAAAGAGACAAATGGACTTTCGGTTAGTGTTTTCAAGGTACTTCTTGTAATGAGAAAACCTTCATGGAATGGAAAATGTCTTGAAGTGAAGATTCTTCCATGATATTTTATGCATTTGTATCCTTTGTGGGAGTTACTATAGCTCAAGAATACACATCTAGTTGTGTGGGATTGCATTTTGTGTTGATTATAAGGCTTGAGACATGGATAGCAAGCACACCCAAAAGGTTTTAGTGAGTTGTAGTCAGGTTCCTTTATAAAGAGTAGTGGGTAAGTAATTTCATTTTGAGTGACTAGAGAGGGTAGTCTGTTTATGAGATAAACTTCCGTGGAGAAAGCTTCCCACCAATAGTGTAAGGGAATTTTGGCTTGTGCTAGTAATGTCAAGCCACATTCAACAATATGTATGTTTTTTTTTTCTTTCAGCCCTACCATTTTGTTGTGATGTGTAAGGACATGACATTCTGAATCATATCCCTGTTTCTATTGCATGGTTTTGCATAGCCTTATATTCACCACTACTATCACATTGGATTGTTTTAATGCTCTTGTTAAAAAGATTTTCTGCCATGTTCTTAAACTGGATAAAAGCTTATGCAATATCTGATTTTTTTTAGAGGATAAATCCAGGTAAATCTACTAAAATAATCAAGGAAGTGAACATTATATTTGAAGCCTGGAGGAGATGTTACTGGTGCAGGTCCCCAAACATCAGTATGAACTAATTTAAGAATTTCCTTAGCATGAGAGGAAGAGTTTTTAAAGAGTAAAAGGTGCATTATTCCATATTGACAGGCCTTACAAAATTTAAAACAATCACTAGGTGATAGTTTAACATTACAATTTTTCAAGACTCTATCTAGGGCTTTATTATTTGGATGACCAAGCCTTCTATGCCAATTTTCTATGATAGATTCATAAGTATACGTGTTCTTTTCAGTCCTTGAGATCTGATTCAAGCCATCTTTAAGTGTTCCTCTTAAAATTGCCTTCCCTGTCAACTTATCCTTCATAAAACAACAATTTGCATCAACTCAACCAGAATGTTATTGTCAGCAATTAATTTTTACACACTTAGTAGGTTTTTGGTAATGTTGGGCATATATAATACATCATGTAAGTTAAGTGAGTTTAGTTTTGAGGAACATGTGGCAACAATTTTCAAAATTTCACCACTTCCAACTATTAATGAGTTTTTACTATGATGTTCTGCTAGATCCTCGAATTTGTAAGTTTGGTGTGTCACATGATTGGTTGCACCACTGTCAAAGTACCAATCATAATCTTGGAGAGAGCTTTGTGAAGCTAGGAAGGCATTGTGTGCTCCTTGTCTATCACTTCCTGCTGAATAATTTGAGTTTGAATAAGACTTATCAAACCTGTAGTAGCAATTCACTAATGTTTGTCCGACCTTGTAACAGACTTGACATGTTGGCTTGGACATTCTTCCTCTTCCTCTGCCTCCTTTCCAACCTCTAAAGTTAGAGCCTCTCGAGTTGCTACTGGAACATCTCCAGTTGTTTGAGTTGAGTTTGTTACCTTTGTAATCAGTTTTGTTGGAAAAATTTGCTGAAGCATTAAAGGTTAGATTGGTGAGGTTATTCAATTGATCAAGTATACTCTCAAAGGTCAGCAATTGAGCCTACAGATCAACCCAAGTGAGACTAGTTTGATTAGATATCTTGACCACCATAGGGTTGTAATCAGCCCAATTGTTGTCTGCAAGTTTAAGCTTGTCAGCTAGATTCTTCATTTTGACTAGATACTCCTCCATCTTCATCTCTCCTTTTTTGATGCTATGAAACTCAGATTTAAGGTAAGTGACTCGAGACCTTGTGTGTGCACCTGCTAGGCTTTGAGCTTCATCCAAAAGTTGTTTTGAGGTTTCACAGTGTAGAAACTACATTTCCATTTCAATAGTCATTGAATTCATCAACCATCCAAGGAATTATGAATTAGAGCATGCCAATATTCAAAGGTAAGATTTGGATTCTTGTCTGAATCTGCAGAAGTTATGAATTCTTCAAGACACTCCTTTGTCCCAAGTATGTGCCCATCGAGTTTGCAGCCTTTGATTATAGCGATCACCAAGGACTTCCATAGAGGATAGTTGTCTCTGTCCAACTTGACAAACACAGTGGATAGAAGATCATTTTTGGACTTGCAGCGGATGCCATGATTTGTATTGGATCAAGAGCCTTCAGGGCTTAAGTGCTCTGATACCAAGTTAGAAAATGTAGTGAGGGATAAAGATTGAATATATTGAACTGATGAATACAATGTACATATATAACAAATGCTAACAATGCATGATCCTATAATTATGGATAACATTAAGATACTATAGGCAAATAAGGCAACAAATAATACTGACAGTTATTACACTAATTACAATGTTTGACAATATTCAATGTTAGTCATTTGAATCCGCACACTAAGGGATTTTGTCTCTAATTCTTCCGACTATTAATCTTTGAATATCATCCTCCTAACATTTTTGTCCGCAAAATCACCACTAATCAAAATCAAGATTCTTTATAAAATCATCTTCAATTAAAATTAAAGTAAGGCTATTTAATCTAATATGCGACATTATCGATCACAAATAAGATTTTAGCAATTTTAATTTTGAAAAAAAACTCCTCTTAACTGATGCAATAATAACAAGAATGGTTATATTATTTTATAAGTTATGCATGCATTAGGAAACAATTAAATGTCTTAAAAGAACTCAATATCATAAAACTAGATTTTCATTCAACGGTTAAAATCACTTTGATAACTTTTAATTTTTCATATAAAGAAAATTATATGAAAATTTATAAAATCTCTCTGATGACTTTTAATTCTTCATATAAAATCTCTCTAATGACTTTTAATTCCTCATATGACTTTTAAATATCTCTGATAACTAACTAAACTACAAAACATGTACAATAACATAATGTAAAAAATTGATAAAACTACAATCAATGAGATCGATAAAGAAAATATACTCACATATCCAATAAAGGGTCGCTTCAAATGTAGATAGAAAAAAGGGGATGGAAGAGGCAGATAGTGCAAGAGTTTTTTCTGTCAGAATGTTAAAAGTCTAAATGTCATTTTCACTAATTTTAGATTTTCTATTTTTATAGTGAATCACATTTATGTGAAGATTTTTTATTAACACAATTTTTAGGGATGTTTTTTTTTTTGTAAAAATGAGAATGATTTTAATATATTAACAATTATTTTATTATTATTACATATGATATGTCATATGTCATAAGCTTATAAACAAATATATATATATATATATATATATATATATATATATATATATATATATATATATATATATATATATATATATATATATATATTAAAAAAAATTGGTGTCCCTAAAAAGCTGGTGTCATGGGTCACCGGTCCTCCCAAACACCCTCCGAGACCCCCTGTATCGGAGTATGGAGACAAGCTCATTATTACCTTACTAGAAGGTTTGAAGCATTACATCATAGTTTGGATAGTGAAACAAAAGAATATCACAAGTCAATTTAGAAGCGCAAATTATCCTAAGGTTGGACAAATAATAGAAAGGTTTAAGCGAGCAACTAGAGGTTGAACTCCAACTTGGCATGAAGATGATGAATTCAACATATTTAGTGTCATAAATGGTATTCACACTTATGAGGTGAACTTATAATACCATTATTGTGTTTGTCGTAAATGGGCTTTGAGTGACATTCTTTGTTTCCTTTAGATAGTTTGTACTTTACACAACAAGGCTGAAGTTGATCTGTATGTTTCACAATATTATAGGTACTTGTTAACTTACTGATGTGATTTACTGAATATGTTATGACTAATATGCTGACACTATGCCATAAAAGACATTAGGCAACACTTTTTTTGACTTTAGACAACACTTTAAAGCGTTGTATAAACTTGTGATGCTAAAGGTTTAGACATCGTTTTGGTTAATGTCAAAAGCATTGTCTAAAGGTGCTTTATACAACGCTTTTATTGTCAAAAGCGTTTTCTAAACCTCACCTTAGACAACGCTTTTTGCCTTTTTTTAATATACCTTAGACAGCGTTTTTGGAATTTTTATGGTATACCTTAGACAACACTTTTACTAAAAGTGTTATCTAAACCCCATCTTAGACAACGCTTTTAGTGAAAGCGCTTTCTAAACCCCACCTTAGACAGTGCTTTTGGTGTAAAGCGTTGTCTAAGGTATACGAAGTTTTTAAAATAATTTTCTTTAAAAAGCGCTGTCTGGATTTTGCAAATTATAGGCACCTGTTTTATACCACATTTTTCACCAGGTTTTCAACCAGAATTTGTACCTGTTTTTCAACCACATTTTGTAGAAAAATATCACCAAATTTAGCTATTTAAACGTACCAATTTAGGCACCGATTTATATATACAAAACAATCGGATTTTCAAACCAATATATACGAAACAATTTATACAAACATAACAATTTACGCACCAATTTATATATACAAAACAGTTTTTACAAATCATTTCATCCAACTATACATTTTGCTTCAAATGAAATCTACATAAACAAAAATGTGATAACACTCCGAGCTATACATTTTCATCCAACTATACATTTTTGCACATATAACATGAAACAACAACAAAAAGATTGCAATTCAATTAAAACAAGACATAAACAATATGTCTATAGTTACAAAGTTATACATACTCAAAATTCTCATCAATTAAAGTAAGAGTACAATATATCTTATAACACTCCGAGCTCCATAATGAATTAACATCAATCCTCTTTAATTTCTTCCAAATGATATCTTGAATAATATGCCCACTTGAATTCATCAAAGTACTACATAATAATATAACATAGTTTGATTTAGTTTCAACTATTTAATTATATGAGAAATATGTGTTAAATATTAAAATAACTCATAAGTTAGAAATACATACATCAGATGGAATATCTAATCGGTTCCAATAAAGAGTTTCTCTCATAAACCTCAACATGAAATATCTGCAATCTATACTGTTATGTTGCCGATGACTCTACACATGAAAAAGAAAATATAGATAAATCCTAAGTTTTATCAAGTATCATCACTAATATAATAAAAAATGTGATAATTAATATACCGCCACTTTTATCCATGTAATGTTGTTGGCTCTTCTCTTTGATACTTGAATATCTCGTTGGGCTCGAAAAACTTGTATAATGCTAATAAAATATAAATGAATATTTAGAACAATTCACATAAATAAATAAATACACACATTAATATTTAGAACAATCTCACTTACGTGTCAATCATGTTCTTCATATCCGGGTATGTTGTCCAATCATTTTCTAACGAGTCAAGATAATAAACAAATTCTCTAATAGGATTAATTGCGACCAACAAACAACGTCCATTGTAAGATTAAACAAATGTTAGATGGAAACTTTCTACACGACGTCAAAATACAAAAAAAAAATATAATAGATGAATTTAGAATGAAAATCTAACCCGGTATTAAACGGTAAAAAGAACAACTTTTCCGTATCTTTGTTGGCCATGAAGAGGTTGCGTACATACACCATGACCTCATCTGGTTTATTTAAGATTAAAGTTAAGTTGACAGACGCGGGGCTTAGGAATGCAAATCTTTCGTCCAATCTACTTGGGCGCATCACTTTGTCATACAAAAACCTTAAATAAAAACATCATTAACATTAGACTATTCATTTGAAATATAAAGTAAATAAGTTGTTCAATTAATATAACAAAGTAGATCGGATATACCTCACATATGTATTGACAACACTGACGCCTAATTTTTCATGACGAAAAACTTGCACAAATTCGTCATTAACAATTGATTGTTCATATTCAAAGCCAAAAATACCTTCCTCCATATGTATAAGACGAATACCTTCGTTCAGAATATCTATCAATTCTAGAAACGTCTGAAGACACCACCAATACTTGGAGGTAGTTTCATTTCTAGCCGCGGTCTTCTTAGCACCAACCTTTTTTGTGTAGAGATGTTGCTAATCTCCTTACCATGAAGCTACATATCATATAATTAGTTAGACGAAGTACGTATAAGATCACGAATTTAACATTACCATGTAAAAAATGTTAGTAGAATGCGCGTAAAAACTTTGAATCTACACATTATGGTTAACAAAGGTTCATAATGTTAGTAAAATGCACGTAAAAATGCGATGTACCTCTTTTTTTTAAACAACGGACTCAATATGCCGCAAAATCCCCTTATATTTTCCTTTGGATCTTTTTGGAGTCTAATTAACATTACCATGTAAACAATGTTAGTAAAATGCGCGTAAAAACTTTGAATCTACACATTAAGGTTAACAAAGGTTCATAATGGTTTTAAGCATGCCTCATATCCGACGCTAATGAGGCTTGTCGGCCATGCAACAAACGAACCTATTGCTTGTTCCACCGTTGTTGCATCTGAAACATCATCAGGATATGGTAATAAAACATTCGGCTCTACAACAATTTCAATCGATAACATCCAGTAGGTAGGGGGTTAGTGTGAAGTGATTGATCCACAATGTTATACACTTTTCCCTTGCCAGATGTTATACCCCAAAATTTGCCCTCCCATAATCAAGACAATCTCTCTCAAGACTTCTAAATGATCATAAGATCCTCAAGACTCCCAATTGATCAAGAAGTGTGGAAGTTTCCCCAGGCAATGCCTCCTCCTAAGCAAAGTGTCTAAAACTAGGGTTTTGGGTTTCCTCAGGTTAAAATGACTTTCAAGGCCTCAAGTGAGCTTAATAACATGCCACATGTATTCAAGAATCCCCATGTCAAGTTTCAAATCCTTCCCAAAGAGCTTGCCCAGTCAGATGATCAGATATGCAAAAATCAGTCAAAGTAGTTAAAAAGAAACTGAGGTCAACTGTGATAATATTAAAGTCAAACTTAAAGATTTTTTGCCAACATCAAGTTTATGAAGTAAAATTCATCATTTGATCAAGGGTTGATCATGATTCATCAAGAAAGTTTCAGATCATCAAGAATCAAAAGTTTCTAAATTAGGGTTTTCTTAAGAAAAGTCAACTGAACTTTGACCAGCCATAACTTTCACATGATTCATCAAAAATTTCCCATCCAAAGCTCATTTTGAAGGAAATTAAATTCTCTACAACTTTGTGTCTCACAAGCCAAGCCTAAAAATGCTTCATTTGGAAGGTATGAGCTAAAACATTACAGGTCATTTCAAAAGTCAACAAAAAGTCAACACCTTCCAAAGGACATAATTTGAAAATGGTAAAAGATATGGACATGAGACCAAAGAGGTTTGTTAGAGGACTCTTAAGATTTCCAAAATGTCCAAGAACACCTTCATAGCCTTAAAATTGAAGGATTTGTGTCTTGTCAAAGTTGGGAGATTTTTTAGAGGTGTATGAAGAAAATAAGGCATTAAAACCAAATTTTTCCAAATGGGCCTATTATTTTGCAATCCAATCTTTATGATGACATCAAGCACGACCCAAAACCAAAGAGTTATGATTTTTATTATTTATTTATTATTTATTTGGATTTTATTCATTAAAATTCAATTTAAATATAAATTAAATATGAAAAATCAAATAATGGTCAAGATATTTGATTGGAAATCATTTAAATCATATTTGGAATGATTGGAAGTCAATTGAAATCAGATTGGATCAAAATAGCAAGGTATCATTTGATTTTTCTCACATTTATGATCATGGTTTCCTTCACACTCAAGTTGTCTCATAAGCCCACAAATCCATAAGTTTCTTGACCTAAATTCAATCCTTATAAGTACATGAACTCAACACAAGCATGGGGGACGAAATTTGCAGCCAAGAACACTAAGAACAACCTCAAAAATTTCAAGGAAAAAGTGGCAATTGAATTTTCACTTAGAGGCAATCTCAAAGCAATTTGAAGGTCTAAACATGATCTTTGATCATACTTGATGCTATTCCAATGATTTACATCATCAAAATTGCCCTCATATGCATAAACCGAATTCTCATTCTCCCATGGTTTTCTAATTTTTCGTTTTCCTATATTAATGAATTATAAATTGTATTTGAGTACTGATTTATGTTTGTGACATTGTAAGGATCGTTTCTGGGCAATCAATCGAAAGAATCATGGCCATATGCGTTAGAACCAAAAATTAGGGTTCTTGGAAGGTTCATTTGGGGGCGTTCGTTTAGGATGATTTTTGATGAAATTGATGTTATAATCTTGTTTAGAAGCTTCATATTAACTGATTTGAAGTGTTAAAGTAAATGTGTTCATGTTATTTGCACTATTTGAATATGCAAGGGTTGTAGTGACAACACAAAATCCGTCACTAAAGCCTTTAGTGACAGAAATCCGTAGGTAAAGATCTAAGTGGACGGCTGGAGGAAGAAGAAGAAGTGTGGCGCGAAAATCTGAATTTGAAACTTTGCTTATTTTATTATGTATTGTTTGTATTATAATTCCAGATTGGTTCAATGGTTCAGTTGGCAAGGACGCGTGCGTTAAAGCTCTTTGGCCTGGGTTCGATTCCCAGGTTTTGTATATTTTGTTTTTTTATTCCATTTGTTTTACAGGTTGAAAATATAATGATTTGATCCTGCATGCTTATCATCAGCGCATGCTGGCCCTGTTGGTTTTTGTGGTACGCATTGAGGTAAGGGACCTAGGTTCGATTCCCAAGTCCTATTTTTTTAGAAATTTTTTGTTTCTTTTCATATTTTCTCATTTTCTTTTGTTTTAATTTCTTTTATTTTAATATATTAATTAACCTAAACCAATATAAAAAATAAATCTTTTCTTAATTAAGGTTTTATTGATTATTTAAAAAAAAAGGAAAGAGAAACGTTTTTTTTTATATTTGTAAATTATAATAACTTTATTTTAATTATTTTCTTTTATAATATTAAGTTTGTAAATAAATCCTTATATATTATTTTGTAAATCAAATTTAACTAACTCTTATTATATTTAAAAATTCTAAATTTTGATATTATGTATATAATTAATCTTTTATATTTTAATTACTTCTTATTTTCTTAATAAATTTATTTTTTATTTTTAAATCCTTAACCTAATTTCTCTAACCCTAATTTTTTAACCAATTCTAATAAACCCTAATTTTCTCTAACCCTAAATAAATATTTTTTTTAAAATTCTTTTTTAACATATTATTCTTATTATTATTAAACCATTTAAACTTGTATTTTTCTAATAATCTCTAAAATTTTACTTTATTTAACTTAAAACAATTTCTTTTAAAATTCTAATCTTTTTATTACTTCTTTATTATTACTTTATTACTTTATTATTGCTCTATTATTACTTATTTACGTTTACTATTCTTGCTTTATTATTATATTTGCTTTATTATTCTTATTATTTATTTTTATCTAATTATTATGTATCTGCCAAAGCCTTGTAATAATCTGTAGATTTATTTTTCCGTCTTTATTTTCTTTTTAAATATTTAACTGCGTGGTTAGTAATTAGGGTGTGAAAACCTATTTGTATTTAAATAACTTAGATAATTAATTTAAAAAGATAAATATTTAAAAATGTACACTCACACACGTAAGTCGATCTTTGATCGCCATCTTGAACTTCCTAGGGTATTCCTCTTGGTTGCCTTTAAATATGGTCAAGTCCCTCGAAAGTGGGGTGTCTAAAAAGCAATGTCCCTTAACAGAAAAATCATCAACTCCCTTCCATTTTAAAAGGTCAAGTCCCTACGAGGTTGCCTACGATGTAATGACCTTGTCCCTTCGAATAAATGATGATAGTCCCTACGAATTGCTAAAGACACCCCTACCTGTTGCCTTCTATGACCATACAATGACCCTACGTCCGTCCCTTAGTAAAATCCAAGGTAATGACTACCTATTCCTTAATAATAGGGATAGTCTTACCCTTGGAAGAACATATAAGAACATGAATGACTTAGTCTAGGGTAGGTACCTCCTAGTTACTTGCTCACTTCTTAAAATTACTTTTTACACCTCACTTTCTTAAACATTTTTTCAAAACAAGGCTTTGTATACATCCATACGAGGATCATTACAAAGTACTTAGAAAAATTTCTAATCACACACTACACTTTTAAAAAACAATTGAAGTAAGTTAAGTAACTAAGAGCCCATGGATAACCATGGATATAAAGGGTGCTAACACCTTCCCTTTATATAACCTACCCCCCGAACTCAAGTCTTTTAAAAATAGGTCTTTCCTGTTCTTTTATGTCCCTTCCTTATGGATAAAATAAAAGTCGGTGGCGACTCTTGCTATCCGCAACATGACTAAAAAGTCATTTCTCCCACCGTGTTACACCAACCATCTGATAAGTCGGTGACGATAAGTAGAGCTGACAAACGAAAATGCCCTAAAACCAATAATAAATATGACATTGTCAATGTGTATATATGTCAATTGAATAATTTAAGCTAATAATTTAATTTCATAAAAATAAATATAATTACCTCTGGAATATTCGGTTGAAAGTTACAGTTGATATTGTCTTTGTCCGAACCATCTTTAAAACATGTTGAAGCACTACTTTCTTTTTCTTTTCTTAATTCACGAACTCCAGCTTCCAGTGCTTCCAATTTTATCTAAAGTTTTTTATTACTAGGAGTCTTTCCTTTTTTTAATACTCAAGGAGGCCTAAGTGATCCCAAATCCCTTACCTCTCACCCGACCCGAATACTCACAGACATCTAATGGCCGACTAAGTATGCTCCTAGTATCATCTAGAGATAAAGACTGAGATAGCGCCTCCTGAAAATAAGATGTGTCACACCCCAAATTTTGCCCCTAACTTTTCGCATCATACATTCACTTTGTTTGATCAGTTACTTTCAACTCATTTTCTAGTTATTTATAAATTTGATTTTAATTTCTTGTCAGTTCCAAGCTTCCATTTTAATTTAATTTCTATTTATTATTTCTATACTTTTTAATTCATTTTTTTTTGTTTTAATTTTAATTTTTATTTCTATTTCTTTATTTTTAATTCTATTTTCAAGTTTTTAAATTTTTATCTCAATTTCTAAATTCTAATTTTTAATTCATTTTCAAAACTATTTCTATTTTTAATTACAACTTCCAATTTCAATTTCAAGTTTCAAGTTCAAAATCTAACTTCCAAAGTTTCTCCAAGTTTTATTCAAGTTTCAAAGTTCCAATTTTAAATCCATACTTCATTTTTCTATTTCATATTTCCAAATTCATTCCAAATTTAAAATTCAATGTCTTTTCATATTTATTTTTATTTTGCATTCATGTTATGTCCATTCTCAAGACTTATTCACAATGTTCAACCTTGTCCCAAGTTTTCTCAAGCATTCATATTTCACTTTAAATTAAAACATATTCATGAACATTCATTTTTTATAACCATTCACTCATGTCACATTTAAGTTGAATATTTCAACATTCATTCATACATACCATTCATATCCATTTTAGTATTACATACATAATTAGAATTTCATTTTAAATTAGTGCTTAAGTACACAAAACTTCCAAAAAAAACTTAGTGTTATATCTTTTTAATTTCCAAGTAACTCCATAGTTTCTTCATATCCAATCATGCATGAAAATCTTCTTTCTCCATGGCCTTTTGTCCATCATTCCAATTCATCCATTTGCACATGAAATTGAAAAAAAAACAAGTTAGCATCCATGTTCTAATTCATACATAATCATAAAAGTGCATCACATCTCATTCAAATTCAATATATTCCATTCAAACATATTTAAATTTCAAAACATTTTCATTTTCAAGTATTATCATTCCAATTCCATGTTAATTCAAAACAGCCCCATATGTGTTACATAAGCATTTCAAGCATATTTCATTCAAGCATACCATTACAAAAATTCAGCATTCAAGTTCTAATTCATTCACATATATCATATATCATCTTGCATTTTTCTGTTTTTTCTAACTTTACAAAATCAGCTCAAGAGAGGGGACCATTTTTTCTCTACTAGCAAACAAAAAACAGCACACACAGCACACAAACAGGCTGCTCCACCTCCCCACTACTGCTGCAAAATTCAGAACTGTTCCCCCTAACCCAACCCTTCATCAACAAGCAATAGGGTACCAAATTCAAACCAAAAAAACCCTAGAAAAGTCCTATAAAAGCACTGTTTCATTCATCAAAAAGGACAGGGAAAAAATTCAGCAACATTCCCACAACAAAAAAAAACACAAGAGAGAGGAGATTGACACAAAACAAAGAAAAATTCAGCAACACCAGCAATAACAAGGAATAGTAGAAGAAGGAGGCTTACCATTGCGGATTCTTCACCCCGATAACTTTCGGGTCGGTATTGTTCTCTTTTTCCTTCACCTCTTTTCAGCATATTGTTCATAGTTAGTTTTCTTTTTCAGCTTTATTTCAAATTCAAATCTGCATAACACAAAGAAAAAAACAGAAATATGAAATAAATAATGTTTCAGAATCAAAACCAGAAAATAAATAAATCATCAAAACTGAACATCAACATAAACCAGCAGCCACAAACAGAAAAAACCTGGGCATAATCAATTTCTTCCTCATTCAACTTCACAAGAAAAAATCAGTAAACTCTTCATTTTCAAACCAACTCCATCCTGTTTTTTCTTTCAAATAAATTGACAACCAAAACCCCACAAACAAGCCCAGCCATTTACCATCCTTATTCATCAATAACCATTCTGTAAATATACCACTAAACCTCCCCTTCCATTAACACAGAAAACCACCAGTTTCATCCTCCATCGTAAACCTTTCGAAACTCCTTCCAACCATTCATAAACCTCAACATCAACCTGTAGAAAACAATAAACAAAGTCACAAGCTTCTCAATATCAGCTCACACATATTCACAACCATAACTAAACTTAGAAAAATCACCAAACCAAGAGAGAGTTGAGAAGAGAGAAAATCTGAGAGTGAGTGAGACGCAGCTCAACAACATTGAACCGCTCAAAATCAAAAAATACAGAAAAGAAAGAGTAGCCAACAAAACCAAATACTTACCTCAAAAAGAAACCTTCTATCAAAACCACAACATTCAATCACCCACATCCAAGCCATTCCCTTCACAGAATCACCACCAACAGAACCTGTTTTCTGAGTTTATCCAAATCCTAAGCATCCAAAACACTCACCCTTCACATTTGTTCTGCAAAAACTCAACAATAACTTTTATCTCCCTTATTTTATGAACGCACAACCAACAAAACAATTTTCCCCATTTTTTTCATTTGTTCTTCACTCTCCCTCCACGACTTTATTCACCTGCAAAACAATACCAACAGCCATACTACCATTAACCCACTCTCCATCTGTTTTTACCGTGACCTTACTTCTCTCTAACCCTTCAACAACTCATTCCAAACTCAAACCATAAACTTCCATTCATAAACGAAACCGGCCAACCATCCAAAACACAAACCTTTAACCCATCACAGCCAAACCTCACACACCCTTACCACTCAAAAACCAGCAAAAGCAAATACCTCAAGACAACAGCAGCAACAGACTTCAAAAAGAAAAAGACATCAGTAATACCATCTCACAAAAAACTGTCAACACATTCTCAGAACCCTCTTCATCACCCCTCATTCAAAACTCAGACACAGAAAAAGAATCCCAAAACCTCCTGCAACAAAACCAAAATCACTTACCAACAAACAGAAACACGAAAACCACAAATCCGACCCACTCATCCCACAATCGAACCACCGAGAAACCATCGAACCCACCGCACAACCAAATCTGTGACGCTGAACACGCAACCTCACTGCCGAAATCAAAACCGTTCGCGTCGAGAAACCACCATTCAAATCTCAAACGACCAAGCCACCATCATTGTCGGACCCTTTCACAATCACCTTCCGTTAACTTCCAAACACAGAATCACATAAATCGTAACCACCACCATACAAAAACCCCTTTCACCTTCAAAAACAAATCCACCTGCATTCATGTTCATAAACCAACAACTACAACCTTCAAAATTTTCCAAATAATCTCTCAAATCACCATAACCCTCAAGGCCTTCAAATCTGAAACCAAATAATCGCAAAACCGGAACAAAACCGTTTGCAATACCACCGTTTCACCGAACCAACCCTCTTCAAACTACTCACAAACAGAACAACCAACGAACCAGCCTCACCATTCCTTTTCCTCTTCCTCTCAACAAAACCGTGAACCACCGCGGACATGTTGATAGCCACCGCCCAAAGCTGAAACAAACACCACGCCATCACATCAATTGAACAGAAAAAGAGATGAGAGTGATTTCGAACAGAACACAGAAATTGGAAAATAGAAGAAAGAGAGCGAAACCAAAACTGAAGCTCACCGAAGAAGAGAAAGGGCTACCGCGATTGAAAGAATAGACCGGGAGATGACGAACAGAGCGAGTGAGAGCCATGAGCGTTGAGAGAGATACCGCTTCGAGAGAGAGTTGCAAGAGTCGCGAGTGCGAGAGACATAGCTGCTTGTCTCGACATCCCCGCCCTTCGTTGAAGCTTCTGGTTTCTGCGTTGTTTTGTTTCGGTTTCAAGGGAACAGGTTGGGAGTTTGTGGAAACGCAGGAACCCTAATTTTCCTTTCTTTTTTTTTACCCAACACACTGAACCGGGTCAACCCTGACCCGCCCTTTGTTGGAGGTCCGCCCAGGCTTTATCCCTGTGGGCCTGCACCTGATTCTTATTCAGCCCATTAATCCTTTTTCTTTTTCTCACAAAAAAAATCTAAAAAAACATTTTCATAATTCAATTAATTCTTTATTTTTTATATTAACTAATCTACTTATTAGATTAATTTTTATTAAATATTTAGTTAATTTATTTTCTTTTATTATTTTCTCATTTAAATGTATATACAAATAAATAAATAAAACTTTTAATTTCAAAATTTTCTTTTCTATTATTATTATTATATTTAGTTAGAAATCTATATACATATAAAATAAAATAAAACTTTTTTAAAATTTTCTTTTCTATTTTATTTTTTATTATTATATTTAGTTGGATATTTATATATACATAAAAAATAATACAACAAAAAAATATATTTCGAATTCATTTCTTATTTTCTATCTTATTTTTAGTACATACTTATTTAGCCATTTATTTATTTTTATAAAAATCCAAAAAAATTTGTTTAGTTCTTCTTCGTTTAAGATAAAGATTGTTTAGCTTAGTTTTAGATCCTATTAGTGTGAGAGGTTTAGATTTAGGTTTATCTCTTGGTTTGAGTTTCAATTTAATCTTTCGATGTCTTGGTTGTATGCACGCTATGTTTGTATTTATTTCATTTCGCATCATGACCATATACCTGTTAAAATAAAATTGAAAGCGCACATTAATTTTCAAGATAATAAATCCTTGGTCCAACGCCAAGTGAACTTTACACACTTCACTCACACACGTAAGTCGGTCGTTTTACGATCGCCATTTGCACGGTCTTTACACTTCACAGCTTTTCAACTTAAGCAAATTGACGCACCACGCTTGTCTTCCACCCCCGCATTCTCGATCCATATATCGAGTCATAGCCCGGTTACTAAGCCTTTACCTTGCATTCCCATTTACTTTATTCAGTCTATTTTTGCAAGTAGCAACCTATGCCTTAGACTTAGGAGCTTGCACCCTCATTTATTTACTTTCGTTTATGCTTTTCAATCCAAAAGGGAAAGAACTCCTGCAGTTGACTCAATGTCATAGGAAGTTTAGCCATCCCTAGTTCCTTTTCAACCTTAACCATTAGGAATTTTTATTTTACAACTTTTGGTGACTTTGCTAAAGTCACGTGAGTGTTTGCCATAACACTTACCTTCCTCCGCGAACCTTGAGCGTAACCAAGTGTTCGTTAATCCTTAGGAGAACTACGAGTGCTCTGATTCTATACCCGATACGTAGGCATCGATGCGATGTTGTGCGAGCACCATTAGAAATAAAAACCTTAGGTTCCCTTAATTTTAACAAGCAATAAATAACAATAACACAAATATTAACAAGAGGTTCCCGTAGGATACTGCGGATGCTTAGGATGCTAACACCTTCCCTAGGTATAATCAACCCCCGAACCTAGTTTCTCCTTATTTAGGGTTTTTACGATCTTTTTCCCTTTTCCCTTTGGATTAAATTAAAGTCGGTGGTGAACATAAAAGTTTTGCGATTCAAGCTTGATCAATAGCTTGGTATCCGATTCTCACCGCAACAGAAATGGCGACTTCACTGGGGATTTCTATTTTTGAGGGTTAAGCCCACCTTGTATATTTGTATATTTGTTGTTGTATTGCCTCTTATTATTTGGGATTTTTGTTGGGTGTGTGGTGAGATAAGTCCTAACCCGGACTTGAGCACAAAATAAGATAGGACGGTGGTATATTCAAGAAGGCTTGTAGGGAGTTGAGTCCCGACCAAGTTGACTTGAGACACCACCACTCAGCGGAGGCCTCCTCGGATGTAGTTTTGTTGATCGAGTTCAGTCGTGAAAGCATTACTATATTCGACCTGAGAGCCATTAATGCTGAGGACCGTAGAACATATACCCCCACTTGGCCTTTTAGGGATGTAGTGCGATGACTATGAGGGTGCAAATCCGAAATAGTTAATACGCGATACTACACTCGGATGAGACTCTCTTGAGAATATTATTGATTACCAAGTTGAGTTGGGAAGTCGGTAATATCCGAAAGATGGGACAATGATTCTGGGAACTTTTAGAACCCGTTGTACAGGTACAAATAAACTCATAGTACATACCTTTTGGGAGGGTTGAACCTTCGACCTCATGCAAGCTTTGAACCTAAGCCTTGTGTGTGTTTGTGTATTCATTGCATTCACGCATCATGAAGCATCATTTTTACCAATTTATTCAAGGAACTCAGAAACTCTATCTTTGCAAATATCGTGGGTATCATCATGGACTTTGGAAGAAGAAAGACTGTCAAGTACACATTCAAAACTCCCAAACTCGAAGACCTAAGGAAATTAAGAGATTTGGTTTTGGATCAAGAAGCCTTCATGGAGAAACATAGGAGACTTTTAGCCTTACTTAAGACTGAGTGGGATGGAAGGTTGCTCTCTGTGATGCTCCAGTTTTATGATCCTCTCTACCATTGTTTTACGTTCCCTGATTACCAATTGGCGCCTACTTTAGAAGAGTATTCATTTCTGGTGGGATCACGTGTTAAGGATGAGTTTCCATTCCCTGTTCTAGAGAAGGACCCTGAAGAAGCGGAGATTGCAAAGGCGACATATTTGAGTGTTCCTGAGGTCAAGGAAAATATGACCTATAAAGGAAAGATTTTTGGATTCCCTACAAAGTTTTTGGTAGAAAAGGCCAAGAATTTTGTTGGTGTGAAGGATATGAAAGCTTTTGAGGCGACCTTCATTCTGCTAATATATGGAGTGTTACTTTTCCCAAACTTTGAAGACTTTGTCGACCTGAACGCCATCAAAATATTTCTGAAGAAGAACCCGGTCCCTACTTTGCTCGGAGACGCTTACCATTCCATCCATCTGAGGAATCACCATAAGGGAGGGATGATTACTTGTTGTGCATCATTGTTGTACGAGTGGTTTATTTCGCACTTGCCTAAGTCAGCTTCATTTTGGAACCTTAAGGATGGTTTGTGGTGGTCACAAAGGATCATGTCTCTTACCCACTCTGACATTAGTTGGTACAATCGTGTTTATGATGGAGCATTAATTATTGATAGCTGTGGTGATTTTGCTAATGTACCTCTTCTTGGCACTAAGGGAGGAATCAGCTATAATCCAGTTTTGGCTCGCCGCCAACTCGGGTATCCGTTGAAGGACAAACCTAAGAGCGTTGAAGTGGAAGGAATTTTCTTTAAGGATGACGAAGAACCAGAGCTCAAGAAACAGATTATACAAGCTTGGAAGTACATCCATAGGAAGGGGAGGAGTAGCTTGGGAAAGCCGAATTGTGTTTCTATGGAACCTGTTGCACCCCAAAATTTGCCCTCACAATACAAGACTTTGTGTTCTATGAAGGTTCACAAGGTTCACAAGTTCCACAATGCTTTAAAAACCTTTTATGAGGTTCATGAAGTCTACAAGTCACTTCTTGAAGGTTCACAAGGTTCACAAGCTTCTCAACATTTACAAGACCTTTCATGAGGTTCATGAAGTCTACAAGTTATTTCTTGAAGGCTCACAAGGTTCACAAGATTCACAATGTTTACATAACCTTTCATGAGGATCATGAGGTCTACAAAGTCACCTCATGAGGTTCACAAGGTTCACAAGATTCATAATACTTCCCATGAGTATCATAAGACATTTTATGATGGTTCACAAGGTTCACAAAGTTCACAATTGGTCAAGAGAGTTGACAATTCCCTCAGACAATGCACCTCCTAAGCAGTGCATCCAAAACTAGGGTTTTGACTTTAATCAGGCTAAATGGACTTCCAAGACTTCAAGTGAGCTTCATAGCATCTTATATGTGTTTGAGAACTCCCATGTCAAGTTTCAAGACTTTTCTCAGAAGTTTGCTCAGTCAGATGATCAGATAAGTCAAAATCAGTCAAAGTAGTTAAAAAGTCAAACTGAGGTCAACTGTGGTCAAACCAAAGTCAAACTTCATGATTTTTTGCCAACATCAAGTATATGAAGTAAAATTCATCATTTGATCAAGGGTTGATCATGATTCATCAAGGAGATTCCAGATCATCAAGAATCAGGAGTTTCTAAATTAGGGTTTCCTCAGTAAAAGTCAACTGAACTTTGACCAGCCATAACTTTCACATGCTTCATCACCAAGTCTCCACTCAAAGCTCATTTTGAAGGAAATTGAATTCTCTACAACTTTGATCTTGCAAGTCAATCCCAAAAATGCTTCATTTGGAAGATATAAGCTAAGACATTATAGGTCATTTCAAAAGTCAACAAAAAGTCAACAACTTCAAAAGAGCATAACTTGAGATTGGTAAATGATATGGACATGAAACCAATGGGGTTGTTTAGAGGACTCTTCAAGCTTTCCAAAATGTCCAAGAACACCCTCATACCTTTAAAATTGAGGGAGATATGCCCTTGCAAAGTTGGGAAATTTTGTGATGGTTTATGTTGAAAATGGAGGTTTAAAACCACTTCTTTCCAAATGGGCTGGCCAAATTGTGATCCAATCCATACCATATCATCATGCACGACCCAATTGATTAAAAATCAGAATTTTTATTATTTTATTTTTATTTATTTTGATTTAATTCATAAAAAATCATTTTAAATAAATATAAAATATGAAAATATATTATTTGATGAAGATTGAGCTTCTAGAATCTCATCAATACTGATTTGAATTGAAAGGGAAGGAAATCATGAGATTGGTACAAAAATAGCAAGCCTTCATGAACAAATATTTGAATTTTAAACCATGATCTTTTTCAATCTTCAAATATCAAAATCTCCACACAACAATTGAATTTTCTTAACCTAATTCATTCACATATAAGTACTGATCATAACCCTAGCACTGATGGACGAATTTGCTGCCTCTAAGTGTAAGTTCACAAATCAAAAAAACCATTCAAAACCTCCATTCGGATTTCTTCATACAAGAGGTTTCAAGGTAAAATAAAGGCATAGACATGTTCCTTGATCATCCATGAAGCAAAACCATCACTCATATGCATCCAAATCGTGCCCTAATGTCTAACCCGTGGCTCTGTTTATGCTTGAAAATATTTTTTCGATTCCATAGATTCATTGCTGGTTATTGAATTTTGCTTGCATATTTGTGTTTGTGATGTTATATAGGTTGTTTCTGGATCATTAAACTAAAGGTTCATGACCTGAATCCGAATTGGCCATTGTTAGGGTTTCACTCTTGAAATTAGGGTTTGATGATTCAATGAATTTAAACGAATTCTAAGAACATAGGAATGTTCTGTGAATCACAAGGATCATAAAACATTAACTAATTTAATGAATCGATGCTGTTTTGTGAGTGTTTGGATTTCGCAGGTTTGAAACCATGAAGAACTTGCAACAAATTTCGCAGGAAAAAAGGAAACAAATTTCGCAGGAAATTTGGAGAAGAAGAAGGTCTATGGCGCGCTTCTGAAAATTTGAAAATTGATTATAATATTTTATTATATTGTTTCCATGTTTAATCACCAAAGCATGTTTGGTCCAGTGGTAGGAGGAACGCGTGTGTGACCTGATGACATGAGTTCGAATCCTGCTCCCAGCCAATTTTGTTGATATTTTTCATTTAAACTGCGTTTTTAATATATTATTATTCGTAGTTGTTTAGTTAACAGATGGGCTCTTCCAGCCAGGTGGTTATGCGTGTTTGCTTGTGTTCAAAGGTCCTGGGTTCAACACCACCCCAGGCCTTTTTTGCTTCTTTATTTTTCTTGATTTTTTAGGCAAAGAACAAAACAAATTAAATCCTCTTCATTGTCACCTGCGCGTGTAGCAGCCTGGTGGTACTTCTTCTTGCTGGCAAACAAGCTGACCTGGGTTCAAACCCCAGTCAGGTAAGTTTTTCACATTTTTTTCTTTTATTTGTTTTAAGTATTCTAATATTAAATTAAATATAATTTTATGTATATAAGTTTTTTCTAAATAATTAAAATAATAATGAAGCATGTTTAATATTTTCTAAATTCTAAAATATATGAATTTTCTGAAATTATTTTCTTTATCATATGTAAATATAATATATGCATGTTAATTAAATAATTTTATATCATTAAATTAAAAACTCTAAAAATATTTTTTTCTAAAAACAAAACCCTAATTTTGTGAAAACCTAATTTTATTTTCTAAACAATTTTTACTTTCTAGTTCTTTATATAATTATAATGTATATATTTATTTAATGTTAATTTTGTAAATATAATCTATTATTAATAATATGTAAATATATTTTATAATTATTTTCTTTTAATATATGTTTAGAAACAATTAAACTTATAATAATTTAATTTTTTATAATTATAAATAATTTAATAATTAGTACATAAATTAAAATGCCATAATTATTTAGTTGTTCATATTAAACTTTTGTTTATTATTTTAATGTTCTTATAATATTTTTTAATTCAATTTATTTTGATTTCTATTATTATTATTAACCATATTATTACTAACCTTTGCCTATTATAATTTTACTAACCTTTTATTTAATTTTTTATTATTACTAACCCTTATTATTGCTTATTTATTTATTTTTGCTTATTATTTATGTTTTGCTTTTATATTTATATTTTTGCTATTTATTATTCTTATAATTATTTTGTAATTGCTCCTTGGTGTAAATATTTAATTTAATTTGCTTGCTATGGTTAGTAATTTAGGGAGTGCAAAAACATGTATTCTATGTAAAATAAATTTAGGTCATTTTAATTAAAGATAAATAATATTGAACACTCACACACATAAGTCGATTTTTAATCGCCATCTCACATTTCTAAGGTTATCCCTCAATGTTGCCAACTAATAAGGTCAAGTGGGGTGTATAAAGCAAGTCCCTTAAAAGAAAAAATCATCAAGTCCCTAATGGTTGCCTTTAAAGATCAAGTCCCTTCGAATAATGATGATAGTCCCTCCTAAATGCTTAATACACCCCACAGTTGCCTTCATAAAAACAGATGTCCCTCACATGTCCCTTACATCCAAGGTAATGACTACCTACTCCTTAATAGTAGGGATAGTCTTACCAATTAAAGGATAAAGAACAAGAAAGACTTAAATTTTAGGGTAGGTTTCTCTTATGTACTTGCTCACTTCATTCAAAACTTTTCAAACTTTCCACAATTTCAAACAAATTTTCAAAAAACAAGTTTTTACGCATCCGTACATGGATCATTATTAACTATTATGAAAATTTTTCTATTCACACACTACACTTTCAAAAACAATTCAAAAGTGAGCTAAGTAACTAAGAGCCCATGGATAACCATGGATGTAAAGGGTGCTAACACCTTCCCTTTACATAACCTACCCCCCGGACCCAAAAATATCTCTTAAGGTCTTTCCTGTTCTTTTATACCCTTTCCTTTTGGATAAAATAAAAGTCGGTGGCGACTCTTGCTATCCGCAACATAACTAAAGTCAGTTCTCCCACCGTGTTACAGAACTGGCGACTCTGCTGGGGATTTAATAAAAGAGGGGTACCCTTAGGAATTAGATCACTTTAAATTGTTTGCCTTGTTTGCTTTATATTATCTTGTTGGGGTGCTCTTATGTGTGAAAGGTCCTAACCCGGATCTAGTGTACCATAGGTAAATGGCAATAGACCAAGGAAACTGTACGACGTATATCGATACGGTTGATCTGGTGGCCATAGTTAGTGTGACTTCTTGGTTGGTGCTTATGTTCCTTAAGTCAAGTTGAGGATAATATGAGGCTGCCATATGTTGTCAATGCACTAACTAACTTTTAGAACCCTAGTTAACTCATCTTGGCCTTTAGAAAGTAGTGAGGTAACCGGCTTTGGTGCAGACTGAAGTTGGTTGACACTCGATACTACACTCATTGAGATCTTAAACTTGGAGGGTTTTGGTTGGCAAGTAAGTTGCCTTCTGATCAACCACCCTTGTGAAGGATCAATGATATTGAGATCCCTTAGAACCTGGTTACTTTTGTAGGACAGGATGAACCATCTAACTTCAGGGGAGGGTACTTACCTTAAACCTCATGCAAGCCTTTAAACCTAGGGATATTGTGTGACTTGCTTGTGTGTGCCACATGTTTGTGATTGAGCATAACATCATGACATCATCATGCATCATAAGCATATCATTTTCCCTAACCATTTCAAGGACCAAGGGATTTATCTTTGTTCTTTGTTGCAGGTCATGGCTTCTGCTCGTAGAAACACCATCAGGATCAACTTTGTGGGGATACCTCCCAAGCTTAAAGAGTTGGTTTCTCAAGTGTCTGATCATTCCCAGTTCAACAAGAGACATGGTCACCTATTGGATCTAGTTACTTCAGGGTTCAATGAAGACATGATGAGTGTCCTGTTTCAGTTCTTTGATCCTAAGCACCATTGCTTCACATTCCCCGACTACCAGCTGGTTCCAACCATGGAGGAGTTCTCTAAACTTCTGGGCCTACCTGTTCTTGATCAGAAACCATTCACAGGTTTGGAAAGAGAACTTAAACCTGAAGTTATTGCTGCAGCTCTACATCTGAAGAAGTCTGACATTGTTCTAGAAACGAGAAGCGGAGTTAAGGGTATTCTTGCCAAGGTATTAATGAATAAAGCTCAAATGTTCTTAAAGGCCATGAGCTATAATGCTTTTGAGGAGATCTTAGCCTTGCTGATATATGGCTTAGTATTGTTCCCCAATCCAGATCAGTTCATAGATGTTCATGCCATCAACATTTTCCTGAGTCACAATCCAGTGCCTACATTGCTTGGAGATATCCTACATTCTCTTCACACCCGTACTACAAGGGCAAAAGGAACTTTGATGTGCTACATACCTTTGCTTTCCAGGTGGTTTATTTCTCACCTTCCTCGCTCAGTAATGAAGAATGAGCAGGGGTTCAGATGGTCCAAGAGGATCATGTCACTTTCTCACTCAGACATCCATTGGTGCTCCAGATCTATGGAGAATGTCACCATCATTGACCGTTGTGGGGAGTTTCCTAATGTGCCACTACTAGGCATAAGAGGAGGCATCACCTACAATCCCTCTCTAGCTTTACGACAGTTTGGTTACGCTTGGAGTGACGGTCCACATGACATGTTAATCCAGGGCATTGTGTTTGATTACGACAACGATCTTCAGGGTTACCGTCAGAGATTCATACGAGCTTGGGGAAAGGTAAACAGGGTTGACAGCAAGACACTGGAGCCTAAGTACACTATTCCTATGGAGGCTTATCTCAGATGGGTGCGATCTCGTGCTCAGACTCTCATGATGCCATATCCTGCCATCCTACCAGTTACCATGGAACCTGTTGCTGAAGGAGACACTGCTTATACCATCCTTCACCCAGACATGCCTACTGATATGGAAGACTTGCAGAGATCATGGATCCAACTGAAAGAGCAAAGGGATACTTTCGAGGCTCATTACAAATCAAGCCAAGCAAGAATCCTAGAGCTAACAAAGCAACTTCACGAGGAACGAAACCTCAACTCATACCTCAATACAAAGAGGAAACGTCCATGGGAGACTTAAAACCCCACCTTTTGTACTTATTTCATTTTCATTTCTTGTAAGCCCAAGAGGCAAAACAAAGTTATTACTAATAAAAATTTACTTTCATGTTTGTCTAAGCAAATTTAAATCTTGCGGTCCTTGAAAACATTGCATATACATTCACATACCATATCATCGCATCACAGGTTTATTGTGTACAGGTTTCTCATCTTCTCGCTGTTTATTTCAGCAATGGCTCTTGAACAATCAGTTAAGGATCTTCAGGCACAAAATGCACAGTTCCAAGAGCTGATCCTGAACCTATCCAAGGGGCAGGATGAATTGAAGACACTGCTGGCCAAGAAGACTAAGAAGACTAGAAGGTCAGGTGGCCTGCTCAACATGGGAAGAAGGTTCAAGGGTCCTGTCAAGACCAAAGAACAGGTTGATGACTATGAATCTGAGGAATCTGAGAAAGAGGGAGGCAGTCTCCACAACACTATGGGGGACTCTGATTCTGAGGCTAATTACTACCATGAGCCTAATGAAGACAAATTCAAGATGCTGGTAGATAGGATGGATGCCATGGAGTTGCAGAAATCATCTGGGCTGGATTTTGAGGATTTGAGTCTGATATCTGGGGTTGTGATACCCATTGGTTTCAAGGTTCCTACCTTTGTTGTTTATGATGGGGTCTCTTGTCCCAAGCTGCATCTGAGGTCTTATGTCAGAAGAATTCAACCTCACACCGCTGATAAGAAGTTGTGGATCCATTTCTTTCAAGAGAGCTTATCTGGAGCTCAGCTAGAGTGGTATTATCAGTTGGAGAGTGTCAACATCAGAGATTGGAATGATCTTGCTGAAGCTTTCTATAAGCAGTATCAATACAATGCTGACTTAGCTCCCACTCGCATGCAGTTGCAAAGCATGTCCATGGGTGCCAAAGAAAGTTTTAAGGAGTATGCTCAGAAATGGAGAGACTTAGCTGGAAGAGTTCAACCCCCTTTGACTGACAGGGAATTGGTTGATATGTTCATGTGTACGCTGAATGGTCCGTTTTACAGTCATCTCATTGGAAGCTCATCATCTGGCTTCACTGAGTTGATCATGACAGGAGAGCGAGTAGACAATGGTATAAAGAATGGCAAGATCCATGTGGGTGCTTCCTCATCAGCTGCTGCAAAGAAGCCTCCCACTGGGAAGAAAGAATCTAATGCTATTTATGGTCAACCAGATCGTAATAGAAGGCATCAGTCTGTTAGTACAGTTCATATTTCAAATCCAATTCCTGCAACAACAGAGCAGCCACAGGGCAACCAACAGAGGGATAGAAGACAGTTCACGAAGATCAACATGTCAATGGCTCAGGCATTGCAACATCTGTTGAAGGCTGAACTTATTACTTTGAAAGAGGCTCCTCAGAATCCCAATGTTACCTCTCCCAGGTACAATCCCAATGCACGATGTGCATATCATTCAAACTGTCCGGGTCATGATACTAATAACTGCTGGATCTTGAAGAACAAAATTCAAGATATGATTGATGCTGGAGAAATTGAGTTTGATCCTCCAGGTACTCCAAATGTGATTACAGCTCCAATGCCAAATCACGAGAAGACTGTCAATGCCATTGATGAAGATCTACATGTCTATTCAGTTACGGAGTTGACCACACCATTGTCTGTTATCAAAAAGAGGTTAGTACAAGCTGGGATCTTTCCAGGTTGTCGTGAAGATTGTTTGTATTGTACCTATAAGCCAGATAGCTGCTTCATATTGAGAGATGGAATTCAACGTCTCATGGATAAGTATACTATAGTGTTTGAGAGGAGACCATCTTCTGTAGAAAGCATGGTGGATCATCTGACTCAAGGTAGGAAAATTGAAGAGGTTGATATGGTTGACAAAGTACCGGTGAGAATCACTTCAAAGAGACCTATTAAAATCACTCATCAGGGTCCAATCAAGATTACTGCTGAGGGCCCTGTGAAAGTTGTGGCTGAAGCCAGAGTGGCTCCTCTGATCATTACTACTCCTGGTCCTATTCCTTATACGTCTGATAAAGCTGTGCCTTGGCACTATGGGTCTGATGTTTACATCCATGGTGTTAAGCAGGAGCCTTTACCCGATGTGCCTGCTGGCATTGATAATATTGCTGGATCTAGCAAGATCACTCGTAGTGGAAGAGTCTTCTCTCCTCCAGTTGCTTCTAAGAATGCAGTTACTCCTGCTGCTACTTCCACCACTGATGCTCGGGGCAAAAGTCCTGTTATTGAGCCTGTATCTCCTGATGTGCCAGCTGCTGATGATCTCTCTAAGCAAATGGAAGAAGTATTGAAAATAATTCGCAAGAGTGATTATGACATTGTTGATCAATTGGGGCATACTCCCTCAAAGATTTTTATGTTATCCTTGTTGCTGTGTTCTGAGGCCCATGCCAAGTCCTTGATCAAGTTTCTGAAGACTGCCCATGTGCCCAATGCCATTTCTGTTGACCAATTTGAGAACTGTGTTGCCCACCTGACCTATGATAATGGGTTAGGATTTTCTGATGCTGATTTGACCCCTGCCAAGAGGGATCATAACAGGGCCTTGCATATTTCAATTGAATGCAGGGGCACTACCCTGTCACATGTACTGATAGACAATGGTTCCTCTCTAAATGTGTTGCCCAAGGAAGTCCTGAATAAGTTGAGTCCTGAAGATGCTGTGCTGAAGCCCAGTAATATTGTGGTAAAGGCTTTTGATGGTTCTAGAAGAGTAGTGCATGGGGAAATTGATCTTCCAATCAAAGTTGGTTCCCAGGTTTTTACTGCTACATTTTATGTGATGGATATTCGTCCTTCATACTCTTGTCTGCTTGGTCGTCCCTGGATCCATGGGGCAGGTGCTGTAACCTCTACATTACACCAAAAGTTGAGATATCCGGTGAATGGAAAGGTTGTTACTGTCTATGGAGAAGAAGAATACTTTGTCAGCCATGTAAATACCTTCAAGTATCTGGAAGTGGAAGGTGAATACATTGAGACTCCGTGTCAGACATTTGAAGTGGTTCCCTGGGTTGTTAATGATTATGTAGCTCCTCCTGCTGTGAAGAAAGTTCCTGTGGTCACCAGAAAACCTCCAACAATGGCAATGGCTTCCCTCAATGATGCTAGAGCTGTGGTGGATGAAGGTGGTTGTACTATTTGGGGTCAGCTTCCTGATATTCCATACAAGTCTGACAAGTTTGGTTTGGGTTTCACTGCAGAGTCCCAGAAGGCTGTTCGTCGTGCTCGTGCTGTTCGTATCACCAATCAAGGGGTTGCGAAAGATCAAATCAATGCTGTGGGAGACTATGATGAAGACTACAACTTGGATGCTTGGATTTTTCCTACTGTGGGTGCTGGACTCAATAATTGGAAAGCTGAAGATGTTATCCCTATCTCCTTTAGTCAGGAGTAAATACTATTACTGTGTTGTTGCTTTTAAGTTTGTAATTTCCTGAACAATAAAACTTTCAAGCCTTGTGCCTTACCCGGGGCACAATGGTGTGCTTGTTACGGGTTGTCATTTCATTTGCATACTTCATTCAATAAAATCAGTGGACGTTTCGTTTTTGTAAATTTTGTGTTCCTTGTCTTTCTTTTCTTTTATTTTGTTTTATCAGCTATGTGTTCTTACACACACCCACATCACTAAAATGCAGATCCTCATCCACTCTGGATCCTGTTGATAACAGTTCTACTATTGCCAATTATAATTTCGAGAATCCGATCTATCAAACTGAAGACGGAAATGAGGACGATTGTGAAATACCTGTAGAGCTTGCTAGGTTGTTACAACAAGAAGAGAAAGCTATACAGCCACATGAAGAGCCAGTCGAAGTTGTGAATTTGGGAACTGAAGAAAACAGAAAAGAGGTCAAGATAGGGGCTGATTTAGAGGACAGTGTCAAGAGCAGATTGATTCAGATGTTACGTGACTATGTGGAGATCTTTTCTTGGTCTTATGAAGATATGCCAGGGTTGGATACAGACATTGTGGTTCACCGTTTGCCAGTGAAAGAAGATTGTCGCCCAAAGAAGCAGAAGGTTCGTCGTATGCGTCCTGAGATGTCAGAAAAGATCAAGGCAGAGGTAATGAAACAGTTCAATGCAGGGTTCTTAGCAGTGACTTCTTATCCTCAGTGGGTTGCAAATGTGGTACCGGTTCCTAAGAAAGATGGTAAGGTACGTATGTGTGTAGATTACAGAGATTTGAACAAAGCTAGCCCCAAAGATGACTTTCCACTTCCTCATATTGATATTCTGGTAGACAACACTGCTCAGCATAAGGTATTCTCTTTTATGGATGGTTTCTCTGGTTACAATCAAATCAAGATGGCACCTGAAGATATGGAGAAGACAACATTTGTGACACAGTGGGGCACTTTTTGCTATAAGGTGATGCCATTTGGTTTGAAGAACGCAGGGGCAACATATCAGCGTGCTATGGTGGCTTTGTTTCATGATATGATTCATCATGAGATAGAGGTATATGTGGATGATATGATAGCCAGGTCTCAGAATGAAGAGCAACATCTTGATCATCTGCACAAGTTGTTTGAGAGGTTGAAGAAATACAAGCTGAGATTGAATCCAAACAAGTGTACTTTTGGAGTTAGATCTGGAAAGCTCTTAGGTTTTATTGTCAGTGGAAAAGGTATTGAAGTGGATCCTGCAAAAGTGAAAGCTATACGAGAGATGCCAGCTCCCCGTACTGAGAAGGAGGTTAGAGGTTTCTTGGGACGATTGAACTACATTGCAAGATTTATTTCCCAGTTAACTACCATCTGTGAGCCAATCTTCAAGTTATTGAAGAAAGATCAGGTGATGGAATGGAATGATGAGTGTCAGACTGCCTTTGATGAAATCAAGAGATATCTGCTGGAACCACCAATTTTGATGCCACCAGTTGATGGAAGACCCTTGATTATGTACTTAACAGTGTTAGACAACTCAATGGGGTGTGTGTTGGGGCAACATGACGAGTCTGGTCGAAAAGAGCAGGCAATATACTACCTTAGCAAAAAGTTTACCGACTGTGAAACAAGATACTCACTGCTCGAGAAAACTTGCTGCGCTTTGGCATGGGCTGCTCGCCGACTAAGACAGTATATGTTGACCCATACTACCTTATTGATTTCGAAGATGGATCCAATCAAGTACATATTTGAGAAACCTGCTCTCTCCGGAAGAATTGCAAGATGGCAAATGATCTTGACAGAATATGATATACAGTATACTACTCAGAAGGCCATTAAGGGAAGTGTTGTTGCTGATCATCTGGCTCATCAAGCAGTAGATGATTATCAGTCAATAAGTTTTGAGTTCCCTGATGAAGACATTATGATTATTACCAAAGAACCTGGACAATATGACGGACCTGAACAAGGATCCCGATGGACTATGGTTTTCGATGGTGCTTCCAATGCACTTGGTAATGGTGTTGGTGTTGTGATTAGTTCCCCTGAAGGTTGTCATACCCCGATTACTGCCAGACTTTGTTTCTATTGTACCAATAACATGGCTGAGTATGAGGCATGTATCCTGGGTATTAAAGCTGCTATTGATATGAAGATTCAGTTCCTTGATGTGTATGGAGATTCAGCCCTGGTAGTAAGTCAGATTAAAGGAGATTGGGATACCAAGCATGATAATCTCATTCCTTACAGAGAACATGTGTTGTCTTTGATCCCACATTTCAAAGAGATTACCTTTGGACATATTCCACGAAGAGAGAATCAGTTGGCAGATGCATTAGCCACCATGGCATCTATGTTTGAGATCAGTTGGGATGATGAAGCTCCCAAGATTACTATTGATAGATTTGAAAAGCCTGCATACTGCAATGAGATTGACACTGAAGGGGCAGAGGAGAAGCCTTGGTTCTATGAAGTGAAAAGATATCTTGAAGCTCAGGAGTTCCCTGAAAGGGCATCTGCCAAAGATAGGAAGTTTATGAGAAGGTTTTCTGCTAAGTTCTTTCTGAGTAATGGCATTCTGTACAAGCGCAATCATGATTCAACTTTGCTTCGTTGTGTGGATAAGAAGGAAGCAACTGAGATTATGGAAGACATGCATGATGGGATCTTTGGCACTCATTCTAGTGGTCATACCATGGCAAAGAAGATATTGAGAGCAGGTTACTATTGGTCTACCATGGAAGCTGACTGCTATCAACACTCCAGAACGTGTCACAAATGTCAAATCTATGCTGATAAAGTACACATACCTCCATCACCTTTGAATGTGTTGACTGCTCCTTGGCCTTTTGCCATGTGGGGCATTGATATGATTGGTGAGATCAAGCCTACTGCTTCTAATGGACACCGTTTCATCCTGGTTGCTATTGATTACTTCACGAAGTGGGTAGAGACAGCTTCATTTGCATCTGTTACCAAGAATGTTGTGGCTCGGTTCATTAAGAATAATCTCATATGTAGGTATGGCATACCTGAAAGGATTATCACTTACAATGGCTCTAATCTGAACAACACTATGATTACTGATCTCTGCACGCAGTTCAAGATTAAGCATCATAACTCTTCTCCGTATCGTCCAAAGATGAATGGTGCAGTTGAAGCTGCTAATAAGAACATCAAGAAGATTGTACAGAAGATGACTGTTACTTACAAGGATTGGCATGAGATGTTACCATTTGCTCTTCATGGTTATCGTACTACAATACGTACTTCAACAGGGGCAACCCCATTCTCCTTAGTCTATGGTATGGAAGCAGTTCTGCCCATTGAAGTTCAGATCCCCTCCTTGAGAATTATGAAGGATGCAGGCTTGGATGAAGATGAGTGGATTCAGACTCGACTTGACCAGATAAAATTGATTGATGAAAAGAGGTTAGCAGCAGTTTGTCATGGCCAGATGTACCAAAAACGAATGATCAAAGCTTTTAACAAGAAGGTTAAGCCAAAGGTATATCAGGCTGGTGACTTGGTAATCAAGCGTATCATATTACCACAGGGTGATCCTAGGGGCAAGTGGACTCCAACATATGAAGGACCATTTGTAGTCAAGACAGTGTTCTCAGGAGGTGCCATGATACTGACTACAATGGATGGTGAAGACTTCCCACAGCCTGTAAACGCAGACATAGTTAAAAAATACTACGCATAAAAAGAGACCCGCTAGGTTGACAGGCCTAGGCAAAAATAAGGGCATCCCGGCAAACCAAAAGGGTTTGGGCAAAAATTAGGGATATATACAAAAAGATGTACACCCGGCAAGTCGAAAACCTGAAAAGGCGGCTTGGGCAAAAAAGGGTATCCCGGTGGATTGAAAACCTGAAAGGGCAATCCAGGCAAAAGTTAGGGATTAAAGCGTATGACTATGTCTCGTTTGGATCACCCATGAGACTGCAACCAGTTGTACTACTTATTCAAGCTCGAACAGATAAAGCTCAATTCAATCGTTTCCGTCTCAACAGCAAGAAGATGAGATACTTGAATGGCAATAGTAGAATTGAAACTCAATAGGATTGTTTCCCACATAGCTGATTCTCTTTTGTAAAACTTTATGACAAAATCCTCTTACTAGGGTTTATGTCTCCTTGTACAAACTTACCCGTGTATGGGTCACTTTTGATATAAATAAATTCCATCTTTTGAATCCAGATTTACTTTTACCCTATTTACATAAGCGAAACGTCCATTGGTTGTGTTTGAGTGTATGTATGCTTTTGAATATGATTAATGTTTACCAGAAATGCATGTATGCTTATATGATTAATGTTTACCAGAAATGCATGAAAATGCAGTAATAGTATTTACTAAAGATGAACGGGGAAAGGATTTCAACGAAGCTTCGTCGGTTCATCTCTACAAAACAGTTACAAATCCCTCAGTAGGACGAATCTATCTTCACAAAGTCTCATCTCCCCTGGAATTTATATCCATCTCTTTTATCCTCATACGGATATACGGGAATGTACTTTCCAATAAGGGTACGACGAACGAAGACGGGATGTTGTATCTACTCTACTATCAAACGAAGACGAAGGTTATATATACCTTACTATCCCCAGCAGACGGGAGGTTATATCCATCCTTACTATCCCCAGCATACGGGAGGTTATGTATATCTCATCATCAAACAAGACAGGGACGAGTTCCTCATATTCTTCAGCAACGAATCGGGATTTATTTTCCCCGGCCAGCAGTTGTTATATGAAGATATCCAGACGCTTCCGGCAGTATCATATCATACATACATCATTTACATCATACCATAACATATATATCCATAGATACATAATACATGATTTAAGTGCATCATACCATACATGCATACATAATGCATAAACTAATATTATTATACAAATGCTACCTTGTTTTAGGTTAATTATCCAACAAATAAACTCACGAGTATCAGGATTGCTTTATCCTCCTGAAAGCATATCATCCATCAGGACTGCTTTATCCTCCTGAAAATTCCTATTACATCAGGAATGCTTAATCCTCCTGAAGACTTATCATCTCTCAAGATTGCTTCATCCTCTTGGGAATACACTGTTACATCAGGACTGCTTCATCCTCCTGAGAGCATATTATCAAATACCTCAGGGTTGCTTTATCCCCTTGACAGATTCTTTACCTCAGGGTTGCTTTATCCCCCTGACAGCTTCTTACTACATCAGGATTGCTTCATCCTCCTGAAAAACATATTATTACATCAGGATTGCTCCATCCTCCTGAAAGCACATCATTACCTCAGGATTGCTTCATCCTCCTGACAGCTTTTCGTATCTCAGGATTGCTTTATCCTCCTGACAGCTACCATTGTACCTCCATATTTTGGACTGCTTCATCCTCCAAGACATGTATCTAAAGAATTTTTCTCCAAGTGGCATCTTTAAGCCCACTCAATCACATTCAACTAGCCATCTGTACCACTTTATGCACTGGTGAGTGCAAATTTTTGGGCTTTTGTGTTCAATCCCCTTCAACCTTCCAGGTCACGACTGGCAAACATACCAATCTAACCCCTCAGGTTTCAGAAAATTAAACAGGGGCAGCTGTTGCACCCCAAAATTTGCCCTCACAATACAAGACTTTGTGTTCTATGAAGGTTCACAAGGTTCACAAGTTCCACAATGCTTTCAAAACCTTTTATGAGGTTCATGAAGTCTACAAGTCACTTCTTGAAGGTTCACAAGGTTCACAAGCTTCTCAACATTTACAAGACCTTTCATGAGGTTCATGAAGTCTACAAGTTATTTCTTGAAGGTTCACAAGGTTCACAAGATTCACAATGTTTACATAACCTTTCATGAGGATCATGAGGTCTACAAAGTCACCTCATGAGGTTCACAAGGTTCACAAGATTCACAATACTTCCCATGAGTATCATAAGACATTTTATGATGGTTCACAAGGTTCACAAAGTTCACAATTGGTCAAGAGAGTTGACAATTCCCTCAGACAATGCACCTCCTAAGCAGTGCATCCAAAACTAGGGTTTTGACTTTAATCAGGCTAAATGGACTTCCAAGACTTCAAGTGAGCTTCATAGCATCTTATATGTGTTTGAGAACTCCCATGTCAAGTTTCAAGACTTTTCTCAGAAGTTTGCTCAGTCAGATGATCAGATAAGTCAAAATCAGTCAAAGTAGTTAAAAAGTCAAACTGAGGTCAACTGTGGTCAAACCAAAGTCAAACTTCATGATTTTTTGCCAACATCAAGTATATGAAGTAAAATTCATCATTTGATCAAGGGTTGATCATGATTCATCAAGGAGATTCCAGATCATCAAGAATCAGGAGTTTCTAAATTAGGGTTTCCTCAGTAAAAGTCAACTGAACTTTGACCAGCCATAACTTTCACATGCTTCATCACCAAGTCTCCACTCAAAGCTCATTTTGAAGGAAATTGAATTCTCTACAACTTTGATCTTGCAAGTCAATCCCAAAAATGCTTCATTTGGAAGATATAAGCTAAGACATTATAGGTCATTTCAAAAGTCAACAAAAAGTCAACAACTTCAAAAGAGCATAACTTGAGATTGGTAAATGATATGGACATGAAACCAATGGGGTTGTTTAGAGGACTCTTCAAGCTTTCCAAAATGTCCAAGAACACCCTCATACCTTTAAAATTGAGGGAGATATGCCCTTGCAAAGTTGGGAAATTTTGTGATGGTTTATGTTGAAAATGGAGGTTTAAAACCACTTCTTTCCAAATGGGCTGGCCAAATTGTGATCCAATCCATACCATATCATCATGCACGACCCAATTGATTAAAAATCAGAATTTTTATTATTTTATTTTTATTTATTTTGATTTAATTCATAAAAAATCATTTTAAATAAATATAAAATATGAAAATATATTATTTGATGAAGATTGAGCTTCTAGAATCTCATCAATACTGATTTGAATTGAAAGGGAAGGAAATCATGAGATTGGTACAAAAATAGCAAGCCTTCATGAACAAATATTTGAATTTTAAACCATGATCTTTTTCAATCTTCAAATATCAAAATCTCCACACAACAATTGAATTTTCTTAACCTAATTCATTCACATATAAGTACTGATCATAACCCTAGCACTGATGGACGAATTTGCTGCCTCTAAGTGTAAGTTCACAAATCAAAAAAACCATTCAAAACCTCCATTCGGATTTCTTCATACAAGAGGTTTCAAGGTAAAATAAAGGCATAGACATGTTCCTTGATCATCCATGAAGCAAAACCATCACTCATATGCATCCAAATCGTGCCCTAATGTCTAACCCGTGGCTCTGTTTATGCTTGAAAATATTTTTTCGATTCCATAGATTCATTGCTGGTTATTGAATTTTGCTTGCATATTTGTGTTTGTGATGTTATATAGGTTGTTTCTGGATCATTAAACTAAAGGTTCATGACCTGAATCCGAATTGGCCATTGTTAGGGTTTCACTCTTGAAATTAGGGTTTGATGATTCAATGAATTTAAACGAATTCTAAGAACATAGGAATGTTCTGTGAATCACAAGGATCATAAAACATTAACTAATTTAATGAATCGATGCTGTTTTGTGAGTGTTTGGATTTCGCAGGTTTGAAACCATGAAGAACTTGCAACAAATTTCGCAGGAAAAAAGGAAACAAATTTCGCAGGAAATTTGGAGAAGAAGAAGGTCTATGGCGCGCTTCTGAAAATTTGAAAATTTATTATAATATTTTATTATATTGTTTCCATGTTTAATCACCAAAGCATGTTTGGTCCAGTGGTAGGAGGAACGCGTGTGTGACCTGATGACATGAGTTCGAATCCTGCTCCCAGCCAATTTTGTTGATATTTTTCATTTAAACTGCGTTTTTAATATATTATTATTCGTAGTTGTTTAGTTAACAGATGGGCTCTTCCAGCCAGGCGGTTATGCGTGTTTGCTTGTGTTCAAAGGTCCTGGGTTCAACACCACCCCAGGCCTTTTTTGCTTCTTTATTTTTCTTGATTTTTTAGGCAAAGAACAAAACAAATTAAATCCTCTTCATTGTCACCTGCGCGTGTAGCAACCTGGTGGTACTTCTTGTTGCTGGCAAACAAGCTGACCTGGGTTCAAACCCCAGTCAGGTAAGTTTTTCACATTTTTTTCTTTTATTTGTTTTAAGTATTCTAATATTAAATTAAATATAATTTTATGTATATAAGTTTTTTCTAAATAATTAAAATAATAATGAAGCATGTTTAATATTTTCTAAATTCTAAAATATATGAATTTTCTGAAATTATTTTCTTTATCATATGTAAATATAATATATGCATGTTAATTAAATAATTTTATATCATTAAATTAAAAACTCTAAAAATATTTTTTTCTAAAAACAAAACCCTAATTTTGTGAAAACCTAATTTTATTTTCTAAACAATTTTTACTTTCTAGTTCTTTATATAATTATAATGTATATATTTATTTAATGTTAATTTTGTAAATATAATCTATTATTAATAATATGTAAATATATTTTATAATTATTTTCTTTTAATATATGTTTAGAAACAATTAAACTTATAATAATTTAATTTTTTATAATTATAAATAATTTAATAATTAGTACATAAATTAAAATGCCATAATTATTTAGTTGTTCATATTAAACTTTTGTTTATTATTTTAATGTTCTTATAATATTTTTTAATTCAATTTATTTTGATTTCTATTATTATTATTAACCATATTATTACTAACCTTTGCCTATTATAATTTTACTAACCTTTTATTTAATTTTTTATTATTACTAACCCTTATTATTGCTTATTTATTTATTTTTGCTTATTATTTATGTTTTGCTTTTATATTTATATTTTTGCTATTTATTATTCTTATAATTATTTTGTAATTGCTCCTTGGTGTAAATATTTAATTTAATTTGCTTGCTATGGTTAGTAATTTAGGGAGTGCAAAAACATGTATTCTATGTAAAATAAATTTAGGTCATTTTAATTAAAGATAAATAATATTGAACACTCACACACATAAGTCGATTTTTAATCGCCATCTCACATTTCTAAGGTTATCCCTCAATGTTGCCAACTAATAAGGTCAAGTGGGGTGTATAAAGCAAGTCCCTTAAAAGAAAAAATCATCAAGTCCCTAATGGTTGCCTTTAAAGATCAAGTCCCTTCGAATAATGATGATAGTCCCTCCTAAATGCTTAATACACCCCACAGTTGCCTTCATAAAAACAGATGTCCCTCACATGTCCCTTACATCCAAGGTAATGACTACCCACTCCTTAATAGTAGGGATAGTCTTACCAATTAAAGGATAAAGAACAAGAAAGACTTAAATTTTATGGTAGGTTTCTCTTATGTACTTGCTCACTTCATTCAAAACTTTTCAAACTTTCCACAATTTCAAACAAATTTTCAAAAAACAAGTTTTTACGCATCCGTACATGGATCATTATTAACTATTATGAAAATTTTTCTATTCACACACTACACTTTCAAAAACAATTCAAAAGTGAGCTAAGTAACTAAGAGCCCATGGATAACCATGGATGTAAAGGGTGCTAACACCTTCCCTTTACATAACCTACCCCCCGGACCCAAAAATATCTCTTAAGGTATTTCCTGTTCTTTTATACCCTTTCCTTTTGGATAAAATAAAAGTCGGTGGCGACTCTTGCTATCCGCAACATAACTAAAGTCAGTTCTCCCACCGTGTTACAGAACCCTATCTCCAATGGGTACGAGATAGGGCAATCAGTCTGAAGATGCCTTACCCTCGCCAGGATCCTATGACCTTCAAGAAACCCATTCTAATCTTTATGGACGACGCAGAAAAGCTGAAGATTGATTTGGAGAAAGAGCTTCGAGAGAAGAACACATGGAAGAATCGACATTAGATCATCAGTAGTGAGAATGAAGAACTTAGAAGACAGCTAAAGACGAAGGAAGAAGAAGAGCTCTCCAACAAGAAGAGGAAAACACAAGAGGATTTATTTTCCTCCAGCACTCAAGGGGACACTTCTTGGAAGTCGATCGTGGATCAACTTATGCTTGAAAGGGCTCAGATGAAGGCACAAATCGAGAAGCTCAACTTGAGGCTTTTAGGAGAATCTCCTTAGGACTTTGTCTTTGTCTTTATTAAGCTTTGTTTGGGATTTTTGAAGATGTACTCAAGACTTTGTATCACTTTTTGAATTTAATGAAATCATGTCCTTTTGATCATTATGTGTTCCTTGGTATTTGCAAATTGTTTCTTAAGTTCCTTGAATAAATTTAATTTTTCGCATAGCACTCATACATTTGGCATTTCATTTGCATTTTTTCATATAAAACTCATTCCCGTCATCTGCTCTCAATTCAGCTTTCACACTGAGGCTCTCACGCAAATACTACACTCGAGCTCAAGCCAGAAAGAGGATGGCTGAAAGAGACCTAGAGATGGACAGAGTTAACGAGGAGCTTACTGATATTCGTGGAAATATGGGTCAGATGATGGAAATGTTGCAGGTCATTCGAGCGAAGATGGATACCCAACAGACTGTGGTGTCAGAAATTGTCACTGCAACGACTGAGCCTACGTCATCAGTCACTACCCCTGTGACCTGGCCTCCTTTTGGGCTTCCTCATGGATTCGTCCCTCCTCCTCAAGGTTTTGCTTCTCAAAGTTTTATTCCTTCTTCCCAAGGACTTGCTGCTCAGGGTTTCTTCCCTTCTTCCCAAGGTTTTGCTTCTCAAAGTTTTATTCCTTCTTCCCAAGGACTTGCTGTAAACACCCCAAATTTGCCCTCACCCATTCACACCATGGCTTGTGATCATTTCATATGCATAAACACAATCATATCATCTCATGTCTCATTTTGATTCACTGCATAGATTCAAGGTCATCTGCACCTAGGGTTTGTGATCTGAGCAATCCAAGAGCCTCTTGAGCCACTCCAAGGGCCATCAATCACTTCAAAGTGGTCCATGTGTGTTCTTATATCATATCATATCCTCTCAAAGTCAAGAATGCCAAAGAATCACAAGAACTGGGATTGGTATGGATGCAGAGCCAGGCTTGACTGCACAGATGACCTAAAATTAGGGTTTTGGTTTCAGAGGCCATAACTCCAATTTTTTGGGTCATTCTTGTTTCTATTGGTCTCTATATGGTATAGGGAGTATGCATATAAATTTTCATGAAGAAATTCCATGGGGAAGTCATCTGATCAAGGGTTGACTTTTCAGACAAGTCAGTGCAAAATCAGGGCATCTGAGGCCCCCAATGACCCAACCAAGGGGTGATCTTCATCATTTTGAGTGTGTATGATCTTTATTTGATCATGGAAGAAGTTAGAAGTTCACAAAATTCAAGAATTATAAGTTTTTGCAAAGTTGACGTTTTAGGGCATGGTTGACTTTTATGCCACTCATCTATACACCACTCATACTACTCATGTTACACTTATACAGATACTCGTCCGTATCTTGTATGTACCACTTATATATCCCCACAGATTCGACATTGGTCCATGTTCTTTGTTAACCAGTTGGTACTCGTCCGTACCATCATCTCAGAATATGCGTCAAGTGTTTGTTTCTACATGATACTCATCCGTATCATAGTCTTAAGGATGCTCGTCCGCATCTTTAATCCATACACCGTGTCAAACACTTATGTCCTCTTGAATATAGATACTCGTCTGTGTCTATTATTCCCCAGAAGAGTCCCTTCAGATTCAACACTCGTCCGTGTTCTTTGTTAACCCGTTGATACTCGTCCGTATCATCATCTCTGAACATGTGTCAGTATTTGTTTCTACCCGATACTCGTCCGTATCACAATCTTAAGGATGCTCGTCCGCATCTTTAATCTATACACAACATCTAAACACTTATACTTTCTTTTCTTGGTTGTAAACACTCGTCCGTGTTTACCATATCCCCAGTAGATCGCCAAGTAAGCAAATCTTCCTTTTTTACCTGACACTCGTCCTGTGTTATGACAAACCTTGAGAGCAGCCGTACCCTGCTAGGTGGTCGTCCTCCACCTCTTGATGGTCGTCCTCCATCATGCTCATCCGATGGCCGTCCCCATCGTTGATTTTTGGCAGCCGTCCCCTGCTAGGTGGTCGTCCTCCACCTCTTGATGATCGTCCTTCATCATTTTATCCAATGGCCGTCCCCATTGTTGATTTTTGGTTATCTGACATCCGTCCTATGTCATGAGAAGCCTCGAGAGCAGCCGTCCCCTGCTAGGTGGTCGTCCTCCACCTCTTGATGGTCGTCCTCCGTCATGCTCGTCCGATGGCCATCCCCATCGTTGACCTTTTATCCGGCATTCGTCCTGTGTCGCGATATTTTCGGCAGCCGTACCCTGCCTGGTGGTTGTCCTCCACCTTAGATGACTGTCCCTCATCTTATCCTCAACAGAGCAGCCGTCCCCTGCTAGGTGATCGTCCTTCACCTTTGATGACCGTACCTCATCATCTGTTTATTTCATTTATTCTTTAACCCGATGGCCGTCCCCGTCGTGGTCCCTTTTCTTTTTAGCCCGATGGCCGTCCCCATCGTTGGTTACTTTGCTTTATGAACTTGGTGGCCGTCCCCGTCATGTTTCATTAATTCCCAGAGAATCTTACAACTTTATCTTGATGGTCGTCCCCATCATGATATCTTATTTTTCCAGCTAGTCGGCCGTCCCCGTCTTGGCTTTACCTTTTATCTCCAGCATGTTGGCCGTCCCCGTCATTGTTTTGTTTCCCACACCTTCCCCGGCGTGTCGGCCGTCCCCGTCATTGCTATTTACCCAGCAGTCGTCCTCTGCTCGACGGTCGTCCTCCGTCGCCCACACTTTACAATATACTTCATTTTCCTTTTACAATCTATATCCCTTTTCTTCTTCATTCTGTGAGTGCAAATTTTGGACTGTCTTTGGTATTCAACCACAAGTTATCTTGTTTGCCTGTTAAGCCGTCTCTTACAACCTGCACAGCTAACTCATGTTTGAATAGGGGCAGCTGTAAACACCCCAAATTTGCCCTCACCCATTCACACCATGGCTTGTGATCATTTCATATGCATAAACACAATCATATCATCTCATGTCTCATTTTGATTCACTGCATAGATTCAAGGTCATCTGCACCTAGGGTTTGTGATCTGAGCAATCCAAGAGCCTCTTGAGCCACTCCAAGGGCCATCAATCACTTCAAAGTGGTCCATGTGTGTTCTTATATCATATCATATCCTCTCAAAGTCAAGAATGCCAAAGAATCACAAGAATTGGGATTGGTATGGATGCAGAGCCAGGCTTGACTGCACAGATGACCTAAAATTAGGGTTTTGGTTTCAGAGGCCATAACTCCAATTTTTTTGGTCATTCTTGTTTCTATTGGTCTCTATATGGTATAGGGAGTATGCATATCAATTTTCATGAAGAAATTCCATGGGGAAGTCATCTGATCAAGGGTTGACTTTTCAGACAAGTCAGTGCAAAATCAGGGCATCTGAGGCCCCCAATGACCCAACCAAGGGGTGATCTTCATCATTTTGAGTGTGTATGATCTTTATTTGATCATGGAAGAAGTTAGAAGTTCACAAAATTCAAGAATTATAAGTTTTTGCAAAGTTGACGTTTTAGGGCATGGTTGACTTTTAAAGAATATGTCATTTTATGCCACTTTTCAAGCCTTGCTTTTTGATCCAAAAATGCTCCAAATGAAAAAACTTTGGTCATGAAAGTTGTAGATTAGATCTTTCCCTTTTCAAAAAGTACAAGAACATGATCTAATTCTTCTTGGATCAAAAGTTATGATGTGTCAAAGTTGGCAAAAATCACTAATTTTCAAGATATGCCTCAAATGAGAAACTTGCAAAAACTTTGTACCAAGGCATTTGTGACTTCTAGTTCATATCAAACCAATGTGCAAGCATCATACAAGTTCTAAAAATCAGATTTTAACCAAAAGATCACATGTTCATGGTTGGCAAAGCAAGAGATTTTCATGAAGTTTCAAAAGTGATCAAGTTGCAAAATCATCATAACACTTCCATCCACTTGATGTCTTGGATGCTGAACCAGCCATAGCCTCTCCCCTCACCATGCTGCACCAGCCCACACCTTTGTACTAGCCTAGAACACAACCCATGCCTCTCTTACATAAAGGTTGACAATTTTCAAAAGTGAACTTACCTATCACAGCAGGCCAGGTCACATCATCTGACCAATGAGATTATTTTATGCAAGCCAAATGCTAGCCATTTCACATATCAAGCAAGGCTGAAACACACAAGAACATACCATTCACAAAAACACTCCCTTAAGCATTTCTCTTCGAATTCCTCTACACAGCTCACAAACACAAAAACCAAGTCCATTGATCAAATCACCATGCTTCACTGAGCCAAAACCAGCAAGACTCAGGCCTGAACTAAGCATGAACTGAGCTTCACCATTTTTCATCCTCAAAGCCAGAACTTTCGAATCTCACTTTCTAGCCATCAAACACCCCATTTCTCTTCACCAACAAGTCAAGCACACCCAAAGGAGCAAGAATCCATCATTGGAGTAGCCTGAAACCTCACCATTCCTGACTGTGAAACCTGCTGCACCAGAACTTTCCTCTTCAAACCAGCCATCCACAAGAACTTTGAAGCTTCTCTTTGAGTTCAAGGGAATCAAAGGAGTTCATTTGCACGCAAAAGAGGCTCTGGAAGCTCAGTTTTGAAGCTTTCCAGCTCAGGTATGACCATGGATTCTTTTTCCTCAGAGCTTACATTTTAAGTTATAAATTGATTGCTCATGTCTTGCTGGTCATGGGGATGTTCTTAGAATCAAAAATAGATGAGAAATAAGTTTGTATGGTCACTCTGAATTTTCGCCCGTGAAATTTGTTCCTTGCGATTTGCTTGATTCTTGATGTTTAAATGATGTTTGAGAGTGGATTCGTGTCCTAGGATGTTAGAGGATCACTTGGCTGTGTTTAATTTGATGTTTAGAAGCCTAAATCAGGATCTAGGGTTTTGTTATCACCGGAGAAGATGACCGGAGCTCCCCTCCGGTCACCTGAATTTGTTTAACCCTAATCCTGTAATTAATTGAGGTTTAAATCTTGAGCGTCGGATCAGCTGACTTTATTGACTTCCCGCGTGCATGAATGGCCCAGATCTGTTCATTTGCCCTAATCCCTTTTAGTTAGTTTAATTAATCATAATTAAATTAATTTAATCAGATGCAATCCTGGCCCTTTAAAAACGCGCGCGGTCAACCATTTCAAACCCAGGATCCATCCCAGCCCTCCATTCAGTTGACTTTTCTATTTTCTTTGTTTTAATTCATTTTATTTCATTTGTTTTTCCATAATTTATTTAAAATAGTAAAAATTGTTTAAAAATTATGAAACTTTTTGTCAAGAGTTTCATTAATTTTTAAAACACAAAAATATTTTTATTTTCATTTTTAGCATTTAAAAAGTATTTTAAAATATTTAAAAGTTTATTTTTAATTGATTAATGAGAATTAATTTATTAAATATACTTTTAGGTATTTAAAAATCACCAAAAAATTCATGAAATGTTCTAAGACATTTAGAAACATTGTCCAACCTTCAAACCAAATTTATTTTTTGATCTTGATGCATTTTAAGAATTTCTCATTGAATTAAAATCATTTTTGTGCATTATTTGAATCCAAAGTTCCAAAAATCATTTCTGCCTATCCATGAAGATTTGGACCTTGATTCTTTTTGCATTGCATTGTGTTTAGCATGTAGTTTGTGAGATTAAATGGTCATGATTTGATCTTTCATTTTCCATTTGTTTAGTAATTTTCTTGTTTAGAAACCCTAAAACCCTAGAAATCTTAAGAAAATCATAACTTGAATTTGGTTAAGAGTTGAAACCTCTCCTTTGGGCATTGGTTTAGTATAGGATTAGGGGTCCTTTGTGTGGCATTTTCAATTTTTTATCTTAGGGTTTGCTTCTGATTTTGGTTTTTGTTTGATGTATAGTTCAGAAACCCTAATTTGGGCTTCCATATGCATCCATCTTGCATTCTCTTGCATAACATGACTTGACATGACATTTCAAGCATCCATTTGATTCATTTGACATCATAAGACATATTGAAAGCATATTTGATCATTGCATCATGAATTTTCCATGTTGTATGCCATGTGCACTTCATAACTTTTCATGTATGTCCATGCTTCTTAACTTGCTTCATTGGCGTTCATGAACTTGTATGATCATTTCCTTGTGCTGCCTCATGTTTGTAGCATCACATAGCATCATTAGCATCATGATTGTGCTTCTGGTTTTGTTTCTCATCATGTCATCTCATCCCATTTTGCATTGCATTGCATTCCTTTTCTAACCTTTCAGGTGGTAAGTGACTTTGAGAAGTGAATTTGCCTTCACTTCTCACAACTTTTCTTTTCACCTCTCTTGCATCCATGCTGCATTTTTATATGTGTTTGGATTTGAGCTTGCTCACTCCTCTTCTTCCCACTTTCTTTCTTTAAGTGACTTGACTTCTTGAATGAAGCAAGTTGCTTTGCTTCTCTTGATCCTTTCATCTGCTTCCTGGTGGTTCCATTGAAGATCTCTCTTGAAAACCTCACAAACCTTAGGAACAACCAAGCATGACAATGATTAGGGTTTTGATTAGTCTCCCCTCTTAGTTTTACCTTTGTGTCTCTCTTGAGTCTTCTCTTCCCATCTCATAATCAGGGACTAAACCCTAAAGGCTTTAAGGCTTTGTGATTAAGCTTATGCCTGCATCCTTCTATTAGGATGGAGTGTATAACTTTAATCCTAAGTGTTAAACCCTTAATGTGTTTAAATCTCTTAATCAATCCACTTAATAATCATCAAGACATCACACTTGTAACTTGGGCCTTGCATTAGGGTTCTAATTCTTCCTTAATTGGTTAAGAAGGACTAACCCTAGTGTTAATGGACAAGTCCCCCTCAAGTTGTCTTACAAATCATAAAACTCACTTCATCATCATATCATTAAGTAAAATCCACTTAATAAAAGCTTTGTTTTGTCATGAAGTTAATCCCTAATCATGGATTAAGTTGAGGAGCTTTCCTCAGCTTAAGCATTCTCATCTATTATCCTTCTATTAGGATGGTGTAATGAGTCTGTTTGGTCCCTGATTATGGCTTAACCTCATTACTTAACATTAAACAAAAACACCAAAAACATCTAAATAATCACAAGTAGGTTAATAATCTTAATCCTACACCAAAGGTGATTAAGTGTGAGAATCTGACTTCACACTTAAGGTATTCTCATTACCCCTAATCAGAGGGAAGATGTGATGAGCTTACTAACCCATTGGTTTAGGCTTAAGCTCATTAACTTATGACAAACTTCAAAAGCAATAAAAGACTGAAAACTCCAAAAACAAACAATAATCGTCTCCTTCGGGATTCTTTTCTCATCATCTTCACTCACAAACGAGAACTTGCTTCTTCCGTCTAATGCAAGACAGTTTGCATCTGTGCCAGACAGATCACACACTTGAGCATTGACAAGTAAGCAGTTCACAAGTCAATTCATCTTTCAGTCTCTTTGGGTCGAACTACGGTGTTCTGACTTCCTCATTGCACGAGAGGATACGTAGGCATAACTTAACAGTTATCGAACAAAAGTCTCTGTATATTCCCCCTCTTTCCAGCATCTTTCTTTTAGCCTCATTATCATGAGCATTTCATTCTCATTCTTACACTGACACATCATTTACACACTTCACTTCTTTTACACTGACACCTGTACATCCTTTTCCAGCTATTTTATACACAAATTGCACTGACACTACCCCTTTAAAACACAAATCTTTTAAGCGTGGATCCCGTCGAGTACGACGGACAATCTGGGTGCTAATACCTTCCCAGGTTGTAACCAACCCCCTTTCTCAGTCTCTCTGGTTCGCAACCGTCTTATCCATTTCTTTCTAGGTCTATGCAGCATTGCCTTTCCTCCGGGATAAAAATGCCTAGCTGGCGACTCTTTTCTTCTCCAGTGAGTTCACTGTTGTGTGTTCTCATTGTCCCTCTCGCCGACCGTTCGCGTCTGTACCTTTATTTGGGCCATTCCCCACTTATCGGGAGCGACACTTGCTGCTCAGGATTTCTTTCCTCCTTCCCAAGGCTTAGCTTCTCAAAGTTTTGCACCTCCTTCTCAGGGTATGGCATTTCCTTCCCGAGGTTTTGTGCCTCCTCCTCAAGGATTTGCTGCTCAACAGACTATTCCGGTGACTAATGAAGAGAACCATGCAGTTGCTAATTTTACACCAGACATTGTGCACACCCGTGCCCAACCATACTTTAATGACCCTCAGGTGTATGACGCGCCAGATATGTCTGAAAACGGAGATGAGAAACATGAGAAGATGCAAGAGAATTTTGATACCCTTGAAAAGTTAAGAGCAATTGAAGGTGACCAGATCTTTGGGGCTGCTGCTAGAGAGATGTGTCTGGTGTCTGGATTGGTAATACCTCCAAAGTTCAAGATACCCACTTTTGATATGTATGAGGGCGCAACTTGTCCTAAGAACCATCTCTTGATGTACTATCGAAGAATGGCTGCGCAGGTGGACAATGATAAATTAATGATCCACTGCTTCCAGGACAGTCTGAAGGGAATCTCCTCCAAATGGTATCTAACGCTAGACCAGTCGAAGATTCGCAGTTTCTAAGACTTGGCATATGCTTTCATCCAGCAGTACAAATACAATATGGACCTTGCTCCCGATAGGAGGCAACTGTTGAGTATGTCACAAAAAGATTCTGAATCATTTAAAGAATATGCTCAGAGGTGGAGAGGGACCACTTCTCAGGTAGAGCCCCCATTGACTGAAAGAGAATTAGCTGACTGGTTTGTTGACACTGTGCGACCAGAATTCTATGAGAGAATGGTGGGGAGCATAACCGCTAGCTTCTCTGACCTTGTAGCCGTGGGAATCAAAGTTGAACTTGGACTAAAAAGTGGAAAGATGAGTGGTGCATCTGGTAGTTCCAATACTGGCAGTGGAAATAATGTCAAGAAATTTACCAGTAATTTCCACAAGAAGAAAGAGGGTGAGACGAATGCAATAATGACAAGTCAAAGAAGAAATCCGCTTTGGCAGCGACCTCCACCTATGGCTCAACAGCAGTATGCTCATCCACCACAGTATGCCCAACATCCTTATGTAGCGGCGATTCAACCGTCATTTAATCCACAAGTCCCTATGTATCGGCCAACTCAAGCAGTACCGATGTATCAGCAAGCGGCTCCAGTGGTTCCACCTTATCAGCCAATGCTCAACAATCCAGGCTATCAACAAGCGCCCAATGCTTCAGCCTACCAGCAGAGGACTCCAGCTCCTCATCCGAATCCCAACTTTCAGAATAGAAGACCAGGAGGAAGGCCTCTTAATCCTCGAATCCCTATGACCTATACTGAATTGTATCCTTCACTGCTGAAAAAAGGTTTGGTTACTCCAAGGCCTTTGGGTCCTCCACCAAATCCGCTCCCACCAAATTACAACTCAAATGCCCACTGTTTATTCCATGAAGGTGCCCCAGGGCACGATTTGGAGGGTTGTTATGCTTTAAAGTACATAGTGAAAGATTTGATGGAAAAGAACATTCTGTCATTTGGGAATACTGGTCCGAATGTCAAAGATAATCCTTTACCCAAGCATGGGTCCATAAATGCCATTGTTGACGAGTCTGACGAAGGTTTGATTTTCAACGCCACAGAGATCAAGACCCCGCTTAGAGACTTCCATGCGAAGTTAGTAGAAGTGGGTATGTTGAAGAACTGTCATAAGAATTGTGAAGCTTGTGCAAATAACCCAAAGGGATGTGAATTGGTCTTAAAGGACGTTCAAAATTTGATTAATCTGGGTGTTTTACAAGTAAGCGGTCGTGTGAAGAAGAATGAAGTGGCAATGATTGAACCCATTTTCAACTTGCCTGAATCTGATTCTACCTTGGTACCAGTGTTCAACCTGCCTGAGTCCTCAAGAGTTCAACCCATATTTAACATGCCAGAGCCTGTGATACCCATTTTCAATATACCTGAGCCAAGATTTGAACAAAGGAGTAACCATTTCCTTTATGAAGACACTAAAGCAGTTCCATGGAAGTATGATACAGGGAAAGTTCATCAGAAGATTGATAAAGCTAGTCAGAAGGAAGGTTCAAAAGTGGCAAGTGCTGACATAGCGGGTGCAGGTCGTTTAACTCGCAGTGTTCGTGTTTATACTCAGCAAGCCAATACGGCTCCGCCTAAAGAAGTCATTCCAGCTGTTGTCAACCAGGATAAAGGGGTAGTCTTGGGAGAAGAGGATGCAAAATTTCTCAGAATCATTAAGAAGAGTGATTATAAGGTTATTGATCAGCTACATCAAACACCTTCCAAAATATCTATCCTATCACTTCTTATGCATTCACCGGCCCATCGGAGTGCTCTCCAGAAATTACTAGCCCAAGCCCATGTTACACATGATATAACTGTGAATCAGTTTGATGGAGTCATTGCCAATATCACTGCATGTAACAATCTCAGCTTCAGTATGGAGGATCTTCCAAAAGATGGCTTGGACCATAACCGTGCTCTCCACATATCTGTAAAGTGTCAATAGGATACTTTAGCAAGAGTTCTTGTGGATACAGGATCTTCATTGAATGTTTTGCCGAAAAGAACGCTTGCCAAGTTATCTTATCAAGGGGCAGAGATGATGCCCAGTGCACTGATTGTGAAAGCTTTTGATGGGTCAAGGAGGACTGTTATTGGAGAAATAGACTTACCGATCTTGATTGGGCCACAGGTGTTCAAAATCACTTTCCAGGTTATGGACATTAACCCCAATTACAGTTGCTTGCTCGGAAGACCTTGGATCCATGCCGCTGGGGCAGTCACTTCTACCTTACATCAGAAGATGAAGTTTGTGGTCGATAATAAGCTGGTAACCGTGTCTGGGGAAGAAGACCTCATGGTTAGCAACCTTTCATCCTTTAGCTATATTGAGGCTGATGAAGATGCTTTGGAAACTTCTTTCCAAGCTCTTGAGATAGCCAATGCTGTCCTTTTGGAAGTAGAAGAACCAAAAGGGAAGGGTATCCCATCTTTTGCATCGCTGAAGAGTACCATTTCCACCATTGAAGAAAGAAGCTATGAAGGTTGGGGTGATGTCATTGAAGTCAAACAGAAGCTAGATCGTTGCGGGTTGGGTTACAAACCAACTCATGTGAAGGAAGAAGCGTCAACCTCCGTCAAAGGACGTCCAAAGACCATTCAAGAGGTGTTTTCCAGCGTCGGCTATCAGATCAATGCAATTAGTGGGGATAATGAAGATGAAGATGTGAATAATTTGGTGTATCAGTGTGAAGAAGCCTTGGGCAATTGGGAGGCAGTCGAGATCCCAGAGTTTTTTCCATTGTCAAAGTAATTTATTGTTTTTTAAATGTTTTCAAAGTTCCCTAGCTCTGCCCAAGGCTATGGGAGTATTTTGTAGGGCCCCTTCTCATTTTTAAAGTTATTATCAATGAAGGCATTTTGTTAAACTCTTATTTTGATCATTTAATGTTTTTTCTTTCTCTCTCTCTCTCTCTCTTTTCACTTTTAAAAAGAAAATGGCAATCTTTCAAAACCAATAAAAAGCTTTTTCTCTTGCATTTCTCTATTTTCCACTTTTAATAAAATCAAATCATTCTCATATGCAGAATAAACGAAAACCCTGTTGAATCCAATGACTCTACATTATCTCCTAACTTTGATTCGCCCATCTACCAAGCGGAAGATGAAAGTGAGGAAGATTGTGACATTCCCGAAGAACTGGCAAGATTAGTTGAGTATGAGCACACAGATCTTCAGCCACCTAAGGAGCAGGTAGAGACCATCAATCTTGGCACTGATGAAGACAAGAAGGAAGTCAAGATTGGTACAACACTTGGGGCAGACATCAGAGAAAGATTGGTCAAGCTTCTCAGAGAGTATGTAGATGTGTTTGCATGGTCATATCAGGATATGTCCTCCTGTAAAGCAAAAGCTCTGAAGAACAAGACCAGACATGGCTCTGAAGATTCGAGAAGAGGTCAAAAGTCAGTTTGATGCGGGATTCCTCGCAGTTGCAAAGTACCCTGAGTGGGTAGCTAATATTGTGCCAGTCCCTAAAAAGGATGGCAAAGTCAGAATGTGTGTGGACTACAGAGATTTGAACAAAGCCAGTCCCAAGGACGATTTCCCTCTTCCGCACATTGATACTTTAGTTGACAACACTGCTAAATTTGTTGTTTTCTCCTTCATGGATGGGTTTTCAGGATACAACCAGATCAAAATGGATCCTGATGATATGGAAAAGACTACATTCATCACACCATGGGGCACTTATTGTTACAAAGTTATGCCATTTGGTCTTAGAAATGCAGGAGCCACTTATCAAAGGGCAATGGTCACCCTTTTCCATGATATGATGCATAAAGAAATAGAAGTTTATGTGGATGATATGATTGCCAAATCACAGAGTGAGGAAGATCATTTGAATCATCTCCTGAAGTTATTTGAGCGCCTCAGAAAGTTCCAACTGCGTCTGAATCCGGCTAAGTGTACTTTTGGTGTCCGATCAGGAAAGTTACTTGGTTTTATTGTTAGTCAGCAAGGAATTGAAGTAGATCCAGATAAGGTCAGAGCAATTCAAGAGATGCCAGCTCCAAAAACAGAAAAGCAAGTCAGAGGTTTCCTTGGAAGATTGAACTACATCTCCAGATTTATCTCCAACATGACTGCTACTTGTGAGCCTTTATTTAAGTTACTCCAGAAGAATCAAGCAATTGAGTGGAGTCCTGATTGTCAGCTGGCTTTCGAGAAGATTAAGGTTTATCTACAGGAACCCCCTATCTTGATCCCACCTACTCCAGGGAAGCCTCTTTTCATGTATCTGACTGTGCTCGAGGGATCTATGGGTTGCGTATTAGGCCAACAGGATGAAACCGGTCGTAAGGAGCACGCTATTTATTACTTAAGCAAGAAGTTCACAGATTGCGAAAGCAGATATTCACTCTTAGAGAAGACTTGTTGTGCCTTGGCATGGGCTGCTAGACGCCTCAGGCAGTACATGATTTGTCACACTACTTTGTTGATCTCGAAAATGGATCCAATAAAGTACATCTTTGAGAAGCCTGCCTTAACTGGAAGACTCGCCCGTTGGCACATGTTGTTATCCGAATATGATATCCAGTATGTAACCCAGAAGTCTATTAAGGGCAGTGTTTTATCTGAATACCTTGCTGATCATCCTGTCGAAGATTATGAACCTTTGAAATTCGATTTCCCGGACGAGGACATTATGTTGATAAAAGACTGTGAAGTTCCAGGTCCAGATGAAGGTCCCGAGCCAGGTTCTCGTTGGAAGATGATGTTTGATGGTTCCTCTAACTACATGGGGCATGGTGTAGGAGTTGTTTTGATGAATCCTGATGGTGGTTATACTCCTTTCACAGCCAGATTATGTTTCGAATGTACAAACAACATCGCAGAGTATGAAGCATGCGTTTTGGGTATCGAAGCTGCAATTGATACCAGAATCAAGATCCTTGACGTATATGGAGACTCAGCTTTGGTAATATACCAAGTCAAAGGTGAATGGGAGACCCGTGATGAGAAGTTGATCCCTTATCGGGCCCATATTGTGGAGTTAATTAAATACTTTGACGAAGTCACTTTCCATCATGTTCCAAGGGCAGAAAATCAAATTGCAGATGCCTTGGCAATGTTGGCCTCTATGTTTCAAGTCAGATTTCTTACTGAAGCTCCACTCATTACAATCGAGCGAAGAACTGCACCAGCCTACTGTCTACTGGTCGAGGAGGAAACTGATGAGAAACCATGGTTCTACGACATCAAGAACTATTTGCAAAATCAGGAGTACCCAGCGGATGCAACAACTCTAGACAAGAAGACGTTAAGAAGATTGGCGTCCAAGTTTTTCCTCAGCAACAATGTGCTTTACAAGAGAAATCATGATATGGTTCTGCTCAGATGTGTGGACAAGCGCGAAGCAGACTTATTGATTAGGGAAATCCATGAAGGATCATTTGGAACACATGCCAATGGACATGCCATGTCCAGAAAGATTTTGAGAGCTGAATACTTCTGGTTGACCATGGAATCAGATTGTTTCAAGTATACCAGGAAGTGTCATAAATGCCAGATTTATGCCGACAAGGTGCACGTACCTCCAACACTTTTGAATGTTCTGTCATCGCCTTGGCCTTTCTCAATGTGGGGCATTGACATGATAGGGGCAATTGAGCCTAAAGCTTCCAATGGTCATCGGTTTATCTTGGTCGCAATCGATTACTTCACCAAATGGGTAGAAGCAGCTTCTTACGCCAATGTGACAAAGCAAGTGGTTGCCCGTTTCATCAAGAACCAAATTATATGCCGTTATGGAATCCCAAGCCGAATCATCACAGATAATGGGACCAATTTGAACAACAAAACAATGAAAGAGCTGTGTGAGACATTCAAGATTGAACATCATAACTCTTCTCCGTATCGTCCGAAGATGAATGGAGCTGTTGAAGTTGCAAACAAGAACATCAAAAAGATTCTGCAGAAGATAGTAAAAACTTACAAAGATTGGCACGAGATGTTACCATATGCTTTACACAGATATAGAACATCAGTTCGCACTTCAACAGGGGCAACCCCTTTCTCTCTGGTGTATGGGATGGATGCAGTTCTCCCTATTGAAGTAGAGATACCATCTTTAAGAATCTTGATGGAAACCAAACTGGAGGAAGCTGAGTGGGTCCAGAACAGGTTTGACCAACTGAACCTCATTGATGAGAAGATAATGACCGCCATGTGCCATGGCCAGATGTACCAGAAGCGCATCAAGAGAGCATTTGACAAGAAAGTCCGTCTCCGAGAATTCAAAGAAGGAGATCTTGTACTCAAGAAAATCTTGCCAGTCCACAAAGACATGCATGGAAAATGGAGTCTTAACTATGAAGGCCCATATGTTGTGAAGGTGGCATTCTCCGGAGGTTCCTTAATCCTTACAACTATGGATGGTGAACAGCTGAAGCACCCGGTGAATTCTGATGCAGTCAAAAAATATTATGCCTAAATAAAACCCGATAGGTCGAAAACCAGAAATGGCGACCTAGGCAAAAAATGGGTATCCCGGTGGATCAAAACCTATGAAGGAGATCCAGGCAAAAGTTAGGGATAAAAATGAAAAAATAAGAGCTCGCTAAGTTGAAAACCCAAAAGGGCGACTTAGGCAAAAAAGAGCGTCTCGGTGGATTGAAAACCCGAAAGGGCGATCCAGGAAAAAGTTAGGGACAAAGGCATTTGACTGTGTCAGATGGTGTTTACCATTACTGAAGAATCATAATGGAAGATCAATCCATTTGCTCTTGTCAGAAGCAAGGTGTCGGGCAGTCTTAGTTATTAGGGATTGTGGTGGTCGTTGGATTCAATGTAGACCTTTCCCCATTGCCATTTTCAAATTGTAATTTCCCATGGAGTTTTTGCCATTGGCAAGCTACCATTCTTGAATAAAATACAAACTTTGCCTATGAATTTTGTTGTTCAGCCTCTTATTTTCTTTTGTTATGCAAAATGCCATCACTTGATTACAATTTAACTCTGAAAATGACAAGTTTTTAAAGAAATGTTTTTGAAAACATGCTGGAAAAAAACTTTCAAGTTTCTTTGACTTTGGAAAAATTGGAAAAAAACCTTCTGCTTCCCCAAGAAGTCCTGGCTTGCAACAACACTTTTATACTATTATTACAGAAATTCCCATAGAAGTTCAAAATCGACAACACTCTTGGATGTATCCTTGGACCAAGCATGATTTCCGAGTCCGAAGACATCTCCTCAGTGTTTTTCATATTGCTCATCTAAGTATTGGTGTTGAGAGCCTACTCCCTATTTGAGTCTTGTCAACTCTTTGTCTCTTTAGAGTCAACATTTGCATATCATGATCATTCTCATCATGCTCAATCATGCGCATTTGACATTAGCATTTGTCTTTCCCCAGTTGTCGTCTGTCTATTTCCAAGTCCATATATCATTAGTGCTCAATTTGAAAATTAATTGTTGATTGGTACCCGAGGTTTGGTTTACCAATGTTTTTGTCCCCGGTAATTGCTGGTGTTCCCCGTGGAATTCTAATTGTGGTTGGCATTTGTCTTTATGACCACCAATATCTCCTTGAAGTCCAATTGTCATTAGCACAAATCTTTTAAGCAGGTCGTGAAACATGTTTGCTTAAAATCCAAGTCCATTTGATTTTGGCACATACTTGTACCTTTCTCCTGATGGTTCCGGAAGGAATTTCCAGAGGTTGGATGTTTTATCTTATTTGAAAACTCCAATATATTTTGTTGTTACTTTTTCGTGTTAGCCGGTCGCTTAGAGCCGTTGATCTATCTTTGGGTGATTTGCATTCTATCCCCAATGTTAGTTGGTCGCATAGAGCCACTACTAAATCAATGTGATTTCTTTCTTTATCCTCAGTGTTAGCAGTTACATTTGAACCTGCTAATTTACCATTTCGAATACTTTGACTACTTTGTCTTTATCATTCTTAGTGTCAACCGGTTTTTCTAACCTGTTGTGCATTCACTTTGAGTGTATCTTGGCTTCTATTCTTAGTGTCAATAGGTCTCGAACCTATTGCGTTTCCACTTTGAATTTTTTTGTTGTTATTCATGGTGTCAGTTGGTCGCATCGAGCCGCTGCGCATTCACTTTGAATATTGTGTCGTTTCTGTTCTTAGTGTCAGTTGGTTTATCGAGCCGTTGCGCATTCACTTTGAATATTATGTTTATCATTTCCAGTGACAGTTGGTCGCATAGAGCCGTTGCACATTCCCTTTGAATGTTTAGTTTGTTGTATTCTTAGTGACAGTTGGTCGCGTCGAGCCGCTGCGCATTCACTTTGAATTTTGTGTCATTTCTATTCTTAGTGTCAGTTGGTCGCATCGAGCCGCTACGCATTCACTTTGAATTTTGTGTCGTTTCTATTTTTCAGTGACGGTTGGTCGCATCGAGCCGCTGCGCATTCACTTCGAATATTTTTGTTGTTATCCATGGTGACAGTTGGTCGCATAGAGCCGTTGCACATTCACCTTGAATGATTATTTTGTTGTATTCTTAGTGTCAGTTGGTCACATCGAGCCGCTGCGCATTCACTTCGAATATTTTTGTTGTTATCCATGGTGACAGTTGGTCGCATAGAGCCGCTGCACATTCACTTTGAATGTTTATTTTGTTGTATTCTTAGTGTCAGTTGGTCGCATCGAGCCGCTGCGCATTCACTTTGAATATTACGTTTATCATTTCCAGTGACAGTTGGTCGCATAGAGCCGCTGCACATTCACTTTGAATGTTTATTTTGTTGTATTCTTAGTGTCAGTTGGTCGCATTGAGCCGCTGCGCATTCACTTTGAATATTATGTTTATCATTTCCAGTGACAGTTGGTCGCATAGAGCCGCTGCACATTCACTTTGAATGTTTATTTTGGTGTATTCTTAGTGTCAGTTGGTCGCATCGAGCCGCTGCGCATTCACTTTGAATATTATGATTATCATTTTCAGTGACAGTTGGTCGCATCGAGCCGCTGCGCATTCACTTTGAATTTTGTGTCGTTTCTATTCTTAGTGTCAGTTGGTCGCATCGAGCCGCTGCGCATTCACTTTGAATTTTGTGTCGTTTCTATTTTTCAGTGACGGTTGGTCGCATAGAGCCGCTGCGCATTCACTTTGAGTATGTTGTTGCTTTTTACTTCTCAAAGTCAATTGGTCGCATAGAGCCATTGATCTACCACTTCGATTTATTTCCTTGTCTTATTTGTATTCTTGGTGTCAGTTGGTCGCATCGAGCCACTGTGCAGTCACTTTGAATTTTATTTTGTTTTGTCTGTGTTCGTTGATCCAACGCTTTGGATTTCCTTTTGTCCCCGTCTTTTGTTATTCTTGGTGTCAACAGTTACACTTGAACCTGTTGATTTATCACTTTGAATACTTCCCGTTTTCGTTTCTTTGTCCCCAGTGTATGTCATCCCCAGTGAGTATTGGCTTGTGGTCGTCGATATATCTCATTCTAATCATTCATACCATAATCATCATTCATTGCATGAGAGTTACAGAGTTAGATAATTTGTAGTCCAGCATAACATTGCATTTAGGGGCAAAATTTCCGGTTATTTCTATATTTAAATACCTTTCACCCTGATCTCATGAGTGTCTATCGTCATTCATGCCATCTGGTAAAGTTATTTAAATAGGGGCAACTGTCACACCCCAAATTTTGCCCCTAACTTTTCGCATCATACATTCACTTTGTTTGATCAGTTACTTTCAACTCATTTTCTAGTTATTTATAAATTTGATTTTAATTTCTTGTCAGTTCCAAGCTTCCATTTTAATTTAATTTCTATTTATTATTTCTATACTTTTTAATTCATTTTTTTTTGTGTTTTAATTTTAATTTTTATTTCTATTTCTTTATTTTTAATTCTATTTTCAAGTTTTTAAATTTTTATCTCAATTTCTAAATTCTAATTTTTAATTCATTTTCAAAACTATTTCTATTTTTAATTACAACTTCCAATTTCAATTTCAAGTTTCAAGTTCAAAATCTAACTTCCAAAGTTTCTCCAAGTTTTATTCAAGTTTCAAAGTTCCAATTTTAAATCCATACTTCATTTTTCTATTCCATATTTCCAAATTCATTCCAAATTTAAAATTCAATGTCTTTTCATATTTATTTTTATTTTGCATTCATGTTATGTCCATTCTCAAGACTTATTCACAATGTTCAACCTTGTCCCAAGTTTTTTCAAGCATTCATATTTCACTTTAAATTAAAACATATTCATGAACATTCATTTTTTATAACCATTCACTCATGTCACATTTAAGTTGAATATTTCAACATTCATTCATACATACCATTCATATCCATTTTAGTATTACATACATAATTAGAATTTCATTTTAAATTAGTGCTTAAGTACACAAAACTTCCAAAAAAAACTTAGTGTTATATCTTTTTAATTTCCAAGTAACTCCATAGTTTCTTCATATCCAATCATGCATGAAAATCTTCTTTCTCCATGGCCTTTTGTCCATCATTCCAATTCATCCATTTGCACATGAAATTGAAAAAAAAACAAGTTAGCATCCATGTTCTAATTCATACATAATCATAAAAGTGCATCACATCTCATTCAAATTCAATCTATTCCATTCAAACATATTTAAATTTCAAAACATTTTCATTTTCAAGTATTATCATTCCAATTCCATGTTAATTCAAAACAGCCCCATATGTGTTACATAAGCATTTCAAGCATATTTCATTCAAGCATACCATTACAAAAATTCAGCATTCAAGTTCTAATTCATTCACATATATCATATATCATCTTGCATTTTTCTGTTTTTTCTAACTTTACAAAATCAACTCAAGAGAGGGGACCATTTTTTCTCTACTAGCAAACAAAAAACAGCAACAAATAACAGCAGAAAAAACAGCACACACAGCACACAAACAGGCTGCTCCACCTCCCCACTACTGCTGCAAAATTCAGAACTGTTCCCCCTAACCCAACCCTTCATCAACAAGCAATAGGGTACCAAATTCAAACCAAAAAAACCCTAGAAAAGTCCTATAAAAGCACTGTTTCATTCATCAAAAAGGACAGGAAAAAAATCAGCAACATTCCCACAAAAAAAAAAAAACACAAGAGAGAGGAGATTGACACAAAACAAAGAAAAATTCAGCAACACCAGCAATAACAAGGAATAGTAGAAGAAGGAGGCTTACCATTGCGGATTCTTCACCCCGATAACTTTCGGGTCGGTATTGTTCTCTTTTTCCTTCACCTCTTTTCAGCATATTGTTCATAGTTAGTTTTCTTTTTCAGCTTTATTTCAAATTCAAATCTGCATAACACAAAGAAAAAAACAGAAATATGAAATAAATAATGTTTCAGAATCAAAACCAGAAAATAAATAAATCATCAAAACTGAACATCAACATAAACCAGCAGCCACAAACAGAAAAAACCTGGGCATAATCAATTTCTTCCTCATTCAACTTCACAAGAAAAAATCAGTAAACTCTTCATTTTCAAACCAACTCCATCCTGTTTTTTCTTTCAAATAAATTGACAACCAAAACCCCACAAACAAGCCCAGCCATTTACCATCCTTATTCATCAATAACCATTCTGTAAATCTACCACTAAACCTCCCCTTCCATTAACACAGAAAACCACCAGTTTCATCCTCCATCGTAAACCTTTCGAAACTCCTTCCAACCATTCATAAACCTCAACATCAACCTGTAGAAAACAATAAACAAAGTCACAAGCTTCTCAATATCAGCTCACACATATTCACAACCATAACTAAACTTAGAAAAATCACTAAACCAAGAGAGAGTTGAGAAGAGAGAAAATCTGAGAGTGAGTGAGACGCAGCTCAACAACATTGAACCGCTCAAAATCAAAAAATACAGAAAAGAAAGAGTAGCCAACAAAACCAAATACTTACCTCAAAAAGAAACCTTCTATCAAAACCACAACATTCAATCACCCACATCCAAGCCATTCCCTTCACAGAATCACCACCAACAGAACCTGTTTTCTGAGTTTATCCAAATCCTAAGCATCCAAAACACTCACCCTTCACATTTGTTCTGCAAAAACTCAACAATAACTTTTATCTCCCTTATTTTATGAACGCACAACCAACAAAACAATTTTCCCCATTTTTTTCATTTGTTCTTCACTCTCCCTCCACGACTTTATTCACCTGCAAAACAATACCAACAGCCATACTACCATTAACCCACTCTCCATCTGTTTTTACCGTGACCTTACTTCTCTCTAACCCTTCAACAACTCATTCCAAACTCAAACCATAAACTTCCATTCATAAACGAAACCGGCCAACCATCCAAAACACAAACCTTTAACCCATCACAGCCAAACCTCACACACCCTTACCACTCAAAAACCAGCAAAAGCAAATACCTCAAGACAACAACAGCAACAGACTTCAAAAAGAAAAAGACATCAGTAATACCATCTCACAAAAAACTGTCAACACATTCTCAGAACCCTCTTCATCACCCCTCATTCAAAACTCAGACACAGAAAAAGAATCCTAAAACCTCCTGCAACAAAACCAAAATCACTTACCAACAAACAGAAACACGAAAACCACAAATCCGACCCACTCATCCCACAATCGAACCACCGAGAAACCATCGAACCCACCGCACAACCAAATCTGTGACGCTGAACACGCAACCTCACTGCCGAAATCAAAACCGTTCGCGTCGAGAAACCACCATTCAAATCTCAAACGACCAAGCCACCATCATTGTCGGACCCTTTCACAATCACCTTCCGTTAACTTCCAAACACAGAATCACATAAATCGTAACCACCGCCATACAAAAACCCCTTTCACCTTCAAAAACAAATCCACCTGCATTCATGTTCATAAACCAACAACTACAACCTTCAAAATTTTCCAAATAATCTCTCAAATCACCATAACCCTCAAGGCCTTCAAATCTGAAACCAAATAATCGCAAAACCGGAACAAAACCGTTTGCAATACCACCGTTTCACCGAACCAACCCTCTTCAAACTACTCACAAACAGAACAACCAACGAACCAGCCTTACCATTCCTTTTCCTCTTCCTCTCAACAAAACCGTGAACCACCGCGGACATGTTGATAGCCACCGCCCAAAGCTGAAACAAACACCACGCCATCACATCAATTGAACAGAAAAAGAGATGAGAGTGATTTCGAACAGAACACAGAAATTGGAAAATAGAAGAAAGAGAGCGAAACCAAAACTGAAGCTCACCGAAGAAGAGAAAGGGCTACCGCGATTGAAAGAATAGACCGGGAGATGACGAACAGAGCGAGTGAGAGCCATGAGCGTTGAGAGAGATACCGCTTCGAGAGAGAGTTGCAAGAGTCGCGAGTGCGAGAGACATAGCCGCTTGTCTCGACATCCCCGCCCTTCGTTGAAGCTTCTGGTTTCTGCGTTGTTTTGTTTCGGTTTCAAGGGAACAGGTTGGGAGTTTGTGGAAACGCAGGAACCCTAATTTTCCTTTCTTTTTTTTTACCCAACACACTGAACCGGGTCAACCCTGACCCGCCCTTTGTTGGAGGTCCGCCCAGGCTTTATCCCTGTGGGCCTGCACCTGATTCTTATTCAGCCCATTAATCCTTTTTCTTTTTCTCACAAAAAAAATCTAAAAAAACATTTTCATAATTCAATTAATTCTTTATTTTTTATATTAACTAATCTACTTATTAGATTAATTTTTATTAAATATTTAGTTAATTTATTTTCTTTTATTATTTTCTCATTTAAATGTATATACAAATAAATAAATAAAACTTTTAATTTCAAAATTTTCTTTTCTATTATTATTATTATATTTAGTTAGAAATCTATATACATATAAAATAAAATAAAACTTTTTTAAAATTTTCTTTTCTATTTTATTTTTTATTATTATATTTAGTTGGATATTTATATATACATAAAAAATAATACAACAAAAAAAAATATTTCGAATTCATTTCTTCTTTTCTATCTTATTTTTAGTACATACTTAGCCATTTATTTATTTTTATAAAAATCCAAAAAAATTTGTTTAGTTCTTCTTCGTTTAAGATAAAGATTGTTTAGCTTAGTTTTAGATCCTATTAGTGTGAGAGGTTTAGATTTAGGTTTATCTCTTGGTTTGAGTTTCAATTTAATCTTTCGATGTCTTGGTTGTATGCACGCTATGTTTGTATTTATTTCATTTCGCATCATGACCATATACCTGTTAAAATAAAATTGAAAGCGCACATTAATTTTCAAGATAATAAATCCTTGGTCCAACGCCAAGTGAACTTTACACACTTCACTCACACACGTAAGTCGGTCGTTTTACGATCGCCATCTGCACGGTCTTTACACTTCACAGCTTTTCAACTTAAGCAAATTGACGCACCACGCTTGTCTTCCACCCCCGCATTCTCGATCCATATATCGAGTCATAGCCCGGTTACTAAGCCTTTACCTTGCATTCCCATTTACTTTATTCAGTCTATTTTTGCAAGTAGCAACCTATGCCTTAGACTTAGGAGCTTGCACCCTCATTTATTTACTTTCGTTTATGCTTTTCAATCCAAAAGGGAAAGAACTCCTGCAGTTGACTCAATGTCATAGGAAGTTTAGCCATCCCTAGTTCCTTTTCAACCTTAACCATTAGGAATTTTTATTTTACAACTTTTGGTGACTTTGCTAAAGTCACGTGAGTGTTTGCCATAACACTTACCTTCCTCCGCGAACCTTGAGCGTAACCAAGTGTTCGTTAATCCTTAGGAGAACTACGAGTGCTCTGATTCTATACCCGATACGTAGGCATCGATGCGATGTTGTGCGAGCACCATTAGAAATAAAAACCTTAGGTTCCCTTAATTTTAACAAGCAATAAATAACAATAACACAAATATTAACAAGAGGTTCCCGTAGGATACTGCGGATGCTTAGGATGCTAACACCTTCCCTAGGTATAATCAACCCCCGAACCTAGTTTCTCCTTATTTAGGGTTTTTACGATCTTTTTCCCTTTTCCCTTTGGATTAAATTAAAGTCGGTGGTGAACATAAAAGTTTTGCGATTCAAGCTTGATCAATAGCTTGGTATCCGATTCTCACCGCAACAAGATGAATATCAAATATTTGTTAATAAAGTTTTGATTTAATTAAAGAAATAATGTTATACTTACGCATTTCTCATATACCTCTAGAACATCTTCTTTAGCAACTCCAGACTTGCCCACACGGGCTTCCTTCCACAAAATATGTCCAGGAAGAGATGTTTCAGAACTATTCTCCTTTTGCAACTGCACATTAAGTCAAATAATATGATCAAATATGACTCATGATGAACAAATATATTATTGCAATTTATAGATACTTACGATAGATTGTTCTAAGCATGTCCCATTTTGGGGTTTGATGCTCTTTCCCGATTTGTTTCACTTATTGCTCTTTCCCGACACGTCTTTTTTTGTATGGATACACGGGACTTGATGCTCTTTCCCGATTTGTTTCACTTATTCTTATAAATTCTGGGGTTTTTGTTTTGATTTAAACATGTCTCATTCTTCTTGTGAAATCAAACTTCCATATTTATATGGAAGCTCTGCATCAACATGATTACCATCCTCATCCCTAAGATACTTGGATGATAAAAATGTTCTAAATCCTCTTACTAGCTTTCTGGCCAATTTGAGACAAAAATTTCTTCTATCATCTTCGATGTTGAAACACCTCTAAGAAAAACATACACATTGTGGGTGAGTACAAGTAATTTAAAATACATAATTAGTTCGCATAATTAAAGACATAATTATTGTACCTTTATCTCAGTCCAGAGTTTGTCTTTGGCTTATTTCAAATGTTTATTTATCCAATCATCACAAGTAATTGGAATCTCGTTCCTTACTAGTGCACCAATGAAACTAATCAAGGTATAACCGTTAGGTTCAATAAGTTGGCCATGTGGGCTCCAATGCATATCTAAAATGATGCCTCGGTCTCTACCACAAATCACTTTCTTCATCACTGTTATGCCTCTTCTCATGTCCTCTTCCTTAGATACCTTTTTATTACCTTAGTCATGCATAGAATCATCATCATGTGGGTGATCCTCATTAGTAGCCCTATTTAACCTGTAATAAAGAAACTAAGGATATCAAATATAAATTATAATGAAAGTAATTGTCTAAGCTATAAATTATGATACCAAATAACATTTATTGAAAATGAAAAATAAAGAACCAAAGATATCAAATATAAATTAGGAAAAATTAGGAAAAGCATATAAATTTATTGAAAATGACATAATATATAACATTTTATTATATTACCTCTTTCACTAACATCTCTTTCTTTTCTTGGTTGGAATATGAATTACTTGTTTCTTAGCAATGCGGACGGATGAATTGATCCAAATTCCCTCGTTATGATCATTTCTGATATATGACTCATCCGCTATAAGATCCTCATCTTGATCATTTCTATTCAATGCATTTCGTCTAATGCATGACTCATTCTCAACATCAATATCACATTGATCTACACCGCTATCATCATCCACTTTGTTAGATAAAAGCACTATAGACCATTTTGTACTCGTCGGGTCATTGGCATAGAACACTTGTTTAGATTGAGATGCTAGAATAAAAGGCTCATCTTTGTACCCTCACTCTATTAAGATCCACTTGCAAAAATCCAGACTTATCCATTCGTATGCCACTACTATTTACCCACTTGCAACCAAAAATGGGAATCTGAAACTTCTCGTAATCAAACACCCAAATGTGCTCAATAACTCCAAAATATTACAAATTTCATATTTGGGGTGTAAGTCCTTCATACTTGATATATGCATTACTTCAGCTAGCACGGTGTCACCATTATTTTGCATAATACTCTTATCATCTTGTTCATTGGTATAAAATGTATATCCATTAATTGCGTATGCACTATGAGAAAACACATGCAAACTTGGATCATATGCCAAACATCTCAACCTTTCTATTACCGAAGCAGGATCTGAAGAGCGCTTCGAATAAATATGATCCTTTAACCATTATATAAAACTTTTATTGTGCTCTTGTACTATCCAATTTTCATTTATGTTCATATTTAACCTTCGGAGTACATCCTTGTGTATTTCAACATATGGCTCAACCTCATTATCATTGTGCAGAACATACAAATACACTTGATCCCGTTCATCCCTTGATACTGTCACAATTTTATTTCCAATTGATATTTGCCTTCCTTTTTTCTCGAAAATGTGAGCTTTAGGGAGTCCAATCGATTGAACGTTGGATAAATATTCAGTACAAAACTCAACTGCTTCTTCAACAATGTATCATTCAACAATACAACCCTCTGGGTGACTTTGGTTTTTCACGTACCCTTTTAATATTTTCATATACTGTTCAGCAAGGTACATCCATCTCATATAAGCTGGTCCACACAACTGTGTCTCTTTCACAAGATGAACAACTAGATGTACCATTATGTCAAAAAAAGAAGGAGTAAAATACATTCCAAGCTCACACAAGATAATACCTATCTCTTTTTGTAGTGTTCATAAGATCTCGGGATCGATCACCTTACTACAAATTGACCTAAAGAAAAAACACAATTTTGTTATGACATTTCTTACTTTTTTTGGAAAAGTAGAACGTATACCTATTGGTAGAAAATGTTCCATTATAACATGGCAATCATGTGTCTTCAAACACTTCAACTTGAGGTATTTCATAGACACAAGTCTTCTAATATTTGAAGAGTATCCTTCTGGAACCTTAATTTCACTCAAAAACTTACACAATATTTTTTCTCCTTTCTAGATAGAGTAAAAGCAGCGGGTGGTAGATATGTTTGTCTTTCTTAATTTACGGGTGCTAATTCAGTTCTTATTCCCATTTTAAACATGTCCTCCCTTGCTTTAAGGTCATCCTTAGACTTTCCTTTTATATTGAGTAACGTACCAATAACACTTTCAAATACATTTTTTTTCAATATGCATAACATCGAGAAAATGTCTCACGTACAAAGACTTCTAATATGGAAATTCAAAAAATATCGACCTCTTCTTCCACCCACCTTTGACAACCTTATGTGCAAAAGGCTTACTAAACTCAGTACACACATCTTTCACCTTTTCAAAAACTTGGTCACCTGACAATGCGGGTGGAGCTTTACGCTATTCAGTGTCTTCATTAAATGCTTTTCTCCACCCACGGTAGTGATGTTTAGAATGTAAGAATTTACGATGACCGAGAAACTCATTCTTCTGACAAAGTTCCAATCGCATCATATCAGTTCCATCTTCACAAACAGTACACGCACATTGACCTTTAATGCTATACCCAAATAGATTTTCGTATGCTGGAAAATCATTAATTGTGCCAAACAACATCGCCCTCAAATTGAAACTTTCTTTCCTATATCCATCATAAACCTCCACACCGTTCTCCCACAAAATCTTTAAATCTTTGATCAAAGGTGTCAAGTATACCTCTATGTCATTCCCTGATTGTTTAGACCCAGAGATTAACATAGATAACATCATGTACTTAGCTTCATACATAGCCATGAACGTAGGTTATAAATCATAAGAAACACAGGCCATGTGGTATGTGTGATACTTTGAAGACCATGCGGGTTCATTCTATCAGTAGATAATGCCAAGCGAAGGTTTCTTGCTTCTTCTCCAAAGTCAGGATAATCATTATCAATTTTCGACCACTGTGGTGAATCATCCGAATGTCGATACTTTCCATCAATAATTCTTTCATCTTCATGCCAAGTCAGCTGTCTTGCATCGGTTTCACTACGAAACATGCGCATAAATCTCAGAATTATAGGAAAATACCATAAGACTTTTGCTAGAGACAATTTTTTCTTATATCGAGACAAATCGCATTTAGGGCACTCAGTTAACGATGCATATTCGTTTCGAAACAAATCGCAATCGTTTGGACAAGCATGTATATTATCATAGCTCATGCCAATAGAGCACAACATTTTTTTGCCTCATAGGTTCGATTAGGAAGAACATTAATCTCCAGTAGCATTTCTCTCATAAAGGCCAACAACTATGTGAAACTTTTATCCGATCATCCATTGCACGCCTTTAAGTTGTACAACTTTAATACCGCTGATAGTCTTGTGAATTTAGTTCAACCTTTATACAACGGTTTCTCTGCATCACTTACCAACCTCTCAAATATTTTTGGACAATCATGAAGATCTTCTTCAAGTGCTTCTGCAATCTCTTCAACTCGATCACAATCGTATGTTTTTGTGTCTTTGTCGTCTGAAGCATATGTCGTATTACTTTCCCCCCTCGGTTCAACATTCTCGTTAATTTTCTCACCATGAAATATCCAACACTTATAACTTCGATCAATTCCATGCCTCAGTAAATGTGATTTCAATACATCTGCGTCAACCTTACCAATATAACAACAAACCCAAGCAAGGACATTTCATTCGATTGGGGTCGTTAACGTGTTGAACAACAAACTTAACGAATTCCGCAACCCCATTCTCGTACTCTTTGGTCAATCGATCGGCAGACATCCATTTTTATCCATGGCTTTCCTACTTATTAAGGTACACAAAATAAAATACCTTAGAATGTCGTTAACGAACTGTACCACCGATATGTTATTCTATTATAGCACGCTATTCACAAATAAGCCACACAATATTTCTAAACACGAACTTTCCAAGCTATAATTATTAGTCAGCACTTCTTTAGTTAGAAATGTAGCATGTCCTCTAATAATAAAAGTGGTTCACAGGAAGATGCCATATTTTAAGATAAGTCAATAGGTGATATTCATGTGATTCCAACTGTTTATGTAAATATTATTACTCATAATCTTATAGATATTTCCTAGTAATGAATATTAATTTTTACTTCTTTAGTTTGAAACTAATAAAGATCTCATGCAAGAAATGGGAAAAACGGAAGGGTCACAATACAAGTCATTATGAGAAGACTTATTCTTAGAATAGATAGATAAAATGATTAAGATGAGCCATTAGTATCTCCCTAACACTCTCTCACTCTCTGAAAACATAATGTAATATAAGAATCTTATTTTCATGCTTGCCCTAACACTCTCTCACTCTCTGAAAACAGAATGTAACATAAATAATGACGAAAAAGAAGAAACATAGATAGATAAATGTCCGTGCTTGCCCTAATAGAGAATCCTATTTTCATGCTTGCCCTAACATAGAAAAAGAAGAAACTTACTGAAACAGAGACGGTGAACGGTGGAGGAAGGAGTACGACGACAAGCTGTAACAGAGACGGTGAACGGTGGAGCACGGTGGCGATAGTGATTCGCAGTAGCTCGCAGTCGCAGTAGTTTGCGGCAGTTCGCAATCGTTCGTAGAAAGGGAAAGAAACGTTATGAAAAAAGAATATTGAGTATTCTAATATTTTCATTTAATTAGACCTTAGACATCACTTTTGTGAAAAGTGTTGGCTAAGATAGGCCTTAGAAAGCGCTTTTGAAAAACATTGTCTAAGATAGCCCTTAGATAGCGCTTTTGAGTTTTTTTTTTAAATTAAAAGACCTTAGACAACGCTTTTGAGGAAAGCGCTGTCTAAGATATTCCTTTAAAAGCGCTGTCTAAGATATTCCTTTAAAAGCGATGTCTAATGTCTACCTTAGACAACGCTTTTGCTATTTTTCGTGAACAGTTTCCGTGTTTTAATTTTTTTAATTATAACAGTGCTTTTGTAATAAAGCGTTGTCTAAGGTGCGCTTTTAGGGATTTTTTTTTTGTAAAACTGAGAATGATTTTAATATATTAACAATTATTTCATTATTATTACAGATGATATGTCATATGTCAAAAGCTTATAAACAAATATTAATGATGTATATATATATATATATATATATATATATATATATATATATATATATATATATATATATATATATATATATATATATATATATATATATATATATATATATATATATATATATATATTGGTGCCCCTAAAAAGCTGGTGTCATGTGTCACCGCTCCTCCCAAACACCCTCCGGGACCCCCTATATCGGAGTATGAAGACAAGCTCATTATTACCTTACTAGAAGGTTTGAAGCATTAAATCATAGTTTGGATAGTGAAACAAAAGAATCGAACAAGTCGATTTAGAAGCGCAAATTATCCTAAGGTTGGACAAATAATAGAAAGGTTTAAGCGAGCAACTAGAGGTTGGACTCCAACTCGGCATAAAGAGGATGAATTCAACATATTTAGTGTCACAAATGGTATTCACACTTATGAGGTGAACTTATAATAACATTATTGTGCTTGTCATAAATGGGCTTTGAGTGACATTCTTTGTTTCCTTGAGATTGTTTGTACTTTACACAACAAGGCTGAAGTTGATCTGTATGTTTCACAATATTATAGGTACTTGTTTAACTTACTGATGTGATTTACTGAATATGTTATGACTAATATGCCGATGATTAAATATGGTGTTATGAATGATATGTGTTGGCTGAATATGATATATATATGTTGCTGACTGAATATGTTGTTATTATGTTGTTATTATGTTGTTATTTTATGACTGATATGTTGCAGTCTGGATATGCTTTTATGACTTATATGTGTTGGTTGAACTGATATATATTGGTATTATGAACAGATACATATATATTATACTATAATGTTTTTATGTTATGATTGATGTGTTGGTTGAACGGGTATATATATATATATATATATATATATATGCATATCTTGTTCTATCATCCAATGATCCAAAACTTTGAGCAACTGCTCAAGAGGAGCCAATTCATCCACAATTCATGAGAAAAGCTTTAGGTCGACACAAAAAGTAAAAAAACAAAGCTAATGATGAGCACAATTCAAGAAATGTGTTTTCTAGGAATTTGACTACCGTAAAGTGTAAGAGTTATAGGAATTTTGGGCAAAATTCAAGAAGGTGCAAAGGAAAAACAATGTTGGATCGACAATTTCCCAAAGGCAGTAACAAGGCCAAAAAGCAAAAGAGAACATCAACCAAATAAGCACATACCGTTTTGACATTAAGCATCATAAGTGCCACAAACTCAAGAGTCAACTTGATTGGAATTTTCTTTATGTGTAATATTTTGAATATTATTGTAATGGATCACATCCTTTTGTGAAACTTTTAATTATGTAATGGATCATATCCTTTGGGTGAAACAATTAACTATGTAATGTATTACATCTTAATGTGAACCCTTTAATTATGTAATCAAACAAATCCTTTTGGGAAATCCTTATCATCAATTCAATTATGTAATATTTTATTTTGAGAAAGTTTGTATGTATTCTTAACAACATGACCATTGTTATGACATGGTATAATCATTAGAGAATACGGCTGAGTTCATTTCACCATGTCCATTTCACTTTCATTTCAAATATGTGCTCAAAGATTGCCTACTGACTTTGCCTATATGGCAAGAGGCGATGAATACTGATAATCGTTTAAACTTTTTGCAGGTAATTCAGGCGATTGGATTGATCTAAATATGTCTAATAACTTGGGATGGAACTCGTATCTAGAGTGGCGATATGTGTGGGCTACGACTTGTTATAATATTTGGAAGTGGCATAACAAAGAGTTTTATAATGAAGACTTTACTAGACCATCTAATATGGTGAATGTTATTCTCCATCAAGTGAATGACTACTTGCATTCCAAGACGAGTATCTTGGTGGTTAGTCAAGAGAGAAGGCAAGAATGTATTCACATTAAGTGGGAAGCGCCTAGTCCTGGCCGTGTTACTCTAAATACGAATGAGGAGAGAGATTGTAGAGGAATTGTTAGGTGTGAATAAGTCATTAGAGGAAATGATGGTGAATGGCTTGGAGGCTTTGCAAAGAATTTATTAGTTTGTCAAGCCTATATAATTGAGTTATGGGGTGTTTTGGAAGGCTTAAAGATAGCGATAAATTAGGGTTCCAAGAAGATCGACATGTGTGTGGACTCGTATCAAGTGGTAAAAGGCATCAATAATAATTATTCTACGAATGTATAGGGCTATGATCTGATCAAGAAGATTCAAAATTTATTCTTTGAAGATAGTGATATCAAAGTCTTGCATGTGTATCGTGATACTAATAGATGTGCGAATGTTCTTGCTAAGAGAGGCATCCAAGTCGATAAGCATGTGTTCTATGAGTCTTGTCCTCCCTGTGCTTTTAAGTTATATGAGGAGGACTTAGTAGGTTTCTAGTGATAGAATGGTGTTTGCTTTGTTTGTTTGTTTTGGGGCTCCGCCCCTCCTTTAAATCAAAATAATAATAATAATAGTAACATCAACAACATTACAAATTTTAATTCAAATAGAATTACATCACATAATTATTAATGAAGAAAGTTTGTATGCTTCCTTAACAACATGACCATTTCACTTTCATTTCAAATAGTAACACTAACAATATTACACACTTTAATTCAAACATTATTACATCACAAAATTACATTGCCTAGTCCATAACAGTAAAGCTAAAACTATCCTTCTAAATTAACCAACCAACGTTTTTGTGATCATCAAGATGATCAAAACCCATGACAAAATCAATAAAACAACTAAACACTTGATATGCTTCTCTAAGCTATCATTTGTCTTCTTCACCATTGCATCCTTCTTTTTCAATTCATTCACTTTTTTCAAAAGTGAATTAATTGCCTCATGTGAATGTTTTGTCATCTGCTCATCAAACCATTCAAAATATTGACTTCATTTCCTTCCTTAGTTTTGTAACTAAGTAATACAAACAATAAGGGGTCATTATTACTTTAAGAAAACCATTAATGTATAGTAAAATTTTCAAATATTATAATATTAAATGTGTGAAAAAAATATTTTATAATTAAGAACAATGAATAGTTGTTTTCTATGGTAACAATTATAAAATTGCACACATTAACAATAGTGATTAATTTCATTTTATTTTCTTAATGTCACCAACAAATTACTATGTTTATACAATTAAAATTTATTTGCATTTCATTTGACTAATATTTATCTCGGATGAATGAGATAAATAAACTGATTTATTTTAGTTGAATTAAATGAGTGTAAATGGTTGATATATGGTTCAATTCCTAATAGAAATATTTAATTATATTTATGTATTAAAGTAACTGGTTTATGTTAGTTGATTTAAATGAGTGTAAATGGTTGATCTATGGTTCAATCCCTAATAGCAATTTTTAATTATATTTATGTATCAAAGTAAATAAGTTTTTGATATTTATAAGTAAATTATTTAAAAAAAGATTGACTAATATTTATCTTAGCTTCATGCAAAGAAGCACCCCAGTTTGTCTATAAACAACAACTATATACTTCTCTATTTAAGTATAAAGTAACTCTTCAGAGTTACACCAAGCTGAACAATCAACTCCTTGCAAACTACATGATTCTAAGATGTTCATAATATTATGTCTCTAATTAAAGGAACCTCATTGGAGTTATATGTGTCTTCCTCGAATAAGATGATTGAAAGTTTATTAGCGCAATAAGGTGTAAATGGAAATGAAAGAGCCTTATATTATTGGAGTAAAACCTTAATAGATGGAAAAATTAGGTACAATTCTTTATGAGACTCTATTTTTCTCAAAAGAGTATGAAAGTGAACACTAATCTTAATTTAACATATGCTCCTTTGAAATAAATGAAAGGTCATCTTATAATTTATCTTTTAGACAATTATTCAGTGGATGGTGATGATATTATTGAACAAACCTATGTGAGTAAGATGCCTTAGAAACTTTATTTTTATGGATCTTGTCATAGTAAAGGAAATGACATTAGAAATGTTAATTAACTCCCCTCAAGGATAAAAGAAAAAGTTTATATACAAGATATATTTATTGCTCAGATAATGAAAAGAAAAATATGAAGTTTTAATTGTAAAACTCAAATTATTGATAGAATTCAAAGAAACTGAGGTGATAGTTCGAAGGGACTCTCAATTACTAATATACCAATTAAATTTAAATTACAAAAGCATAAATTTTCAAAAGTGTGTTGAAATTGCTAATATAAAGTTATATATAAATTTTTAACAACAACCGACCTTAGCTCAGTTGGTAGAGCGGAGGACTGTAGTTGGATTAATCAGGCATCCTTAGGTCGCTGGTTCGAATCCGGCAGGTCGGAATTTTTTTTGTTAATTAAAAAAATATGTAATATTCCATAATTTGATTTAAATAGTTAATCACCAAATACACCCTATGGAGTGACTTTCATATATGCCCCTTTGATTCCGGAAATATGTCTTCGCACACACCATAATTTAATTATGTTAGTGGCTTTCATATATGCCCCTTGATTCCGGAAATATGTCTTCGCACACACCATAATTTAATTATGTTAAAATATTATGACGCACCAAAAACCAATTGAACGTTCCACCATATACGAGTTAACTTGCATTGAACCTCACACATCGAAATACACCTCCTCAAGTGAGATTTAGCCATATACTCGTATCCTTACTAAAATAAATCTTGTGCATCTTTCCTTGCACACACTCTTCACATATTTCATCTGAAATATTAATGTGTGGCAGCCTGGTAACCATACTATTCCTTTGTAACGCATCAAGATCCCGAAAATTGAGATGTCCAAGACGATAGTTCCATAACCACTCTTCTCAACTTGTCATTGTAGCTAAACACCTATGCTCAATCACTTTCAACTCCATTTTGAAATTCTCATTGACAGCTATGAGAGCCTTGAGAACCAACACTTTGTTAGTATCCACAACACGCAAAATCTTGTCTTCTAAGCGAATTTTGTTATCCTTCTCAAGTAATTATCCATTACTAAGGAGATTACACTTAATTCCCGGAATATACAAAACATCCTTCATCATAAAATGTCCATCATTCTTTTTCTTGATCAAGACATCACCAACAGCTTCGGCCACAAAAGTGGTTTCATCCACGAATTTTACTCTACTTTTCGCGACCTGATTGATTTGCACAAACCAATCCTTTCTACCTGTCATATGCATTGAACAATCAGAATACAAGTACCACTCATTAATTCCTTGGACTCCATCTCTAACTATAATCATTACGTTTTGCTTCAGACGTGTTTATGCATCATTTTTCGAACTGTTGCAGTTGTTGTCCTGCAACTTATAGCAGCTATTGCTGCCCAACACCATATTCATGTCATAATTCTCCTCAATGATCATAACTAAGAGCATATTTTCATCATCTAACTCTTACCTTGCAACCACAACTTCATCTTCTTGGGAATCCCTCTGTTTTGCACCACATTCATTTGAAAAATGTTCAAGCTTTTGACACTTCCAACATTGAATTTTGCTTTTGTCCCTTGATATTCTGCCTCTAACGTTGCCTCGATCACCATATCTATTGGAGTTGATCTCACCCTTTTGCACCATCAAAATCTTCGAATTTTATGGATCATTTCCACCCGAATTCTGGAAATTTTGCTCCCCCATAGAAGCTAACTGGGGTGCTTCTTTGTAAGCATATACTCCTCTATTTAAGTACAAAGTAAGTCTTCAGTGTTACAACAAGATGAGCAATCAACTCCTTGCAAACTACATGATTCTAAGATGTTCATAATATTACAATTCAAATTGAATCTTTAGAATTATTCATCTTCATTGATGAGCAAGCTACGAGCAACAACTCCTTGCTTCTGATTTTCAATGAGCTACAAGATGATGTAGTTGGTGTTGATTGATGACTTGTTGATTTCTTCTTTTTCAGCTCCAGTTCATCAATGTCTAATCGTTATTGTTATAGATGATGATCTCGATGTAGCAACACGCAATCAGACTCTCAGATTGTTGTATTGTTGTTATGATCATGGATGTATAACATCTGAGGTATCAACACTTAAATCAATGGTTGTATCTGTAATTACTTCACTTAAAAGCATTTCAATTTGAGGATCAACAACCAGGTTGAGTTCTTATTCAAAATAAACAACACTCAAGAGTATGGTTGTTCATTTGAACCAAATAGGAATCAACAAATCAATGCATGTGGTTGAGCTTCCATTAGAAACCAATGAGGATTCAATAGGAACAAACAATGGTTAGGTTCATTCGCACCAACAACATCACAAAGCATGTGATGCTTTACTTTTATAGTAAAAAATAAAAGAGTCATTACAGCCTAATTCGGCTACAGAGGAATCCGTTACACAAGGAATCAAATAGTACAACCACATATTGTCCTTTTCTATAATTCAAAGATAGTGGAGAGGTAGTGGGATAAAGCATTATCATACTGTGTATTATCCTTGCCAACAATAACATTGTCATCTGAACATCAGAGGCTTCTAATTATAAATCAATGAATGAAGCATGAGTTAGGGACAATGATACTTGGGTATTCAGAAAACCTAAGTCTTTAGTCTTCAAAACTTGTTCACACAGAACTACGTTCTTCAGGGTTTCAGCACTTGGCTTGAAACCCAAGGTCTTCAGAACTTCAAGTCTTAGAGTCTTCAGAACTTTGTTCACATAGAACATTGTCTTCAGATTCTTCAGCACTTGGTTCTATAGAACTTTAAGTCTTAGAGTCTTCAGAACTTTGTTCATATAAAGCATTGACGTTAGAGTCTTTAGAACTTAGTTCTTCAAAATCTTAATCTTCAGAACTTGTAAGTCTTCAAAATCTTTCAAGCACTTGGTCTTCATAACTTCAAGTCATCAGAATCTTCAGAACTTAGTTCTTCAGAAGATTCACTTAGCTATCTGATCAGAACCATGTTCAGAACAACATCCACAAGAGCATTTCCAATGCAACATCCGCATCCTTGGATCTTTCTGATTGTGTTCAGATTCAGAAGCACACTTGCGACTGATGTTACACATAGTAACTTCGCATATTAGCATCTGCGTACTCATTCATAATGTTTGTTTAATCTTATTATATAAAATATTCTTGATCTTCATTTTAACAAACATCAAAACATAAAATGGTTCTTTCATAAATACTTCATTGTTATCATCAAAACATAGAGATGAAATGCAGATACAACTCTTGTTCTTACACGATGGACTAAGTTAGAAATAATTCATTGTAAATATTAATACTTTTATGCTATTACGTAATGCTACGATGGATAACCTTCCTCATAGAAGAAATCATAAATACCTTAATCGTAATTATCTTAATTGTAATTATCTTAATCATGATTATTAAGTAACTAACTGAAAAAAACTAAAAAATAATTTGAAAATAGAAAAGTGAGGTACATAGTGATAACCATTTCGACTCACCATAGAAGCTGAAATAAATAACTAAAGCCACCAACACCTTAAAGTTACAATGCATATATACAATCATAAACATTTTCCAAAATTTTGTGTTCAAAGAAAATGTAACCAAACAAATTGATGCAAAGTTGGTAGATTAAGATGAGTAAGAATATCATCTGATTACCACGGTTGAATATAAACTTAATAATGATATTCAAGACATAAAATGGCATGATTTCAACAATGCTTGTTGAATATGTTGACGTTTTAGGACTTGAGGCCTTGGGGAAGTGAAATTATATAAATAAATTAAAAATAAAAGATATAATAATTTAAATAAAAAAAAAGGACATTTACTAGCCCATATGAAAATTATCATATTTTGACCCACCGTCCGAAAAAATGAAGAGTTTCCCCAAACCTATGTTTGTGAAAGTTGAAGCTGAAAAAGGAACTTGAGTGAATATAATGCTTATAGATGGGGAGGTTTATGCAAATATAATACCATTTCACGTGTATATGTTTAAAAAACTACATAAGATAGAAGACAACATGGTTCCACATGACATGTTAATCACATATTTTAATGGAAAAACTTTAAAATCACATTGGTGATTTCCTTAAATTTGAAGGCAAGATCATACATAAGATCCATAATGTTTATAATGGAGTTGTCAAAGGATTACAGCTTATTACTTCTATATGAGTGGATACAAGTTGTGGAGACGATACTATTAATATTTCACTAGGTACTAGTAATCTGGTATGAAGATGGTTACGTAAACATGCAAAGGTTGATGAATCAGTGTTCAAGGTAACAAACATGGGAATTTAGATTGTTGAAAAAAATGGGAAAAGTGGGACCTTGCAAGAATGAAATAACCAAATAATGGTACAATTTTTTCTACAAAGATGGTAAACCATGAAGGGACATTGAACCCAAACTCAAGCTTCAAGTTAAATAAAAGTGGAAAAGACAATGAAGGTCGTGCTTTGGTTTATGAGTGTGTACTTTCACGAGTTCTTAGTGATTCTTTGCTTGAATGTTAGCCTATATGGCCGGGAAAAAAAACTAAAGGTGGCCTAAAAGGTTGAAACTAAAGAAATAGTTGTGGTGGCTAACCTCAAAGGATAAAACCAAACAATTTAGAAAATAAAAGTTAAAAAGGGACAGGGCATCATAACTCAAAAAAAGGATCAAGGGGATAACATAGAACACCTCCAACACATCAAATTGAAGCACTATCCAAAGAAAAGATCAAATAATTATATTTATACCATACTTTAAATTGAATTCTCAATGATTTTCCATCAGGATTCAAGAATGGACGGTATGACGAGGTGAAATAACTTGAAGCTCGAGACCAATTAGACGAGATTGTCTTAGTAGGGAAATAGAAAAGCTTAAACCTATGTACATGAATACAAATATTGTTTTGCATGAGAATATAAAAATATGGAAGGGTTATATCAAAGACTAGTGGAGCACATTTTACCTTTAAAATATGGAAAAGACCGATCAAACATAACCCCCCAAAAACATGCACATGAAATCAACTTGAAGATTAAAGTTGATATTGAAAGACTACTTACATGCAAATTTATTTAAAAAGTTGGGTATATTGAATGGGTTTAGAATATAGTAATAGTAATAAAGAAAAAATAATTATTTTAGAGTGTGTATAGATTTTAGAGATCTATATCTAACTACTCCAAAAGAAGAATACCATATGTCAATGGCCAATAATCTAATTGATTCAGCCTCTGGAAATAAATTTTAAACTTTAATGGATGAATACTCAAGATACAACTAAATATTATTTGTTGAAGATGATATTCTTAAGACTGCTTTTAGATGCCCATGTGCCCATGGAACCTTCAATTAGACAATTATTACATTCTGATTGAAGAATACAGGGGAAAACTATCAAAATGCAGTGTATTTGATATTTCATAAATTAGATCTTTTATACAAGTACAAATTGATGATGTGGTTTTAAATTATATATAAAAGAAAGGTCATTTAACTCACCAAAGAAGTGTGTTTGAAAGGAAGATAAATATAACTTAAAAATGAACCCTTTCAAATTTGTGTTGTAACGCAAGAAAATTCTTAGGGTCCTTGATTTAGGAATAAAAGGTAATCAAAACAAAGACCATATCGTCTGAATCCCCCCTCCAAAGAATAAGAAATAACATCAATCATTCTTAGGCAATGTGAATTATCTTCAAAAGCTTATTTTAAAAAAAATCTAGAGAAACAAAAGTATTTACCCCTTATAAAAATTAAAGAAATTGGGAAACTTTCAATGGAGTTCAGAACAACTAGAGAAATTTAAAGAAATAAAGAGATACTTAAGCAATCCTCCAATTATGTCTCTAATCAAAAGATCCCCATTGGATTTCTATATGTCTTCTTCGAATAAGATGATTGAAAGTTTATTAGCGTAATAAGGTGTAAATGGAAATGAAAGGGCCTTATATTATTTGAGTAAAATCTTAATAGATGGAAAAATTAGGTATAATTCTTTAGAGAGACTCTATTTAGATTTGTATTATTCTTTTACTAAGTTAAAGTATTACATTAAGCCTTTCGAGGTGATTAAATATGTTATTGAAATCTATTTTTCTCAAAAGAGTATGAAAGTGGACACTAATCTTAATTTAACATATGTTGCTCCTTTGAAAGAAATGAAATGTCATCTTATAATTTATCTTTTAGAAAATTATTCAGTGGATGGTGATGATATTGTTGAACAAACCTATGTGAGTAAGATGCCTTAGAAACTTTATTTTTATGGATCTTGTCATAGTAAAGGAAATGAGATTGGAAATGTTAATTAACTCCCCACAAGGATAAAAAAAAGATTATATACAAGATATATTTATTTCTCAAATAATGAAAAGGAAAATATGAAGTTTTAATAGTAAAACTCAAATTATTGATAGAATTCAAAGAAACGGGTGTGATAGTTCGAAGGGACTCTCAATTACTAATATACCAATTAAATTTAAATTACAAAAACATAATTTTTCAAAAGTGTGGCCAAATTACTAATATAAAGTTATATATAAATTTTTAACAACAATGGACCTTAGCTAAGTGGTAGAGTGAAGGACTGTAGTTGGATTAATCAAGCATCATTAGGTTGTTGGTTCGAATCCGACAGGTCGGAATGTTTTTTGTTAATTAAAAAGATATGTAATATTCCATAATTTGATTTAAATAGTTAATCACCAAATACACCCTATGGAATTCTTACATGCTATGTGGATTTCCATATATGTCCCTTGATTCCGGAAATATGTCTTCGGACACACCATAATTTAATTAAACGTTAAAATATTATAACACACCAAAACCCATTTGAACATTAAATATTTTGGAGATACATCTCTGGAACAATTTGGACATTATTATCACGCCACCATACGAGTTAACTTGCATTAAACCTCACACATCGGAATACACCTCCTCAAGTGAGACTTAGTCACATTACCCATATCCTTACTAAAATTACTCTTGTGCATCTTTCCTTGCACACACTCTTCACATATCTCAGCTGAAATATTAATGTGTGGCAGCCTGGTAGTCATACTATTCCTTTGTAACGCATCAAGATCCCGAAAATTGAGATGTCCAAGACGGTAGTGCCATAACCACTCTTTTTGACTTGTCATTGTAGTTAAACACCTATGCTCAATCACTTTCAACTCCATTTTGAAAGTCCTATTGACAGCCATAAGAGCCTTGAAAACTAACACTTTGTTAGTATCCACAACGCGCAAAATCTTGTCTTCTAAGCGAATTTTGTAATCCTTCTCAAGCAATTGGCCATTACTAAAGAGATTATACTTAATTCCCGAAATATAAAAAACATCCTTGATCATAAAATTTCCATCATTCTTTTTCTTGATTAAGACAGCATCGACACCTTCGGCCGCAAGAGTGGTATCATCCAAGAATTTTACTCTACTTTTCGTGACCTGATTGATTTTCACAAATCAATCCTTTCTACCTGTCATATGCATTGAACAAATGGATTCCAAGTACCACTCATTACTTCCTCGGACTCCATCTCTAACCGTAATCATTACGTTTTGCTTCAGATGCATTTCTGCATTATTTTTCGAACTGTTGCAGTTGTTGTCTTGCAACTTACATCAGCTACTTCTTCCCAACACCTCATTCATGTCATAATTCTCCTTTGTAATCATAACTTAGAGCATATTTTCATCATCCAACTCTTACCTTGCAACCACAACTTCATCTTCTTGGAAACCCCTCTATTTTGCACCACATTCATTTAAAAAATGTCCAAGCTTTTGACACTTCCAACATTGAATTTTGCTTTTGTCCCTTGATCACCATATCTAATGGAGTTTCTCTCACCCTTTTGCACCATTGAAATCTTCTAATTTTATGGATCATTTCCACCCGAATTCTAGAAAATTTTCTCCCCCATCAAAGCTAACTGGGGTGCTTCTTTGCAAGCATATACTCCTTTATTTAAGTACAAAGTAACTCTTTAGAGTTACATCAAGATGTGCAATCAACTCCTTGCAAACTACATGATTCTAAGATGTTCATAATATTACAATTCAAATTGCATCTTCAGAATTATTCATTTTCATTGATGAGCAAGCTACGAGCAACAACTCCTTGCTTTTGATCTTCAATGAGCTCCAAGATTATGTATTTGGTGTTGATTGATGACTTGTTGATTTCTTCTTCTTCAGCTCCAGTTCATCAATGTCTGGTCGTTATTGTTATAGATGATGATCTCGATGTAGCAACACGGACTCAGACTCTCAGATTGTTGTATTGTTGTTATGATCATGGATGTGCAACAACTGAGGTATCAACACTTAAATTAATGGTTGTATCCGTAATTACTTCACTTAAAATCATTTCAGTTTAAGGATCAACAACCAGGTTGAGTTCCTATTCAAAATAAACAACACCCAAGAGTATGGTTGTTCATTTGAACCAAATAGGAATCAACAACATCAATGCATGTGGTTGAGCTTCCATTAGAAACCAACGAGGATTCAATAGGAACCAAAAATGGTTAGGTTCATCGCACCAATAACATCACAAAGCATGTGATGCTTTACTTTTATAGCCAAAAATAAAAGAGTCGTTACAGCCCAATTCGGCTACAGAGGAATCCATTACACAAGGAATCAAATAGTACAACCATATATTGTCCTTTTCCATAATTCAAAGATAATGGAGAGGTAGTGGGATAAAGCATTATCGTACTATGTACTATCATTTCCAACAGTAATATTGTCATTTGAACTTCAGAGGCTTCTAATTATAAACCAATGAATGAAACATGAGTTAGGGACAATGATACTTGGGTATTCAGAGAACCTAAGTCTTTAGTCTTCAAAACTTGTTCATATAGAACTACGTTCTTCAGGACTTCAACACTTGGCTTAAAACCCATGGTCTTCATAACTTCAAGTCTTAGATTCTTCAGAACTTTGTTCATATAGAACATTGTCTTCAGAGTCTTCAGCACTTGGTTCTTCAGAGCCATTCTTCAGAACTTGAAGTCTTAGAATCTTCAGAATGTTGTTCACATAGAGAATTTTCTTTAGAGTCTTCAGAACTTAGTTCTTCAAAATCTTGATCTTAGAAACTCGTAAGTCTTCAGAATCTTTCAGGCACTTGGTCTTCAGAACTTAAAGTCATCAGAATCATTAGAACTTAGTTCTTCAAAAGATTAATTTCAGAAGCTTCACGTTGCTATTTGATTAGAACCACGTTCAAAACATAATCCACAAGAGCATTGCAAACGCAACATTCGCATCCTTGAATCTTTCTGATTGTGTTTAGATTCAGAAGCACACTCGCTTTGTCAACATACTTGCGACTGATGTTACACATAGTAACTTCGCATATTAGCATTCATGCACTCATTCATAATGTTTGTTTGATCTTAATAAATAAAATATTCTTGATATGCACTTTAACAAACATCATAACATAAAATGGTTCTTTCATAAATACTTCATTGTTATCATCAAAACATAGAGATGTAATGTAGAGACAACTCTTGTTCTTACATAATGGACCAAATTAGAAATAATTCAATGTAAATATTAACACTTTTATACTATAACGTAAAGCTACGATGGATAAACTTCCATATTGAAGAAATCATGATTATCTTAATCGTAATTATCTTAATCATGATTATTAAGTAACTAACTGAAAACAACTAAAAGATAATTTGAAAATTGAAAAGTGAGGTACATACTGGTAACCATTTCGACCTACCAGAGACGCTGAAGTAAATAACCAAAGCCACCAACACCTTAAAGTTACAATGCATATATACAATCACAAACATTTTCCAAAATTTTGTGTTCAAAGAAAATGTAACCAAATAAATTGATGCAAAGTTGGTAGATTATGATGAGGAAGAATATCATCTAATTGCCGACGATTGAATATAAACTTGATAATGATATTCAGGACATAAAGTGGCATGATTTCAATATTGCTTGTTGAATATGTTGACATTTTAGGACTTGAGGCCTTAGGGAGGTGAAATTATATAAATAAATTAAAAATAAAAGATATAAGCATTTAAGTAAAAAAGGACATTTACTAGCCCATATGAAAATTATCATATTTTGACCCATCGTCCAAAAAAGATGAAGAGTTGCCCAAACCTATGTTTGTGAAAGTCGAAACTGAAAAAGGAAATTGTGTGAATATAATGCTTGTAGATGGAGAGGTTTATGCAGATATAATTCCATTTCACGTGTCTATGTTTAAAAAACTACATAAGATAGAAGACAACATGGTTCCACATGACATGCTAATCACATATTTTAATTGAAAAACTTTAAAATCACATGGGTGATTTCCTTAAATTTGAAGGCAAGATCATGCATAAGATCCATAATGTTTATAATGGTGTTGTCAAAGGATTACAACTTATTATTTATATATGATTGAATACAAGTTGTGGAGACGATACAATTAATAGTTCACTAGGTACTAGTAATCTGGTATGATGATGGTTACATAAACATGCAAAGGTTGATGAATCAGCGTTCAAGGTAACAAACATGGGAATTTAGAATGTTGAAAAAAATGGGAAAAGTGGGACCTTGCAAGAATGAAACAACCAAATAATGGTACAAATTTTTCTACAAAGATGGTAAACTATGAAGGGAAATTGAACCCAAACTCAAGCATCAAGTTAAATAAAAGTGAAAAAGACAATGAAGGTCGTGATTTGGTCTATGAGTGTGTACTTTCACGAATTCTTAGTGATTATTTGCTTAATATTGGCCTATATGGCCAAAAATAAACTAAAGATGGCCTCAAAAGATGAAACTAAAGAAATAGTTGTGGTGGCTAACCTCAAAGGATAAAACTAAACAATTTAGAAAATAAAAGTTAAAAAAGGACAGGGCATCATAACCTAAAAAGGGATCAATGGGATAACAAAAAACACCTCCAACACATCAAACTAAAGCACTATCCAAAGAAGAGATCAAAGAATTATCTTTATACCATACTTTAGATTGAATTCTCAATGATTTTCCATCAGGATTCAAGAATGGATGGTATGACGAGGTGAAATAACTTGAAGCTCGAGACCCATTAGAAGACATTGTCTTGGTAGGGAAATGAGAAAAGCTTAAACCCATGTACATGAATACAAATATTGTTTTGCATGAGAATATATAAACATGGAAGGTTAGATCAAAGTCTAGTGGAACACATTTTACCTTTAAAATTTGGAAAAGACCGATCAAATATAACCCCCCAAAAATATGCAAATGAAATCAACTTGAAGATTAAAGTTGATATTGAAAGACTACTTACATGAAAATTTATTTTAAAAGTTGGGTATATTGAATGGGTTTAGAATATAGTACTAGTAATGAAGAAAAAAGTAATTATTTGAGAGTGTGTATAGATTTTAGAGATCTAAATCTTACTACTCCAAAAGAAGAATACCATATGTCGATGGCCAATAATCTAATTGATTCAGCCTCTGGAAATAAGTTTTAAATTTTAATGGATGAATACTCAGGATACAACTAAATATCATCTGTTGAAGATGATATTCTTAAGTCTGCTTTTAGATGCCCATGTGTCCTTGGAACCTTCAATTAGACAATGATTACATTGTGTTTGAAGAATACAGGGGAAACCTATCAAAATGCAGTGTATTTGATATTTCATAAATTGGATATTTTATACAAGCATAAATTGATGATTTTGTTTTAAATTATACATAAAAGAAAGGTCATTTAACTCACCTAAGAAGTGTGTTTGAATGGAAGAAAAATATAACTTAAAAATGAACCCTTTCAAATTTGTGTTGTAACGAAAGAAAATTCTTAGGGTTCTTGATTTAGGAATAAAAGGTCAAGTATATACAATCAAAACAAAGGCCATATCGTCTGAATCCCTCCTCCAAAGAATAAGAAATAACTTCAATTATTCTTAGGCAATGTGAATTATCTTCAAAAGCTTATTTAAAAAAAAACATCTAGAAGAACAAAAGTATTTACCCCTTATAAAAATAAAAGAAAGTGGGAAACTTTCAATGGAGTTCATAACAACTAGAGAAATTTAAATAAATCAAGAGATACTTAAGAAATCTTCCAATTATGTCTCTAATCAAAGGAACCCCATTGGAGTTCTATGTGTCTTCCTCGAATAAGATGATTGAAAGTTTATTAGCGTAATAAGGTGTAAATGAAAATGAAAGAGCCTTATATTATTTGAGTAAAACCTTAATAGATGGATAAATTGAGTACAATTCTTTAGAGAGACTCTATTTAGATTTGTATTATTCTTTTAATAAGTTAAATTATTACATTAAGCGTTTCGAGGAGATTAAATATGTTATTGAAATCTATTTTTCTCAAAAGAGTATGAAAGTGGACACTAATTTTAATTTAACATATGCTCCTTTAAAAGAAATGAAAATTCATCTTATAATTTATCTTTTAGACAAATATTCAGTGGATGATGATGATATTGTTGAACAAACCTATGTGAGTAAGATGCCTTAGAAACTTTATTTTTATGGATCTTGTCATAGTAAAGGAAATAGGATTGGAAATGTTAATTAACTCCCCTCAAGGATAAGAAAAAGTTTATATACAAGATATATTTATTGCTCAAATAATTAAAAGCAATATATGAAGTTTTAATTGTAAAACTCGTATTATTTATAGAATTCAAAGAAACGGATGTGATAGTTCGAAGGGACTCTCAATTATTAATATACCAATTAAATTTAAATTAAAAAAACATAAATTTTCAAAAGTGTGTTGAAATTGCTAATATAAAGTTATATATAATTTTTTAACAACAACCGACCTTAGCTCAGTTGGTAGAGCGAAGGATTGTAGTTGGATTAATCAGGCATCCTTAGGTCGCTCGTTCAAATCCGGCAGGTCGGAATGTTTTTTGTTAATTAAAAAGATATATAATATTCCATAATTTGATTTAAATAGTTAATCACCAAATACACCATATGGACTTGTTACGTGTCTTTCCATGTATGCCCCTTGATTCCGGAAATATGTCATCGGACACACCATAATTTAACTAAACGTTAAAATATGATGACGCACCAAAACCCACAATACGAGTTAACTTGCATTGAACCTCACACATCGGAATACTCCTCCTCAAGGTGAGACTTAGTCACATTACCTGTATCCTTACTGAAATTACTCTTGTGTATCTTTCCTTGCACACACTATTCACATATCTCAACTGAAATATTAATGTGTGGCAGCCTGGTAACCATATTATTCCTTTGTAACGCATCAAGATCCCGAAAATTGAGATGTCCAAGACGATAGTTCCATAACCACTCTTCTCGACTTGTCATTGTAGCTAAACATATATGCTCAATCACTTTCAACTCCATTTTGAAATTCCTATTGACAGCTATGAGAGCCTTGAGAACCAACACTCTGTTAGTATCAACAACGCGCAAAATCTTATCTTCTAAACGAATTTTGTAATCCTTCTCAAGCAATTGGCGATTATTAAAGAGATTCCACTTAATTCCCGGAATATACAAAACATTCTTGATCATAAAATGTCCATCATTCTTTTTCTTGATCAAGACATCACTGACACCTTCGGCCGCAAAAGTGGTATCATCCATGATTTTTACTTTACTTTTCGTGACCTGATTGATTTGCACAAACCAATCCTTTCTACCTGTCATATGCATTGAACAACCGGAATCCAAGTATCACTCATTACTTCCTTGGACTCCATCTCTAACCGTAATCATTACGTTTTGCTTCAGACGCGTTTCTGCATCATTTTTCGAACTGTTGCAACTATTGTCCTGCAACTTACAGCAGCTACTACTGCCCAACACCTCATTCATGTCATAATTGTCCTCCATGATCATAACTAAGAGCATATTTTCATCATCCACATCTTACCTCGCAACCATGGCTTCATATTCTTGGGAATCCCTCTGTTTTACACCACATTTATTTGAAAAATGTCCAAGCTTTTGACACTTCCGACATTGAATTTTGCTTTTGTCCCTTGATTTTTTGCCTCTAACGTTGCCTCAATCACCATATCTATTGGAGTTGCTCTCACCCTTTTGCACCATCGAAATCTTCGAATTTTATGGATCATTTCCACCCGAATTATGGAAATTTTGCTCCCCCATCGAAGCCCATTTTCCTTTCAGTCTTCTACTATTCTCGTTGAACCGTGCTTCCAATGCAATCTCTGATTTCTCTCTGTCGCTTCCTCACTCTTCCATTCTTTGTTCATGAGCCTCAAGAGAGCTTTGAAGATCATTTTTGCTCAACGTCGCAAGATTCTTCGACTCTTCGATAGTAATTACAATATTGTTGAATATTAACGTTAAAGAACGCAATTTCTTTGATATAATATTTTGCTCCAGAACAATATCTCTACACACTTTGATTTGATTCACCAAACACGTAATACACGTCACGTAATCGTTGATCGTTTCCTTCTCTTCTATTTGCGTTAACTTAAATTTCCTTTTGTGAGTTTGTAACCTCACCACCTTTGCCTTAAAAAATCCTACATAAGTTTTCTCCAAGATTTCCCAAGCTTGCTTCACTGAATCGCAATCGCCAATTTTCTCAAAGTTGTCACCATCGACATAAGAATGAATCAAAAAGAGTGTCTTATAATCTTTCTTTTTTTCTTCCTTGAATGCAGCATTTTGAGCATCTGTAGCTTCTGCCACAAGTGGTGTGACACCATTGTTGGCCACTTCAAGAACTTCTTGATACCCAAACAACACTTTTATTTGTTTGAACCACTAGTCATAATTCTTCGAATCAAGAATCAGAAGGTTGGTGGAAATTCTATCATTAGAAACGATACTCATCGTTGCAGCGGAATTAGATCATAACCAGTGCTTTTGGTGCCAAATATAAGAACAAACACACTTAATTGAGGTGAATTAATGAGAGATTAGTGAATTTGGAGAAGATGAAGTTGAGAATTGAGAGAGAAATTAGAGAGAGAGAAAGAGTAATTGAGGGTGATAAGAGAAAATTGCATTAACAATAATGTGGAGCTTACAAGGCCATTTATACATAATGTACAACAATAATTAGGAAAACATAAAATAACTTATTCAAATAAGCTGAAACTGACACATAACAAAAAATAGGATTTAGTCTTCGTAACCGATTATGCAAAATTCCGTAATCGGTTATGAGCCTGTGTTTGGCAATCCAAGCCCAAAAACAACGTGGTAATCGATTACGCCATATCTCGTAATCGCTTACCACACCTGAAATTCTAAAAATCTAATTTTCAACAACTAGTTCACTATTAAAATATGAATTTCAACTACTAAACTATATTAGGCTAAAAAAATGTAATTAATTTTATATTTTAAAAAATAAATTGCATATTATTTTATAAAATTGGATTTTCAAATACCCCAATTTTAAAAATCAATTCACAATTATCTTATTATGGAAAAAATATATGATTTTTTTAAAGGAGCGTCCATTTATTGGCCGAGGTATGTATGACTTTTAAAAAAAAAAGAATCTTTGACTATTCATTGGACGAGGGTGTATATGAAAATGGGACTGATATTTATTAATATAATTAAATAATTAAATCCTGATCCAGTGAATAGAAAAGAGTATATATGGAGAAAAAACATAGAAGATCATCAACCAATGAATGACCGAAACTCTTCTTCAAATAGGGCATTTTGAAAAGAAGAAAAAAATTCAAACTAGAATAGATTGAAAATTGTGTTTTATAAAGAGGGCTAGTGAAGAAAAAGCCACAAAATTATCCCTATGTTAAAGAGATAAATTAAAGAAGAAAAAAAACAAAAACAAAAATAAGAGTATAAAAGAAAAAAAAAAAACATTAAACATTACTTAGTTTGGTACAACATGTATAATTTGGTACAACCTTCCCCTCAAAAATAATTTATAATTTGAAATAGGGAGAATAATAATTTAACAAAATTAATTTTCACAAAAAATAAATCCAAATATAAAATATTATATGTTTGAATATATATATATATATATATATATATATATATATATATATATATATATATATATATATATATATATATATATATATATATATATATATATATATATATATATATATATATATATATATATATATATATATATATATATATATATATATATATTCATGTAAAAGTAAATTGCATAATAAATCTAAATTTAGAAATTCTACTTCGATGCAAATAAAAAAAAATTAAAAATGTAAAATTAAAATAAATTATATACAATAACATAAAAAATTCTAAATATATAAAAATAATTTGAAGAATTAATAATATTTAGTATTTTCCCAACAATCCAAACACACTAAAAACAACTTTGGAGTGAATATTTTGGCTCTTACATTGTCTCATCTAGATGGAAGAATGTAAAATCTAAAAAGAAAATGAAAGCATAGTTTTGGTTACACACGAGAATGATCAATTGTCAATTGTTCACACCACAGCAACAATTTCTAGTGCTTTCCGTCTATTTTCAGTTACCTTTAATTTCTAGATAAATTCTTTCATACACAGATGCATGTAAGTTAAATATTTTTTTTAGTTACTCATTTTCTTAATTATAAAATGAGTTTAATTGAAATACATAGAGTGTAAAAGAATTTATACGGTTAATTAATCATAAACATGAAATGTTAAAATAAGTTTGATTTTTATTTTAATTGTATATAAAGTAAAATAGATTTACGATGATTATGATTTGAGTGTAACACTTTTTATATTAATAATATATAGTAATTAATTTTTTATAAAATTAATTTTAATTTTTTTTAAAGATTTATTAGAGATATATTGTCATTTAATAAAAATATATTATCTATCATATAAGTAATTTTAAAAAAGATATTATTATTATTTGACGAGATACATGATTGTTGTGTACAATTAATTTAATTGTTGATACATCATTTTATTTAAAAAATCTAAATTCATTTATGGATTATAAAATTCAAAATTAAATTTATTTATGCATAAATAATAATGTATTTATAGTTATATATAAAATATATACATTAATTATATTATTGATTTTTTTAAATATATGTAAATTGTGTTAAATAATTTTTTATGCAAGTAAATTAAAATAATAAAAGAAAAATATGTTTAATATTGACAAAATTGGTTTGGAAGGAGGCGGGGGAGTGGATCAGTTTTAATTATCAAGGTGATGTTATTTTGACTGGCAGTTTTATGGATTGGTTCTCCTTTTGGCAGTTTTATGGATTGGTTCTCCTTTTGTAAGTCTAAGCACATCAAGCACGATAGAGATGATAGCTTTTGGTTTGCGGTGTGTTGGAATCTTTCAATACTTATGAATGATATTATTTTTTTGAGTTCTAGCTAGAATATGATTGATACGGTTTGCATGGTGAAGTATACGATTTGGAGATGGTCTCTTATTGGAGATATTACATATCCCGATTGTAACTGGTGCGAATTCAATAAAGATTCATTGTTTTATTTGTCTTAGGTTTCAATTGATCGATAATTTATTTGTTTTTTGTCGAGTTTTCATCTTGCTTTCTTTTGTAAACAGGATTGAGGACACTTAGTACTCCTATCAATATAATCATTTCTTGCAGAAAAAAGTCATTTATCATAACTTCAAGGTTCATTTTGATACTTTAATTTTAAAAATATTCATATTGGTCCCTTAAATTTTCAAAATGTTCCATATTAGTCATTTTCATCTTATTAGTGATAGAAAAATTCAAAAATCGATCGCTTAATCCGTCGTTAATAAGACAAAAAGGATTAATATGGAACATTTTGAAGAGTTAAAAGACCAGTATAAATCTTTTTAAAGTTAGGAACCAAAAAAATATTTTGCCAAGAAAAATATCTTAGAATAATATCAAAATGTCAAGTTCCGTGGAAATTAAATTGAAGTCTTTCATTTAAATAAAAATTATTTATTCATTATGTGATTTGTTGGAAATAGAACAAGACGATTTAAACTTTATCAAACTTAAATTTAACTTATTAAAAATAAAATAAAATTTAAGTATGATAAATTAAAAAATTTAAAGTTTAAGTCTTACATTTAATATGTCGAAGATTTATTTTTAAGTCTAAGTCTGACATTTTTAAAGGTCTAATTGATCTATTAATCTACTTAAAAGTATATTCCATTTAAATATATGTTAATAAATAATTTAGCTAATGTTTAAATATACTAACAATTAAAAGAATAACGAGACTAAATAGTTGTTCACATTGACTTATTTGAACTTACTTAGTAATATAAATTTTACAAAACTATTTTTCTTAGAATTTATGAAAATAACTTATGACATTATTCATAATTTATATTCAGTTTATTTTCACAAAATTTTCAAAATAACTAAATTTTATTTTTTATCTATTCAAAGTACATAATAATAATAATAATAATAATAATAAATAAAAAGTAATAATAAATAAATAAATTTGTTATATTTATTTAAATAGACTAGTTTTCTAGGTTTAAAGACTTTTATAGGGTGTGAAATAGTCTTTTTAACTAAGAATTTTTTACTCCACACCATGAGCTTCTTACGCACTAAGAGAATGCGGTATAATTGGTTGTTTTGCTATAAGTTGTAAAGTTGTTGGTTTGTTTTTTATGTTGCAGTGCCTTATGAATGGCAAGATTATGAGCTGCAGGCCTTTGGCCAAAGTTGAATGTTATTGTGTTGCTATGTTGTCATAGTTGTTGTTGTTGTTGTTGTTGTTTGACATTCATATTGAGTCCCATAACATATCCTTATTTAAGTTGGAGCTGATGCTCGGTAAGTTGGCATGTATTGACAAAATAAAGTTGAAGGCTTATGCCTTGTTGTTGACGTCTCTATTAATTGGCAAGATTATAAGTTGGGAGTTCTGCTCCAATGGTACCACATACATTGCATTTGTTTAAGTTGCATCTTCGAGTTGCATAAGTATGTTATTGAGTTGTATCTTGTGTTGTTTAAGTTGTTTGTGAATTGTGAAGTGATGGTTTATATAATCTGATTTAATATGTATTTATTATATGCTTGATTATATAGTTCGATATCCCACCTCTTCTGTTTGAATGTTTCCCTCTGTTGGTAACGTGCAGGTAATCCAGAGTAGAGCTGAGTACCTTAGTAGATTTGAGTCAGTGTTGTCGCTTTGATACGTAGCACTCGGGGGGATAACACATGTTTTTTGTTGATGTTGGATTTTATTAAGTTGCTGAATTTTAAAGTTGTTTCAAGTAAAGATTGTTGTTTTAAAGTTGTTTTGATGTTGAATAATACAAGGCGTGTTAATTTATGTTGACGTTTATGAATCCGATGTATAATAATAAAGTAGTTGATTTTAAAGACTAATCAGGTGTTGAATGTTGTTTTTAAAGTTGAAAATGTATCATCTCATTTGAATTGTTGGAATTTTGTACTTTGATTTTGTCATTAATTATCGAGTAGAAATGAGGTGTTATAATGTTCATCTTCTCTTGGTTCATATTGATCTTTTTAGTCGTCTGCTGAATAGTCTCGGGTCCGAGCACAATACTCTCGCTCGACTCATACCAACACAAATGAGTTCTACACCTCCTACCGCATAACGTATCATATGGTTCCATCCTAATACTATAATGAAAACTGTTGTTGTTGGTAAACTTAATAAACGACAAATAGTTATCCAAAACACCTTCTTGTTCTAGCACATAAGCCATCACGAAATCCTCCAAATACTGGATAATTCTCTTTGTTTAACCGTCCTTTTACGGGTGATTAGCATAACTCAACTCCATCTTAGTATCCAAAGCAGCTTGCAGACTCTCCCAGAACCTCGATGTAAATCTCATATCTCTATCTGATACAATACTTAAAGGAATCCCATAAGGTTCCACAATCTCATCAATATATAATTTAGGCAACTTCTGTAAGGAATAATTGATCCTCATTGGTATAAATTGAGCTGATTTGGTCAATATATAAAAAATCACCCAAATTAAATCGCAATCCTTCAAAGTATTCGACAAAGCTGTTACAAAATCTATGGAAGTTCTATCCCATTTGCACGCAAGAATATTCAATGTTTGCATCAAACCCAACGACTTCTGATGTTCAATATTTGAATTATGGCAAGTCAAGCAAGAATACACAAATTTAACAACCTCTTTCTTCATTCATGGACACCAAAACATCTTCTTCAAGTCTTGATTCATTTTGGTCGCACCTGGATGAATACTCAACTTACCACAATGTCATTCTTCAAGAATACTCTTCATAAGTTTGAGCACATATAGAACATAAACTCTGTCTCTAAATCTGATCACACCATTTATGTCAATCCAGAAGTCACCACCTTCACCTTGATTGATAAATACTAACCGATCAATAAATCCTAAGTCAATCTTCTACCCTTCCCAGATCGTATCAAGGATACTACTGGTCAGTTTCAACATACCCAAATTCACACTGCTAGTAGTTTTTTCACATACCAAAGTCACATATCTGAATTATTCAATCAATTCCAACTCTCAAACCATAAGCATCGACATGTGCAAAAACTTCCTACTCAATGCATCAGCTATGACATTAGCCTTACTAGAATGGTAACTGAAGCTAAAATCATAATCCTTCAAGAATTCTAGCCACATTCTCAGCCTCATATTCAATTCCTTCTGATAGAATAAATACTTTAAGCTTTTGGGATCACTGAACACCTTAAATCTGGAACCAAAAATATTATGTCTCTAAATTTTCAAAACAAAAACCACAGCTGCTAACTCTAGATCATGCATAGGATAATTCTCTCATGAAATTTTAACTGTTTGGAGTCATAAGCCACAACCTGACCATTATACATCAACACCATCTACAACGCATCACAATACACCCCTAAGGAACAATTGGGATTCAACAAAATTAACATTGGAGCAGTCGTCAGCTTCTTTTTGAGTTCTTGGAAACTTTCCTCACATTTCACATCCCAAACATAAGCTTGACCCTTTCGAGTCAACTGAGTCAAAGGCAATGCTAATTTTGAAAAATCTTCGATAAACCTCCTGTAATAGCCAACCAATTAAATCCAGAAAACTTCTAATCTCCGTAACAAACTTCAGAGTTTCCCATTGTAACACAACATCAAATTTTGACGGATCATTCACTACTACGGAAAACCCATTTAACAACGGTTAGAAAATACATATAATAACACAAATCAAGGCGTTGTTATGCAGAGTATTGTCGTAAATGCGATTATTATAATCCTGGTCCTAAGACTGTTGTTGTATTCTGGAAAGCACGCAATATAGCACAACGATTATGCTTAACAACCGTTGGGGTATATACATTTATTTCATATAGATTAAATCACAATTAAAATAAATAATCGTTGTTGAAATTATCAAGGTTTATTATAAAATATGCAAATTATTTTTTTATTAAACCTCAAAATAATATACAATCATTCAAAGTTGCGTGCCTCGAGGCCAATTATTTGAGATTTTAAGGAGTGTAAACTCCAATGACCATTTTCATCCTAGTTTAGTAAGTATAAATATGGTTCTCTATCACTTTTGTTAGTATGAAAGAAATAAGGAAGAAACGTTAATCACAGAGAGAGAACTTAGAGGGACAACTTAGAATTCAATGTTCTAAGAATTGACCGACCTTTAAGAATATCTAAAGGGAATGGGAAACACATCTAAACGTCGTTTGTTTGCGTGATTCATATATTGAGAACTTGATTTATTGAGAAACACTTAGATAAAAAATAAGATATGTTCTTGAATACATGAAAGACTATTTTCTTGTAACTCATTTGTAATTATTGAAACAATTTTTGAAGTATAATGAATCAGAGAGTTACTCTCTCTCCCAGAGTAGATTAACTTGATCAAATTGAATAAAAAATTATCTATATACTTATCTTTTATCTTATTATTTATGGTGGAGATTTTTAATATTATTTTGTGTGTACATTAATTATACTCGAGTCCATTTATATTGGTTGTCATTGTTATTTATCTCACACATCAAACTTCTTAACACGATTGATATATTATCATAATTTACAATGGTCATTATTTCTTTTTAAAATTTCATTCAAGTCCGCCGATAGAATTGCACATTTTGTGTGATGTGTTATAAAAGTTACCTCAGTTGAACTTTATGTTGATGCAAATCTACATTTCACACTTTAAACAAGAAAATTGACATTTGGAATATCTCATTTGGAGAATTGAGAATATTTGTTTTAGTGGTACACATTACAAAAAAGCTACTTTTTTTATGGTACTTTCTATAAAAATAAAAATAAAAGAAATCTCAACAAAAATGAATTATGTAGCATAATGATAGATTAAGACATATATATATATGTTGTTTTGTCAATATTAGAATGGACTATAAGAAAAAGGTCAAAGTAGTAATGGATGAAAGTACAAGACAGATTTTATACGTAAAATAGTCGTTGTTAGCTAACCGCGGAGAAGGTTGAACATGACCAACCCATTGCCGCGTTGTCACTCAACACACATAAAAGATTTCATCTTTGACCTACCAACAACGCCGCCTAATGTTGTCTCTTTGATTGTCTCTTCTTCTTTTTAGTATAATTTTATTTTCACTTCTTCTTTCTTTGTTATTTTGATATGGGTGGTCTTTGTTCTAAGTCTGGTAAAGGTGACAAGAGGGTTGCAAAGAGGGAAGAACATTATGGGGATGAGAAGCTCAAGGAGGGTAGTGATTTGGTTAGTGTGAAGGAAGAAGAAGGTGCTGTTGTTGTTGCTGCTGGAGTTGGTGGTACTGATGATTTCTATGATGGGATTCCACGATATGGTGATTCTTTTTCACATAAGTCTAGGTCTGTTAGATCGAGGCAAGCTGCTGTGGCTAAGGTTGGTTGGTTTTTGGTTTTTGGTTTCATTTTTGTTTGTTTTTTTTATAGCATTTTGTTTGTGTTCAATTTGTGAATTTGACTGTTTGGATTGAGTTGTCTGAGCTTATTTACTAGTGTAAGTAAGCACTTGTGAGAGGTGTTTTCAGTTTATTTCCATAAGCTTTCTATGATGGCTTTTGAAAATAACTTGTAGAAATAGTTGAAATTAGAAAGTTTATGTTAAAATTCTCACATCGGATAATATATGACCTGAACATGTGTTTATAAATGGGGGAAATCCGAAGCCGGTTTTTTAGGGTTGAGTTAAGCCCGGACACATTCATAAGATGATATCAGATAAGATGGTATTAGAGTCTCGTTTAAAATTCGTTGGGCCACCCACCAATTTGTTCGATGCGAATTAACTACAATTCCTTTTTCATTATAAAAACAATGAATAATTGTATTGGTAATGGCACCTTCTGATACAGTTTTGTCGTGGCCGTTTTTGCGGTAACACACCACAGTGAATAATTGTATCGGTATTGGCACCTTCTGATACTGATACAGTTTGTCCGTTTTCACGGTAACACACCACAATGAATAATTGTATCGGTATTGGCACCTTCTGATACAGTTTTGTCGTGGCCGTTTTCACGGTAACACACCGTTTTTTTAAACCTTGGATAGAGGGTGAAAGAAGAATTGTCCTAAAGTTGCATCTTTTGTATTTTTCTTCTCAATCCTTGTTTGAAAATGGGAATGATTTTTATGCAGTATGAGGAGAAAAACACAGATTGAGCCATGTGGAAGTAGGATTTATGATTGATAGATAAACTCATAATTTGGGAATCAAGGAGAATTAGAGTTTATATATTGTTGTTTTAGAGTTTCTGAACTAAGTGAAAGGGGATAATTTAACTAACATTCGAGAAAAATGAAGATTAACGTCTTTCTATTTCAGGTCTCGGAGGTGGGTTCGCGCCTAGGCAGAGCTGGCACTATTGGATTCGGAAAAGCAGTAGATGTTCTGGACACACTTGGGAGTAGCATGACAAATTTGAATTCTGGTGGCGGTTTTGCATATGGAGCTGTAACAAAGGGGAATGAAGTTGGAATTTTATCATTTGAAGTTGCAAACACTATTGTCAAGGGTTATAGTCTCATGGAATCTCTTTCGACGAAAAACGTTAAACATTTGAAAGAAGAGGTGCTTAAGTTAGAGGCTGTGCAAGATTTAGTGTCAAAGGATATGGACGAACTTCTATGGACTGTTGCTTCAGACAAGAGGTAATGGAAAGAGCTTATGTTCCTTCCGTTAACAACCTAACTTTCAACTGTTTTAGTTTACCGCGACTCTTTGAAATGCCAACCGGATATGGTTTTTGGTTATGTTTCCAGGGATGAATTAAAGGTCTTTTCAGATGAGGTGATTCGTTTTGGAAATCGTTCAAAGGATCCTCAGTGGCACAACTTGGATCGATACTTTGAGAAGTAATATAAATCGTATTTACTCAATTCGTGTATGGAAAAAATGGCCTTTAATTGTTTTTGTTCTTACGTATTTTTGTTGTGAATTGTAGAATTAGCAGAGAACTTAATTCTCAAAGACAAACAAGGGAAGAGGCGGAGTTATTAATGCAGCAATTGATGAATTTAGTTCAACATACGGCGGTGAGTGTATTCCTTTACAATTGCTCCAGAAGTTGTAGTTACTTATGAAGATGGAGAAATATAGTTTAGTTTCTTTTCTTAAACAGTGTTTCTTTGTTGTTGTGGGATTTGAGTCTAAAAGGAATTGGAAAATCAATTTTTATGAAAACAGGAATTATACCACGAGTTAAATGCTTTGGATAGATTTGCACAAGATTATCAGCATAAGCGTGAAGAGGAGGACAATTCAAGTGCAGCTCAAAGCGGTAATTGAAGAATACTTCCCTTCACATAACATGCAACTCTTGTTTGTTGAAGTGATAATTGACAAAAACAAAAATTAAAATCAAAATTTTGAAAGAGTTCCAATTCAAAGAAGACTATTAATTTGGTATTGTAAACTTTTGATAATATAATCGTTTAGAGGGTAGAGAGTATGTATTAAACTTGGACAATCGGTATCGGTATTTGTTTGATTATTTAGACTACTAGAGAAAATGACCCTTGATTTTCATTATGTTTTATTCAAATTTTGTTGAGCCTGATTTGCATATTCTTGTAGGAACTATAGGGCATTATTTCTCTTGGTTATTTGATATAAATATAAGTTTGACTATTTCTCTTCATCATATAGGTGACAGTCTTACAATCTTGAAGGCAGAACTTAAAAGTCAAAAGAAGCAAGTTAGGCATTTGAAGAAGAAGTCACTCTGGTCCAGAAGTTACGAGGAGGTAACAACATAAATCTCTTGTAGATAAAATGTTTAGGCCATATATTGTTTGATGTGGAACTCTAAACACACTCCCTTACGCCCAACACTGGACATCTGGAGTGTGGAAATAAATGGTGGGTGACCCGATTGCAGAAACCTGATAGCAGGTGGCCTACCGGATCTTAAACTATATTCTGATACCATGTTAAGAAATGTGGTTTGGCCTAATTCATCCATACAAAACCGACTTTTAGGGTGAGGATTGCCCCCACTTTTAAGCACATGTTCAGGGCATATATTGTCCGATGTGAGACTCTTAACATGATGAATGTGATGATCTCATTTTGTATTCTCCTCCAATCTATGTGTTTTATTATACGTTGTCTTCTATCCATGTATAATCCTGGAACTAGTACATAGACTCTAAGATGTTTTATATTAACAGAAGTTGATTCATTTTTATCATACCATACTTGAAAATTGAATAATAGAGTATAATTCATAATCTAATGAATCACAGGTTATGGAGAAGCTTGTAGATATAGTCCACTTTTTACATTTGGAGATAAATAAAGCTTTTGGCAGCGCAGGTATGTAGCCACTAAAAGCATTTGGACTGTACCTTCTTAGCTTGTATGAAAAGTACTTTGTTTATATTCTCATCAAATTACTGTGACTCGATTCGTAATGCAACACTGCTGTCAATGGATTCCTGCAGATAGCCGTAAACCTTTTTTTCAAACCATAAGCAATCGTCAAAGATTGGGTCCTGCCGGCCTCTCTTTGCATTATGCAAATATAGTGCTCCAAATGGATACTCTAGTAAGTTTCTTCATTCTTACAGTTATTTCATAACATGTAGCTAAGTGCTAATAGTGTGTTTTATATGTCAAGTGCCTCGTATGACTTGGCTTATGCGCTGAAAAGCATTGTACTAAGCTTGTGTTCGTTTTGTTAGGTTGCCAGATCCGCTTCTATGCCCGCAAATACAAGGGATACATTATATCAAAGCTTGCCTCCTAATATCAAATTAACTCTGCGTTCCAAATTACCTACATTTCATGTTGCAGAAGAGGTATGTTATCTCATCTGTTGGTTCTTTCTTCTATTACAAATGTTAAAAAACGAGAAAATATTCGTTTTAAAAGAGAAAACATGAAATCTTAGCTAATATATATGTACTTCCAAACAGCTCACTGTAACGGATATTAAACAGGAGATGGAGAAAACATTGCATTGGTTGGTTCCAATTGCTACAAACACAGCAAAGTAAGATGTCTTGCTTTATATACTAGGTCGTACTAGAATTTCAGATTGAAGACATGACTGGTGTCCGACACATGTGATTACATTTCATCATTTTTATTTTCGTAAATTATTATCTGTGTCAATGTCGTATCTGTGTCACTGCTTCATAGTGTGTAGATATTCATAGACATTTGAGAAACTTTCTTCAAGCATTGGTTATACTTTTAATACAAACTAACTGTTTAATCTTTTTCTTTCGGTTTGGTGCTCTAAAATTGATTCAGAGCTCATCATGGTTTTGGTTGGGTTGGGGAATGGGCAAGCACCGGGTAAGTAACAATCTGTTGGATCTACTACTCTTGCATGTTTTCGACTTTTTTCTTTTCTTCATTTTTGTTCCTACTTTTTCAAATTCATTGTTTGATTGTTGCAGATCTGATTTAAACAAGAAACCGATGAAGACTGATGTAATGCGGATTGAAACATTTCATCATGCAGATAAAGAAAAAGTAGAAAACTACATACTTGAACTTCTCTTATTGCTTCACCGCTTGGCGGTTAAAAGTAAAGCCGGGGGTGATGTCGGAGAAATAAAGTCTTCCATCAAGTCTCGTGTCGGCACTGTCTCGCAAAAGACAAATCAACAATCGACAAACGCAGTATCGCCATTGCTATCAACTGATGAGCAGATCATGTTGAAGGATGTAAGTAACAAAATGTGTGTTAGAGGGATCAGTAAAAGTAAAAGCCTAGACTTTGACAGTGCGAAGACGGCGTCAACAGATAATAACAGATTGATCAAAAGTAGCAGTTACTCAACAAGTAGAAGCAAGGAATTATCATATAACAGAATTTGCTCTAAGGTACCTGTGATTGATTTCTCTATTGACAAAAAGAGAGCATTGGATGTGATTGACAGAGTAAATGTTGGCTAGATAATATGCGCAACTTTTCTTAAGCGCCTTTGAAATGAAATTATGGTTAGCGAAATGAGGACAGAAGAATGATATACTTCTTTGTGTAAATATACAAACCATATTCATGCAGCAAGTGATTCGGATGCAAGATTTTGGCAGATCTTCTTGTACCTTGAATTCCTTAGCTTCACCAGGAGCTTGGTTTTGGTGAAATGTTGTATCGCGTCATGATGTACATATCGTCTTTACCACGGAGGATCAATGTGACTGCACTTCTATTGAAAAGGGTGGATTTTTGTTTGTTAATTCTTGAGTGTATAGACAATGAGGATTTGATATTTAAGGTAGTTCTGCATTGCATGTATTATATTATTGATTTGGTTATCTTTGCCTTTACTTTTTGACACTTTGAAAATCATTGTAACTACATTTTTGTTGTGCTGTGATAGATGATAGTCCATGTCAATGGGATGATATATACAAACACTTGAATAAAGAAAAAAGATTGATGCCATTTGTTCGCCTTAGGAAGTATTATTCTTTATATATAATGGAGTGAGGTGCATTTGATTGTGCTAGCGTTGAAATAAGCCCAACAATAATTTAGGAAAAGTGTGATAGAATTTTGCTAAAACTAAAGTTAGATATAAGGTTGCATCAAAATAAAAATATAAAACAACTTTGATTTTTCATTGAAGAGAAAAGCTACTACAAAGTACCCTTAGAGTGTTCTAAAAGTTGTAGCTACCGTTAACCTATTGAAGCTGAATGTGTTGACCATTGTGTAATTAATGTAACAGAGAGAAAGAAAATAAAACAAACAGCCAATGGAATAAAATGAAAATATTTCTCGTTATCTCAAAAGTGAAAAACAAGGAAATATATAGTTGAATAGTGGTAACAAGGACTAAGTCAAATAAACAAAAGTTAATCTAATTTAACACCTCCTTCAAACTGGAATGTATGTTGAGCATTCCAAGTTTGTGAACAAGATTGGAGAATGGTCCAAGGTGAAGAGGTTTAGTAAAGATATCAGTCACTTGTTGGTTGGAGGAGATAGGCATAAGATGAATGGTGTTGTCTTGAATTTTGTCGCGAGTGATGTGGCAATCCATTTCGATGTGTTTGGTGCGCTCATGAAAAACAGGGTTGTTGGCAATGTGTAAAGCTGAATTGTTATCATAAAATATAGTAACAGGTTGTGTGAGAGATGTGCAGGTCATGGAGAAGGAAAAGAAGCCATTGAGCTTCACAGGTAGTATTGGTGAGAGCGCGGTATTCTGCTTCAGAAGATGATCTGGATACAACTGTTTGTTTTTTGCACTTCCAACTGATAAGAGAGCTTCCAAGATAGAAGCAGAATCCTGTAGTAGATTTGCGGGTATCAACACATCACCCCCAGTCTGAGTCAGAGAAGCCTGAAAGTTGATGAGAAAAATCAGCTTTGAAGAAAAGTCCTTGGTCTGGAGCATTTTTGATGTAACGCAAAATCCGTAAAGTAGCTTGATGGTGATTCTTGGAAGGCTTAGACATAAACTGACTCAACCTACAAACAAAGAAAGTGATGTCAGGGCGTGTGTGAGTCAGATATAAGAGCTTACCAATCAATCTCTGGAATGCTGTAGGATTTGTGCGAACATTTGCATCAATTGTGGTGAGCTTGTTAGTAGGGTCCATAAGAGTATTAGCAGGCTTAGCTCCTAGGAGACCTGCAGTGTTGAGAAGATCCAAGCTATATTTGCGTTGACAGATGAAAAAACCAGATTGTGATCTTGCAATTTTAAAATCAAGGAAATATAAGTCCTTGATGCTAAAAACAGAATCCAAGACTTGTTTGAGGTGATTAATTTCAGAGATGTTGTTGCCTGCAACTAAAAGGTCATCAACGTAAACCAAAATCACAGTGAAACTGTTAGCAGAAGACTGAGTAAATAAAGAGTAATCTGTCTTAGATTAAATGTAACCTAGTGTGGTAAGAGTGGTTGTTAATTTATGGTTCCATTGGCGCTAGCTTGTTTAAGACCATAAATGGATTTGTTCAATTTGCAAACCAGATTTTTCTCACTAATGAGAAGGCCAGAGGGAACTTTCATATAAACCTCTTCAGATAAATCACCGTGAGGAAAGTTGTGTTAATATCAAGTTGATGAACAAACCAGTTATTTGAAGCAGCTAGAGATAAAATTAGCCTAATAGTTGTCATTTTTACAACAGGACTAAAAGTCTCAAGGTAGTCTATCCCTTCTGTTTGATTAAACCCTTTGGCTACTAAACCGTATTTGTATCTTTCGACAGAACCATTAGCATTAAATTTAATCTTAAATATCCATTTACAGCCTATAGGTTTTTTGTTAGGAGGGAGGGGGACTAATGACCAAGTATTGGTTTGAGTAAGAGATGATAGTTCCTGTTTTATAGCCTTAACCCAATTAGGATCAGTTATGGCTTCATTATAGGTATAAGGTTATTCAAGAGAAAATAACTTAATATTAAACATTTTATGAGGAATAGATAAATTAGAGTAAGATAGGAAAATGATGCAAAGGGTAAAGTATAATACCTGAAGTGAGGGAAGATTAGTGATTAGGATTACCTGTTAGAAGTGAGAAGTGATAGTCAATGAGGTAATTGGGAGGTTTTGAAAGTCTTGTGGACCTCCCAATAGTTTCAGGAGGAGATTGGTTTGTTGTAGGATAAGGGTTGGGTGTGGGAGGTATGTTAGGAGAGGACTCAGTAGGAGTTATGAGTGGTGAATGTGGAGGAATTTGTAAAGGTGTGGCAGGTATGATATAGTCATATTCAGGGAACAAATTGGGGTTGTGGTTTGAAGAGGGTAACTGAGTGTGATGAGGAGGTGAAGGAGAGGAGACAACAAAAGTGGGATTATATGGGAAAATGGTTTCGAAGAAAACAGTATCTCTTGATATGAAAATTTGTTTAGTATGTAAGTCAAATAAGATATCACCTTTGGTATGATCTTTATGACCTAAGAATATACATTTTCTACTACGAATGTCCAGTTTGGTGGTTTTATTCTTAGAAACATTAGCATAAACTAAGCAACCAAAAACTCTTAAAGTAGTAGAATTGGGAGCAAGGTTATGAAGAACAGTGTGTCGCTCCCGAAAAAGACACTAGGTCCCACGGTGCAGACACGAACGGTCGACGAAAGAGAAAGGGTTGAATAGAGTCGCCAGCTAGGAATTTTTATCCCGAAGGAAAGGTAATGCTGCATAAACCTGGAAAGAGATGGATAAGACGGTTGCGAACCAAAGAAACTGAGAAATGGGGTTGGTTACGACCTGGGAAGGTATTAGCACCCAGATCGTCCGTCGTACTCGACGGGATCCACGCTTACAAGATTGTGTTTAAAAGGGGTAAGTGTATGTGCCATCTGTGTGCAAAAAGCTAGGGAAAGAAAGTACAGGTGTCAGTGCAAAAGGTGTGAATTGCTCAGGAACTGAGGCTTAAAAAGAAAGCTGAAAGAGGGGGAAGACACATAAACTTTTGTTCGATAACTGTTAAGTTATGCCTACGTATCCTCTCGTGCAATGAGGAAGTCAGAACACCGTAGTTCGACTCAAAGAGACTGAAAGATTGACTGTGAACTGCTTGCTTGTCTATGCTCAAGTGTATGACTCGTCTGACTTGAGTGCTAACTGTCTTGCATTAGACGGAAGAAGCAAGTTCTCGTTTGTGAATGAGTGTGATGAGAAAAGAATCCCGAAGGAGACGATTATTGTTTGTTTTTGTGTTTTTAGTTTTTTATTGTTTTTGGTGTTTTGCATAGGATTATGAGCTTAAGCCTAAATCAAGGGTTTGCAAACTCATTATATCCTCCCTGATTAGGGATAATGAGCATACTTAAGTGTGAGATAAACATCTCAACTTAATTACCATGATGATGTAGGATTAAAATCATTAATCTACTTGTGATTATTTAGATGTTTTTGGGTTTTTGTTTAGTATTAAGTAATGAGTTTAATCTCTAATCACATATTAGTGAACTCATTACACCATCCTAATAGAAGGATGATAGATGAGAACACTTAAGCTGAGGAAGATACCTCAACTTAATCCATGGTTAGGGATTAAATTCATTATATAAAAAGCCTTTATTAAATGGATTTTAATTAAAGGATGAGATTAATAAGTGGATTTTATGGTTTGTAAGACAACTTGAGGGGGACTTGTCCATTAAACACTAGGGTTAGTCCCTCTTAACCATAAGGAAGAGATAAAACCCTAATGTAAGGCCCAAATTACAAGATAAAGTCTTAGTGATTATTAATGTGTTTTGATTAAGAGGTGTAAACAAATTAAAGGTTTAACACTAAGGATTAAAGTTATACATTCCATCCTAAGATAAGGATGCAGGCATAACCCTAATTTAAAGTCCTAAAGCTTTAAGAGTTTAGCCTCTGATTATTGAGATGAGAAGAGAGACTCAAGGAAACTCAAAGGTAAAAAGCTAGGGGAAACTATACACACCCTAAAATGATCATGCTTGGATATCCTATGGTTTGTGAGGCTTAAGAGAAAAGATCTTCAAGGCCACCAAGGAAGGAGAAGCAGATGAAAAGAGAAGGAGAGAGAGAGAGAGAATAAGTTACTTACTTCCTGAAGAAGATAAGTAACTTAAGAGAAAAGAAAGGAGCAAGAGAGACATAAGTGAAGCAAGTTCACTTCAAAGACAAAATAAATATGCAAATGCAAAGGAAAGGAGAGGTGGGAGGTGAAGGAAAATCCACCTCCCAGATAACTTACCAAAAGTTCCTGAAATGTTAGTATGAATGCATAAGATGTGAAGCAAAAAGAAATGAGATGAATAAAGATGCAAAGTACAAAACTAGAAGTGATTATGCAATGCAAATGTGTTATGAGATGATGCAAAATCATACAAGATGCATATGGATGATCATACAAGGATAAGATGCAATGGAAGCATGTTTAGAAGCATGAAAAACACATGGATGTTCATGAAATGTAATGGATGCAAAGCATACCAAAATGATGCAACAATGATCAAGCAATGTTCAAGCATGTCTTAAGATGTCTAAGATGTCATACAAATGCTTGAAATGTCATGGAAAGTTCACAAGTTCATGATATGCAAAGAAGAATGCAAATGAAGAATGCAAATGAAGATGCAAAATTAGGGTTTTAAGGCAACATGAGATCACACCCCAAAGGAGAAGGTCAGAAGCCAATCCTAGTGAAAGTTATGAAATTTCTAAGTTAACTAGGGTTTTTGGGTGGTCCTTAAGGGAAAATGCAAAATAAAAATATGAGATAAATAACCTAAAAACTATATGCAATATGTGAAACAATGCAAAGAGAATCAAGGTCAAACTCATCATGGTTAGGCAGAAATGAAATTTTCAAGTTAGGGTTAAAAAATGTGAAATTTAAGAACCCTAATTCAAAGAAAATTGTGAAAATATCATCAAACCTAAAAATAAATTTGTATGGTTAGTTTGGAAATGTTTCTAAATGTATTGGAATGCTTCATGAATTTTTTGGTGATTTTTAGAAACCTAAATGCATATTTAATTAATTAAAATCAATTAATTAATTAAATAAAACATTTAAATATTTTAAAAATACTTTTTTAATGCAAAAATTAAAATAAAAAATGTTTTTAGGTTAAGAAAAATATTTGAAACATAAATGCAGAAAATGAGATTTTTTTAATTGTTTTTTCTATTTTAAAAAATTATATGAAAGAAATGCAATAAAAATGAAAATAAAATGAAAATAATGGAAAGACAAATGATCCAATGGCTGAGATTTAAACTGGGAAAGACTGGGTTGACTGCGCGCGTGTTTGAAGGGTCAGGACTCATTCTGGCTAATTAATGTTTTTTATAATTAATTAATCTGGATTAAGTTAATACGCGCAATCTGGGTCGTTCCCTCACTAACCCTAATCAAGATCCTAAGGCCACAAATGAATCTGGGCAACTAATCACACTTAAGCCCTAATTATTTTCAGGTGACCGGAGCTAACCTCCGGTCATCTTCTCCGGCGAGTAAAAACTACAAAACCTCAAATAAGCTTCTAAACTCCTAATTTCTTGCCCAAAAATGTTCTACTAACATCATACAACAACAATCAAGCAACAAAAATTATTTATCATGCATCAAATGGCTGAATCGAATCAAACAAGTTTTTAGGTCAAATTTTCAGATCATCAATACATACTCAGTTCTTGCTCATTTTCAAAACTAAACACATCCCCATGATCAGTGCAACACATAGAATCATATTTTAACAAGAAAACAAGCTTCTGGAAAAATTGTTCATGGAGGATACCTGAGTTGAAGTTCTTTGAAATGGAACTTTCTGGGCCTTTCTTTTGTGCAATCCACCTCCTTTGGTCCCCCTGAGTCTATTGTGATGCTTGGAATGAGTTTATTTTGGCTGGTTTATGAGTTTCAATTCTGAATATGCAGAAATCGTGTTTTTGTTTGGGCTTGTTTCAGGCCATGGTGATGGGTGGGATTTGATCCTTAGGTTATATGGAGTTGAATGGTGAAAGAAATTTTGATTTTTGTTGGCTAGAATGAGATATTCGATAGCATGAAGTTTTTGGGAGTTTTCTTGATTCTGAGCTTGTGTGATGTTTCAGGCTTATGTGTGTGTTATGGAATGAGCTCCTTAGGGTTTGCATAAGAGGTCTTGATTGGTCCAGAGAGTTGTTGTGACTCAGTTTGATTGGTATGGCTTGTTTGTGTGCTTCAGTTCTGATAACTCAGAAATCGTGTTTTGGTTTGAGGAGCTTTCAGGCCATTGCAAGGGTTGATTTGTGTTCTATGATGGATTTTGAGATGATTGGTGAAGTTTGTTTTGAGGTTTGTGGCTTGTGTATTCAGATTCGAAGAAATGAAAGTTTTGGGGATTTTTGGCAATCTCAGCTTGTGTGATGATTCAGGCTTGTGTGTGTGTTATGAAATGAGTTGCATAATATTAGTATAGGCCAATGGGAGTGATCAGAAAGTGGGTGATGACATAGTGTGATTGGTATGGGCCAAGTTGCAAAAATGTCAATGGATGTGTACTTGAAGCATGGCATGGGCCAGAGGCTGTTTGAAGGGGTGTCTGGCTTCAGCTTGCATCAAGGATGGCCCTAGGATTGAAATATGTGAGCTGGATGGCTTTGATCAAGTGTTTGCAAGCTTTATGCATTTTCCCTCTTTGGAATTTCTTGAAGTGCAAGACATATAAACTTGTGATTTTTTGTGCAATCTTGATCAAAATGTGTTGCATTATGTTGGTATAATGTTTAGAAGTTGATTAGAGGTCATGAAATGGCTTGGCAAGTGAATTTGCAAAATTCCCTCTTTGGTGCACACTTAAAAATTATAGGATTTTTTGCCAACTTTGAAAGGCCATATCTTGAGTTCTAGGATGAATCAAGACATGTTCTTGTACTTTTTGAAAATGGGAAGACATAATCTACAACTTTCATGTCCAAGGATTTTTCATTTGAAGCATTTTTGGTCTTGAAAGAATAGGTTGAATATCTTTCCCAAAATGGAAAGTTTCCATTACAAGTCATTTCCAAAAATAGCAAGTTTGCATTTGGCTCAAAATTATTCAACTTTGTGAACTTATAACCACTTCAATGATCAAATAAAGATCATAGAGACTCCAAATGATGATGATGACCCTTTGGTACCCTTGATGGAGGCCTCAGATTCCCTGATTTTGACTTTACTTGCTCAAGAAGTTACCCCATAATCAAATGACTTCCACAGTGAATTTCTTCATCAAATTTGGCACATAAGATCCTTATAGCATATTGAGACCATTAGAAATAAGAATGACCAAAAAAATTGGGATTAAGGCCTCTGAAACCAAAACCCTAATTTTAGGTCATCTGTGTAGGAAATCTTCAGTCTGCCTCTATGCCCTTGCCATACTTTGTGATCCTTTGACTTTTATGAACTTTGGGGAGCATATTATGATCATAGAAAACACATGGACCCTCTTGGAAAGCTTCAAGACCATTGGGATGACTCAGATCACTTTCTTGGATTACTCAGATCACAAACCCTAGATGCAGATGAAATGAACTATGCAGTGGGATATGATATGCTTATGTTAATGCAAAAAATGAAAGATCACAAGCCAAGGTGTGAGAAAAAGTGAGGGAAAATTTGGGGTGTTTACAACTGCCCCTATTCAAGCATGAGTTAGTTGTGCAGGATGTAAGCGCTCTGCTTAACAGACAAACAAGATAACTTGTGGTTGAATACCAAAGACAGTAAGAAATTTGCACTTGCTGGGGAGAAGAAGAAAAGGGATATAAATTGTAATAGGCAGTATAGTATGTTTATCAAGTGAAAGCGATGGAGGACGACCATCGAGTACAGGATGACTGCTGGGGTTGAAAAACGGTAAGTAAAGCAATGACGGGGACGACCATCATGCTGGGAAATAAAGAATAGCTTTGTGTGTTTGATCTTATCTCTTCTTGTCTTCTCTATGCTTATTATTTATGTTTGTTTATTTGTTCTTTTACCGCTTTCCATTTATTGCTCATTATATTATTTGTCTATGGGATCTCGGGGTCACTTTGCAAGTAAATTTTGAGTGGTGGAAAAAGCAGAGGGAACACCTAAGTTTAGAATTGGATGTTATTAGTGTTAGTCTCCAAGGATTCGCTCCTTGCACGCCTAGCATGAAAGCTCCCCCAGATAGTTAGACTTTTCGTAGATCTTGTCGCAACGCAGCTAGCCTGTCGCGTGACCTGATTCACGAAAGGGCTGTGATTCTGGGACCCCCTAGGACCTGTTCCAATTTTGGTAGTTGTGTAATGTTAGGCCCCGAGGACTCGCTCTTTGCACGCCTAGCATGAGAACTCCACTCGAGGTGGACCTTATCATTATTATCGTCACAATGCAGCTAGCCTACGGCGGGGCGTTAATACGATAAACGTCCGTAACCTTGAGTTTCCTTAAACCATCACCGTAGAAACTATCCTGTGAGTGGGACTTATGGGTAGCAAAACGTAGAACCAATCTCTTATAGCCCACCTGTTAAGAAGGTTTCAGATTTACTTGTGACACCTTGCACCCTGCATCCTTGCATCCCTACGTCTTTGCATCTCAGCATCATATGCATCATCTCAGTAAGGTCTTCAAGGAACAAAAAGATGTCTATTGCAAACATCACAAGTCTAATCGTAGACAAACTTCAGCTTATAATCCCTTTTGGAAAAGTTTTTATAATTGGATGTTTGCAATTGCTCTTGAGTTCCTTGAAACCATCCTTGCATTGCATCCTTTCGCATACCATTGCATCTACATTGCACATCATTTTCTTCCCTCAGAATGCGCTCATTCTATCCTTTGTCTTGGGCCAGCAGTTTGATTCCCGACACGTGTTCCGAACTAAGAATTATGTCTCAAGAAACAGTGGATGAACTGAGAAGAAGTCAAGAATTGTTGAAAGAGGAGGTTATTTCCTTGAAGAAGCAGATGGAGTGGGTCTTGGAAACCTTACAAGCTCTATTGAAGAAGGAGGGTCGCCCTGTGCCTATGACCACAACAGAAAGAGCTAATGTCCTACCTCCATTCGATGCTACCTCGAGTCAAGAGTGTTTCCCTGTGATAGCTCCCCACCTTCCAACTCATGGATCTCCCCTACTAGGCCAAAGTCAACCTCTGGTTTTCAGATCAGTACCTCAATATCCTCTGGTTGGTCCATCTCTTGGCCGGAAAAAGAAGCGAAAGCGAAGCAAGGGGCAGTGTCAGAACAAAGGGAGTGAAGCTCACCATGAACCCATTCCTATGCCACTCAACAAGCTTTACTCGCTATTAATCCAAAATTCATTGATAACTCCTTACAAACCTGTGCCATCGCCAAATACATGGCATAACCCTGATACGAATGCGATGTGCGAATTCCATAAAGGGGTGGTAGGACATGATTTGAATGCTTGCGCTGAATTGAAAGTATGGGTACAAAGGTTGATCCATAACCAAAGGTTAATTCTTGAAGAGGACCATCTAGAGGTTGAATGTGGATACCGCACTGGATCAATGGGGCACCCTATCGAAGAATGCCAGAGCTTTGAGCTCAAGTTACAAAGTGTGATTAAGTCACTAGTCCCCCAAGAAGGAGAGCCGATTGCAGACAATTTGATTGTTGAGCGAGGAGATAAGAAAAGAAAGAGGCCTATAAAGGTTCTTAAGATTTTGTACCATAAAGAACAGGTCACGCGCATAACTGATGGATCATCTTTGCTTTCTCACAAGAGTATTAGGACACCATCTTGGGATTTCAATGTCGCCACTCCTGCTGGCGGAAGCAAAAGAGAAGTCGGAGGTGGATCGAAAGAGATGACATCCAACTTTGAGTGTGAGGAACTTAAAAGTCATCACATCAAGCGACTAGCAGTACCTAGTGCGCCAGTAGTGCCAGCTTTTCAGAGATCGAAAGCTCGGGATTCTTGCCCGAAAGGTGTCTCAAATCAGAATAGAAGACAAGGGAGAAGACCCCTAACCCCTCAAATCCCTATGACCTACACAAAATTATATCCTTCATTGTTGAAGAAAGGATTGGTTGTTCCAAAGCCTTTGGGTCCTCCACCAGATTCACTCCCAGCAAACTACAGTCCAAATGCCCATTGTTTATTCCATAATGGTGCTTCAGGGCACGATTTGGAAGGATGTTATGCCTTAAAACGCGCTGTGAAATATTTAATTGAGAAGGACATTCTTTCGTTTGAAGACACTACTTCCATTATCAGGGACGATTCTTGTCCAAGTCAGCAAGCCCAGAGCCGAGAATATCTGAATCAACATCAGAGTCAGCATAAGCCTCACAACAATTTAGAAAGAAGGAATGTTCCTCTTCACCTAGTACCTTTATTATACACTCAACTTCTGCAACCTTTGATTCAATACTCATTGGTGGTTCCCAAGTCTCTCAAGCCATTGACAGAGCCATACCCGCCTGAGTATAATCCACATGAGCAATTTGGATATCATGCTGGATCAAGAGGGCATTCAACTGAAGACTGCAGAGCTTTTCAAGCCAAGGTACAACATTTGATCGACAGGAAGTACATATCTTTTTCAGAAGGAAGCTTGTTGGTGCATATCAACCTCTCGCCTGAGTGACTTCTTGGTGCATCTCTTGAAGACAGTGAATCAAGACATTTTCAATTCCCTAAAGCTGCCAATCCCTTGTTTGTTTCAGCACTGTTGTATTTTCTTTGCATGTTGATTTTGTATTTGCTTGTTAGCATTGTTGTTTTTGAATTGGCAAAATTAATGAAATTTTTATGCATATTTTGAATCAATCCATCCGTATTCACTCGTTTTCTTTCATTGTTACAAAAAAGAAAAAATATATTTCTATCATTTTGTTTATCAAACTTTTGTTTTACCAAAGATTGGAGGGAGGAGGATGAAGACCAGATACTTGAATTCTCCATTTGTATGCTCTCAATTAAAAACCTTGCCAATGATGTACAGGCATTGTTTTCAAATTCCCAAACACCGGTGAAATAAGGATGATAATCCCTTGCTAACCCCTTTGAGCCTAGAAGTAGGAGTGTTCTTTTTCAAAAAAAATGTGAAAAACCCCTAATTTTAAACCTGGGGCAGGGTAGTCAGTTCAGTTAATCTGTTTGCATTCGATCCCTAAGAGATTAAATTCATCATTCAAGAAGGATCATCTACATACTTTCATTCACTGCCAAAGAAGTCGTGAAGAGCCAAAAGTTTGTAGTACGTATTCTCTATCATCCAATAAGATGGCAGTCATAACCGTTCAACAAAAGAATGAAGAGAGGAAAAAGAAATACGAAGAAAAAGTCTTCTAAGTCAAAAATAGAAAAAGACGACTTAGGCGAAAATTAATGAAGTCATCAAATCCAGCAAAGCAGAAAAAAGCAAGGTGGCTGCCATCACTTTCAAATCCTTATCACGCATGGTCAAAAGAGTTTTGAGATATGAATGCGTATGTCAAGTTAACTGAATGTAGGATTGGAGTTCATCACGGAGATGGTATGGGTGCAAATAAATTTTGAGCCTTTTATCTTTTATTTCACAAACCGTGAACCATGCCACGTTACAACCCTTAAAAGACCTAATTGAGGCAGGGTTTATTTCGAGAGCATACTACAACAAGGTTGTGTTAACCTGACTCCTAAAGATCTTTGCTAATCATTTGTATTCATCACTTGATCTGCCATTCCATGAAATGGCTAGATCCACTTTATTTTGTTTTAATCAACTCCACTGTATCACTATCATACCAATAAATTGCGATTTCAAAACTTGCATAAATGTTGCATTAAATTTGCCAATTTTTAAATAAATAATGTTTATTTGCAAGTCAATTCAGCATCAATGAAATCCCGACGAACGCAACCAGTTAGGGAGTTCGACTTAGTAAGAGAAGCCCAGCCAGGGGCAAAACACTTCAAAAACCAGTCAATCTGATTCAATCCATTCAAGAGTTAACAATTCAGAGGTTGAGCTTTCCTCAAGACTCATACTTGAGCGAGTTATCAGAAAGAATTCAAGAGTTCAATGGTCCCCCAGACCAGAAGTCTCCCATCCTAGGGATCAGATAACCAGGGGCAAATCTCCGACATTCCAGCACTGGGGCAACCATTTCCAGGCCATGTTATGGCAGGTTGGTTTAAACTTTTGAGGAGAGGAAATTTCAAAACCATTGATTCCAGGGCAAGATGAATCACACATGGGCAAATCCTCTTCGTGCCTTCAAGACGTTCAAGCAGGCCCTATGCAACAACTAATTTTGAGTTCAAGACGGGTGTCGGGAATCATGTCGTTATCTTTTGTCTCCTTCTAGAGAGTCGTCTTCCAAGAACTATTTCATTCAATACCCACCCAGGGGCATATTTGGAAATCATATGAGTCGGTATGTCTTTCTCATGTGCTAGTTATGTCACTTCGCTCTTAGCGTTAAGCCCTGCTACCGTCTTACTCATCGAGCATCTACTCACGGTAAAAAAGAGTCATACCTTACAAAACAGGCCTCTGCTGACATGTAATCTACTGTCACTTTACAAGAATCTCTTTGAAGTTCAATTGTCATTGGCAAGAATCTGTTTAAGCTGGTCGTAAATCCCCTTGCTTGCAGTTTAAGTCAATTTAATTTGGCACATACCTGTGTTTCCTGATGGTTCCTGAAGGTCTGCTCTTGACCTTTCATTTAAGGAATGTCTAGAGGTTGGATATCTTGCTGAAAATCCAACCTTCTCGTCTTTATTCTCAGTACCAGCCGGTCTCTTGGAGCCGTTTGACTATTTGAGTACGCTGTTTTCTACCCCTGGTATCAGTCGGTTGCACAGAGCCACTGCCCAAACATGGTGTTCGTTTTCTTTATTCTCGGTATCAACAGTTACACTTGAACCTGCTGATTTATCACTTTGGATTATTCGCCTGTTATTTTATTTCACGACCACTGTGTCGATGTCTGTTATTTTATTTCACGGCCACCGCGTCGACGCATGTCTTTTATTTCCTGACCACCGTGTCGATGTCTGTCTTTTATTTCCTGACCACCGTGTCGATGTCTGTCTTTTATTTCCTGACAACTATGTCGATGTCTGTTATTTTATTTCCTGACCACCGTGTCGATGTCTGTTATTTTTATTTTCCTGACCACCGTGCCGACGTCTGTTATTTTATTTCCCGACCACCGTGTCGACGCCTGTCTTTTATTTCCTGACCACCGTGTCGATGTCTATTATTTTATTTCCTGACCATCGTGTCGACGCCTGTCTTTTATTTCCTGACCACCGTGTCGATGTCTGTTATTTTATTTCCTGACCACCGTGTCGACGCCTGTCTTTTATTTCCTGACCACCGTGTCGATGTTTGTTATTTTATTTCCTGACCACCGTGTCGATGTCTTTCTTTTATTTCCTGACCACCGTGTCGATGTCTGTCTTTTATTTCCTGACCACCGTGTCGATGTCTGTCTTTTATTTCCTGACCACCGTGTCGATGTCTGTCTTTTATTTCCTGACAACCGTGTCGATGCCTGTTATTTTATTTCCTGACCACCGTGTCGATGTCTGTTATTTTTATTTTCCTGACCACTGTGTCGACGTCTGTTATTTTATTTCCCGACCACCGTGTCGACGCCTGTCTTTTATTTCCTGACCACCGTGTCGATGTCTGTTATTTTATTTCCTGACCACCGTGTCGACGCCTGTCTTTTATTTCCTGACCACCGTGTCGATGTCTGTTATTTTATTTCCTGACCACCGTGTCGACGCCTGTCTTTTATTTCCTGACCACCGTGTCGATGTCTGTTATTTTATTTCCTGACCACCGTGGCGACGCCTGTCTTTCATTTCCTGACCACCGTGTCGATGTCTGTTATTTTTATTTCCCGACCACCGTGTCGATGTCTGTTATTTTATTTCCCGACCACCGTGTCGATGTCTGTTATTTTTATTTCCCGACCACCATTTCAATGTCTGTTATTTTTATTTCACGACCACCGTGTCAATGTCTGTTATGTTATTTCACGACCACCGTGTCGATGTCTGTCTTTTATTTCCTGACCACCGTGTCGACGTCTATTATTTTATTTCCTGATCACCATGTCGATGTTTGTTTATTCCTGACCGCCGTGTCAATGTCTACTATTTGGTTCTCCTGGCTGCCGAGTCGAGGTCTTTTCCATTTTTTCTCAATCATCGAATCGTTGCATTGGGATCCCCAACAACCACTTTGAACTTGCTAACTCATCACTTCAGATTAGTCTGTCTTTAATCTTACGTTTTGTTTTCCGTCTTATGTCATTCTTAGTGCCAGCAGTTACACTTGAACCTGCTAAATTATCACTTTGAATACTTCCCGTTTTTGTTCGTATTGCTATCCCCAGTGAGTCTTCACCCTCATTTGTGTTTCTATGGATCACCATTGCATTTGTCCTCATCATACCATTTACAGCATATTCATCATTAAAAAAATCAGCATGTCTAGTTTCATTGCAGCTCGCACATCATATCCCTAGCAAAACAAAAGGAGTCTCTCTCGATTTCATAGCATTGCATATCAACGCATTTCATCTGCATTCGGTCAAAATTTTAGGTATTTTAATATTTAATCCTTTTCTACCTCGAATGTCCAAAAACTTTGTTATTCATACATTCAGGTATAAGATGATTAAATAGGGGCAACTGTCACACCCTAAATTTTGACCGAGCAATTTTCATTTTTTTTTCTTTCATCTGGCGCATTTTTATCAATTTATTTGATAGTCAGTCATTTTCGCGTTTTAGTCCATTAATCATAAATCATGCATTTTCCCATTTAATTTTGTCTTAATTTTGCTATCTTAGGTTTTGTTCCATTTTTTAGATAGATTTTTGTCTCACTTTATAGTCTAGTTCTATTTTTTATTTAATTACATATTAGACCATTTAAAATTAATTGGTTTACTTTACTAACTTAAATTTGTTGTGTTTCATTTAGTCAATTAGGTTTCTATTAGTCTGTCTAATTTAATTAGGATTTATTTTTAGTCTAATATATTTAGTTATAGTTTAATCCCTCTTGTTAGTTTAAATTTCTATTTAATTTTAACTTTTGAAAATTAAGTTTGTCTTTTTTAAAATCATTTTACAATTCAGTTTGATTTATTTAAGTCTATATTAATTTCATTTTTTTATTTACTTTTACAGCTTATATCAGTTTTCATTTTTATTTTATATTTATTAGTGTTAATTGGGTCTGGTTTTCTAAGTTGGTTGGATTGAAATTATCTTAGTTAGTTTTGGAATATTTGCTTTTGATCCAAGTCAAAATAGCATAGCCTATACTCTTTTTTTCTGCCACTCTACCACAAGACTTTCACCCAAAAGGAGCCCTTATACAAACCTGCATCTAAAAAGCCAGAAGGGACAAGTCAAATAAATAATAAAAAACCAAAAATAGCTTATAGAAAGGGGGGATCCATCAGGAACGAAAAAAAAAAAGAGACCAAGCGAACCAAAAAAAAACCACACAAATCACTTTCTTTCTTATAAAAAAAGGGCACTTTTTCTTCAGAAAGGGGGAGACAATACCGAAAAACTGGTTTTAAAAAAAACGGATACACACATTAGCAGGACTTCTATTGATCCTCCAAAAACACAAACCTTCTTCCATCTTCGTTCTTCTTCAACAAATAACTTGAAAATATAAGAACTCAGAACCAGTTCTCTGAATACAAACCGAACCTGCATCGCCCTCACTACCAAACCTCAAATCCACTGTGAGAATCATAAAACCCGTTTCATCACCACTCCCAGCAAACTCACCAACATCAGAATCGCTCAAACCACCAAACCCCCTCTGAAACTTCGCAAACAGAAAGACAAAAAAATCTTCCGATCCACCTTCATCTTGTAACTATCTCTATACCACCATCTTCCGCAGCCTCCATCTCATCACCCTCACCACTTTCGATCCATCTTCAATCTCACCTCCGAGTCACCCTTTCCGAGCCAAACCTGAAAACTTTCGCCGCCACACCCTCGAATCCGCGGCCACATAACAAAAACTCAAACCGATGGAACCGCACCACTGAGTCAAACCGATTCGACGCTAACGCAGGGGCTGTCATCGAGAGAGACGAGATTGAGAGTGACGGCCGTGAACAGTGGAGCCGCGAGTCTGAGGGAGGAGAACCGCGATGAGAACCAAGGGAGATGACTGAAAACGCAGCCGCCGAACCATTCGTAACAGGGTGGGCGTTTTCATTTTTTTTTTCTCTTTTTGTTTTGTCTTTAAGGGAAATATGCTGAGTTTTTTTTTTCTTTGTTTATGTGATTTGTTATTTTATTATTTTATTTGTTTTTTTAATAAAACGCAGACAATTTTGTTGTTGTGGGTATGGAGAGTTTGTGACCCATTAATAGACTAAGCCCAAATGTCTTGCTCCAGCACACACCCCTTTCTATGTTATTTGTTTTATTTCTATAATTCTGTTTTGCTGACGAGCCTTAGGCCCGAGATATGCGGTTTACCTTTAAACACACCATATCACACATCACGCCACCCCTCCTTTATTATTATAATTTTAATTTTATCTGATTTTTTTTTTGCTAAAAAGGAAAAAGGTAGAAAGCTTTCTAATTTATATTTTAGTGTTTGGTTTAGATTTAATAATTATTGACTTCATTCTATTTTAGATTTTTGTTGTTGTTTATCTTTACTTTAATTTTTTGGGCCAATGATATAACAAAGTTGCGATAAGTCGTTTCCGACTAATCGTGACCAATATGAGGCCATCTTTTATTTATTTATTTCATAAGATTAATTTATTCTTATTTCATGATTATCATATTTTAGTATATTTAGTTTATTTATTTTATTCTTACATTTTTACACAATACTAATTTATAACGTTTCCAAATATTTCATCGCGCCGATATTGGCACACACGTAAGTCGATTATCAAATAATCGCCGTCTGCACGACTTTTTACGCATCTTAAATAACTTAACAAGGAAAAGAATTCCGGAGTCTAGTACTCCGCACGTTCAAGAACGAACCACAATTGGGCTAGCCCCACGCGTGTTGTTTCGTTCACTCCTTCATTATTTAATCACATCAATTCTAAAATGTCTAAAAAGAAAACAATTATTCAATTTATTTAAATTAATTCAATACGGAAACAGAACTCCGGAGTCTAGCACTCCGCACGTTCTAAGATGGACTGCAACTGGGCTAGCCCCACGCAACGTGGTCCATTTGCCTTCCGTATTAATAAATAAATAATCGCATAAATTAACGAACGAAAACAGAACTCCGGAGTCTAGCACTCCGCACGTTCTAGATTGGACCGCTACTGGGCTAGCCCCACGCGACGGTTCAATCACCATTCGTATATCAAAATATCTCATCCCTTTTATAAATTAAATTACGAAAGAACAGAACTCCGGAGTCTAGCACTCCGCACGTTCTAGAGTGAATCTCTCCTGGGCTAGCCCCACGCGACATGGTTCATTCACTCTTTCATATCTTAAAACAATTTAAAATTTACCAACCAATTCATCATTTTCATAATTAATCAGCGAAAGAACGGAACTCCAGAGTCTAGCACTCCGCACGTTTTGGAATGCAATTACTCCCAGGCTAGCCCCACGCGACGCGGTTCATTCGCCCTTTCGTTTAAAACACCTTAACAAAAGTCAAACAATTTTATTTAAAGCGAATGTTTAAATCATTCTATCTCGCAAACAAGCTAGCGCTTCAACCTCCACCGCGAGTATAAGCCAACGCTTAGCAGTAGAATGCGTTTTAAACAATCGTTCAATTAAAAATCACAAATCGTAGTCGCACGAACTACGAAGCTCTGACTTTCCCATTGCACAAGGGAATATGTAGGCACGGGGATTTTAATCCTTCGCGAGCACCCTAATAAAAAATTTAATTATTTCTCCGTTTAAAGCAATAATAAAAAAAACTTTGATCTTTTCTCCGTCTTAATAATAATAATTTAAAACTTTAACAAACATATTAACAATCATTTAGTAGACAAAGACTTAAGATCAAACATTTAATCACATAACTAGGTAAGAGGTTCCTGTTGAGTACAACGGACGTGAGGGGTGTTAATACCTTCCCTTTGCGTAATCGACTCCCGAACTTAGAATTTGGTTCCGCAAACCATTTCTTATCCTTCCTTAAGGTTGTATCTATATCTCCCTTTTCTTTAATTAGAATAAATAGAATTAGGTGGCGACTCTGTTGTTGATTTTAGGATCGTATTTTTCGAGGTACGACAGGTGTATTCAAGAAGTTTTGAGTGGTTAAGATGAGAGATGAAGAAGAATTAGGTTAAAATAGGACATGTATGACTTAGGACTCAAGTAAACCATAAAAATAAAAGGTGAGGACCCAAGGATGGCTTTCAATGTTAGAAGACCTATAATATGACCTAGAAGACTCAAAATCAAGACCTTATACTAATGGCATAAATGCCTTATTCAAAAGGAATGAGAGAGGTTTCTAAAAAGGACCAAAAATGACTTAAGACTTCAAGAAATTCAAGAAAAATACCAAATGATCTTAAAAAATTATGAAAGTTGACAACTGAATACAAAATCCAGAGAGTAACATATGTACAAAAAATCTCATTAAGATTCCTATTTTTGAGTGGTGAAAGGTTCATTGGAACACAATTAGGGTTTATTAACACACAAGTGAAAGGATGGACTCAAAAATGATCTAAACATGACCTAAAAATCAAAATAAAAATATTTTTGGGAGGCTTAGGGAGTCTTCTGACTAATGCAAAAAGAATGAACCATTTTTCTTTTGTGGTTTAAGAGAACAAAAATGCACAAGATGATTGGTCAAAATATGAGAAAAATATAATTAATTCAAATGAGAAATTAATCCTGACCAAAATATTAATGAAAAATGAAAAAACAAATTATGGAAAATTAGGAAAAAATATGAGAAATATCCATGAATTAATTGGGAATTTTTGGAAGCTTTTTGGTATTTTTAAAAATATGAAACGAAAAATGAATTAAGATGAAAAAAGAAAATAAAAGAAAAAGAAATGGATTGAATTGGTATGGGCCTGGGGGGTTCAGAAAGCAAAGAAAAACACTGAATTGGGCCTAAGGAAAACGCGCAGGGGGTGTGAATATGAGGTCAAGGTCAGAAAGGTTGACCTTCCAGACACGTGAATGAGAGGGTGCTCATTAATGTGCTGGCAAGCCCTGGGACTCAGGATGGAAAAGATCCAATGGCTGGGACTTAAAGTTGGAAATAATTAGGGTTACTGTTCTGATGACCGAAGATGAATTTCGGTCATCTTCTCCAGCCAGGCTCCGGTAGGGCAAGCTCAAAACGCCATATAAATGAAATCTAAAACCACAGATCAACTCGTCTCTCTTCCCTGATCACAAATATGACCTCACATCTCACCAAGGGTTCCTAAATCTCATGAATCGAAGGCAAGAAGTTTGAACCTAAAACCTGCATCTAAGCACCTAGAGTGCATATCAACTAGCCAGTCATACAATGGCTTCTATCAAGCTTCAATCAACATGAAACCAACAAGAAACAAACAATTCAAGCATATGAAATTTCAGAACATACCTGAATTGCATAAAGCTCAAAGTGTTGCTAGAATACCAGAGGGGAGAAACCTTAGATTGCTTGACCTTGATCTTGATCAAAGAGAGTGAAATAAACACTCTGGGAGCTATGAATCTTGAGTTGTTGATGAAAATGCAGTGAGGATCAGTGCTATGTAGTGCAAAATCCTTGATACTTCAAGTTGCCAAAGCCATAGATCTTGAGCTTAAGATGATGCTGGTGGTGGATTGAGGATGAATGAAACTGGATTGATGCAATTTGAGGAGTTTAGATCCAAAATGCAATGAAGCTTCAAAATGTGCAGTGCTTGATCCTTGGAGTTTCAGGCTATGCAATCCACGGAGATTATGCTGGAAGTGATGGAGATGATGAACTGAAGAAGTATGGATCTAGCTGATTGAAGATGAATTTTCCTCGAAGCCAAATGCAGTGTGAAAATTCAGAGAGAATGCTTGAGAATTTTGGTGATTTGTGATGAAATGATGTTGAACCTTGCACTGCAGTGATGACCTTGCTTTATAGACCCCTTAACCATGGTTAATGATGCCTTGGGTTAACTGAGTGAGAGAGGTTAAATGAGTGAGGCAGTTATGGCAGTTATGCCAGCTGTAACATCCAGAAGCTTCCACTCGAGCTGGATCACATGCTGCAAGCTTCATGAAGTTTATGATGTGAATCAAAGCATGGCAATGAGTAACATGATCTTCTGACCATAACTTACAGTGCATTGTGATTTGGCATACGTTTCATGAGGTGCATAGCAAGAATCATAGTCTAGCAAGTATTCCAATGTAGCCTATTGTGAAGTGCATGGCAATGGTGTGGAGATGCATTCATGAGATTACATCTTCTTATAGCAATGCCTTTGATCTGAATGTGATGAATAATGCCAATGAAAATAAACTGAGGTGAAGTTATGTGCAATGCCTTACCATCCAAGCAAACAGTTGAGAATCATGACTTTCAATGGGAGATTTCTTCCTTCTCAAGCAATCAATTCAAGTAATTCTTGGGCTCAAAATGAAGGGGAGGGATCATAGAACAAGTTTGGTGTTTGGATCATAATGGATGATGACCTCTAATCATCTTAAAATGGACATTGGATAGCATGCCAACAAGCTGCATATTAGCCTGCACAAATTTGGAATGCCTTGTGCCCATGGGCCTATGGCTGGCCAGTTGCAACCTCTCCACTTTGACCCTCAAATAGCCCAAAAAGACTTGCTCAAATGAAAAATCTTTGAACACCAATCTTGTATGGATTACATCAAGGAACAACTTTGTAGTTCACCAAAAATTGATTTGAAGTGTTTTTGACCAAGAAAAATGGCTTGACATTCTAACCTCCACATGTTTGATGAAATGCCAGGCAGGGCGCACGCACTGGCCTGCCTGTGCCCTGCCCATGACTTGCCTTGGGCCTTGAATTGTTCAAACTTTCCAAGATCATATCTCACTCATTTTTAATGCTATGGAGGATTTCCACCTATGGATTTGAAGCTCAAGATGCCCTCTTTAATTGGCTCCAAGTAGAATTTTCATATCTTTCATATTTTGGGAGAAGGCCTCATTCAAAGTAGCTGCAAAAATGGTCAAAACTTGTCATTTTTGGAAACCCTAATTTTCCAAAAATGGTAAGTTTTGGTTTTCTTGATTTCTCTTAATTCCTCCATCATTTCTTGATCAAATTTGAAAATAAGATCCTTGTAACCCTAATTTCATGATTTTGATCTCAAAAAGTCAGGAGTTGACTTTCTTCTCAGCATGGTTGACTTTTCCCCAATTTCCTGATTTTCAATCATCTGACCAATTGAACCTCTTCCAAAATGAATTTGTGGATGAAATTTGAACCTTATACACTTGTTGTCATATAGAACACAATGGAATCCACTTTTGCTCAAAAGTTCATGGAGAATCCCTTCACAATTGAAACCCTAATCTGGACCATTTCATCAGGAGGTCTTGCACTGCTTGCAATCCTTGGAGCCATTCACTTCCTTACAAGACTTGAGGCTTCAAATGGAGACTTGTGGGATGTTGTAGACCCTTTGTACATGATTAAGGAGCTTTATGGCCCTTTGATTGTCTTTGTATAGCCTTCAGTTGCTCCAGTCACTGACCACATACCTATGCCTCAACTATGCTACACATTGTCGCTCCCACCAAATGACACACGGGTCAGAAGGGGTACAGACGCGAACGGTCGGTGAAAGGAGAGAGAACACACCAGGGTGAACTCAAGAGAAAAGAGTCGCCATCTAGGCATTTTTATCCCGGAGGAAAGGTAATGCTGCATAGACCTAGAAAGATATGGATAAGACGGTCGCGAACCAGAGATACTGAGAAAGGGGGTTGGTTACAACCTGGGAAGGTATTAGCACCCAAATTGTCTGTCGTACTCGACGGGATCCACGCTTAAAATATTTGTGTTTAAAAGGGGTAGTGTCAGTGCAATCTGTGTATCAAAGCTGGAAAGAAATGCAAGTGTCAGTGTAAAAGAAATGTGAAGTGTATAAGAGAAGTGTCAGTGTAAGAACAAGAGTGAAATGCTCAGGACTATGAGGCTTAAAAAAACAATGCTGGAAGAGGGGGGAATATACAGAGACTTTTGTTCGATAACTGTTAAGTTATGCCTACGTATCCTCTCGTGCAATGAGGAAGTCAGAACACCGTAGTTCGACCCAAAGAGACTGAAAGATAAATTGACTTGTGAACTGCTTACTTGTCTATGCTCAAGTGTATGACCTGTCTGGCTCAGGTGCAAACTGTCTTGCATTAGACGGAAGAAGCAAGTTCTCGTTTATGAGTGAATGAGGTGAGAAAAGAATCCCGGAGGAGACGATTATTGTTTGTTTTTTTGTTTTCAATCTTTTATTATTTTTGGAGTTTGTCATAAGAAAATGAGCTTAAGCCTAAACCAAGGGTTAGTAAACTCATCACATCCTCCCTCTGATTAGGGGTAATGAGGATACCTTAAGCATGAAGTAAACACCTCACACTTAACCACCTTGATGTAGGTTTAAGATCATTAACCTACTTGCATTTATTTAGATTGTTTTTGGTGTTTTTGTTTAGTGTTAAGTAATGAGTTTAAGCCATAATCAAAGATTTAATGGACTCATTACACCATCCTAATAGAAGGATAATAGATGAGAACATTTAAGCTGAGAAAGGCTCCTCAACTTAATCCATGATTAGGGATTAACCTCATGACAAAACAAAGCCTTTATTAAATGGATTTTAATTAATGATAAGATGAAGAAGTGAATTTTATGATAGGTAAGACAACTTGAGGGGGACTTGTCCATTAACACTAGGGTTAATTCTTCTTAACCAATTAAGGAAGAATTAGAACCCTAATGCAAGGCCCAAGTTACAAGTTTGATGTCTTGGTGATTATTAGATGGATTGATTAAAGGATTTAAACACATTAAGGGTTTAACACTCAGGATTAGAGTTATACACTCCATCCTAATAGAAGGATGCAGGCATAAGCTTAATCACAAAGCCTTAAAACCTTTAGGGTTTAGTCCTGGATTATGAGATGAGAAGAGAGGACTCAATGATGACACAAAGGTAAAAGCTAAATGGGGGACTAATAAAACCCTAATTGTTATCATAATTGGTTATTCCTAGGGTTTATGAAGCTTGCAAAAGATCTTCAGGAGAGAAGCCACCAGGAAAGAAGCAGATGAAAGGAGGAGGAAGCAGAGAGAAGCAAAACAACTTGCTTCACTTAAGAAGACAAGTTGCTTGAAGAAATAAAGTGAGGAGAGAACATGAATGAGCAAGCTCACTCTAATAAAAAAATAAAATGCAGCAATGAATGCGTAAGAGAGATGAAGAGAGATTGTGAGAAGTGAAGGCAAATTCACTTTTCAAAACAACTTACCACCTGAAAAGTTAGCAAAAGAAATGAAATGCAATGCAAATGAGATGAAATGTCATGATGCAAACCAAAGTCAGAAGCATAAACATGATTTCAATGATGCTAAGAGATGATGCACACACATGTCAAGAGTTGTGGATGATCATACAAGGATGAGAATGCAAATGAGGCATGCTTGGAACCATAAAGATTCATGAAAGTTTATGAAATGCAATGGACATATAACATGGAAAATGAAAGATGCAATGATCAAACATGATTCTAACATGTCCTAAGATGTATTATGAATCATGTGGTTACACAAAATGTCATGGCAAGTCATTGGATGCAAGCATATGGGAGATGGATGCAAAGGAAAGCACAAATTAGGGTCTACATACAACATGCAATGCAAAAATTCAAAACCAGAAGCAAATGACAAGATAAAAAATTGAAAATGGGATCAAAGGAACCCTAACCCTACACAAGTTCACTGCCCAAAGGAGGGGACCCAACTCTTAACCTAATGAAAGTTATGAATTTTCTAAGTCAATTAGGGTTTTGGGATACCTCACAAGGAAAAATTCTCATCAAATTGAAAATGCAAGATAAATTCAAACCAATTTTATCCTATAAACTACATGCTATGAAGGATGTAATGCAAGAAGAACCTTCATCAAACTCTCAATGGTTAGGCAGAATGGATTTTTCAAAGTTTGAACAAAAATATTGCCTTTAAACAAATTTAATTCCAATGAAAATTGTCAAAATGCATCAAGGACCAAAAAGAAATTTGTTTTGAGAGTTGGATAATGTTACTAAATGTTTTGGAATGCAATGTGAATTTTTTTGTGATTTTTAAATACCTAAATTCATTTTTAATTAATTAATTTCCATTAACTAATTAAAAATAAACATTTAAATGATTTAAAAATGATTTTTAATGCAAAAAATAAAAATAAAAATATTTTTGGGTTCTGAAAATTAATGAAATGCTTGACAAAAAAATTCAGAATTTTTAAATATGATTTGCTATTTTTAATAATTCGTGGAAGTTAATTATAAAACAAATGAATTAAAAATAAAATAAAAGAAAGTAAGCTAAAGGAGAGGCCAGGATTTGATCTGGGTTTGAAGGTGTTGACTTGGCGCCACATCCAATGGCCCAAGTTCAAACCTGGCTAATATTTATTTAATAATTAATTAAACCTAGGTTAAGTTAATTAATTACTGATTAGGGCTTAATGAGCCATCTGGACCGTCCAAGTGCGCGCGGGAAGCATGATCCTAAGGCCATTATTCAAAGTTACTAATTAAACACAATTAGGGCAAATGACTTTCAGATGACCGGAACAGTGGTTCCGGTCATCTTCTCCGGCAAGCCCAAACCCTAGATTCTTCTACAGGTCACCAAACACGAAATTTCTTCCACTAAAATGATCCTCTCATCAATCTAAACCTAAACCCTCATCTCAAATCCATTTATTTTCTCTCACAAGCCTGAATCGAAGCAAAACACAAAACACGGGCAAATGTTCAGAGATGTCATACATGCTGGTTTCTTCACCATTTCAAAAAATAAATACATATTGATGATCAGGAGAACACATAGTATCATAAAAGAACTCAAAAATTAGTTTCTGGGAAAAATGTTCTTCATGTTACCTGAGATGGAGCCTCTAAGACTTTGAGCTTTCTGGACTGTTCTTTTGTGCAAGCCTGCTTCCTTGAACCTCCTGATGATGGAATGAAGCTTAGAAAACTTGGGGAGTAGCTGGTTTGAAAGATTCAGCTCTGGTGTAGCAGAAATGGAGGTCTTTGTGTGTGATGTTTCAAGCTGTTTTAAGGGGTGATTCTTGTTCAATGAGTGGTTTGTGGTTTGTGGGTGAAGAAATTTTTGATGTTTGAAGGCTGTGTGAAGAGATTCGAAGAGGAGAAGCCTTTTGACAGATTTTGTGGATGCTGGAATGTGGGAGCTTTCTGGCTTGTGTGTGGTGTTTTGGAATGCTTGATGTCCACATATTTGACTCTGATTGGGCAGAGAGTTGTTGGTGGCACAGTGTGATTGGCATGGGCAAAAATGCAAAAGTCAAAAGTTTGTGTACTACAAGTATGGGCTGGGACAGAAGATATCTAAAGGGGTGTCTTGCCTCAGCATGATTTATGGTGAGCCATGGGATCAACAAGATGCAGCTGGATGGCTTGGATAGCAAGATGGCATGAGTTTTGCATTTTGCCCTCTTTGAAGTTTCTTGTGAATCAAGGCATGGAACCTCATGATTTCTTGGAAAATTTGTGACAAAATGAGTTATGTGATATTGTTATGATGTTTTGATACCAATTGGAGTTCAATTCAAGCATGAAAGGTCCCTTTTGCAAAGTTTCAATTTTGAAGTCTTCATGAAAAATGCCTTATGCAACTTGTAATCCAAGGCATGGAAATGAAACATTCTTGGCACAAATCTGACTTTTAGGCATTGCAATGTGTTTGTATGATGGTTAGAAGCCATTTTGAAGTCACATTTTGCCTTGGCATGAGGTTTTGCAACTTTGCCTCTTTGGTACAAAAGTGAAAATTAAGTGATTTTTGCCAACTTTGACAAGCCATAACTTTTGATCCAAAATGAATTAGAATGAGTTCTTGTACTTTTTGAAAATGGGAGGATCCATTCTACAACTTTCATGACCAAATTTTTCTCATTTGAAGCATTTTTGAATCAAAAAGAGAAGGTTGAAAAACTTTCCCAAAATGGCAAGTTTTCAATATAAGTCACTTTCCCAAAAAGGCAACTTTGCAAATGGCTTGAGATTCTCCAATTTTGTGAGCTTCTAACATCTTCTATGATCAAATAAAGATCATACACATTCAAAATGATGGAGAACACCCTTTGGTTGGGTCATTGGGGGCCTCAGATGTCCTGATTTTGCACTGACTTGCTCAAGAAGTCATCTCTTGATCAGATGCCTTCCCCATGGAATTTCTTCATGAAAATTGATATGCATGATACTTATAACATATAGAGACAAATAGAAACAATAATGACCAAAAAATTTGGAGTTATGGCCTCTGAAACCAAAACCCTAATTCTAGGTCATCTGTGCAGTTAAACCTGACTCTGCTTCCATGCCTTTCTCAGTTCTTGTGATTCTTTGACTTTCTTGACCTTGTGAGGATATAATATGGTGCTTGAACATACATGGACCCATTTTAAGTGATTGAAGACCTTTGGAGTGGCTCAAATGGCTCAGGGATGGCTCAGATCACAAACCCTAGATGCAGATGACTTAGAACTAATGCAGTGAATCAAAGGTGTGGTATGAGATGCTATGATTGAATTTATGTAAATGAAAAGATCACAAGCCATGGTGTGAATGGGTGAGGGAAAATTTGGGGTGTTTATAGCTGCCCCTATTCAAACATGAGTTAGCTGTGCAGGATGTAAGCAGCGGCTTAACAGGCAAACAAGATAACTTGTGGTTGAATACCAAAGACAGTCCAAAATTTGCACTCATAGAATGAAGAAGAAAAGGGATATAGATTGTAAAATAAAATAAAGTACAATTATAAAGTGCGGGCAACGGAGGACGACCGTCGAGCAGAGGACGACTGCTGGGGATGAAGCAATGACGGGGACGGCCGACATGCTGGAGAAAATGTGGGAAATAAAGCAATGGCGGGGACGGCCGACAAGCTGGGGATATAAGAGATTTTGATGGGGACGACCATCAAGTAAAGAAATAAGACTCTCTGGGGACTAAAGGTAAATGATGGGGACGATCATCGGTCGAGGAAATAAATGATGAGGTACGGTCATCAAAGGTGAAGGACGATCACCTAGCAGGGGACGACTGCTCCGTTGGGGATAAGATGAGGGACGGTCATCAAAAAGGTGAAGGACGATCACCTGGCAAGGTACAGTTGCCAAAAGTATCACGACATAGGACGAATGCCGGATAGAAAAGGTCGACGATGGGGACGGCCATCGGATAAGCATGATGAAGGAAGATCATCAAGAGGTGAAGGACGATCACCTAGCAGGGTACGGCTGCTCTCGGGGTTTATCATGACATAGGACGAATGCCAAATAACAAGGTCAATGATGGGGACGACCATCGGATAGAATGATGAAGGACGATCATCAAGAGGTGAAGGACGATCACCTATCAGGGGACGACTGCTAAAAATATCACGACATAGGACGGATGTCGGATAGGAAGGGGTTCTAATGAATAGAGACTCCACTGGGGATGATGAAGGACGATCATAAAAAAGGTGAAGGACGATCACCTGGCAGGGTACGGCTGCCGGAAAGGTATCATGACACAGGACGAATGTCAGATAGACAAGAAATAGATCAACAAGATTTGTTGGGAATTCTTCTGGGGAAGGGTAGACACAGACGAGTGTCTAAAATTTAAGAAAATATAAGTGTTTGACACTGTGTATAGATTAAAGATGCGGACGAGCATCCTTAAGACTATGATACGGACGAGTATCAGATAGAAACAAACGCTTGTCGCATGTTCAGAGATGATGATACGGACGAGTACCAACTAGTTAACAAAGAACAAGGACGAGTGTCGAATCTGAGGGGATATAAATGGCGTATACAAGATACGGACGAGTATCTGTATGAGTAAAAGATGATGAGTGAGATATAGACGAGTGTTCGACTTGTTGGGGAGAGCATGACACGGACGGGTGTCAAGGAAGTGTATTATAAACAAGTATTTGATTCACAAAGTGTTTAGGCAACTATGCTGAGGAAGGTGACACGGATGAGTGTCAAGGAATTGTGTATATATGTGTATCTGTATAGTGAGTGCAAAGGGGATGCTTTGGCTTTCTGCTGGGGATATGACACAGACGGGTGTCAAGAAGTATCTGTTCGCCCGGGCAATTTTACTGGGGAATGATGACACGGACGAGTGCCAAAAGGAGCACGTATCTGTATTTGTAAGGGAAATTCTTTGGCTCTCTGGTGAGGAATTGTGGAATGTTCTGTATATTGTTGATGGATTGTCAGTATTTACAAGTGTTTGATTCAGAACATGGCTTGTGATTATGCCATATGTTTGATTTTTGCTGCAATGCTCCGTATTAGACGGAATGCTACGCTCTGTGGGGAAAATATGATGCGGATGCTATGATTATGCAAAGACACCGATCCGGGATCTGGATCCCGTTGCTGAGGAGATCTCTGGCTGATCTGCTTGAAATAGATGTCCCAGCTGGGGATGAGATCATTGGTAGATCTGATATATATGATTCTGCTTGGAGAAATAGATCACTGATAAACCTATCTCGGTAATGAGGGACCCAGCTGGGGTTTGTAGAAGCTTTCATTACTCTGTTGTGAGATCTTCGGGCGTTGCTCTTCTGGATAGAGGCTGAAACTCTGTGGGGAGCTGGTTCCCTGTCTAACACTCGGCTGGGGAAGAAGAAAGATCACTGAAATATCTTCCTAGAGATTTCTGTGGGGATCCTACTAAGGATGATACTAGACAACTCAGCTGGGGGTTATGAACACCTTCAAGTGCTGCTCTTTGAAGGAAATGTTGGAGAAGTGATGCCTGGCCATTCTAATGGGGAGAAAGCATCTCTGGTGCTGTTTGGGAAGGTGTGCTGAGGGAATAATGATTTGGCAGCCTGCTGGGGAGAAGTTTTCATGCCCCATGTTGTGCTTTGATTACCTGCAATCCTGTAAGGACAAAGAAACGCACAAGTACCCCGAGGTATCCCTTACTGGATTCCATCATAGGAGTTTAGACACTCCCAGGAGTCAATATATTTCCTGCAAGCATGTTGTTTAGGAAAGACGCATCTGTATTTATGCAATCAATATATTAACGACATCGGACATTTTGCAAACGAAAATAAAATGTGCGAGACGAAAACATGACTGAAAATCTGATTTTATTAATTTGAGTGCCCTGAATTGGCCAATACAGTCAGAGAAACGGATCCCCTAAAATGAGGAGATTGTTACAAATTGAGAAACAACAAGACACTGGCAATGTTGATGACGCTTCAGGGAGCTTCCCTTTTGCTATGACTCGTATGACATTTGACGTTCTTCTCGTCTTGCTTTCTGAAGAAGGCTGATTCTGACCGACGCTCGAACCTTTCGAAGCTTACCAAGTTGTAAGTGATACAGACGAATTCAGAATGCAGTTGTTCGCTTATTCCCTTATTTTGCGTGGATCGCCCTTTCAGGTTTTCAACCCACCGGGATACCCATTTTTGCCTGAGTTTTCCAATGCGGCTTTTCAACTCAGTGGGTGTACACATTTTTTTTATTTTTTTTCCCTTATTTTTGCCCGAGTCTTTTATTCTGTTTTTGACTCGCCGGGATGCCCTATTTTTGCCTGGACTTACATTCTGTTTTCATGTCCAGCGGGTCATTTTTATGCGAAGTATTTTTTAACTGCATCTGAATTCACAGGGGACAGGAAGTCTTCATCATCCATAGTACTGAGCATCAGTGCTCCACCAGAGAAAACTTTCTTTACTACGAATGGCCCTTCATAGTTCGAAGTCCACTTGCCCCTGTGGTCTGTATGAGGAGGGAGTAGTCTTTTCAGCACAAGATCTCCTACTCGGTACTCTCGGAGCCTGACTTTCTGATTGAAGGCTTTCTTCATTCTTTTCTGATATAGCTGCCCATGACAGATTGCAGCCAATCTCTTCTCTTCAATCAGGTTCAGTTGTTCGTATCGGGATTGGACCCACTCTGCTTCATTCAGTTTAACATCCATTAGTACCCGCAAGGAGGGTAATTCAACTTCAATAGGTGGGACTGCTTCCATACCATACACAAGTTGATACGGTGTTGCCCCAGTGGACGTTCTGATTGACGTTCGGTACCCATGCAAAGCAAATGGTAGCATTTCATGCCAGTCTTTATAGGTGACTATCATCTTCTGTACAATCTTCTTGATATTCTTGTTAGCTGGCTCAACAACGCCATTCATCTTTGGCCTGTAAGGAGAAGAATTGTGGTGTTGGATTTTGATGTCCCGGCATAGTTCTGCCATCATTTTATTGTTTAAGTTGGAACCATTATCAGTAATGATTTGCTCGGGCACTCCATACCAACAGATGATGTCTCTCTTCAGGAATCGGGCTACCACCTGCCTTGTAACATTTGCATATGAAGCTGCTTCAACCCACTTGGTAAAATAGTCAATGGCTACCAGGATGAATCTGTGGCCATTTGAAGCAGTCGGCTCAATCTTGCCAATCATATCAATGCCCCACATGGCGAAGGGTCAGGGTGAAGACATCACATTTAGAGGATTCGGAGGCACGTGCACCTTATCTGCATAAATCTGGCATTTATGGCACTTTCTGGCATAGGCACAACAGTCGGCGTCCATTGTGACCCAGTAATATCCTGATCTTAACAGCTTTTTAGCCATAGCATGCCCTCCTGCATGGGTACCAAAGGATCCTTCGTGCACCTCGTGCATTAACAAGTCTGCTTCTGCCTTATCAACGCATCTGAGAAGTACCATATCAAAGTTCCTCTTATACAGGGAACCGTCAGTGTTCAGGAAGAAACTACCAGCTAGCCTTCTTAATGTCTTCTTATCATTGGAAGATGCCCCAGGTGGGTATGTTTGATCCTCCAAGAAGCATTTGATATCATGGAACCAAGGCTTATCATCTTTAACGACATCTGCTGAGAATACGTATGCTGGTCTGTCAAGTCTGGACACCGAAATCCGAGGCACAAAGTTGGCAGCTTGAACCTTGATCATGGATGAAATGGTAGCCAGAGCATCCGCAAACTGATTTTCATCTCGAGGGATATACTCAAGTTTGACTGTTGTGAAGAAAGTCAATAACCTCCTTGTATAATCCCGATAAGGTATCAGATGATCCTGGTGGGTGTACCATTTGCCGTTGGTTTGATTAATTACCAGAGTTGAATCTCCGAATACAGTCAAAGTCTTGATCCTGAGGTCAATGGCTTCCTCAAGACCCATAATACAAGCTTCGTATTCAGCTTCGTTGTTAGTGCAGTTGAAGGTGAGTTTTTCCGAGAAAGTCATGTGAACTCCCTTAGGTGTAATGAGTACTGCACCAACACCCCGACCATTCATATTAACAGCCCCGTCAAACATCATAGTCCATTCTTCTTCCGGTTCAGGCCCTTCAGTGTGAATAGGCTCTTCATGATCTTTTGCTTTTATGAACATGATGTCTTCATCAGGGAAGTCAAATCTCAAAGGCTTGTAATCATCAATGGGTTGCTCAGCAAGATAATCAGACAATACACTGCCCTTGATGGCTTTCTGAGATGTGTACTGAATGTCATATTCTGTGAGGATCATTTTCCATCTTGCAACCCGTCCGGTAAGTGCTGGCTTCTCAAAAATGTACTTAACTGGGTCCATCTTTGAGATCAATAAGGTAGTGTGGGTCAACATATACTGCCTTAGTCGGCGAGCAGCCCACACTAAAGCACAACAAGTTTTCTCGAGCAATGAATAACGTTGTTCACAGTCGGTAAACTTTTTGCTTAGGTAGTATATTGCATACTCTTTTCGACCAGACTCGTCATGCTGGCCCAGCACACACCCCATTGATTCTTCTAATACTGTCAAGTACATGATTAGAGGTCTTACTTCGACTGGAGGCATAAGGATTGGAGGCTCTTGTAAATATTCCTTGATTTTGTCAAAAGCCCTCTGGCAGTCTTCGTTCCACCTGACCGTTTGTTCTTTTCTTAACAGCTTGAACAAGGGTTCACAGGTTGCTGTAAGGTGAGATATGAACCTTGAAATGTAGTTCAATCTACCTAGAAAACCCCGAACTTCTTTTTCTGACTTCGGTGCAGGCATTTCTTGAATGGCTTTGACTTTATCAGGGTCAACTTCAATCCCTTTCTCACTTACAATAAATCCCAGCAGCTTACCAGATCACACCCCGAATGTGCACTTGTTGGGGTTTAGCTTCAATTGGTACTTCCTCAGACGCTTGAATAGCTTCAACAAATTTACCAGGTGGTCTTCTTCTGTGAGGGACTTGGCAATCATGTCATCCACATAGCATTCAATTTCTTTGTGGATCATGTCATGGAATAATGTTACCATAGCCCGTTGATAAGTGGCACCAACATTCTTCAGTCCGAATGGCATCACCTTATAACAGAATGTGCCCCAGGGTGTGATGAAAGTGGTCTTCTCCATGTCTTCAGGTGACATCTTGATCTGATTGTATCCTGAAAATCCGTCCATGAAGGAGAATACCGAGAACTGAGCCGTATTGTCGACCAATACATCAATGTGAGGTAATGGGAAGTCATCTTTCGGGCTGGCTCTGTTCAGATCCCGGTAATCCACACACATCCTCACCTTACCGTCTTTCTTAGGCACAGGTACAATATTAGCAACCCACGGCGGATAGCTAGTCACAACAAGGAAATCGGCGTCCCACTGCTTTTGTACCTCTTCTTTTATCTTCATTGCCATATCTGGGCGAGTACGACGCAGCTTCTGTTTTACTGGCGGGCAGTCTTCTTTTAAAGGCAGCTTGTGCATGACAATATCGGTGTCCAACCTTGGCATATCCTGATAAGACCAAGCGAAGACATCCACATACTCCCGAAGCATATCAATCAGTTGCTCTTTTACTGAATCTTGTATGCAGGCCCCGATCTTAACTTCTTTCACTTCTTCTTCCGTACCAAGATTAACCGTTTCAATCTCCTCCTGATGAGGAGTGATAACCTTCTCCTCTTGCCTTAACAACTTGGCTAGCTCTTCAGGTAGCTCATAATCTTCTTTAACCCCTTCATCAGCTTGATTGATTGGATTGTCAAAGTCATACGAAGCCATAGCAGTGTTGTTGTCGGTGCAGTCTGAAAGGCACTTTCTGCAAGGGTTTAGATTGGTTTATTTTAGTGATCAATTTTAATCTTGTTTAGAAAAAGTGAAAATGAAGTTATCATTTTGAAAAACATTTCCATTTTATTTTTGTACAAAAAGAAAAATGAAAAGACAGTGAGCGAAAAAGGAAAAGACTCATTTGCAAAAGATGTCCGATATTCATTGATTAATCCATTTGCACAAAATTACAAGATGGCCCGATTACAAAATGAGTCTTGACATCTTGGGCAAGATGCAAGACTTGATGCATGCTTTAAAATACAGGAAATAATAATTACTCTGTAGGAGTAACCCTTATAATTTCCTGGGAAGACCAGTTAAGGACTTGGCTCCCCGAGATCCTTGGACGTATCCAGCTCTCCAGGTTGCGGTCGCTTTCCTCCTCGTCTTCCAAGTTGTTCATGGCATCCGGGGTAAGCATTCCCCCGCTGACAAAATTGGGCTCTTTTGCAGCCTCTGATTGATCTTGTTGAGTTGGTTTGTAACCCAACCCAAATCTGTCTTCTTTCTTCTCCACGGGCAGCAGCTTGCCCCAGCCTTGGGCAGTACCCTCTTCAACAACCTTCCGGGCTTGCCGATAGGACGTTATGGAGGTTCCCAGTATAGCAGATGCTTCATTAATGTTCAGGACCTCAAACTCTTGGCTCATAGTTTCATGGATCTCCCCATCCATTTCTATGTACTTGTACGTAGCCAGATGACTAACAAAGATGTCTTCCTCCCCACAGATGGTGATGATCTGGCCTTCCCACTCGAATTTCAGCTTTTGGTGAAGGGTAGATGTAACAGCGCCAGCGGCGTGGATCCAAGGTCTACCCAACAAACAGCTGTAGGCCGGCTGAATGTCCATCACAAAGAAGGTAGTTTTAAAAGTCTGCGGGCCAATCATCACAGGCAGATCAATCTCTCCAAGCACTAATCTTTTAAAGCCATCAAATGCTCTCACCACCAAATTACTCGGACGCAGTGCTAAGCCATCATACTCCAGCTTCACTAAGGCTTTCTTTGGTAGAACATTGAGTGACGACCCAGTGTCCACCAGTACATGAGATAAAACAGCACCCTTGCATTCCAAGGTGATATGTAAAGCCTTGTTGTGGTTACGTCCCTCTGTTGTTAAGTCAGCATTGGTGAAACCCAGTCCATGACTGGTATTGACATTTGCCACCACAGTTTCTAGCTGGTTAACAGTAATCTCCTCTGGTACGTATGCTGCGTGCAGGACTTTCAATAATGCATTCCTGTGAGCTTCAGAACACATCAACAGGGATAATATGGAGATTTTTGAGGGAGTTTGGTGAAGCTGATCCACCACCTTGTAATCACTTCTCTTTATGATTCTCATAAACTCGTTTACATCTTGCTCAAAAGATGTCTTCTGAGTTTCTTTGACAGTTGGCTCTTCAAGTACCACATTCTTTCCTTTTGCTTTGGCAGCAGCTTCTGCTTCAGCATTAGGTCTTTGCAATTGTGAGGCAAAAAGGCGTCCGCTTCTGGTGAAGCCTCCGCCTCCCCCAACATTATCAATTTGTGGAGAAGAGGTTGAAGAATCCAAAGTGATTTTCTCCCCGTTGCAGTAGAGATCAGAGCCATAATGCCAAGGTATGGCATTACTACTTTCATATGGAACGGGTCCAGGCACCGTAATGGTGACCGGACTGACTGCTGCAGAGGAGGGTACTGAAATGGTGTGCGGATCGTAGTAAATTGTGACTGGTGACCTGGCAGGAGGTGCCACTGCTTGTTGTTGGAAATTGTTGCTCGGAGGAACATTTGATGGATCATAGTAGATGGTGACTGCTGAGACATCTTCGTTAATTTCTGTTGGCGTTGTAGAAGATTCTGCTGATAAAATGGATGCTGATGTTGTAGAAGAAATGGTTGTTGAAGCTTGACTCGTTGAAGTGATGGACGGAGCCATTGCTGATGATATTGATGAATCGGTAGGAATGATTGTTGCTACTGTTGTAGAAGAATCAGGAATTGTTGTTAAAGGAATTGCTGGATTTGTAGGCGTCGTTGTTGAGATCTGAAGGATTCCATCCTTGATAAGACCATCTATGCCGCTTCTCAAATTATCACACCCATTGACTGCGATGTTGCAATACCCACAACCGAGTTCACACCCAGGGAACACTTGGCACTCTAGAAGCTGAGCTTTAATTTCGACCATAGGTGTTCGAATTTGTGCAACACTGGTGATCAGAGTAGATGGTTTGTCTTTCTCAATGGCATTAATCCTTGGCCCACCATGATTAGGCATAGGATTTCTGTTGACATTCGGAGGCGCTGCGAAGTTGAGGGCTTTAGAATCCACCAGATCTTGGACCTTCATTTGCAGGGCCCTGCACTTCTCAGTATTGTGACCAGGTGCATTGGAGTGGAAAGCACACCTGGCGTTGACATCATAATTCTTCGGGCGATTAGAGGGATCTGGTGGTGCCAATGTCCTTAACTCAACCAAGTTAAGTTTCAGGAGTTGTGGCAATAAGGCAGCATAAGGCATAGGGATAGGGTCAATCACCCTATTTGCCTGTGATGGTCTTTGTTGAAAGGGTCGTTGTTGTTGATTGCTGTTGTTGTTGTTGTAGGCTCTCTGTGGCGGATACTGGACTTGCTGTTGGTAATGTGGTTGTTGTGGTTGTTGATATGTTGGTTGCTGAGGAATCGGAGCTGGAATAGTGACAGCTGCTACTGATCTGTGAACATACTGAGGTCTGCCTCTGCTAGCATGGATGGAATTTGTCTCACCGGTCCTTCGAGGTCCCACAAAAGGCTTCCTGGGATTACTGGATGAACTTGCACCATTATCAGAAATTTTGCCCATTTTTAGCAGACTTTCAATTCTTTCTCCGGCTATAACTACGTCTGCGAAGCTGGTAGAAGAAAAGGCAGCCAACCTATCAATGTATGTTCCTTGCAAAGTATTCATGAACATGTCGGCCATTTCTCTTTCCGACATGGGTGGATGGACAGCAGCAGCAAGCTGTCTCCACCTTTGGGCATATTCCCTAAAGCTTTCTCTGGAGGATTGGGACATTCCCATCAAAAGGGTCCTGTTAGGGGCCATGTCCAGATTGTATTGGTACTGCCTGATGAAGGCTTCAACTAAGTCCTTCCAGCATCTGATGGTAGCCCTGGTCAGGTGTGAATACCACTCCCTTGAAGCCCCAGTCAATCTGTCTTCAAAGTAGAACATCCACAGCTTTTCATCCATGGTATATGCTTTAAGTCTCCCCAGAAAGGACTGTAGATGAGTTCGTGGACAGGAAGTTCCATTGTATTTCTCAAAGCACGGGGGTTTGAACTTGTGGGGAATTCTTACCCCATCCACTAACCCCATATCCATTACATCGAAGCCCAAGGAGTTTTGAGACTCCAAAGATCTCAACTTCTCAGCAATTTCATCAAACCTCCTATCATAGACTTCGTCACCTGCTCCCATGACAGTAAATTGCTCCTCTTGGGGATCTTCTTGCAAGATTCTCCCCCCAGTAGTATTTCCTTGCACATTTCCCGGGATGTTGACTTCCGGATCTAGATGAGGTCCAAATACAGGTGGATTAACATGAGGCTGACCCCTCTCATTGTTACTTGTTCCTCCAGTCCCAGGATGAGGTTCCTCGGGAGTTTGTCTTTCTACCAATGCCCTTAGCCTTTCCTGACTCTGGGCCAAGCCAGTCATCACAGTCATGAATTGGGCCATTTGGTTTCTCATTTCCACTCTTTCATTAGCCATCTGGGTTCTGACCTCAGTCAGGTCTTGTTGTACTTTCTCCATTAGAATACCCGGAAGGTTGTTGCGAGTAGGATACCGGTGTGCACGATTGACAGGGAACACTCTTCTGCGAGCAATATTTCCTGAAGCACAACAGAGTTAGAAACAAAACAAAATAATAACAAAACCTACAAAACAAAACAAAAGTTAGTATGCAATGCAGTATGCTTATTTGTTTTCCAAGGTATCCGGCTTGGTTCTTGGTTTTGACCTTTCCAGACCCCGAGGAAGATGCTCTGATGTTGTTGAGAAAATAAAACCCAAATGGAAACAAACTAAAATATATTACAAATGATGAATAATACATAGTCTGTTTTTTACAACACATGCCCCTGAAGGGTCAAAATACAACACAAAATAAAAGTACATCAAATGAAAACAACAACAATCAAAAATTCAGACATCTAGTCCAAACTCATCCTCCTTAACCTCCTTCAGAAGTGCTTCAGTCACTGGACCAGCTGGATGCTCTGTAATAGTCCTGATGAGGAGGTTTCTAGTGGCAATGGCAGTGGTCAGCTTCTTGTGCCTGTCCTGGTCCTTTGATCTCTTCAAACCAGCCCTAAGCTTCAACTCTGAAATCTCCTTCTGGGCTGCCAGCAAAGCTTCCTGTTGCTTCTTTTCAATGGCCTCTAACTGCTCAATCCTGGCTTGAGTTCTCTGATCTTCTTGAGTACGGGCTTCAGTGATCCTGACCCACCTAGCATGACTTTCTTGCAGATAGAGATCAGTCCTAGCCTTCTGAAGCTTGGCCTCTTTACAGGCATTCTTCAATATTTGCTCCCCAACTCTTGCTTTCTTGATGTAGTCCTCTGTTTTCTCAATCTTGGCCAGATGTTCCACCCTAAGCTTCTCCAACCTCTCAATGTCCAGACGACCATCACTCCTCTCCCAGAGGGTCTTCTTCAGAGCTTGAGACAGATTCTCATTCCTTTCCTTCAGCTTCTCAAATTCTTCCAGGCTGACAGTTGCTGCAGGTTGCACTGTTGAAGGTCCAGGTATGTCCTTAATGGTGAAAGGCATTCCAGTAATCTGAGCTCTAGCGTGGGACCAGTCATAGTACTGAGCTGAAGCAACATTATTACACCTCCCTAAAATAGCCATCCCTTTTGTATGGATGTTGTCCCAAGCCCAGGATGCTTGTCTGACAGCAGCTTGATTAGGCTTTATCTCACAATACAGGGTCTCAGCTAGATCTTGCATTCTAGGAGGGTGAACCAAAGCATAGCCCAGTTGTCTTTTAAACAGCAAAGGATTGTAGTTGATGCAACCCTTCACTCCTATCAGAGGTACATTTGGGTATTTCCCACAGCTAGTGATGATGTCCTTGCCTTTGGTGCTCTGGGTGCACCATCTGATGTCATCTGAAGTCAAGGCAATGAGCCTCTTGGCCCAATTCTTTTGTTGGTGGGGATTCAGGAATGCATCTGACTTAGGCAGGTGTTTGAGCAGCCAGGTGTGAAACAGAGGAGCACAGCATCTTACCAACTTTCCTCTTTGTTTCTCATTCCTCTGATGAATGGAATAATAGAAATCTCCCAGCAATGTGGGTACTGGGTTCCTCAGAATGAAAAGATGAATGGCATTCTTGCTGATAAATTTTGGCTCATCTGCAAACAGTATAATCCCATATATGCTGAGGGCAATAATGCACAAACTGCCCTCCATTCTCCCAAAGAGGCCTTCAGGATGGCCTGAGAAATCAAGAAGTCTAAGTGCAAACCAGGGATTCCAGCCTTTGTTGTCATGTTTTGCTCAATCAAAGTAGGCTCCAGGTACAGTGCTTTTGCTATTTCTCCATTGCTGGGAGAAGTCATCTCTGGGTTGAAGGGGACACCACCCCTAACAGGTACTCCAATCAATGATGAAAACTCCTCCAGCAGAGGTCCTAGCTGAAAGTCTGGGAATGTGAAACATCTCAAAGGAGGGTCATAAAACTGTAGGCAGGTGTGGATCATGCTCCTCTGAGAAGGGTCTAAATCCATGACCATATCAAGGATACCTCCATAATGCTCTCTGAATAATGTGATGTGGTCAGGGGTGATAAGTGACTGGACATGTCTGATGCCAGTCAACACAGGCTCAAAGAAATGATATGATATGTTGCTCTTCCTGGGTGTAGCCATGAATGCTGATGAAGAGCTGAAGACAAGTGCTGATGAGGATCAAGACTGATACTGGAGATGAGCCACTGATAGGCTGATGCTGGTGATGAAGAGAATAGCTGAGGTGGACAACTGATGAAGCAGAGGTCTATGCAGAAGAAGGGGTCAAAACCAAACCAGATATAATGTGGATACCCTGAAAAACAAATAAACAAATGTTAAATGATGCAATGATGATGTATGCAAATGATATGCAAGGGTTTGTGATCAAGCTGGATCTGATTATCTGCCTTGATATAAAGTCCATGTATGTTCAAGAAGTCCAGATGGAGGTTCAGAAATCCAGTAACCAGGGTGGGGGACTCAAATAAAGAGTCACATATCCAGGGTTAAATCACAAGAACTGTCTAAAGTGAAGTACTCTTAATTAAAACAAGTAACTGGGTATGATGTGGCCAATGGTACCTGCAAACCTGTAAACAGCCCAAGCCCCTCACAGGTGATGTTCTAAAACAAGGGTCCTCAGACTTGGATCAGTTATGAGAAGTGTAAACACTTCTAACCCGAAGGTACAATGTTTACAATAACCATAAAAGATCCTCCTCTAATTCACCTCAGTTTCTGAAGGTCATAATAAAGGTCATCCAGACTTAGCAAGCTTCCCAGATAGCCCTAGCACTACAGGAAATCTGTAGCACAGAGTTCTCAAGAAGAAACCCACATCTGAACCGTGTTTCATATTCCCGCACCAGACCGAAATGGAATGGGAAAGAACATGAACCACTCTAGCCTAGGTGTCACTTAGGTCCCAGGTATAGGACCTTAAACTCTCAATGGAACCCCACCCACCAAGATAGAAAACCAGATCCAGCAATGATAATGACAGTATGAAATATGTAAAACTGTAAAGCAATAAATAAAGTTGTACATAAGCAGTAAATAAAGCAAATAAACAAACACAATTAACACATAACACCCCAATAAACACAAATCAAACAAGCGCTAGGAGGAACCCACAAAAAGAACCAGAAGCCCTGGTTACAGTATAAGGTTCCCCAGCAGAGTCGCCAAGTTGTCGCTCCCACCAAATGACACACGGGTCAGAAGGGGTACAGACGCGAACGGTCGACGAAAGGAGAGAGAACACACCAGGGTGAACTCAAGAGAAAAGAGTCGCCAGCTAGGCATTTTTATCCCGGAGGAAAGGTAATGCTGCATAGACCAAGAAAGATATGGATAAGACGGTCGCGAACCAGAGATACTGAGAAAGGGGGTTGGTTACAACCTGGGAAGGTATTAGCACCCAGATTGTCCGTCGTACTCGACGGGATCCACGCTTAAAAGATTTGTGTTTAAAAGGGGTAGTGTCAATGCAATCTGTGTATCAAAGCTGGAAAGAAATGCAAGTGTCAGTGTAAAAGAAATGTGAAGTGTATAAGAGAAGTGTCAGTGTAAGAACAAGAGCGAAATGCTCAGGACTATGAGGCTTAAAAAATCAATGCTGGAAGAGGGGGGAATATACAGAGACTTTTGTTCGATAACTGTTAAGTTATGCCTATGTATCCTCTCGTGCAATGAGGAAGTCAGAACACCGTAGTTCGACCCAAAGAGACTGAAAGATAAATTGACTTGTGAACTGCTTACTTGTCTATGCTCAAGTGTATGACCTGTCTGGCTCAGGTGCAAACTGTCTTGCATTAGACGGAAGAAGCAAGTTCTCGTTTATGAGTGAATGAGGTGAGAAAAGAATCCCGGAGGAGACGATTATTGTTTGTTTTTGTGTTTTCAATCTTTTATTGTTTTTGGAGTTTGTCATAAGAAAATGAGCTTAAGCCTAAACCAAGGGTTAGTAAACTCATCACATCCTCCCTCTGATTAGGGGTAATGAGGATACCTTAAGCATGAAGTAAACACCTCACACTTAACCACCTTGATGTAGGTTTAAGATCATTAACCTACTTGCATTTATTTAGATTGTTTTTGGTGTTTTTGTTTAGTGTTAAGTAATGAGTTTAAGCCATAATCAAAGATTTAATGGACTCATTACACCATCCTAATAGAAGGATAATAGATGAGAACATTTAAGCTGAGAAAGGCTCCTCAACTTAATCCATGATTAGGGATTAACCTCATGACAAAACAAAGCCTTTATTAAATGGATTTTAATTAATGATAAGATGAAGAAGTGAATTTTATGATTGGTAAGACAACTTGAGGGGGACTTATCCATTAACACTAGGGTTAGTTCTTCTTAACCAATTAAGGAAGAATTAGAACCCTAATGCAAGGCCCAAGTTACAAGTTTGATGTCTTGGTGATTATTAGATGGATTGATTAAAGGATTTAAACACATTAAAGGTTTAACACTCAGGATTAGAGTTATACACTCCATCCTAATAGAAGGATGCAGGCATAAGCTTAATCACAAAGCCTTAAAACCTTTAGGGTTTAGTCCTGGATTATGAGATGAGAAGAGAGGACTCAATGATGACACAAAGGTAAAAGCTAAATGGGGGACTAATCAAACCCTAATTGTTATCATAATTGGTTATTCCTAGGTTTTATGAAGCTTGCAAAAGATCTTCAGGAGAGAAGCCACCAGGAAAGAAGCAGATGAAAGGAGGAGGAAGCAGAGAGAAGCAAAACAACTTGCTTCACTTAAGAAGACAAGTTGCTTGAAGAAAGAAAGTGAGGAGAGAACATGAATGAGCAAGCTCACTCTAATAAAAAAAATAAAATGCAGCCATGAATGCATAAGAGAGATGAAGAGAGATTGTGAGAAGTGAAGGCAAATTCACTTCTCAAAACAACTTACCACCTGAAAAGTTAGCAAAAGAAATGAAATGCAATGCAAATGAGATGAAATGTCATGATGCAAACCAAAGTCAGAAGCATAAACATGATTTCAATGATGCTAAGAGATGATGCACACACATGTCAAGAGTTGTGGATGATCATACAAGGATGAGAATGCAAATGAGGCATGCTTGGAACCATAAAGATTCATGAAAGTTTATGAAATGCAATGGACATATAACATGGCAAATGAAATATGCAATGATAAAACATGATTCTAACATGTCCTAAGATGTATTATGAATCATGTGGTTACACAAAATGTCATGGCAAGTCATTGGATGCAAGCATATGGGAGATGGATGCAAAGGAAAGCACAAATTAGGGTCTACATACAACATGCAATGCAAAAATTCAAAACCAGAAGCAAATGACAAGATAAAAAATTGAAAATGGGATCAAAGGAACCCTAACCCTACACAAGTTCACTGCCCAAAGGAGGGGACCCAACTCTTAACCTAGTGAAAGTTATGAATTTTCTAAGTCAATTAGGGTTTTGGGATACCTCACCAGGAAAAATGCTCATCAAATTGAAAATGCAAGATAAATTCAAACCAATTTTATCCTATAAACTACATGCTATGAAGGATGTAATGTAAGAAGAACCTTCATCAAACTCTCAATGGTTAGGCAGAATGGATTTTTCAAAGTTTGAACAAAAATATTGCCTTTAAACAAATTTAATTCCAATGAAAATTGTCAAAATACATCAAGGACCAAAAAGAAATTTGTTTTGAGAGTTGGATAATGTTTCTAAATGTATTGGAATGCAATGTGAATTTTTTTGTGATTTTTAAATACCTAAATGCATTTTTAATTAATTAATTTCCATTAACTAATTAAAAATAAACATTTAAATGATTTAAAAATGATTTTTAATGCAAAAAATAAAAATAAAAATATATTTGGGTTCTGAAAATTAATGAAATGCTTGACAAAAAAATTCAGAATTTTTAAATATGATTTGCTATTTTTAATAATTCGTGGAAGTTAATTATAAAACAAATGAATTAAAAATAAAATAAAAGAAAGTAAGCTAAAGGAGAGGCCAGGATTTGATCTGGGTTTGAAGGTGTTGACTTGGCGCCACATCCAATGGCCCAAGTTCAAACCTGGCTAATATTTATTTAATAATTAATTAAACCTAGGTTAAGTTAATTAATTACTGATTAGGGCTTAATGAGCCACCTGGACCGTCCAAGTGCGCGCGGGAAGCATGATCCTAAGGCCATTATTCAAAGTTACTAATTAAACACAATTAGGGCAAATGACTTTCAGATGACCGGAACAGTGGTTCCGGTCATCTTCTCCGGCAAGCCCAAACCCTAGATTCTTCTACAGGTCACCAAACACGAAATTTCTTCCACTAAAATGATCCTCTCATCAATCTAAACCTAAACCCTCATCTCAAATCCATTTATTTTCTCTCACAAGCCTGAATCGAAGCAAAACACAAAACACGGGCAAATGTTCAGAGATGTCATACATGCTGGTTTCTTCACCATTTCAAAAAATAAATACATATTCATGATCAGGAGAACACATAGTATCATAAAAGAACTCAAAAATTAGTTTCTAGGAAAAATGTTCTTCATGTTACCTGAGATGGAGCCTCTCTGACTTTGAGCTTTCTGGACTGTTCTTTTGTGCAAGCCTGCTTCCTTGAACCTCCTGATGATGGAATGAAGCTTAGAAAACTTGGGGAGTAGCTGGTTTGAAAGATTCAGCTCTGGTGTAGCAGAAATGGAGGTCTTTGTGTGTGATGTTTCAAGCTGTTTTAAGGGGTGATTCTTGTTCTATGAGTGGTTTGTGGTTTGTGGGTGAAGAAATTTTTGATGTGTGAAGGCTGTGTGAAGAGATTCGAAGAGGAGAAGTTTTTTGACAGATTTTGTGGATGCTGGAATGTGGGAGCTTTCTGGCTTGTGTGTGGTGTTTTGGGATGCTTGATGTCCACATATTTGACTCTGATTGGGCAGAGAGTTGTTGGTGGCACAGTGTGATTGGCATGGGCAAAAATGCAAAAGTCAAAATTTGTGTACTACAAGTATGGGCTGGGACAGAAGAGATCTAAAGGGGTGTCTTGCCTCAGCATGATTTATGGTGAGCCATGGGATCAACAAGATGCAGTTGGATGGCTTGGATAGCAAGATGGCATGAGTTTTGCATTTTGCCCTCTTTGAAGTTTCTTGTGAATCAAGGCATGGAACCTCATGATTTCTTGGCCAATTTGTGACAAAATGAGTTATGTGATATTGTTATGATGTTTTGATACCAATTGGAGTTCAATTCAAGCATGAAAGGTCCCTTTTGCAAAGTTTCAATTTTGAAGTCTTCATGAAAAATGCCTTATGCAACTTGTAATCCAAGGCATGGAAATGAAACATTCTTGGCACAAATCTGACTTTTAGGCATTGCAATGTGTTTGTATGATGGTTAGAAGCCATTTTGAAGTCACATTTTGCCTTGGCATGAGGTTTTGCAACTTTGCCTCTTTGGTACAAAAGTGAAAATTAAGTGATTTTTGCCAACTTTGACAAGCCATAACTTTTGATCCAAAATGAATTAGAATGAGTTCTTGTACTTTTTGAAAATGGGAGGATCCATTCTACAACTTTCATGACCAAAGTTTTCTCATTTGAAGCATTTTTGAATCAAAAAGAGAAGGTTGAAAAACTTTCCCAAAATGGCAAGTTTTCAATATAAGTCACTTTCCCAAAAAGGCAACTTTGCAAATGGCTTGAGATTCTCCAATTTTGTGAACTTATAACATCTTCTATGATCAAACAAAGATCATACACATTAAAAATGATGGAGAACACCCTTTGGTTGGGTCATTGGGGGCCTTAGATGCCCTGATTTTGCACTGACTTGCTCAAGAAGTCATCTCTTGATCAGATGCCTTCCCCATGGAATTTCTTCATGAAAATTGATATGCATGTTCTTTATAACATATAGAGACCAATAGAAACAAGAATGACCAAAAACTTTGGAGTTATGGCCTCTGAAACCAAAACCCTAATTCTAGGTCATCTGTGCAGTTAAACCTGGCTCTGCTTCCATGCCTTTCTCAGTTCTTGTGATTCTTTGACTTTCTTGACCTTGTGAGGATATAATATGGTGCTTGAACATACATGGACCCCTTTGAAGTTATTGAAGACCTTTGGAGTGGCTCAAATGGCTCAGGGATGGCTCAGATCACAAACCCTAAATGCAGATGACTTAGAACTAATGCAGTGAATCAAAGGTGTGGTATGAGATGCTATGATTGAATTTATGTAAATGAAAAGATCACAAGCCATGGTGTGAATGGTTGAGGGCAAATTTGGGGTGTTTACACACATGATGCAATGTTTTTGGTTATTTTATGAAATTATGTATGTTAAATGATATGCAAAATGTTGAGGATATGAGAGGGCAAATTTTGAGGTATTACAACGTGGATTTCGCGTGAACAGTCGTTGGCCTCCTGTCGAAAAGGTTTACTTGCGGGACCGGCCAAACGAGTCACATGAATGCTCTATCCAGTTAAGTATATGGTGGAATTTTATAGTGTTAGATGGTAAGGGTTTTTTGGGATTAGTTTGTATTTATGCAAACGCTCGTGGAATGCTTCGTTGATTTGGAATAAAACAAGTAAATAAAAACAAACAAAGGAAAAAGAATAAAATAGAAAAAATAAAGCAAATGACAAGTATTAAAATTGCTTGGAATTGAAATAACTTGAAAGGATAAATGTTTGGACGTTATCATACATTTTGTGTAGGGGTTAACTCGTTTCTCTTAACGCTTGGTACTTTGAGTGTGTCCCTTTTACAATGTAAAAAAAATGCTACCTTTAATTCTAAAAACAAAATCTACTTAAATAGACAGAAAAAGTATCTGTCAGACCATTTCCAACAAATCTGATGATGACACATGTCACCCCACTTCTATGGTAAATGCCCACTACGTCGCTCCACTTGCTTGGGCAGTTTCTTCATGGCATTCTGCCTGTTGTGTCGAAATCCTTCGACAAAGTGGCTTTTTTGGGCAGCATCGAAGTGCTTCGACGCCTATCTTCACTGGATTGGCTTTTTCCTCACTTTCTTCTTCCTGTCGACAAGTCGACATGTTTCCTCTTTCTTGGTTGGGTCAAAAAAATTCCTCTTTGACGACTGTGTGGACTCGCTCTAAAATGCAAAACCATTATTAGTCTGGTTAAAATCTTCAGCTAACATCGGGATAATCTTATTTTGGGTTCAGGTTGTGATAAGAAATCCTAAGTCGTGTTATATATTAGTGCACACACAATATCATATTTATCATGTGTGTTCAATACCAACCTTTTTTTAGATCAAATCTTTTCAGAAGCTCAAGTTCATACATAAACTGATGTAAAATTATACCTCTATCAGAGTACAAAATCCCCATCCTAGAAAATATACCATATTTCCTAAATCAGTTATTACAAACTCATTCATCAACACCTTCTTGAACTTAGAAATCTCATCTGAGCAACTTTCTATTAGCAAAATGTCATCAACATAGAGACATATCATAATCATATTACTATCAGATGTATGTTGAACATATAAACACCATACTCCATCTCACATTTTATGAATCCTTGAAACTTGAAAAGTGAATTCATGTTCCATACTCTAGGAGTCCGTACAAGGCTTTAGCAATATCTCACATTTTAGTCCATATAAGGCTTTATGCAACTTATACACCATCCCTTTCTGATTATTTTTCACAAATCTAAGAGGTTGTGATGTATAAACTTCCTCTTGTAAAGGACCATTCAGAAATGCAGATTTCATATCAAAATATATCAAAGACCAATTTCTATTAGTAGTTGTAATAATCACCAGTCTAATTGTTTCATATCTAGCTACAGATAAAAACACTTCAAAGTAATCTAAACCATATTTTTTTAGAAATCCTCTATCTAAACCTAATTTCTAGTTCCATAATAGAACATAAAACAAAAGAATGTGAAAAACATGGATGAATAATGATAGATCTTATTTATAAAAAAATAAATGTCTTAAACAAATAATAAAAGACCATGTAGACCTAGCATAAGTCATTACCAAGCATTTTCTCACGCCACAATGATCACACCTAGATATAGAGGTAAGGAACATTAAGCGCGTGTTTGGTTCCACGGTGGGAAACCCACAAATGCACGTTTGAGCAAGAAGCTACACTTTGTAGCTTCTATTTTTTCACAGTGGCGGCAGTGAAAACGCTATGCCAAACATGCACTAAATGGTTCCTAAACCTAGAAGTCATATATACAAGTCTATAGAGACATGTAGGAGTTTGGAGACATACCAAGATTCGGGAATGGAATTACCAAAATAACCTCAACCAGTTAGAAAAATTTACAACATTACAAGCATCGAAGCCCGATCTAACAGAGACCGCTAATACCAACACCGTACGGTCCCCCATGAATCCGACGGTACCAACTCATAACGGTAAGGGACCAATAAAGTCAAACTTTTATAGATCAAGGATAATTGATCCCTCATCTGCGCACCAATAAGAGTCAATACCTAAAATTCACCTCATATCTAAGCTTACTTTCACATTTGTGAGCACCTTGTTTTTGCGGGTTTAATTCTTATAGTCAAACTCATTGTATGATTGGTCAAACATAAGAATGTACAGCTTAATTAATTTAGTCATAAGTACAAAATGTAAGCATATTTTATTGAAGAATAGCACACCAAGAAAACCGTGCATTCAATGTCTTGGTGTGAAACGTTTTTGTTGTTGTGGTCGTTGGTTCATTGATGTATTCCACGTTCCCACCAAAGTGGATGCCAATGCATGCATATGTATCACTGCACGCAACACGGGTTTGTTTCCTATGCAAAAATTAGTTGGTCAAATCACAAGCCACCGGGACCCACTTCATTGTCTGCATGAAAGAAGTCGCTAACACAGATACATTCAAAAATATACACACAAAAAGACTAAGGTGTTACACAAACTTTTCTCAACACCACATCAAGGAATTCTCCCAAAACATCTGTGTTGTGTAGGTATACATGCATACATACACAAATAATAATGACAAACATCAAAAAGTAACACCTATAATGAATAGAGAAAATGTACAACAGAAAAGAATCAGACACCACTATTATGTACACATGCATATCTCATTCAACTACTTGACCGGAAAAATATTCATCTCTGATATTTTCAATAACTCCCCGATTCTTCATCCGGTAAAATTGCGGTTAAGAGAGAGTATTTTACTTTAAGCGATATTTTACCCTTCTCCACAAAAAGCCTTGCCCCTGACACAACCCAGTAGCCAGGCAAATCTTGTGGTCCTCTTGTCATTTCTGTTGTGTCAACAAACTTCAGAAGTTTAGGTGATTGAGCAGGTACGGGAGGACCTCCCGGGTATAAAGCAGAGTTCACATTTACGTCTGATGGCTGTGGCGGTGGCAGTTTTTGTGGACCTGAAAACCGGGTGCTGATGAAAGTTGAGATCATTCCAGATTTCTGAGTCAAGCCAAGCGAACCATCCCATTCAGGACCTTTCACACTTGTTGCGTTGGCAACTTTACAGAAGTGAAGCCTTAGGAAGAGAACTTTCTTCAGACCGGCTTCTCCCACTTCAAAGTGAGCACCGGTCACAACAGAATTGTCATCGAAGGATTCAACAGGTGCCGTGCAAATATGAGAGAAACTCTTCCATTGGACCTTTTCAAAATATCTACGATCTGAAGAGGAATCGGATACATTCCCATTAGTCTCTCCCTCAAGATGGAATGTCTTTGGGAGGGAGGAGAGGTGCTGTAAATGGATTGCCAAACAATTACTTTTCTTTCCTTCCAAATGTAATCGAAGGCCTGTCACAGGCTTCATTCCTACATCAACCTGCGCGAAGTTTGGGGTCAGACCAAATTTATCACCGCGTTTTGTCACGTACAGAAGATCTAACAATGTGCTGTTTTGAATGATTAAATAAAGAAACTAAGACTCCTGAGTGTCTTCATCGATACAACAAAAATTTATATCATAAACACTAAACAGCTCTTGACAATTTATTGAAAAAACATTACGCATAAAGCAAGCAGCATTACCGGTGTTGTGTTCACATAGAGCTTAGGACCCATGAAACTGAACTGTAAAGATGAACTATGCGACTTCCTATCAGGGCCAAGAACAAGCTCGCCAAATACAGGGGCCCATTGTCTCGGAAGCTGGAACTCCAAAAATTGATGCAATTCAGCAAGTGTTGGTTTATCTGCAGTTAGAAATTACAGCAACAATATGTGATTCCATAGGCTTTGAAACTAAATGTGAATAAGTAAAAGACTAAACGAGTCACGTTTAGTCGCTTACATCTTAAATAGAGATTTATGGCATGAGTTAGATATCCGCTCCCGTTTATTCCACCAAGTAGAGATGTAATTGGTACGAATGACATTGATATTACATCAGGTTGAGACAAAACGGTTTGGCACCACTCATCATGTTTTAAACCGTTCCTCCCATTTCCACCTTTCCTTTTGCACATAAACTTGATATCCTGAACCTAAAATGTTCGATGAGAAGGAGGAAAATAGTAAGAACATTTGTCGTGTTTTCCTTGAGTTCTGACAACAACTGGTTGAGCAGAAAATTGTCTTTGATAACGATATTAAAATTTGCAACAGAAAACCCGGAACTTTTCAAAAAGAAAGCATAACAAACAACTCTAGTAACATTCAGCTGTCTTCATGTTACATTTCAATTTATATTATAAAATAACTGAGAAAAAGGAAATAGGCAATGGCTCTAGGAGCAAAAGCCGGCATAGATAATAAGAAGAATCATGTAGCTGGCATAAATTCAATTTTGAAAACAAATATTCACCTCTGATTCATGGTAGGACTGAGCTTGAATATCAAGGAATCCTAGTCCGTTGTTTTTCATAAACTGGGAGGAAAGAGAGGAAAATATAAGTTGTACTAACAGTTAACATACGGTAATGCAATCTTTTATTTATAAAAAAAAAAGCAAAATGTAACCAGAGATATATATGGAACAAAAAAAGAAAAGAACCATATAAACTTTAAAACCTCTTCTTTCTTATTAAATGCCCCATGGGTAGTGTTATTTTGTCCAGCCTGGCGCAGGAAGAATTCGTCTGCCAAGTCCTTCAATTTTTTCTGTACATCAGAAGGTTGTAGAGGAGACGAGTACTGCTGCTTAGCATAAATTATATCAGTTCCCCCTATTTTCACCCCGACAACAGCATGGGTTCCATATTTCTCAATGAACCTGAAAAGATACGATGAAAATATTATTTACAAGTTGCAACTCAAACATTGCAAGTGGTTAAATGTTGTGGAAACTACTGTGATGCAAATAATGAAAAATTCAAGGCTCTTCCTAGTTGAGAGCAGGAGTGAGACCTTTCATAAAGTACCTTGCCAATGCAGGGGGATCCCATGACGAAGGAACATCTCGTTTGACATGATCACTCAGAACAATATGGGCTTTATCAAGTGCTATGTTGTAAAGTGTAATGGAGACACCATCAAATGCAAGACTCTTGGTATTGGCAGCATCTCTTTGCCAAACTCCTGAAAACTGAAACGCGGAATTGAAATGGCCTGTCGGAATCTTGCCCGACAACGACACCTCCTGGTTGAACTTCTCTGACATCTAAATCATAAACAAAAGCCTTGTCAGTCACACCAATACTTCAACAATAATAACATGGGCATAGACAAACACATACCAAAGAATTTCATTTCACCATAATAATAACATGTGTGTAGGTAGGACAATTTGGTCATGACATAAACAAAACTCTAAAACAACCCCACAATTATAAATCTTCTATCATATTACCTATGAAACACAGACACCAGAAACACGAAGACACACCATAGGCATAGACACCAACACCGACAAAAACACACATTTTTCAGAAGTGTCTATTGCTAAAGAACATATTACTATTATTAGACCTTTTGGATTTGTCAATTTAGTTACGACTAATATCATAAATAAATTTTAATTTCTAGAATCATTACTGAATTTCACTAATGGCCAAATTACCAAAATACTATCTTGGGAACTAAATCATTTCTAGTACAATTTTGGTTCTCTAGACCCACATAATAAATATAAGCTAAAACTAAAAAAAGAAGAAACTTTACAGCAGAGAAATAGAAAATAATTGAAAAGCACCTGCTGAAAAGAAAGAACATCAGAAGACAATCTCATACGGTCGCCTTTATCGCAATTGATGGATTTGGGGACATTGGGAATCGAAACGCGACCGGGAAGTTGAACAGTACGAAGGTTGTGGTGATCAATAGCAATCAATTTGGAGCTATATTTGCAGGATTTGAGTTTGAGATCGTTGGTGAGATCGTAACCTAATCCAACGGACTTTATAACATCTTCTACAGAGAGTACCTTTTTCTTACTTGACATGTTCATCTAATGATTGTTGTTCTTCTTCAAACGTTCATGAAACAAATGAGAAGTGTAGGTTTTGTGTTTATCAAAAGCGAAAACGAAAATGAAAAGCAAAAGAAGAATAAGAAGAAGAAAGTGTCGATGATGGAATTGATGATGTTGTGTTTTTTGTCAATAGTCAAAGAAATGGTGCAGTAGTAGCATTATTGTATTTGGTTTAATTTATGAGTTCTTTTCTTTGCTAAAACATGCTGTAATGTTTTTACGACACTGACTGGTCAAACCAGTCACGTTTTACAAGTTTTTGTTGTTTTTCTGTGAATGAGTATTCTAGCCTTTTTTTTGAAAAATGAACAAGAAATTAATGATATTAATGATTTATGGCTTTTGTGAATCGATTTATGGTTATAAGATTCATCCTTTGAATGTCAACACTATTGGGAATTTTTTATCTCATCCTACATGATATAAAATAAGGTTAAATATTTTTTTTATCCTATAAATATCTCAATTTTGATTTTTAATTCCTATAAAAAAATATAACTTTTAGTCTTTATAAAATTATTTTTGCACGCAATTTTATTTCCTCTACAGGACTAAATCTACGTGCAAAGTAATTTTATAGGAATTAAAACTCGACGTTTTTTTATAGGGACTAAAAACCAAAATTAAGATATTTACCGGGACTAAAAACATATTTAACCCTAAAAAAATATCTTATTGGAAAATCTAAAATATTTATTAGATTTTGAAGATGTAGTTTTTGATGCACGTTGTCTTAAGTAATTCAGAGATATAAGGTTTGTTTGGTAAGACATAAAAAAGAGTTTTTAGTTTTTCAGCTCATATAAATGAAAAAAATTTGTTTGGTTTTTAGCTTTTAGTTTGTAGTTTTTTTACTAGCTTTTAGCTTTTTTTTCAAAAGCTATTTGAAGTAGCTTTTGAGCTTATAACTTTTAGCTTATGACTTTTTCTTCCATTTATACCCTCATTATTTTATCAAAAACTCAATTGTACCCTTTATATTAATATAATTTAAATTAAAATAATTGCATTTTAGTTGAGGGAATAAAAAATATTAGTCATTATTTTTACGGAAAAAATTCATGATGCAATCTGTCGCTCCCCCGAAAAGACACCTGGTCAGATATGGTACAAGCGTGAACGGTCGGCGAAAGGAGAAGATGAAGGTGAAGATGAATATAGTCGCCAGCTAGACATTTTTATCCCAAAGGAAAGGTAATGCTGCATAAACCTAGAAGAAGATGGATAAGACGGTTGCGAGCCAGAGAAACTGAGAAAGGGGGTTGGTTACAACCTGGGAAGGTATTAGCACCCAGATTGTCCGTCGTACTCGACGGGATCCACGCTTGAAAGTTGTGTTTAAAAGGGGTAGGTGTATGTGTTATCTGTGTGCAAGAGCTGGAAAAGAATATACAAGTGTCAATGCAGAAAGTGTGAATGCTCAGGAACTGAGGCTTAGAAAAGAATACTAGAAGATGGGGGAGATACAAAGACTTTTGTTCGATAACTGTTAAGTTATGCCTACGTATCCTCGCGTGCAATGAGGAAGTCAGAACACCGTAGTTCGATTCAAAGAGATTGGAAAATAAATTGATAGTGAACTGCTTGCTTGTCTATGCTCAAGTGTATGACTCGTCTGGCTCGAGTATTAACTGTCTTGCATTAGACGGAAGAAGCAAGTTCTCGTTTGTGAATGAAGATGATGAGAAAAGAATCCCGAAGGAGACGATTATTGTTTGTTTTTGTGTTTTCAGTTTTGTTATTGTTTTTGGTGTTTTGCATAAGTTAATGAGCTTAAGCCTAAATCAAGGGCTTGTAAACTCATTATATCCTCCCTAATTAGGGATAATGAGAATACTTAAGTATGAGATAAGCATCTCAACTTAATTACCATAATGATGGAGGATTAAAATCATTAACCTACTTGTGATTATTTAGATGCTTTTTTGGGTTTTTGTTTAGTGTCAAGTAATGAGTTTAATCTCTAATCACAGATTAGTGGGCTCATTACAACATCCTAATAGAAGGATAATAGATGAGAACATTTAAGTTGAGGAAGATACCTCAACTTAATCCATGGTTAGGGATTAAATTCATTATATAACAAAGCATTTATTAAGTGGATTTTAATTAAGGGTGAGATTAAGAAATGAGCTTTATGGTTTGTAAGACAACTTGAGGGGGACTTGTCCATTAAACACTAGGGTTAGTCATTCTTAACCATAAAGGAAAAATTAGAACCCTAATGTAAGGCCCAAGTTACAAGATGAAGTCTTAGTGATTATTAAGATGATTTGATTAAGAGGTTTAAACAAATTAAAGGTTTAACACTTAGGACTAAAGTTATACACTCTATCCTAAGAGAAGGATGCAGGCATAACCCTAATTCCAAAGTCCTAAAACTTTAAGAGTTTAGTCTCTGATTATGAGGTGAGAAGAGAGACTCAAGGAGACTCAAAGGTAAAAAGCTAAGGGGAACTAATCAAAACCCTAATTATTATCATGCTTGGATATCCTATGGTTTGTAAGGCTTGAGAAAGATCTTCAAGGAAGCCACCAATGGAAGAAGCAGAAGAAATAAGTTACTTACTTCAATGAAGAAGATAAGTAACTTAAAGAAAGAAAGTGAGAAGGAATGAATATAAGTGAACAATTTCACTTCAAAGACAAGTAAAATGCAAATGAAAGAGATAAAGAGAAATGAGAAGTGAAGGCAAATCCACTTCTCAAAGTAACTTACCACTTGAAAATGTTAGCATGAATGCATAAAGTTCAAGGCATAAAGAAATGAAATGAGATGAGATGAAATGAGATAAAATGACCAAAGTCAGAAGTGTTTATGCAATGCAAATGAGTCATGAGATGCTGCAAAGTCACACATGATGCATATGTATGCTTATATGAGAGATGGGATGCAAAGGAAGCAAGTTAGAAGCATGGAAACACATGGATGTTCATGAAATGTTATGAATGCAAAGCATACCAAATGAATGAATAAATGATCAAGCAATGTCCTAACATGTCCTAGGATGTCTAAGATGACATACAAATGCTTGAGATGTCATGGCAAGTTCATGCATTGATGTTTATGCAAAGATGAATGCATATGAACATGAGAAATTATTGTTTTATGAATGTATGAGATGCATATGACCAAAACAGATGCAATGTACAATATAAAAAATTTAAAATTCACTCAAAGGAACCCTAAACCTATACTAGGTTACCATCCAAAGGGGGAGGTCAGAAGCTAAACCTATAAGAAGTTATGAATTTTCTAAGTTTGATAGGGTTTTTGGGTGATCTTTAATGTAAAATGCCAAACAAATTGAAAATTCAAGGTAAAAATGAAACAAAGATGTTTTTAGAAACTAGAGGCCATGTATGAAACAATGCAAAAAGAACCATGTACAAACTCATCTTGGTTTAAAAGTTATGAATTTTTGAAGTTAGGGTTAGAAAATAGGTCATTTTAGGAACCCTAATTCAATGAAAAATGTCAAAGCATGATCAAAACCAAAAATAAATTTGTATGATGAGCTTGTAAATGTTTCTAAATGTCTTAGAATGCTCTCTGATTTTTTTGGTGATTTTTAAATACCTAAATGTATTTTTAATTAATTAAAATGAATTAATTAATTAAATAAAACATTTAAATGATTTAAAAATACTTTTTATATGCAAAAAAATAAAAATAAAAATATTTTTGGTTTCTGAAATTTAATAAAAGTCTTGACAAAAATTTTCAGAATTTTTAAATCATTTTTACTATTTTTAATAAATATATGAAATAAAATACAAAGAAAAGAAATAAAAATCAAATAAAATGCAAAGTAATCAGATCCTATGGCTGAGATTTGAACTGGGGAAATGAAGATTGATTGCGTGCGCGTTTCAAGGGTTGAGATTGCTTCTGATTAAATTAATTAATTAATCTTAATTAAACTAATTAATTAATGGATTAAGGTTAACTGAATGCATATGGACCATCCACCAACGCGCGTGAAACACATCCAACGGCCTAAATTCAAACTGTCATTAATTACAAGATTAAACCCTAACAACTTTCAGATGACCAGAACAGTGTTCCGGTCATCTTCTCCGGCAAGCCAAAACCTCAACTCTCCCCCTAGGTCTCTAAAACTCAATCTCTCTGCCCAGAATCAAACCCCATACATCATACAACAAGAATCATCCAACAAAACACATTTATAACACGTATTAAAGCTGAATCGAAGCAAATCAGTTTTAGGTCAAAAAGTTTCAGAGAACTCATACATGCTTAATACTCAATCATTTTTAAAACTAAACACATCAGGATCATCAGCACATCATGAAGATTCATCTAAAACTTAAAAAAAACATTTCTGGAAAAACTGTTCTTGAGGTATACCTGAGATGAAGCTTTGCTATCTGGAGCTTTCTGGCCACCTCCTTGGTGCTTTTCCACTTCAATGAACCCCTTGATGCTTCTGGCAAGCTTGAAATAAGTTTAAGTTGGCTGTTTTGAAGGTTTCAGTTCAGAGGAAGCTGAAATCGTGTTTTTGTTTGAGATGGTTTCAGGCCAATGTGAGGGGTGGGAAATGATTCTGGGGTTGTGTGGAGATGATTGGTGAAATAATTTTTTATTTTTGTTGGCTGAGTTGAGAGATTCGAAGAGATGAAGTTTTTGAGGGATTTTGTGAAATCTGAGCTATGGAGAGTTTCAGGCTTGTGTGTTATGTGAAATGTGTTCCATAATGTTAGTGTAAGCAAGTGTGATTGGTCAGAGGAGTTGGTGTGGCATAGTGTGATTGGTATGAGGTGATTTGCAAAAAAGTCAAGAATGTGTACTTGAGGTATGGGCATGGTGCAGGCCTGAGTTTTTGGGGTGTCTGGACTCATCATGGATCAAGGAAGGCCATAGGATTGAAAGATTGCAGCTGGAACACTTGATGCTAGGGTTTCTATGAGTTTTGCATATTTTCCCTCTTTGGTGTTTCTTGTGATTCAAGGCATGAAATGATCCAATTCTTGGGCCAATTCTGAGTTTTTGATGTTGTTTGATCATGTTATGGCACATTTGGGCACATTAGAGGTCATTAGAAGCCTTGGCAAGTGGTTTTGCAAAAATCCCTCTTTGGTGCATTCTTGAAAATTATAGGATTTTTGCCAACTTTGAAGGATCATAACTTGAGTTTCATGATGAATCAAGACATGTTCTTGTACTTTTTGAAAAGGAAAAGACCTAATCTACAACTTTCATGAACAAGAATTTTTCATTTGAAGCATTTTTGGTTGAGAAAGAGGAGGTTGAAAAACTTTCCCAAAATGGAAAGTTTCCATTACAAGTCATTTCCATTTTTGGCAACTTTTCAAATGGCTCAAAATTATTCAATCTTGTGAACTTCCAACCTCTTATAAGATCAAATAAAGATCATAGAACTTCAATTTGATGAAAATACCCCTTTGGTTCCATGGTTGGGGGGCTCAAATGCCCTGATTTTGACTTAACTTGCTCAAGAAGTCACCTAGTGAACAAATGACTTCCACAATGAATTTCTTCATCAAACTTGGTACACATGATCCTTATAACATCTTAAGAACATTAGAAACAATAATGGCCCAAAAAATTGAGGCCTCTGAAACCAAAACCCTAATTTTGGTCATCTGTGCAGTGAAAAACCTAGCTCTGCTTCCATGCCTTGCCAGTTCTTGTGATTTCTTGACTTCCATGAACCTTGAGGAGCATAATATGATGATAGAACACACATGGACCCTCTTGGAAAGCTTTGAGGCCTTTGGGATGGCTCATATGGATTCTTGGATTGCTCAGATCACAAACCCTAGATGCATATGAACTTGAACTTATGCAGTGAAGCAAAAATGCAATATGAGATAGTATGCCTATGTTAATGCAAACATGAAAGATCACAAGCCATGGTGTGATATGAGTGAGGACAAATTTGGGGTGTTTACAGCTGCCCCTATTCAAACATGAGTTAGCCATGTAGGATGTAAGTTGCTGGCTTAACAGACAAACAAGATAACTTGTGGTTGAATACCAAAGATAGTCTGAAATTTGCACTCGCTGGGGATAAGAAGAAAAGGGATATAAATGGTAAAAAATAGTATAGTATGATTATCAAATGAAAACGATGGAGGACGACCATCGAGTAGAGGACGACTGCTGGGGATAAAGTGGTAAATAAAGCAATGATGGGGACGATCGACAAGCTGGGGAAATAAAGGGATCATGACGGGGACGGTCATCGGGTAAAGAAATAAGATTTTATGGGGGTTAAAGTAACGAGAAAAGCAATGATAGGGATGGCCACCAGGCTCTGAAAAGTAAAGTAAGCAATGATGGGGACGACCATCGATTAAAATGAAATAATGATGAGGGACGGTCATCAAAGGTGAAGGACGATCACCTAGTAGGGGACGACTGCTCTTTATCACGACATAGGACGAATGCCGGATAGAAAAGGTCAACGATGGGGACGGCCATCGGATAAGCATGATGAAGGACGATCATCAAGAGGTTAAGGACGATCACCTAGAAGGGTACGACTGCTCTCGGGGTTTATCACGACATAGGACGAATGTCGGATAACAAAATCAATGATGGGGACGACCATCAGATGAATGATGAGGGACGATCATCAAAAGGTGAAGGACGATCACCTAGCAGGGGACGACTGCTAAATATCACGACATAGGATGAATGTCGGATAGAAAAAGGTTCCAATAATGGAGACTTCGTTGGGGAAAGGATGAGGGACGGTTATCCATAGGTGAAGGACGAACACCTGGCAGGGGACGGCTGTCGAAAGTATCACGACATAAGACGAATGTCGGATAGAAGAAAAGTTATTCTGTTGGTGACTTATTGGGGAACGGTAAACACGGACGAGTGTTCACGCTCAAGAAATAAAAGGTATAAGTGTTTGACGTTGTGTATAGATTAAAGATGCGGACGAGCATCCTTAAGACCATGATACGAACGAGTATCGGTAGAAACAAACGCTGACACGTGTTCAGAGATGATGATACGGACGAGTACCAACTGGTTAACAAAGAACACGAACGAGTGTCGAATCTTTTGAGGAGTAATATATAAACAAGATACGGACGAGTATCGAGGAATTCTGTATAAGCGTGAGTGAGGTTTGTTGGCGAAGTATGAGCAAGACACGGACGAGTATTCAATTTGCTGGGGAATGTATGACACGGACGAGTGTCAAAAGGGAATATGTATAAGTTATGAACAAATATTTGTATGTGAGATTGCAAAAGGTGTTCTGGCGACCTGTGGGGATAGGATGACACGGACGGGCGTCGAAAGGAGTGTGTTATAAATAAGTACTTTGTTTGTAACAAGTGTTTTGGCAATCATGCTGGGGAAGGATGACACGGACGAGTGTCAAAAGAGCATGTATATCTATATTTGAAAGTGCAAAAGAGATGCTTTGGCTTATATCTGCGGGGAATAATACGACACGGACGAGTGTCGAAAAGGGTATATATGAACAGGCATTTGTGTTGGAGAGTGCAAAGGGGACGTTTTGGCTTTTATTTGCAGGGGATGTGAGTTTTTACATTCATTGCCGATGAAATACCGATGGTAATTGCAGGTGACTGGCTTGATCCTGACTTGTGATCATGCAAATGTTTAACTTTTGTCGTAATGCTCCGTATTAGACGGAATGCTACGCTTATTTGGTGAATATGATGTAAATGCTATGATTATGCAAAGAGAAACTGATCCGGGATTCGGATCCTGCTGAAGAAAAGATCTATGGCTGATCTGCTTGGAAGAATGTCCCAGCTGGGGAGAAGGAAACTTTCGTCACTTTGCTGTGTAAGAGTTTCAGGCATTGCTCTTCTGGGGAGAGGATAGGAACTCTGTGGGGAGCTTGGCTGGGGATGCTCCTGTTGAGTAGTCCTGTGCTAGGGATGAAGAGGCTTTGACAACTCCGCTGGGGGAAAGCATTTCGGATCTTGCTCTTCCGGGAATTAGCTTGCTGAGGACGCGATGCTTGGCATACCCCGTGTCGTGTATCGAATACCTGCAACCTGTTAAGACAAAAGAAACACATAAGTATCCCGAGGTATCCCTTACCGGATTCCGTCATAGGAGTTAGGCTTTCCTGAAAGTAAATTTATTTCCTACATGGATTTATTAGAAATGGCTCATTTGTTTTATGCAAGTGTCGTATCATGAATACTGGACATTTTGCAAACGAAACATAAAAATGTACAAAACGAGGTGTGACTGAAAACTCTGATTTTATTAATCTGGGTGCCCTGAATTGGCAAATTCAGTTTAAAGAAACAAATCCCCTGGAATGAGGAGATTGCTATAAATTGAGAAAAATAAAAATGTTGGCAATGTTGACGATGCTCCGGTGAACTTCCTTTGCTATGACCTATATGACCTTGACATTCTTCTCATCTTGCTTTCTGAAGAAGGCTGATTCTGACCGATGCTTTATCCTTCCGAAGTTTGTCGTGTTGTGAGTGATACAGACGAATTCAGAATGTAGTTGTTCGCTTATTCCCTGATTTTGCATGGATCGCCCTTTCGGGTTTTCAATCCACCGGGATACCCATTTTTTCCTGAGTTGTCCAATGCGGCTTTTCAACTCAGCGGGTGTACATTTTTTTTCCCTTATTTTTTCCCGAGTCTTTTATTCTGTTTTTGACTCGCCGGGATGCCCTATTTTTGCCTGGACTTACATTCTGTTTTTTATGTCCAACAGGTCATTTATGTGAAGTATTTTTTAACTGCATCTGAATTCACAGGGGATAAGAAATATTCACCATCCATAGTAGTGAGCATCAGTGCTCCACCGGAGAAAACCTTCTTTACTATGAATGGACCATCGTAATTTGGAGTCCATTTGCCCCTGTGGTCTGTATGAGGAGGAAGAAGTCTTTTCAGCACAAGATATCCCACTTGGTATTCCCGAAGTATGACTTTCTGATCGAAGGCTTTCTTCATTCTTTTCTGATATAACTACCCATGACAAATTGCAGCTAATCTCTTCTCTTCGATCAAATTCAGTTGATTGTACCGAGAGCGGACCCATTTTGCTTCATTCAGCTTCACATCCATCAGTATCCATAAGGAGGGTAGCTCAACTTCAACAGGTAGGACTGCCTCCATACCATACATTAGCTGATAAGGTGTTGCCCCAGTAGACGTTCTGATTGAAGTTCGATACCCATGCAAAGCAAAAGGTAGCATCTCATGTCAGTCTTTGTAGGTTACCACCATCGTTTGCACAATCTTCTTGATGTTTTTGTTAGCTGCCTCAACAGCGCCATTTATCTTTGGCCTGTAAGGAGAAGAGTTATGATGTTGAATTTTGAAGTCCCGACACAGTTCTGCCATCACTTTGTTGTTCAAATTGGAACCATTATTAGTAATGATTCGCTCGGGGACTCCATATCGACAAATGATGTCTCTTTTCAGAAATCTAGCTACCACTTGTCTAGTGACGTTTGCATACGAAGCTGCTTCAACCCATTTAGTGAAGTAATCAATGGCTACCAAGATAAATCTATGGTCACTCGAAGCAGTCGGTTCGATCTTTCCAATCATGTCAATGCCCCACATGGCAAAGGGCCAAGGTGAAGACATCACGTCCAAAGGATTTGGAGGCACATGCACCTTATCTGCATAAATCTGGCATTTATGGCACTTTCTGACATAGGCACAACAGTCTGCATCCATTGTGATCTAGTAGTAACCTGATCATAATAATTTCTTAGCGATTGCATGTCCTCCAGCATGGGTACCGAAAGATCCTTCATGCACCCCGTGCATCAGCAAGTCTGCTTCTTTCTTATCAACACATCGGAGTAGTACCATGTCAAAATTTCGCTTGTATAATGAACCATCAGCATTAAGGAAGAAACTACCGACCAACCTTCTTAATGTCTTTTTATCATTGGATGATGCCCCAGGTGGGTATGTTTGATCCTCTAAGAAGCTCTTGATGTCATGGTGTCATACCCCAAATTTGTCCTACCATTTTATTTTCTGTCTAATCTTTATTTAGAAATCCAAAAATATGTGTCATTTTATCTTTCTGTCCAATATTTGAAAAATCCAAGAATAGGTCATTTATTTTCAAAACAAAAAACAAAAAAATCAAGTTTTACTTTGTCGGTCAAGCCCATTAGCTTATTCACCGTTTTTTATATATACAAAAGTTACAAAAAAATTAATTACCAAAATATCAAAAAAAATGCATTTATTATTTTCTAAAAAAATTTATTTCTCTTTTAATATTATCATAAGGTTTTAAGTTTTTATTGTTTAGTCATTTATCCAAAAAATACAAAAAATCTATCATTATTATTATACCTTTTTTTTATTATTAATTTCATTACTAAACCGTTTTTTAAAACCCATTAGTTTTTCTTTTAAGCCCATTATCTAAAAATTATTATAAAATTTTCTTTATTTTTTTTGTTTCTATTCTTATTTCTATTTTCATTATAATTATTATCATCATTATTATTATTATTATTTCTATTAGTACTATTACTATTTTTATTTAATTTTAGTTATTATTATTATTTTATTATTATTAATCAATCCTAATTTCTAATCCATTTCATTCAGCCCCCACTTTTTTATTCATCAGTAAAACCAATTCACAGCCTGTCACTAATATAACACCCACCATTATCCTCTTCGTACGCACCCACAATGCAATGCGCAACAACAACCATATCAGCACCACAAATCCATTTCAAAACCATAATCCTCCACTTCAATAACAAAACCCTTTGTATCCTCTGAACAACAGCCTGTAATAATAAATCCTCCACCAAACCTTCATCTCAACACCTTCAAACATTACCATTTACCTCTTCATCAATAAAAAAAAACACTGAACAACCAAAATCCAAATTTCACAAAAATAATACAACCTGCCATACAAACCCTTCACCACCACCACCCAGACGCAGCAAATCACTGTAAAAAGAAACTCATGCTCAAACACCACCGAAAACCAAATCTGAAACCAATAAATCTGAGTCACAGAACCTCAGCAACCCACTCATCCACCATCACTGATTCAACCTTAAACTTTAACCAAACATCAAACCGAGTCATACCGTTACGAAAGCAGAGAATCGGAAATCGCGAGAAAGATTGAGACGGAGAAGAAACGATGTTGCACCGTTGAAAGGAAGAATAAGCTGCGCAAATCGGAGGCGGAAAGACTGACACAGAAACCAAGTTCGAGAGGGAGATCCTGTCGATTTCGACTTAGATTCGCGAGTGACCATAGATCGCAAAACCGTTCGCGAAAGGGTGAGTGAGTAAACCGAGAATCGCGTTGAGAAGAAGCTGGTACCGAACCATAAGCCGCCATAGGTAGGTTTGTTTTTTTTTCTCTTCTTCTACGTGTTGAGCAACAAGGGACTTTGTTCCCTGTCTGTTTTCTTTTTTTTTTTCTATATATATCGTTTTTATTGTCTTTTAATTTGTTGTCTATTTGATATTTATTTTTTATAATAATTTCTGGTATTGATTTTTTTTATATAAGGAGGTTTCTTTATTGCAGTTTTTTTATTATTTCTCAAACGGGCTAAGCCCATTCATTCCCTATATGCACATTCAAACCAAACAATACACCACCCTTATCTTTTATTTTATTTTCTTTCAATTTATTTTTTAAATGTGTTGATTTTATATATATATATATATATATATATATATATATATATATATATATATATATATATATATATATATATATATATATATATATATATATATATATATTATTCTGGTTTTATTATTTGGTCTTGTTATTCTATTACCTTTAAAAATGTCTTTTTTTATTGATTTTATGGGCCAATGACATAACAAAAGGCCGATGTTTCGCCCGATTTCATTAAATCGGTGATACTCGGTCAATATGAGGCCCTCCTTTTAATTAGTTATTTATTTATTTATTATTTTGACCAATAAATATTTAATTTATTTTATTTTATTCATTATACCATTATAAATATTCTCAATATTATTTAATTTATTTAATTATTTGTATTTATTATTCTATTTTTATTTAATTTTTGCAATTCAATTTAATTTAATTTATTTATTTCCGCATTTCAAAAAAAATAATGATTCGACTCCTCATAGAACGGTTCCAAATTTTAACCGGCTTTAAGGAAGTAAACGAACCAAATTTCGACGCGTCCCAAAAAGGTCCTACGCCTTCGAATAGTTGTTCCCGAATAAAAAGGCCGAACGCCTTCGAACAGTTCAAAAACACTGCACACACGCTTTCTCTTGGGCGAATTACAACGAGACCATTTATTTCTCGCAATCCCCTGTATTTTATTTTTGTATCCCTCTCCCATTACTTTGTATGCATTTTATCAATTTTTATTTCGTTTGTGAACCCTTGGTCCAACGCCAAGTGGTTGCACTCTCACACACTCGCACTTTATTTTTCAGTTTTTTCGTTTATTAGGATCCACCTCACCTTGCGAGCCGAGCGCTTCGTGTCTCGCTAACAAACCACAAAGTAAACCTCCACTTGCATTTACCCTTTAACCTCAAAAAAAACAAAACGATTCTTTTTAGATCCAAACCCTTGATCCAACGTCAAGCGGTCTTAGGAAATAAAACACTTTAATAATGCGAGAGGAATTGTACGCCACGAGCCTTAAGCGGTAGAAAGGGGGATAACGAGCTCTCGTTACTCGCTCCGATTATTTCGACGCAAGACGCTCGTCTTGTTGGACGGAATAAACTATCCATAGTCTTTAGTACATTTCAACTCCTAAACCCTTTCATCGAAGAAAGGTAATAAAATCAACAACCATCACCCTTAGTAGGCCGAACTACGAGGCTCTGACTTTCCCATTGCACGCGGGAGTACGTAGGCACAAGGATTTCAATCTTTGCCGAGCACCTAGGATCAATCTAACTTATAATTTCAACTCATTTCCCTCTAGCAAGTAATTCGTTTAAGCATAGACATCCTTTCGCGCGTGACAACTTAGATGGTTCCCATCGAGTACGATGGATGTAGGGGGTGCTAATACCTTCCCCCTGCATATCCGACTCCCGAACCCAGGCAATGGTTCCGTTGACCTTTGTCCTTATCTCTTTCTTCCCGGGTTGTATACATATCTTCCCTTTCCCTCTTCGGGAATAAATAGAATTAGGTGGCGACTCTTCCGTCTGTCCAGCGCGCGGCTCCCGTCCTTTCGGATCGTGTGAGGTCGTATTTTTCGGGGTGCGACAGCTGGCGACTCTGTTGGGGAATGGTTCATCCCTATGCGAGTCAAGCCTAGTCTAGGTTTCCACGCTTGTTTGGATGTTTTCTTTTATGCCTTGCTTGTTTATTTTTATCGCTTTCTTTATCTCATTCCATCTTATATATCTTGTGGCTCCTTGGTACTATAATTTGGATTGATATTTTGCAAAAGAAACTTGAGGGAAAGGCTCTATACCCGGGCTTTCGAGTACGAACATAAGTTAGCGAGGTTGTGTAGTATGGGCTCCCGAGAGAACCACTCTCGTGGGTTGTCAATACGAAAACCTCACTTGGAGTAGATTCTGATGAGAATACTGATGACCGTCAAGCTCTTGGCGTGTGTGCTCACTTGCTTTCATTAGGGTCATCAACTCTGAGGGCCTTTAGAACCTTTTGGTTAAAACATCGATTGATGGTCGTGTAGTATGGACTCCCGAGAAATTTTCTCTCGTGGGTTGTCGATACGAAGACCTCACTCAGAATAGACATTCTCAATGGAGTTGATTGACTATCAAGAGCTGACATGTGCATCAAACATTTGAGCAAAGTCCATAACTCTAAGGCTTTGTTTAAACCTCGTGTCGATGATCGCGTAGTATAGGCTCCCGAGAAAATTTGCTCCCGTGGGTTGTCGATACGAAGATCTCACCCAAAATAGAGTCATATGGGGGAGTCAATCAACCGTCATGTTTATGGCGTGTGTGATGAACATCCATATGAATTGACAACTTTGGGATCCCTAAAACCTTAGAGTCTACCCAGTGAGTTCTTGATCAGAGTATCATCCATCCGTGCCTTGGACTCTTGAGACCATGATCTTGCGATCCTGGATTCTGACATCGCATACCATCTCATTTGCATTATTTGTTCATCTAGCATTTCATTCCAAAGCCGAAAACTCATTTCATGTTCCTCCATCTTCAGTAAATCAAGCTGGTTTCCCGACGCCCGTATCGTGCTAGACGCCTGTACTTAACTCGAGCCAACACTAGAAGACTAATGGACGTGATTCAAGAAGAGCAAGCTGCTATGAGGGAAGAGATTGACTCGGTCAAGAACAAGATTGACCAGATTTATGAGCATACAAGCTTTGGCCAAGATGGAAGAACGTCGCGAAGCTGCTGCCGCAATGAACAATGCTCTAGTGCAAGGATCTGCCTCGCGAGCAATGCCTTCAGTTCCGGTTCCAAATTCTTTGGTCTATGGTTTGCCTCCAGGCTTCACTCCTTCTGTTGAGGAAGTTATTCCCAACCAGTACCTACCTCTGGTGTCACTGTTGGTGCTATTCCTCAAGCTCAACCTATTCCAACTCAAGTCCAGTTTCCTCATGCTGAAGAGGATCATCAAGTTGAGTATGAAATGCATACTACCGTTCCAATCACCAATCCTCATGTTGTTCAGGAGTCCGAAGCTATGAAGATGTGTCGTGAATTAGCTGAAAAACTCCGAATCATGGAAGGACACAACTCAACTTCTCTGAGTGCCTCAGACACGTGCTTAGTTCCAGATGTTGTGATCCCTGTTAAGTTCAAACTGCCAGAATTCGAGAAATACAAAGGCCTCAGCTGTCCTGAGCTTCATTTGAGAATGTACTGCAGAAAAATGGCTGCTCATGCCAAAGATGACAAGCTCATGATCCATTGCTTCCAAGAAAGCCTGTCTAGAGCATCTCTAGAATGGTATATGCAGCTCGAGCACAACAATGTTCGTACTTGGCTTGATCTATCTGATGCATTCAAAAAGCAGTACAAGTACAACATTGACCTTGCTCCTAACCGTACTCAACTTCAGAGTATGTCTCAAAAGGAGAGCGAATCTTTTAAGGAGTACGCCCAACGCTGGAGGGAGTTAGCTGCCAGGGTGCATCCGCCATTGGTTGACCGTGAATTGATCGATATCTTCATGGGTACCCTTCAGGGGCAATACTACGAGAAGTTGATCAGCAGCGTATCTTCTGGATTTTCAGACATGGTGATGGTAGGAGAAAGAATTGAAGAGGGTCTGAAAAGTGGAAAGATTCAAGGAGGTTCTAGCAACCAAACCAATGTCAAGAAGCCTTTCAACGGGTACAAAAAGGGCGAAACAAATGCCATTTCTTCTGCAAGTAGGAATCTTCAACAGAGTGCACCTACTCCAATTCCCTACTACCAGTACCCCTATGTTGCTGCTGCGTAATATGCTCCTATGCCATATCAGCCAGTTCCTCCAATGTCTTACCAGCCAGCTATTCAAGCTCCTTTTCCACCTCAGATGGCTTATCAACCACGTCCATATCCTATGGTCGTTGCTGCGCAATATGCACCTGGACCATACCAGCAACCGGCTTATCCACAACGGCCTGGTCAACAACAACGCGTACCTCAACAGCGTCCACCATATCAACAAAGAGGATATGATAGACACCTTGATCCCCTGCCTATGACATATTCTGAAATCTTTAATCAGCTGATGGCAAAAGGATCTCTTACTTTGAGAGATATGCCACCTCAGACTGGTAATGCCCGAAACTATGATGCCAATACCCGCTGTGTGTATCACAAAGGCGCTCCAGGTCACACAATCGAGAACTGTCATGCATTCAAACACATGGTTCAAGATATGATCAACTCTAAGGATCTCACTCTCACTCCGAGAAATGCAAATGTCTAGAACAATCCATTGCCGCCTCACGGTGCCAACAAGTGAAGACATTTGAAGGGGTTGTTGAAGACCAAGCTGAGTAGTCTCCAACTTTGAAGTATTCAATCAAGAGAAGTTCAATTCCTCAAATCAAGGCAGCCAATCGCCATTTATCATTTTTGCATCTTTGTTATTTTGTACTGTTTGTTTAAGTACTATTTGCTCTGAACATTGTTATCTGTACTTGGTTATGTTAATGTTATGTTTATGCATGTTTTGAATCAATCTATTCGCATTCGCTCATTATTTATCATTTATCACAAAAATCACAAAAATATTTCCTCACTTCACTTTAGCAAATATTTGAGGGAGGATGATGAAAATGAAATACTCATAACTGTTGCGGTATGCTTTCGGATAAAACCTTGTCAATGATGTACATGCATTTTTTTCAAATACCCAAACACCGGAGATATAAGGAGTTAATCCCTAGTCAACCACTTCGAGCCTAGAAGTAGGAGTTTCTTTCAGATACAAACCCTTACGCTTAACCCGGGGCAGGGTAGTTGTTCAATTAGCCTGACTACACTTTCAAATTGCAAGATGAGACATCCCGTCGGAGGACCATCAATGAATGACTTGGCAGTCACAACATTCAACAAAATACGAAAAATATAGAAAAGAAAAAACCGCTAAGTTGAGCACCCAAAGGGAGACTTAGTCGAAAAATGAAACAAAAGAAAGAACAAATCAAAAGAGGAGTCCAGATCCTCAGCAAAAAAACAAAACAAATATCAGTGACCACCAAATCAAGAATCAAATGGTCACCAGCAAAATAAGATGATTGTCATTTTCAAGCAAACTTTGAAGCTTCATATTCACTCTTGCAAAGTCAAAACAAATGCATGTACTGAGTTAACTGAATGTAGGACTGGAGAAGATCACGAAGAAGGGGGTGGGTACAAATCAAAATTTGAGCCTTATATCCTTTGTTTCTCTAACCATTAACCAGACCATGTTACAACCCTCGAAAGTCCTAATTGAGGCGCAGTTTATTCTGAAAGCATGCTACTAACAAGGTTGCGTAAATTGACTCCCATATATTTGCTAATCTCTAATATCGTTTGCACATTATTCTTGATGCATCTTTCACGTACTTTCTAAATCAGCACCACTGTAAACACCCCAAATTTGCCCTCACCCATTCACACCATGGCTTGTGACCATTTCATATGCATAAACACCATCATAGTATCTCATACCACTTTTTGGATTCACTGCATTGGTTCTAAGTCATCTGCATCTAGGGTTTGTGATCTGAGCAATCCAGGAGCTCCTTGAGCCATTCCAAAGGCCATCAATCACTTCAAAGGGGTCCATGTGTGTTCAAGTATCATATTATATCCTCTCAAAGTCAAGAATGCCAAAGAATCACAAGAACTGGGATTGGTATGGAAGCAGAGCCAGGCTTGACTGCACAGATGACCTAAAATTAGGGTTTTGGTTTCAGAGGCCATAAATCCAAATCTTTTGGTCATTCTTGTTTCTATTGGTCTCTATATGGTATAGGGAGTATGCATATCAAATTTCATGAAGAAATTCCATGGGGAAGTCATCTGAACAAGAGTTGACTTTTCAGACAAGTCAGTGCAAAATCAGGGCATCTGAGGCCCCCAATGACCCAACCAAGGGGTGATCTTCATCATTTTGAGTGTGTATGATCTTTATTTGATCATAGAAGAAGTTTGAAGTTCACAAAATTGAAGAATTTGAAGTTTTTGCAAAGTTGACTTTTTGGGCAAGTTTGACTTTTAATGAAAATGTCATTTTATGCAACTTTTTCAACCCTTACTTTTTGATTCAAGAAGGCTTCAAATGGAAAACTTTGGTCATGAAAGTTGTAGAATAGATCTTTCCCTTTTCAAAAAGTACAAGAACATGACCTAATTCATTTTTGATCAAAAGTTATGGTTCATCAAAGTTGGCAAAAATCACTAAATTTCAAGTTATGCACCAAATGGAAAACTTGCAAAATCTTGTATCAAGGCAATTTGTGACTTCTAATTGATGTCAAACCATTACACAAACTTCACACAAGTCCTAAAAATCAGAATGGGCCAAGAGTTTCTCACATTGTTTGGCCTTTGGAGCAAGATCTTTTCATGAAAACCAAAGGCAAACCAAGTTGCAAAAGCTCATGATCACTTCTCATCCACTTGCTGCCTTGGTTGCTGAACCACCCTAGCCTTTCCCCTCACCATGCTGCGCAGCCCACAGCCCTTGTACTTGGCTAGAACAAGACCCATGCTTTCTCTTACACAAAGTTGACAATTTGCAAAAGTAGCCATACCTATCACAAAAGGACATGTCACATCTTCTGACCAATAGGATTAGTTTATACAAACCAAATGCAAGCAAAACATCACAAGACACAAGCCTGAAACAAGCAAGAACTCAGCATTCTCATTTTCCACCCTTGGAGCAAAAACATTCGAAACATACAACACAGGCCACAAACACTGAAACAAACTCCATAAACCTTCTCAATACATCACCCTTATCACAAAGCACCCCTAAAATCAACCTGAAACTCAGGGAATCAAGAACACGATTCTCACCTGAGCTTGAATAGAACTGGTTCAAACTCTCAAACCAGCCAGCACCAACCTTCTCTAAGCATCAAGAGTTCATAAGGGAGGTCATAGAAGTGGATTGCACAAGGGAAAGAAGCCAGAAAGCTGCAAACTGAAAGCTTCAAAACTCAGGTAGTTCAAGAACTTTTTTTTCCAGAAACAATTTTTAAAGTTCCTAAGATGTTCTTTGTAGTTCACTGGTCACTCTGATGTCTTTGGTTTTGAAAATGGTGGAGAGATGAGAGTTTAATCGTGTTCTGAAATTTTTGCCCTAGAAAATGTTTTGTTTCGATTCAGTGGATTGAGGAAAGATAAATGAGTTTTAGCTTAGGGTTTTGATCCAGTGAGGTGTGGGAAGGATTTCTGTTCTTTTAGATTTCATTTTAGTTACGTTTTGAGGATTTTAGGAATTTTCAGGTGGGGTTCCCACCGGAGAAGACGACCGGAGGTCTTCTCCGGCCACCTGAAAATAATTAGGGTTTAATCCCTGTAATTAATGAAGTTTGAATTGTGAGCGTTGGATGAGTTGACCAAGTCCATTCCCGCGTGCATTCAAGGGCCTGGATTGCTTCATTAAAGCCCTAATCCACGTCATTAGCTAATTAATCAGGTTTTATATTAATTTGACCAGTTTGAATACCAGTCGTAGGATTGCGCGCGCAGTCTTCCCTCCTTCTCCCAGTTTGAATCTCAGCCTCTAGATGTGCATACTTTTCATTTTTATTCATTTTATTTCATTTCTTTTATATTTCTTTTGTACATTTAATTAAAAATAGCAAAACTTATTTAAAAATTCTGGAATTTTTTATACAAGTTATTATTTAATTTCAGAACACAAAAATATTTTTATTTTTATTTTTTGCATTAAAAAAGTATTTTTAAATATTTAAAAGTTTACTTTTAATTAATTAATGAGAATTAATTAATTAAAAATACTTTTAGGTATTTAAAAATCACCAAAAAATTCATGAAATATTTAAAACCATTTAGAAACATTGTCCAACCCTCAAACCAAATTTCTTTTTTGATCTTGATGCATTTTGAGAATTTTTCATGGAATTAAAACCATTTTTATGCATTATTTTGATCCAAACTTCCAAAAATCATTTCTGCCTAACCATTGAGAGTTGGGCCTTGATTCTTTTTGCATTGCATTGTGTTTAGCATGTAGTTTGTGAGATTAAATGGCCATGATTTGATTTTTCATTTTCAATTTGTTTGGTAATTTTCTTGTTAAGGAACCCTAAAACCCTAGAAAACTTAGGAAAATCATAACTTGAATTAGGTTAAGAGTTGGAACTTCTCCTTTGGGCAGTGAGTTAGTATAGGATTAGGGATCCTTTGAGTGCATTTTCAATTTTTTATATTGATGTTTGCTTCTGATTTTGGTTTTTGTTTGTTGCTTTGATCATAAACCCTAATTTGGGCTTCCATATGCATCCATCTTGCATTTGCATTCATACCTTGACTTGCTATAGCATTTTGTGTATCCATTTGATTCATTTAACATATTAAGACATATTGAAAGCATGTTTGATCATTGCATCTTGCATTTGCCATGTTGTATGCCATATGCATCTCATAACTTTTCATGTATGATCATGGTTCCAAATTTGTTTCATCTGCATCCATAAGCTTGTATGATCATCACCATGCCGTGTTTCATGTTGGCATCATCTCATAGCATCATTATCATCCCATATATGCTTCTGGTTTTGGTTTGACTCATGTCATTTCATCCCATTTTGCATTGCATTGCATTTCTTTCACTAACTTTTCAGGTGGTAAGTTATCTTGAGAAGTGAATTTGCCTTCACTTCTCATAATCTTTTCTCATCTCTCTTATGCATTCATTGCTGCATTTTACTTGTGTATTAGAGTGAGCTTGCTCATTCATGCTCCTCCTCTCCTTCTTTCTTCAAGCAACTTATCTTCTTAAGTGAAGTATGTTGTTTTGCTTCTTTTGCTTCTCCTCCTTTCATCCTGCTTCTTCCTTGGTGGCTTTACTCTTGAAGATCTTTTGCAAGCCTCATAAACCCTAGGAAAATCCAAGTATGATCACAATTAGGGTTTGATTAGTCCCCCATTTAGTTTTACCTTTGTGTCATCTTTTGAGTCTTCTCTTCTCATCTCATAATCAAGGACTAAACCTTAAAGGTTTTAAGGCTTTGTGATTGAGGTTATGCTTGTATCCTTCTATTAGGATGGAGTGTATAACTTTAATCCTAAGTGTTAAACCCTTAATGTGTTTAACTCCTTTAAACAATTCACTTAATAATCATCAAGACATCACACTTGTAACTTGGGCCTTGCATTAGGGTTCTAATTCTTCCTTAATTGGTTAAGAAGGACTAACCCTAGTGTTAATGGACAAGTCCCCCTCAAGTTGTCTTACAAACCCTAAAAATCACTTCATCATCTCACCATTAAATAAAATCCACTTAATCAAAGGCTTGTTTTGTCATGAGTTTAATCCCTAATCATGGATTAAGTTGAGGAGCTTTCCTCAGCTTAAACATTCTCATCTATTATCCTTCTATTAGGATGGTGTAATGAGTCTGTTTAATCCTTGATTATGGCTTAACCTCATTACTTAACACTAAACAAAAACACCAAAAACACCTAAATAATCACAAGTAGGTTAATGATCTTAATCCTGCATCAAAGGTGATTAAGTGTGAGAATCTGATTTCACACTTAAGGTACTCTCATTACCCCTAATCAGAGGGAGGATGTGATGAGTTTACTAACCCATTGGTTTAGGCTTAAGCTCATTAACTTATGACAAACTTTCAAAAGCAATAAAAGACTGAAAACTCAAGAACAAACAATAATCGTCTCCTCCGGGATTCTTTTCTCATCTCATTCACTCATGAACGAGAACTTGCTTCTTCCATCTAATGCAAGACAGTTTGCACCTGAGCCAGACAGGTCATACACTTGAGCATTGACAAGCAAGCAGTTCACAAGTCAATTCATCTTTCAGTCTCTTTGGGTCGAACTACGGTGTTCTGACTTCCTCATTGCACGAGAGGATACGTAGGCATAACTTAACAGTTATCGAACAAAAGTCTCTGTATATTCCCCCTCTTTCCAGCACCATTCTTCAGCCTCATTATCATGAGCATTTCATCTTTATTCTTACACTGACACTTCATTTATACACTTCACACTCCTTTTGCACTGACCCCTGCACATCCTTTTCCAGCTATTTGATACACAGATTGCACTGACACTACCCCTTTGAAACACAAATCTTTTAAGCGTGGATCCCGTCGAGTACGACGGACAATCTGGGTGCTAATACCTTCCCAGGTTGTAACCAACCCCCTTTCTCAGTCTCTCTGGTTCGCAACCGTCTTATCCATATCCTTCTAGGTCTATGCAGCATTGCCGTTCCTCCGGGATAAAAATGCCTAGCTGGCGACTCTTTTCATTCTCTGTGAGTTCACTCCTGTGTGTTCTCGCACCCTCCTTTCGCCGACCGTTCGCGTCTGTACCTTTATTTGGGCCATTCCCATTTATCGGGAGCGACAACCACGTGTGGACTAACGGTCCATTCGTCACACTTCCACAGCATTCAAATAATTTGACTTTTTCAAAACTTACATGAACTTTAAATTAACACTACCATTTGTGTATGAATAATTTAATTGCAAATCAGTGCTTGACATCAGTGCAATCCCAACAAGGGGCAATCAAAAGAGAAATTTGAACTTCATTGGTGTCAATGTGAATCAATACTACTTCAGCAACCCAATCAGGGGCAAATCATTCGTAACAGCCCAATCAGGGGCAAAAATCATCTTCAAACTACTCAACTCGGGGCAGGCGCCTACCAGATCCAGATACAGGGGCAGATCACGCCATGGTCATTATCAAAGCTTCCCCACCCGTTTTATTTCAAATACCCTACAGGCAGGGGCAAGTAAGCAAGGAGCAAATCGTCTTATCTTGTTTCCCCAGCTGAACAGGCAGTCCTTGCTAGACGTTGGCAACCATTCAAAGCAAAATCAGTCTTCATGTGCCAACTAAGTCGCTCTGCTCATCAGCAAGTGACCCAACTTGGAGCATTCAGATCTATCTTCTCGTCGAAGATCGAGTGTCGGGGAATCAAACCCTCCACCCACCCAAAGTCCAATCATTATTGGCAACTACCCGACCAAAAATCCACCAAACTGGCACCTTTCAATCGCTCATATGCATCATTATGCATCATCAACGTCATAAGCATCATTTACATCAATCATTTACAACATGTGCATCATATGCATACCTGAATAAATCAGACTTTTTATATATTCCCCAACAGTTTCAACTTACATTTCAGTGCATAAACATTTGCATCGTATTTCCATCATTATGGAATACCATTTCAAAACAAATAAGCATAGTTGCATAATTCAGGATCTAGGATCAGCCCAAGTTTCCAGTCCTTTCCCAAGCGGAAGTTAGGATCATATCAATCAAAGATTCCAGGCACCTCCTTGGCAAAGTTCCAGTGGCCGTACACCGTTGGATATTTCTCCCTTTAACCCTTTGCTCCCTAAGCAATTTTAATATATTTTACCATTATTTCCCAACCCGTTCGCCTATCATCCTCTGTTGATAGTGATTCTTTATTTTTCTGTCTTTCGCCTATCATCCTCTGTTGATAGTGATTCTTTATTTTTCTTTCGCCTATCATCCTCTGTTGATAGTGATTCTTTATTTTTCTGTCTTTCGCCTATCATCCTCTGTTGATAGTGATTCTTTATTTTTCTGTCATTCGCCTATCATCCTCTATTGATAGTGATTATTTTATTTTTCTGTCTTTCGGCATCCATATCGACCTAGTTCAAGTGCCGAGTTCGCCTGTCATCCTCTGTTGATAGTGATTATTTAATTTTCTGTTACTCAACATCCTTTTGGTGTCGGGATCGCCTTATCACTCTTCGGTAATAAGTGATTTTATTTTTTATTCGCCTTATCATTCTTCAGTAATAAGCGATTTTATTTTCAGTCATTCGCTTTATCATCCTCTGGTGATAAGTGATTTTATTTTCAGTCATTTGCCTTATCATTCTTCTGGTGATAAGTGATTTTATTTTCAGTCATTCGCCTTATCATCCTTTGTTGATAAGTGATTTTATTTTCAGTTATTCGCTTTATCATCCGCCAGTGATAAGTGGTTTATTCTGTCAACTTGTTTTTTTGTTGTGTCACATGTTTTCCAGTTTTAAATCTTTAGCTTTTATCATTACGCATTTTTCTTTTGTCGGACAAATTCGGAGTCTGTTAGTATCTAATTGTCTTATGCCTTGAAAGATTGAACGCGAGCCAGTTTATCTTACTCGGTCTAAGCCAATTCGATAGGGGCAACTGTCATACCCCAAATTTGTCCTACCATTTTATTTTCTGTTTAATCTTTATTTAGAAATCCAAAAATATGTGCCATTTTATCTTTCTGTCCAATATTTGAAAAATCCAAGAATAGGTCATTTATTTTCAAAACAAAAAACAAAAAAATCAAGTTTTATTTTGTCGGTCAAGCCCATTAGCTTATTCACCGTTTTTTATATATACAAAAGTTACAAAAAAATCAATTACCAAAATGTCAAAAAAATGCATTTATTATTTTCTAAAAAAATTTATTTCTCTTTTAATATTATCATAAGGTTTTAAGTTTTTATTGTTTAGTCATTTATCCAAAAAATACAAAAAATCTATCATTATTATTATACCTTTTTTTTATTATTAATTTCATTACTAAACCGTTTTTTAAAACCCATTAGTTTTTCTTTTAAGCCCATTATCTAAAAATCATTATAAAATTTTATTTGTTTTTTTTGTTTCTATTCTTATTTCTATTTTCATTATAATTATTATCATTATTATTATTATTATTATTATTATTATTATTATTATTATTATTATTATTATTTCTATTAGTACTATTACTATTTTTATTTAATTTTAGTTATTATTATTATTTTATTATTATTAATCAATCCTAATTTCTAATCCATTTCATTCAGCCCCCACTTTTTTATTCATCAATAAAACCAATTCACAGCCTGTCACTAATATAACACCCACCACTATCCTCTTCGTACGCACCCACAATGCAATGCGCAACAACAACCATATCAGCACCACAAATCCATTTCAAAACCATAATCCTCCACTTCAATAACAAAACCCTTTGTATCCTCTGAACAATAGCCTGTAATAATAAATCCTCCACCAAACCTTCATCTCAACACCTTCAAACATTACCATTTACCTCTTCATCAACAAAAAAAAACTGAACAACCAAAATCCAAATTTCACAAAAATAATACAACCTGGGACCTGAGTGACACCTAGGCTAGAGTGGTTCATATTCTTTCCCATTCCATTTCGGTCTGGTGCGGGAATATGAAACACGGTTCAGATATGGGTTTCTTCTTGAGAACTCTGTGCTGCAGATTTCCTGTAGTACTAGGGCTATCTGGGAAACCTGCTAAGTCTGGATGACCTTTAGTATTGACCTTCAGAAACTGAGGTGAATTAGAGGAGGATCTTTTATGGTTATTGTAAACACTGTACCTCCGGGTTAGAAGTGTTTACACTTCTCATAACTGATCCAAGTCTGAGGATCCTTATTTTAAAACATCACCTGTGAGGGGGGTTGGGCTGTTTACAGGTTTGCAGGTACCCTTGACCTCAGCATACCCTGTTACTTTGTTTGATTAAGAGTACTCCATTTTGGAACAGTTCTTGTGATTTTAACCCTGGACATGTGACTCTTTATTTGAGTCCCCCACCTTGGTTACTGGACTTATGAACCTCCATCTGGATTTCTTGAACATATATGGATCTATATCAGAGCAGTTAATCAGATCCAGCTCAGTCACAAACCCTTGCATATCATTTGCATACATCCTCATTGCATCATTTTGACATGTGTTTATTTGTTTTTCAGGGTATCCATCCTATCATTTTGGTTTGGTTTTGACCCCTTCTTCAGCTTAGACCTGTCTTCATCAGCACTTGCTTCAGTCACCTGCACCCTCAGTCTCAGCCTATCAGTGGCCCATCTTCAGTGTTATCCTCAGTCATCATCATCAGCACCCATTCTTCAGCAACATGGCACCTAAGAAAAGTAACATCTCCTATCACTTCTTTGAGCCTGAGCTAGCTAGCATCAGGAGGATTCAGACCCTGATTACTCCAGACCATATACCACATTTCAGAGAACACTATGGAGGAATCCTTGATGTGGTATTGGATTTGGACCCTTCACAGAGGAGCTTGATACATACTTGCCTGCAGTTCTATGATCCCCCTCTGAGGTGCTTCACCTTTCAGAATTTTCAGTTGGGACCCTTGTTGGAGGAATATTCATCATTGGTTGGTGCACCTATCAGAGGTGGAATACCCTTCAACCCTGAGATGGCTTTCCCTAGTAATGAGGAGATAGCAAAAGCATTATATCTGGAACCAGTTCTGATCGGGCAGAATCTGACAGCTAAAGCTGGAGTCTCTGGTTTTCATCTGGATTTCTTGACCTCTCAGGCTAGTCTGAAGGCCTCCTTGGGGGAGTGGAAGGCAGTCTGTGATTTACTGGCCCTTAGCATATATGGGATCTTACTCTTTGCAGATGAGCCTAAGTTCATTAGTAAGAATGCAATCCATCTTTTCATCCTGAGGAACCCAGTACCCACTTTACTGGGAGATCTTTATTACTCTGTTCATCAAAGGAATGAAAAGCAAAGGGGAAGATTAGTAAGATGCTGTGCTCCTTTGTTCCATACTTGGCTGTTCAAGCATTTGCCAAAGACTGATGCATTCTTGAACCCTCACCAGCAAAGAAATTGGGCTAAGAGGCTTGTTGCTCTAACCTCAGATGACATCAGGTGGTGTACTCAGAGCACCAAAGGCAGAGCCATCATCACAAGTTGTGGGCAATTTCCCAATGTGCCTCTGATTGGAGTGAAGGGTTGTATCAACTACAACCCTCTGCTATTCAAAAGACAACTGGGCTATGCATTAGTCCATCCTCCTAAAGCACAGGATCTGACTGAGACCCTTTATTGTGAGATCAAGCCTAATCTGGCTATTGTCAGGCAGGCATCCTGGGCCTGGGACAATGTGCAGACTAAGGGAGTAACCATTCTTGGAAGGTGCAATAATGTAGCCTCAGCCCAGTACTATGAGTGGTCTCATGCCAGGGCTCAAATTACTGGAATGCCCTTCACTATTGAAGATGTACCTGGACCCTCCACAGCACCACCTCCAGCAACTGTCAACTTAGAGGAGTTTGAAAAACTGAAAGAGAGAAATGAGAAGCTGACTCAAGCTCTACAGAAGACCCTCTGGGAGAGGAGTGATGGTAGGTTGGATATTGAGAGGTTAGAAAAGCTGAAAGTGGAGCATTTGGCTAGAATTGAGAAGTCTGAGGATTATATTAAGAAGTCTAGGGCTGGAGAGCAGATCTTGAAGAATGCCTGCAAAGAAGCCCAATTCCAGAAAGCTAGGACTGATTTGTATCTGAAGGAGAGTCAGGCAAGGTGGGTCAGGATCACCGAAGCCCGTACTCAGGAGGACAAAAGGACTCAGGATAAAATTGAACAGATGGAAGCTAGTGCAAAAGAACAACAGGAAGCCCTGGCAGCAGCCCAGAGGGAGATCTCAGAGTTGAAGATCAGAGCTGGTATAAAGAGGTCAAAGGACCAGAGTCAACACAAGAAGTTAACTGCAGCTGTGGCTACAAGGAATCTCCTCATCAGGAATCTTACAGAGCGTCCAGCTGATCCTGTGACTGAAGCACTTCTCAAGGAAGTTCAGGAGGATGAGTTTGGTCTTGGTGTTTGACTTTTTGCTTGTTGTTGCTTTCTTTTCACTGTACTTTTCTTTATGTTGTATTTTTGACCCCTTAGAGGGCATGTATTGTAAGGAAAAAACAAACTATGTATCATTTACTTTTTGTAATATATATGTTGGTTTGTTTTATCTGAATTCTTCAAGCAACATCAAAAGCATCTTCCTCAAGGGTCTGGGAAGGTCAAAACCAAGTGCCAAGACGGATACCTTGGATACAAATAAGCATACTGCATTGCATACTAACCCTTTTGTTTTGTTTTGTAGGTTTTTGTTTTAGTGTTGCTAACTCTGTTGTGACCTCAGGAACTATTGCTCGACGTCGAGGGTTTCCACTCAACCGTCCACACAGATACCCCACCCGCAACAATCTTCCGGGCATACAGATGGATCAAATGCAGCAGGACCTTACAGAGGTCAGGAATCAAATGACCAACGAGAGGTTGGAAATGAGGAATCAGATGACACAATTTATGGAGGTGATGAACGATATGGCTCAAAGCCAGGAGAGGTTGAGAGCACTAGTAGAGGGGAGGAACCAGGAAGACCATCATCCAGGGATTGCTGGGACAAGCAACAATGAAAGAGTCCAACCTCATGTTAATCCCCCAGTCTTTGGACCCCACCAGCATCCAGAGATCAACATCCCTGTCAATGTGCAAGGGACTGCCACAGCAGGTAGAGTACTGCAAGAAGACCCCCAGGAAGATCAGTTCACAGTGATGGGAGCTGGGGAAGAAGCCTATGACAGAAGGCTAGAAGAGATTGCTGAGAAACTAAGGTCTTTGGAGTCCCAGAATTCTTTGGGATTTGATGTTATGGACATGGGTCTAGTGGACGGGGTCAGGATCCCTCACAAATTTAAACCACCATGCTTTGAGAAGTATAACGGGACTTCCTGTCCCCGGACCCATTTACAATCCTTTCTGGGGAGGCTGAAGGCATATACCATGGACGAAAAGCTATGGATGTTTTATTTTGAGGATAGCTTAACAGGAGCTTCAAGGGAATGGTACTCTCACCTGACCAGAGCAACCATTAGATGCTGGAAGGACCTGGCAGAGGCCTTTATCAGACAGTATCAGTACAACCTAGATATGGCCCCCAACAGGACCCTCCTGATGGGGATGTCTTAGTCATCCAGGGAAAGCTTCCGTGAATACGCTCAAAGGTGGAGACAGCTTGCTGCTGCTGTCCAGCCACCCATGTCAGAGAGGGAGATGGCTGATATGTTCATGAACACCCTCCAGGGGACTTACATTGATAGGCTAGCTGCCTTCTCATCTACCAGCTTTGCAGATGTAGTCATAGCCGGGGAGAGAATTGAAAGCCTATTGAAGATGGGTAAGATCTCAGACAACGGTGCAAGCTCGTCCAACAACCCAAGAAAGCCTTTTGCAGGCCCAAGAAGAACTGGTGAAACCAATGCTATCCACACCAACAGGGGCAGGCCCCAATATGTTCATAGGTCTGTGGCAGCAGTCACCATTCCCACTCCAATTCATCCTCAACCGACTTATCAACCTCAGCAACAAAATTACCAACAACAAACTCAGTTTCCTCCTCAAAGAAATTACAACAACAGCAACACCAACAATAACAATCAGCAGAGACCATACCAACAAAGGCCCTCTCAGGCCAATAGGGTGATCGATCCGATCCCTATGCCCTATGCCACATTACTGCCACAACTCCTGAAACTCAACCTAGTTGAGCTAAGGACATTGGCTCCTCCAGATCCTGCCAGTCTGCCCAGAAATTACGACGCCAGCGCCATATGTGCTTTTCACTCAAATGCACCTGGTCATAGTACGGAAAAGTGCAGAGCTTTGCACATGAAAGTGCAGGATCTAGTGGATTCCAAGGCTTTAAACTTTGCACCACCACCAAATGTCAACAAGAACCCTATGCCACACCATGGTGGTCCCCGAATCAATGCTATTGAAGAAGACAAGCCGTCTTACTTGATAACCAGTGTGGGTCAGATTCGGACACCCTTGGTGGAGATTAAAACTCAACTCCTGGAATGTCAAATGTTCCCAGGATGTGAGTTAGGGTGTGCTTATTGCAACATTTCAGTGAATGGTTGTGATAACCTGGGAGATGGCATAGATGGTCTCATCCAGAGTGGCCTGCTTCAAATTACAACATCAATTCCTACCAATCCAGCAATCTCATTAACAACAATTCCAGAGTCTACTACAACTGCAACAACCATTGTTCCAGACAACTCTTCAGCTTCATCAACAAATGCCTCATCTGTCATTTCAACTGACCAGATATCAGCAAACGTCCCTTCTACAACTTCAGCACCCCTTCATTTGGAAACTCCTACAACAACAACACCCATTCTTCCAGCAATGTCTCCTACAACATCAGCAACAAACAATGCAAGTGTTTCAACAGTTACAATTTATTATGATCCTGCCAATGATTCTGCCTACAACCCACAAAGTGCCACTCCTACCAGAGCACCAGTCACAATATATTATGATCCACAGACTATCACGGTTCCTTCCGCAGTTGCCATCAGTCCAGTCACTATCACAGTGCCTGGACCAGTACCTTATGAAAGCAGTAATGCCATCCCTTGGCATTACGGCTCTGATCTATACTGCGAAGGACAGAAAATCACTTTCGAATCATCAACTTCTTCACCGCAAATAGACAATGTGGGAGGAGGCGGAGGCTTCACTCGAAGCGGACGTCTCTTTGCCCCGCAAACTCAAAGACCCACTGCTGAAGCAGAAGCTGCTGCCAAGGCAAAAGGGAAGAGCATGGTGCAAGAAGAGCAGGTTGTTAGAGAAGCTTTGAAAACACCTTTTGATCAAGAAGTTGATGAGTTCATGAGAATCATCAAGAAAAGTGATTACAAAATAGTGGACCAACTTCACCAGACGCCTTCCAAGATCTCTATTCTATCATTGCTTATGTGCTCCGAGGCTCATCGGAACGCACTACTCAAAGTCTTGCACGCAGCTTATGTGCCGGAAGAGATCACCGTCAATCAGTTGGAAGCTGTGGTTGGAAATGTTAATGCTAGTAATGGACTAGGATTCACCAACACTGATTTGACTACGGAAGGCCGCAATCATAACAAGGCTTTGCACATTACCATGGAATGTAAAGGTGCAGTTCTTTCCCATGTACTGGTAGACACAGGGTCATCCCTCAATGTCTTACCTAAAAAGGCCCTTGTGAAGCTGGAATATGAAGGATTGGCATTACGTCCCAGTAACTTAGTAGTGAGAGCCTTTGACGGCTCTAAGAGATCAGTTCTGGGAGAAATTGAGTTGCCTATAACGATTGGCCCACAAACTTTCAAAACGACCTTCTACGTGATGGACATTCAGCCTGCCTACAGCTGTTTGTTGGGTAGACCATGGATTCATGCCGCTGGTGCAGTTACGTCTACCCTTCACCAGAAGTTAAAATTCGAGTGGGAGGGCCAAGTCGTTACTATTTGTGGAGAAGAGGATATTTTTGTTAGCCATCTGGCTACTTATAAATACATTGAGATGGATGGGGAGATCCACGAGACGATGAGTCAAGGGTTTGAGGCCCTGAATATTAATGAGACTTCTGCTGTACTTGGGACTTCCATGACATCCTACCAGCAGGCCCGGAAGGTGGTGGAAGAAGGAAACGTTCAAGGCTGGGGCAAACTGTTGCCTGTGGAGAAGAAAGAAGATAGATTTGGGTTGGGTTACAAACCAACTCAAGAAGATCAAGCAGAGGCTGCCAAGAAGCCCAACTTTGTTAGTGGGGGGATGCTCACCCCCGATGCTGTCAACAACTTGGAAGATGAGTCGGAAGACGAACGCAACCTGGAAAGCTGGATTCGTCCAAAGATCCCGGGGAGCAGTATCTCAAACTGGTCTTCCCAGGAAATTATAAGAGTTACTCCTGCAGAGTAATTATTATTTCCTGTATATTTTAAGCATGCATCAAGTCTTGCATCTTGCCCAAGATGACAAGACTCATTTTGTAATCGGGCCATCTGTAATTTTTGTGCAACAAGATTAATCAATGAAATATCAGACATCTTTTGCAAATGAGTCTTTTTCTTTTCTGCTCACTGTTTTTCCATTTTTCTTTTTGTACAAAAAAATAAATGGCAATGTTTTCAAAATGACAACTTTATTTCACTTTTCTAAACAAGATTAAAATCAATCACTAAAATGAACAAACTGAACCCTTGCAGAGAGTGCCTTCCAGACAGCACCGACAACAGCACGGCTATGACTTCGTATGACTCTGACAATCCGATCAATCAAGCTGATGAAGGGGTTGAAGAAGATTATGAACTTCCTGAAGAGCTAGCCAGATTGTTGAGACAAGAGGAGAAGGTTATCACTCCTCATCAGGAGGAGGTGGAAATGATTAATCTTGGTACAGATGAAGATGTGAAAGAAGTTAAAATCGGAGCCTGCTTACAAAACTCAGTGAAGAAACAGCTGATTGACCTGCTTCAGGAATATGTGGATGTGTTTGCTTGGTCTTATCAAGATATGCCAGGGTTGGACACCGACATTGTTATGCACAAGCTGCCTTTAAGAGAAGAATGCCCACCAGTTAAACAGAAACTGCGCCGTACTCGCCCAGACATGGCAATGAAGATCAAAGAGGAGGTGCAAAAGCAGTGGGACGCCGGGTTCCTTGCTGTAACTAGCTATCCACCGTGGGTTGCTAATATTGTGCCTGTGCCTAAGAAGGACGGTAAAGTAAGGATGTGTGTTGACTACCGGGACCTGAACAGAGCCAGCCCGAAAGATGATTTCCCATTACCTCATATTGATGTATTGATGGATAATACGGCTCAATTCTCGGTATTCTCCTTCATGGACGGATTTTCAGGATACAACCAGATCAAGATGTCACCTGAAGACATGGAGAAGACAACTTTCATTACACCCTGGGGCACGTTCTGTTACAAGGTGATGCCATTCGGATTGAAGAATGCTGGTGCAACATATCAACGGGCTATGGTAACATTATTCCACGATATGATCCATAAAGAGATCGAGTGTTATGTGGATGACATGATTGCCAAGTCCCTTACAGAGGAAGACCACCTGGTAAATCTGTTGAAGCTATTCAAGCGTCTGAGGAAGTACCAACTGAAGCTGAACCCCAACAAGTGCACATTCGGGGTGCGATCTGGTAAGCTGCTGGGCTTTATCGTAAGCGAGAAAGGGATTGAAGTGGACCCTGATAAAGTCAAAGCCATTCAAGAAATGCCTGCACCAAAAACTGAGAAAGAGGTTCGAGGGTTTCTGGGTAGATTGAACTACATTTCAAGGTTCATATCTCACCTTACTGCAACCTGTGAACCTTTGTTCAAGTTGTTAAGAAAGGAACAGACGGTCAGGTGGAATGAAGACTGCCAGAAGGCTTTTGACAAAATCAAAGAATACTTGCAAGAACCATCAATCCTTATGCCTCCAGTTGAAGGAAGACCTCTGATAATGTACTTAACAGTATTAGAGGAGTCAATGGGGTGTGTGCTGGGCCAGCATGACGAGTCTGGTCGAAAAGAGTATGCAATATACTACCTGAGCAAAAAGTTTACCGACTGTGAACAACGTTATTCACTGCTCGAGAAAACTTGCTGTGCTTTAGCGTGGGCTGCTCGCCGACTGAGACAGTATATGTTGACCCACACTACTTTGTTGATCTCAAAAATGGACCCAGTTAAGTACATTTTCGAGAAGCCAGCTCTTACCGGACGGGTTGCAAGATGGCAAATGATTCTCACAGAATATGACATCCAGTACACCTCTCAGAAAGCCATCAAGGGCAGTGTACTATCTGAATATCTTGCTGAGCAATCTATTGATGATTACCAGCCTATGAGATTTGACTTCCCTGATGAAGACATCATGTTCATAAAAGCGAAAGATCATGAAGAGCCTATTCACACTGAAGGGCCTGACCCGGAAGAAGAATGGACTATGATGTTTGATGGGGCTGTTAATATGCATGGTCGTGGTGTTGGTGCAGTGCTCATTTCACCTAGAGGAGTTCACATGCCTTTCTCGGCAAAGCTCACCTTTAACTGCACTAACAACGAAGCTGAATACGAAGCTTGCATTATGGGTCTTGAGGAAGCCATTGACCTCAGGATCAAAACATTGACTGTATTCGGAGATTCAGCTCTGGTAGTTAATCAAACCAACGACAAATGGTACACCCACCAGGATCATCTGATACCTTACAGGGATTATACAAGAAGGTTATTGACTTTCTTCACAACGGTCAAGCTTGAGTATATCCCTCGGGACGAGAATCAGTTTGCAGATGCTCTGGCTACCATTTCGTCAATGATCAAAGTTCAAGCTGCCAACTTTGTACCTCAGATTTCAGTATCTAGACTTGACAGACCAGCGTATGTATTTGCAGCAGATGTTGTCAAAGATGATAAGCCTTGGTTCCACGACATTAAGTGCTTCTTGGAGGATCAAACATACCCATCTGGGGCATCTTCCAATGATAAGAAGACTTTGAGAAGGCTTGCTGGTAGTTTCTTTCTGAACACTGATGGTTCCCTATACAAGAGAAACTTTGATATGGTACTCCTCAGATGCGTTGATAAAACAGAAGCGGACTTGTTGATGCACGAGGTGCACGAAGGATCCTTTGTTACCCATGCAGGAGGGCATGCCATGGCTAAGAAATTGCTAAGATCAGGTTATTACTGGATCACAATGGATGCGGACTGTTGTGCCTACGCCAGAAAATGCCATAAATGTCAGATTTATGCGGATAAGGTGCATGTGCCTCCCAATCCTTTGAATATAATGTCTTCACCCTGGCCCTTTGCCATGTGGGGCATTGATATGATCGACAAGATTGAGCCAACTGCTTCAAATGGCCACAGATTCATCCTGGTCGCCATTGACTATTTCACCAAGTGGGTCGAAGCAGCCTCATATGCAAATGTTACGAGGCAAGTGGTAGCCCGATTTCTGAAGAGGGATATCATCTGTCGGTATGGAGTGCCCGAGCGAATCATTACTGACAATGGTTCCAACTTAAACAACAAAATGATGGCTGAGCTATGTCGGGACTTCAAGATCCAACACCACAATTCTTCTCCTTACAGGCCAAAGATGAATGGCGCTGTTGAGGCGGCTAATAAGAATATCAAGAAGATTGTGCAGAAGATGGTAGTCACCTACAAAGACTAGCATGAAATGCTACCATTTGCCTTGCATGGGTACCGCACGTCAATCAGAACATCCACTGGGGCAACACCGTATCAACTTGTGTATGGTATGGAGGCAGTCCTACCTGTCGAAGTCGAATTACCCTCTCTACGGGTATTGATGGATGTTAAGCTGAACGAGGCAGAATGGGTTCGGTCCCGATACGAACAACTGAGTCTGATTGAAGAGAAAAGATTGGCTGCAATCTGTCATGGGCAGTTGTATCAGAAAAGAATGAAGAGAGCCTTCGATCAGAAAGTCAGGCACCGAGAGTACCAAGTGGGAGACCTTGTGTTGAAAAGGATCCTTCCTCCTCATACAGACCACAGGGGCAAGTGGACTCCAAATTATGAAGGACCATTTGTTGTAAAGAAAGTTTTCTCTGGTGGAGCACTGATGCTCAGCACCATGGATGGTGAAGATTTCCCGTCCCCTGTGAATTCAGATGCAGTTAAAAAATACTTCGCATAAAAAATGACCCGCTGGACATAAAAACAGAATGTAAGTCCAGGCAAAAATAGGGCATCCCGGCGAGTCAAAAACAGAATAAAAGACTCGGGCAAAAATAAGGGAAAATAAACAAAAAAAATGTACACCCGCTGAGTTGAAAAGCCGCATTGGACAACTCAGGCAAAAATAGGTATCCCGATGGATTGAAACCCGAAAGGGCGATCCATGCAAAATAAGGGAATAAGCGAACAACTGCATCCTGAATTTGTCTGTATCATTTACAACTTGGTAAACCTCGAAAGGATCAAGCTTCTGTCAGAATCAGTCTTCTTCAGAAAGCAAGACGAGAAGAACGTCAAAAGTCATACGAGTCATAGCAAGAGGAAGCTCCTTCAAAGCGTCGTCAACATTGCCAGCATTTTGTTTTTTCAATTTGTAACAATCTCCTCATTTCAGGAGATATGTTTCTTTGACTGTATCTTGCCAATTCAGGGCACATGAATTAATAGAAACAGATTTTTCAGTCACACAATGTCTCGTATATTTTTATTTGCAAAGAATGTCTGATATCTTTAAAATACTGATTGCATGAATACAGATGTTTACCCTCAGAAAATAAAACACGTGCTTACAGGGAATATGCTTACTCTCAGAAGTATCTCACTCCTATGACGGAACCCCGTAAGGGATGCCTCGGGATTACTTGCACGTTTCTCTGTCTTTGCAGGATTGCAGGTATTCAAAAGCGAAACATGGGGCATGAAAGCTTCACCCCAGCAAGCCGGCAAGTCAACACTCACTCAGTCTTAGCACTCAAGGTGCATTCTCCCCAGCTGAGTTGCCACTGGTTGTTTCTCACCAACTGAGTTGCCATCCGTTACAAAAAGCCTGGGAATCATCTCCCCACAGAGTTTCAGCCTCTATTTAGAAGAGCAATGTATGGAGGAATCACAATAGAGTGAAGAAAGCTTCTACAAACCCCCAGCTGGGTCCCTCATTACTGGAAAAGGCCTATCATTGGCCCATTTCCCCAAGCAGAATCATTTCATCAGATCTACCAATAATCTCATCCCCAGCTGGGATGTCCATTTCAAACGGATCAACCAGGGATCTTCACAACATTGGGATCCGAACCCCGGATTGGTATCTTTTTGCATAATCATGGCATTCGCATCATATTCACCTACAAAGCGTAGCATTCCGTCTAATACGGAGCATTACGGCAAAAATCAAACATATAGCATAATCATGAGTCATGGTCAGAATCGAACACTTGTGAATATTATCAACTCATCAACGGTATGCAGATTACTCCCCAGATTCCCCAGCAAAAGCAGTTGCCTCACATTCACCAATACAAATACACACTCCTTGTGGCACCCGTCCGTGTCATATCCCCAGCAGAAAGCCAAAGATACCCCCTTTGCACTCACAGATACTTGTATATATATAGCTTTCTTGACATCCGTCCATGTCAATTTCCCCAGTACAGTAATGTAAACACTTTGTATACCAGATATTTGTTTATATATAGCTTTCTTCTCCTTTTGACACTCGTCCGTGTCACTCTCCCCAACAGTTACACTACTCATACTTTCTACTCATACTTATACAGATACTCGTCCGTATCTTGTATATACCATTTACATCCCCACAGATTCAACACTAATCCGTGTTCCTTGTTAACTAGTTGGTATTCGTCCGTATCATCATCTCGGAACACGTGTCGGTTTTTGTTTCTACCTGATACTCGTCCGTATCATAGCCTTAAGGATGCTCGTCCGCATCTTTAATCTATACACAATACCAAACACTTATACCTTTTATTTCTTGGGTGTAAACACTCGTCCGTGTTTACTACTCCCCCAGTAAAGTGATTTTTTTCTTCTTATCTGACATTCGTCCTATGTCATGATAAACCCTGAGAGCAGCCGTACCCTACTAGGTGGTCGTCCTCCACCTCTTGATGGTCGTCCTCCATCATGCTCATCCGATGGCCGTCCCCATCGTTGACTCCTTCTATCCGACATCCGTTCTATGTCGTGATATTTAGCAGCCGTCCCCTGCTAGGTGATCATCCTTCACCTTTTGATGATCGTCCTTCATCATTTTATCCAATGGCCGTCCCCATTGTTGATTTTGGTTATCTGGCGTTCGTCCTACGTCATGATAAACCTTGAGAGCAGCCGTCCCCTGCTAGGTGGTCGTCCTCCACCTCTTGATGGTCGTCCTCCATCATGCTCATCCGATGGCCGTCCCCATTGTTGACCTTTTATCCGGCATTCGTCCTATGTCGCGATATTTTCGGCAGCCGTACCCTGCCCGGTGGTCGTCCTCCACCTTAGATGACCGTCCCTCATCTTAACCCCAACAGAGCAGCCGTCCCCTGCTAGGTGATCGTCCTTCGCCTTTGATGACCGTACCTCATCATCTGTTTATTTCATTTATTATTTCACCCGATGGCCGTCCCCGTCGTGGTCCCCTCTTCTTTTTAGCCCGATGGCCGTCCCCATCGTTGGTTATTTTTATGAACCTGATGGCCGTCCCCATCATTTGTTCATTAATCCTCAGAGAATTTTTATAGCTTTACTTGATGGCCGTCCCCATCATAATTCATACCCCCAGCATGTCGGTCGTCCCCGTCATCGCTTCATTTCCCACTCTCCCCAGCATGTCGGCCGTCCCCGTCATTGCTCTTTACCCAGCAGTCGTCCTCTGCTCGACGGTCGTCCTCCGTCGCCCACACTTTACAATACACTTTGTTTTCTTTTACAATCTATATCCCTTTTCTTCTTCATTCTGTGAGTGCAAATTTTGGACTGTCTTTGGTATTCAACCACAAGTTATCTTGTTTGCCTGCTAAGCCATTGCTTACATCCTGCACAGCTAACTCATGTTTGAATAGGGGCAGCTGTAAACACCCCAAATTTGCCCTCACCCATTCACACCATGGCTTGTGACCATTTCATATGCATAAACACCATCATAGTATCTCATACCACTTTTTGGATTCACTGCATTGGTTCTAAGTCATCTGTATCTAGGGTTTGTGATCTGAGCAATCCAGGAGCTCCTTGAGCCATTCCAAAGGCCATCAATCACTTCAAAGGGGTCCATGTGTGTTCAAGTATCATATTATATCCTCTCAAAGTCAAGAATGCCAAAGAATCACAAGAACTGGGATTGGTATGGAAGCAGAGCCAGGCTTGACTGCACAAATGACCTAAAATTAGGGTTTTGGTTTCAGAGGCCATAACTCCAAATCTTTTGGTCATTCTTGTTTCTATTGGTCTCTATATGGTATAGGGAGTATGCATATCAATTTTCATGAAGAAATTCCATGGGGAAGTAATCTGATCAAGAGTTGACTTTTCAGACAAGTCAGTGCAAAATCAGGGCATCTGAGGCCCCCAATGACCCAACCAAGGGGTGATCTTCATCATTTTGAGTGTGTATGATCTTTATTTGATCATAGAAGAAGTTTGAAGTTCACAAAATTGAAGAATTTGAAGTTTTTGCAAAGTTGACGTTTTGGGCAAGTTTGACTTTTAATGAAAATGTCATTTTATGCAACTTTTTCAACCCTTACTTTTTGATTCAAGAAGGCTTCAAATGGAAAACTTTGGTCATGAAAGTTGTAGAATAGATCTTTCCCTTTTCAAAAAGTACAAGAACATGACCTAATTCATTTTTGATCAAAAGTTATGGTTCATCAAAGTTGGCAAAAATCACTAAATTTCAAGTTATGCACCAAATGGAAAACTTGCAAAATCTTGTATCAAGGCAATTTGTGACTTCTAATTGATGTCAAACCATTACACAAACTTCACACAAGTCCTAAAAATCAGAATGGGCCAAGAGTTTCTCACATTGTTTGGCCTTTGGAGCAAGATCTTTTCATGAAAACCAAAGGCAAACCAAGTTGCAAAAGCTCATGATCACTTCTCATCCACTTGCTGCCTTGGTTGCTGAACCACCCTAGCCTTTCCCCTCACCATGCTGCGCAACCCACAGCCCTTGTACTTGGCTAGAACAAGACCCATGCTTTCTCTTACACAAAGTTGACAATTTGCAAAAGTAGCCATACCTATCACAAAAGGACATGTCACATCTTCTGACCAATAGGATTAGTTTATACAAACCAAATGCAAGCAAAACATCACAAGACACAAGCCTGAAACAAGCAAGAACTCAGCATTCTCATTTTCCACCCTTGGAGCAAAAACATTCGAAACATACAACACAGGCCACAAACACTGAAACAAACTCCATAAACCTTCTCAATACATCACCCTGATCACAAAGCACCCCTAAAATCAACCTGAAACTCAGGGAATCAAGAACACGATTCTCACCTGAGCTTGAACAGAACTGGTTCAAACTCTCAAACCAGCCAACACCAACCTTCTCTAAGCATCAAGAGTTCATAAGGGAGGTCATAGGAGTGGATTGCACAAGGGAAAGAAGCCAGAAAGCTGCAAACTGAAAGCTTCAAAACTCAGGTAGTTCAAGAACTTTTTTTTCCAGAAACAATTTTTAAAGTTCCTAAGATGTTCTTTGTAGTTCACTGGTCACTCTGATGTCTTTGGTTTTGAAAATGGTGGAGAGATGAGAGTTTAATCGTGTTCTAAAATTTTTGCCCTAGAAAATGTTTTGTTTCGATTCAGTGGATTGAGGAAAGATAAATGAGTTTTAGCTTAGGGTTTTGATCCAGTGAGGTGTGGGAAGGATTTCTGTTCTTTTAGATTTCATTTTAGTTACGTTTTGAGGATTTTAGGAATTTTCAGGTGGGGTTCCCACCGGAGAAGACGACCGGAGGTCTTCTCCGGCCACCTGAAAATAATTAGGGTTTAATCCCTGTAATTAATGAAGTTTGAATTGTGAGCGTTGGATGAGTTGACAAAGTCCATTCCCGCGTGCATTCAAGGGCCTGGATTGCTTCATTAAAGCCCTAATCCACGTCATTAGCTAATTAATCAGGTTTTATATTAATTTGACCAGTTTGAATACCAGCCGTAGGATTGCGCGCGCAGTCTTCCCTCCTTCTCCCAGTTTGAATCTCAGCCTCTAGATGTGCATACTTTTTATTTTTATTCATTTTATTTCATTTCTTTTATATTTCTTTTGTACATTTAATTAAAAATAGCAAAACTTATTTAAAAATTCTGGAATTTTTTATACAAGTTATTATTTAATTTCAGAACACAAAAATATTTTTATTTTTATTTTTTGAATTAAAAAAGTATTTTTAAATATTTAAAAGTTTACTTTTAATTAATTAATGAGAATTAATTAATTAAAAATACTTTTAGGTATTTAAAAATCACCAAAAAATTCATGAAACATTTAAAACCATTTAGAAACATTGTCCAACCCTCAAACCAAATTTCTTTTTTGATCTTGATGCATTTTGAGAATTTTTCATGGAATTAAAACCATTTTTATGCATTATTTTGATCCAAACTTCCAAAAATCATTTCTGCCTAACCATTGAGAGTTGGGCCTTGATTCTTTTTGCATTGCATTGTGTTTAGCATGTAGTTTGTGAGATTAAATGGCCATGATTTGATTTTTCATTTTCAATTTGTTTGGTAATTTTCTTGTTAAGGAACCCTAAAACCCTAGAAAACTTAGGAAAATCATAACTTGAATTAGGTTAAGAGTTGGAACTTCTCCTTTGGGCAGTGAGTTAGTATAGGATTAGGGATACTTTGAGTGCATTTTCAATATTTTATATTGATGTTTGCTTCTGATTTTGGTTTTTGTTTGTTGCTTTGATCATAAACCCTAATTTGGGCTTCCATATGCATCCATCTTGCATTTGCATTCATACCTTGACTTGCTATAGCATTTTGTGTATCCATTTGATTCATTTAACATCTTAAGACATATTGAAAGCATGTTTGATCATTGCATCTTGCATTTGCCATGTTGTATGCCATATGCATCTCATAACTTTTCATGTATGATCATGGTTCCAAATTTGTTTCATCTGCATCCATAAGCTTGTATGATCATCACCATGCCTTGTTTCATGTTGGCATCATCTCATAGCATCATTATCATCCCATATATGCTTCTGGTTTTGGTTTGACTCATGTCATTTCATCCCATTTTGCATTGCATTGCATTTCTTTCACTAACTTTTCAGGTGGTAAGTTATCTTGAGAAGTGAATTTGCCTTCACTTCTCATAATCTTTTCTCATCTCTCTTATGCATTCATTGCTGCATTTTACTTGTGTATTAGAGTGAGCTTGCTCATTCATGCTCCTCCTCTCCTTCTTTCTTCAAGCAACTTATCTTCTTAAGTGAAGTATGTTGTTTTGCTTCTTTTGCTTCTCCTCCTTTCATCCTGCTTCTTCCTTGGTGGCTTTACTCTTGAAGATCTTTTGCAAGCCTCATAAACCCTAGGAAAATCCAAGTATGATCACAATTAGGGTTTGATTAGTCCCCCATTTAGTTTTACCTTTGTGTCATCTTTTGAGTCTTCTCTTCTCATCTCATAATCAAGGACTAAACCTTAAAGGTTTTAAGGCTTTGTGATTGAGGTTATGCTTGTATCCTTCTATTAGGATGGAGTGTATAACTTTAATCCTAAGTGTTAAACCCTTAATGTGTTTAACTCCTTTAAACAATTCACTTAATAATCATCAAGACATCACACTTGTAACTTGGGCCTTGCATTAGGGTTCTAATTCTTCCTTAATTGGTTAAGAAGGACTAACCCTAGTGTTAATGGACAAGTCCCCCTCAAGTTGTCTTACAAACCCTAAAAATCACTTCATCATCTCACCATTAAATAAAATCCACTTAATCAAAGGCTTGTTTTGTCATGAGTTTAATCCCTAATCATGGATTAAGTTGAGGAGCTTTCCTCAGCTTAAACATTCTCATCTATTATCCTTCTATTAGGATGGTGTAATGAGTCTGTTTAATCCTTGATTATGGCTTAACCTCATTACTTAACACTAAACAAAAACACCAAAAACACCTAAATAATCACAAGTAGGTTAATGATCTTAATCCTGCATCAAAGGTGATTAAGTGTGAGAATCTGACTTCACACTTAAGGTACTCTCATTACCCCTAATCAGAGGGAGGATGTGATGAGTTTACTAACCCATTGGTTTAGGCTTAAGCTCATTAACTTATGACAAACTTTCAAAAGCAATAAAAGACTGAAAACTCAAGAACAAACAATAATCGTCTCCTCCGGGATTCTTTTCTCATCTCATTCACTCATGAACGAGAACTTGCTTCTTCCATCTAATGCAAGACAGTTTGCACCTGAGCCAGACAGGTCATACACTTGAGCATTGACAAGCAAGCAGTTCACAAGTCAATTCATCTTTCAGTCTCTTTGGGTCGAACTACGGTGTTCTGACTTCCTCATTGCACGAGAGGATACGTAGGCATAACTTAACAGTTATCGAACAAAAGTCTCTGTATATTCCCCCTCTTTCCAGCACCATTCTTCAGCCTCATTATCATGAGCATTTCATCTTTGTTCTTACACTGACACTTCATTTATACACTTCACACTCCTTTTGCACTGACCCCTGCACATCCTTTTCCAGCTATTTGATACACAGATTGCACTGACACTACCCCTTTGAAACATAAATCTTTTAAGCGTGGATCCCGTCGAGTACGACGGACAATCTGGGTGCTAATACCTTCCCAGGTTGTAACCAACCCCCTTTCTCAGTCTCTCTGGTTCGCAACCGTCTTATCCATATCCTTCTAGGTCTATGCAGCATTGCCGTTCCTCCGGGATAAAAATGCCTAGCTGGCGACTCTTTTCATTCTCTGTGAGTTCACTCCTGTGTGTTCTCGCACCCTCCTTTCGCCGACCGTTCGCGTCTGTACCTTTATTTGGGCCATTCCCATTTATCGGGAGCGACAACCACGTGTGGACTAACGGTCCATTCGTCACACTTCCACAGCATTCAAATAATTTGACTTTTTCAAAACTTACATGAACTTTACATTAACACTACCATTTGTGTATGAATAATTTAATTGCAAATCAGTGCTTGACATCAGTGCAATCCCAACAAGGGGCAATCAAAAGAGAAATTTGAACTTCATTGGTGTCAATGTGAATCAATACTACTTCAGCAACCCAATCAGGGGCAAATCATTCGTAACAGCCCAATCAGGGGCAAAAATCATCTTCAAACTACTCAACTCGGGGCAGGCGCCTACCAGATCCAGATACAGGGGCAGATCACGCCATGGTCATTATCAAAGCTTCCCCACCCGTTTTATTTCAAATACCCTACAGGCAGGGGCAAGTAAGCAAGGAGCAAATCGTCTTATCTTGTTTCCCCAGCTGAACAGGCAGTCCTTGCTAGACGTTGGCAACCATTCAAAGCAAAATCAGTCTTCATGTGCCAACTAAGTCGCTCTGCTCATCAGCAAGTGACCCAACTTGGAGCATTCAGATCTATCTTCTCGTCGAAGATCGAGTGTCGGGGAATCAAACCCTCCACCCACCCAAAGTCCAATCATTATTGGCAACTACCCGACCAAAAATCCACCAAACTGGCACCTTTCAATCGCTCATATGCATCATTATGCATCATCAACGTCATAAGCATCATTTACATCAATCATTTACAACATGTGCATCATATGCATACCTGAATAAATCAGACTTTTTATATATTCCCCAACAGTTTCAACTTACATTTCAGTGCATAAACATTTGCATCGTATTTCCATCATTATGGAATACCATTTCAAAACAAATAAGCATAGTTGCATAATTCAGGATCTAGGATCAGCCCAAGTTTCCAGTCCTTTCCCAAGCGGAAGTTAGGATCATATCAATCAAAGATTCCAGGCACCTCATTGGCAAAGTTCCAGTGGCCGTACACCGTTGGATATTTCTCCCTTTAACCCTTTGCTCCCTAAGCAATTTTAATATATTTTACCATTATTTCCCAACCCGTTCGCCTATCATCCTCTGTTGATAGTGATTCTTTATTTTTCTGTCTTTCGCCTATCATCCTCTGTTGATAGTGATTCTTTATTTTTCTTTCGCCTATCATCCTCTGTTGATAGTGATTCTTTATTTTTCTGTCTTTCGCCTATCATCCTCTATTGATAGTGATTCTTTATTTTTCTGTCATTCGCCTATCATCCTCTATTGATAGTGATTATTTTATTTTTCTGACTTTCGGCATCCATATCGACCTAGTTCAAGTGCCGAGTTCGCCTGTCATCCTCTATTGATAGTGATTATTTAATTTTCTGTTACTCAACATCCTTTTGGTGTCGGGATCGCCTTATCACTCTTCGGTAATAAGTGATTTTATTTTTTATTCGCCTTATCATTCTTCAGTAATAAGCGATTTTATTTTCAGTCATTCGCTTTATCATCCTCTGGTGATAAGTGATTTTATTTTCAGTCATTTGCCTTATCATTCTTCTGGTGATAAGTGATTTTATTTTCAGTCATTCGCCTTATCATCCTTTGTTGATAAGTGATTTTATTTTCAGTTATTCGCTTTATCATCCGCCAGTGATAAGTGGTTTATTCTGTCAACTTGTTTTTTTGTTGTGTCACATGTTTTCCAGTTTTAAATCTTTAGCTTTTATCATTACGCATTTTTCTTTTGTCGGACAAATTCGGAGTCTGTTAGTATCTAATTGTCTTATGCCTTGAAAGATTGAACGCGAGCCAGTTTATCTTACTCGGTCTAAGCCAATTCGATAGGGGCAACTGTCATACCCCAAATTTGTCCTACCATTTTATTTTCTGTTTAATCTTTATTTAGAAATCCAAAAATATGTGCCATTTTATCTTTCTGTCCAATATTTGAAAAATCCAAGAATAGGTCATTTATTTTCAAAACAAAAAACAAAAAAATCAAGTTTTATTTTGTCGGTCAAGCCCATTAGCTTATTCACCGTTTTTTATATATACAAAAGTTACAAAAAAATCAATTACCAAAATGTCAAAAAAATGCATTTATTATTTTCTAAAAAAATTTATTTCTCTTTTAATATTATCATAAGGTTTTAAGTTTTTATTGTTTAGTCATTTATCCAAAAAATACAAAAAATCTATCATTATTATTATACCTTTTTTTTATTATTAATTTCATTACTAAACCGTTTTTTAAAACCCATTAGTTTTTCTTTTAAGCCCATTATCTAAAAATCATTATAAAATTTTATTTGTTTTTTTTTGTTTCTATTCTTATTTCTATTTTCATTATAATTATTATCATTATTATTATTATTATTATTATTATTATTTCTATTAGTACTATTACTATTTTTATTTAATTTTAGTTATTATTATTATTTTATTATTATTAATCAATCCTAATTTCTAATCCATTTCATTCAGCCCCCACTTTTTTATTCATCAATAAAACCAATTCACAGCCTGTCACTAATATAACACCCACCACTATCCTCTTCGTACGCACCCACAATGCAATGCGCAACAACAACCATATCAGCACCACAAATCCATTTCAAAACCATAATCCTCCACTTCAATAACAAAACCCTTTGTATCCTCTGAACAACAGCCTGTAATAATAAATCCTCCACCAAACCTTCATCTCAACACCTTCAAACATTACCATTTACCTCTTCATCAACAAAAAAAAAACTGAACAACCAAAATCCAAATTTCACAAAAATAATACAACCTGCCATACAGACCCTTCACCACCACCACCCAGACGCAGCAAATCACTGTAAAAAGAAACTCATGCTCAAACACCACCGAAAACCAAATCTGAAACCAATAAATCTGAGTCGCAGAACCTCAGCAACCCACTCAGCCACCATCACTGATTCAACCTTAAACTTTAACCAAACATCAAACCGAGTCATACCGTTACGAAAGCAGAGAATCGGAAATCGCGAGAAAGATTGAGACAAAGAAGAAACGATGCTGCACCGTTGAAAGGTAGAATAAGCTGCACAAATCGGAGACGGAAAGACTGACACAGAAACCGAGTTCGAGAGGGAGATCCTGCCGATTTCGACTTAGATTCGCGAGTGACCATAGATCGCAAAACCGTTCGCGAAAGGGTGAGTGAGTAAACCGAGAATCGCGTTGAGAAGAAGCTGGTACCGAACCATAAGCCGCCATAGGTAGGTTTTTTTTTCTTTCTCTTCTTCTACGTGTTGAGCAACGAGGGACTTTGTTCCCTGTCTGTTTTCTTTTTTTTCTTCTATATATATCGTTTTTATTGTCTTTTAATTTGTTGTCTATTTGATATTTATTTTTTATAATAATTTCTGGTATTGATTTTTATTTATATAAGGAGGTTTCTTTATTGCAGTTTTTTTATTATTTCTCAAACGGGCTAAGCCCATTCATTCCCTATATGCACATTCAAACCAAACAATACACCACCCTTATCTTTTATTTTATTTTCTTTCAATTTATTTTTTAAATGTGTTGATTATATATATATATATATATATATATATATATATATATATATATATATATATATATATATATATATATATATATATATATATATATATTATTCTGGTTTTATTATTTGGTCTTGTTATTCTATTACCTTTAAAAATGTCTTTTTTTTATTGATTTTATGGGCCAATGACATAACAAAAGGCCGATGTTTCGCCCGATTTCATTAAATCGGTGATACTCGGTCAATATGAGGCCCTCCTTTTAATTAGTTTTTTTTATAATTATTTTGACCAATAAATATTTAATTTAATTTATTTTATTCATTATACCATTATAAATATTCTCAATATTATTTAATTTATTTAATTATTTGTATTTATTATTCTATTTTTATTTAATTTTTGCAATTCAATTTAATTTTATTTATTTATTTCCGCATTTCAAAAAAAATAATGATTCGACTCCTCATAGAACGGTTCCAAATTTTAACCGACTTTAAGGAAGTAAACGAACCAAATTTCGACGCGTCCCAAAAAGGTCCTACGCCTTCGAATAGTTGTTCCCGAATAAAAAGGCCGAACGCCTTCGAACAGTTCAAAAACACTGCACACACGCTTTCTCTTGGGCGAATTACAACGAGACCATTTATTTCTCGCAATCCCCTGTATTTTATTTTTGTATCCCTCTCCCATTACTTTGTATGCATTTTATCAATTTTTATTTCGTTTGTGAACCCTTGGTCCAACGCCAAGTGGTTGCACTCTCACACACTCGCACTTTATTTTTCAGTTTTTTCGTTTATTAGGATCCACCTCACCTTGCGAGCCGAGCGCTTCGTGTCTCGCTAACAAACCACAAAGTAAACCACCACTTGCATTTACCCTTTAACCTCAAAAAAAACAAAACGATTCTTTTTAGATCCAAACCCTTGATCCAACGTCAAGCGGTCTTAGGAAATAAAACACTTTAATAATGCGAGAGGAATTGTACGCCACGAGCCTTAAGCGGTAGAAAGGGGGATAACGAGCTCTCGTTACTCGCTCCGATTATTTCGACGCAAGACGCTCGTCTTGTTGGACGGAATAAACTATCCATAGTCTTTAGTACATTTCAACTCCTAAACCCTTTCATCGAAGAAAGGTAATAAAATCAACAACTATCACCCTTAGTAGGCCGAACTACGAGGCTCTGACTTTCCCATTGCACGCGGGAGTACGTAGGCACAAGGATTTCAATCTTTGCCGAGCACCTAGGATCAATCTAACTTATAATTTCAACTCATTTCCCTCTAGCAAGTAATTCGTTTAAGCATAGACATCCTTTCGCGCGTGACAACTTAGATGGTTCCCATCGAGTACGATGGATGTAGTGGGTGCTAATACCTTCCCCCTGCATATCCGACTCCCGAACCCAGGCAATGGTTCCGTTGACCTTTGTCCTTATCTCTTTCTTCCCGGGTTGCATATATATCTTCCCTTTCCCTCTTCGGGAATAAATAGAATTAGGTGGCGACTCTTCCGTCTGTCCAGCGCGCGGCTCCCGTCCTTTCGGATCGCGTGAGGTCGTATTTTTCGTGGTGCGACAACTGGCGACTCTGGTGGGGAATGGTTCATCCCTATGCGAGTCAAGCCTAGTCTAGGTTTCCACGCTTGTTTGGATGTTTGCTTTTATGCCTTGCTTGTTTATTGTGAGTGCAGGAAAAGGTGAGTTTTGCCGAGAAAGGAATGTGAACTCCTTTAGGTGTAATGAGCAATGCACCAACTCCACGTCCATTCATATTGACAACCCCATCAAACATCATAGTCCACTCTTCTTCTGGGTCAGGCCCTTCAGTGTGAACAGGCTCTTCATGATCTTTTGCTTTTAGGAACATGATGTCTTCATCAGGGAAGTCAAATCTCATGGGCTGGTAATCATCAATGGGTTTCTCAGCTAGATAGTCAGACAGTACACTGTCTTTGATGGCTTTTTGAGATGTGTACTGAATGTCATATTCTGTCAGAATCATTTGCCATCTTGCAACCCTTCCGGTAAGTGCTGGCTTCTCAAATATGTACTTGACGGGGTCCATTTTTGAGATCAATAAAGTAGTGTGAGTCAGCATATACTGTCTTAGTCGACGAGCAGCCCACGCTAAAGCACATCAAGTTTTCTCGAGCAGTGAATAACGTTGTTCACAGTCGGTAAACTTTTTGGTTAGGTAGTATATTGCATCCTCTTTTCGACCAGACTCGTCACGCTGGCCCAACACACACCCCATTGATCCTTCTAGTACTGTCAGGTACATTATTAGAGGTCTTCCTTCAACTGAAGGCATAAGAATCGGGGGTTCTTGCAGGTACTCCTTGATTTTGTCAAAAGCCTTCTGACAATCTTCGTTCCACCTGACCGTTTGTTCCTTTCTTAACAATTTGAACAGGGACTCACATGTTGCAGTGAGATGAGATATGAACCTTGATATGTAGTTCAATCTACCTAAGAACCCCCGAACTTCCTTTTCGGTCCTAGGTGCAGGCATTTCCTGAATGGCTTTGACTTTGTCGGGATCAACTTCAATTCCCTTTTCACTTACAATGAATCCCAACAGTTTACCGGACCGTACCCCGAATGTGCATTTGTTGGGGTTTAGCTTCAGCTGATACTTTCTCAGATGCTTGAACAACTTCAGTAGATTTACCAGATGATCTTCTTCAGTGAGGGACTTGGCAATCATGTCATCCACGTAGCATTCAATTTCCTTGTGGATCATGTCGTGAAATAACGTTACCATAGCTCGTTGATAAGTCGCACCGGCATTCTTTAGCCCAAATGGCATCACCTTGTAACAAAAAGTGCCCCAAGGTGTGATGAAGGTTGTCTTCTTCATGTCTTCGGGTGACATTCTGATCTGATTATACCCAGAAAATCCATCCATGAAGGAAAATACCGAGAACTGAGCTGTGTTGTCGACCAATACATCAATGTGAGGTAATGGGAAATCATCCTTCGGGCTAGCTCTGTTCAGGTCCCGGTAATCCACACACATCCGTACTTTTCCATCCTTCTTAGGCACTGGTACAATGTTAGCAACCCACGACAGGTAACTAGTTACAACAAGGAAACCGACGTCCCACTGTTTTTGTACTTCTTCCTTAATCTTCATGGCCATATCTGGACGAGTATGGCGTAACTTTTGCTTCACTGGAGGACAATCTTCTTTTAACGGCAGCTTGTGCATAACAATGTCTGTATCTAGACCTGGCATGTCTTGATAGAACCAAGCAAAGATGTCGACGTATTCTCGAAGCATGTCAATGAACTGTTCTTTTACTGAAGCCTGCAGACTTTGTAGCGGTAAAATCGTGAGTATAAGTTATTGATTAACTTAACTCAATATACACAGAGTCGCCACCGCGCTTTTGTTTATTTCCAAAAGGAAAAAGGTAAAAGAACGAACAAAAACCTAAGGATCTAAAAGCAAAAGCTAAAAGAAACAAACAGAGAATGGGTAAGGGGATTGGTTACGAACCAGGAAGGTTTTAGGCACCCGACTCGTCCGTGGTACTCCACGGGAGCCCTTTGAAATATTTATTGCTTTTTGGTTTGAAATTGGTTTGTTTGAAAATGATTGAAGGGATGAGAAGAAGAATGTTTTTTAATGATTTTGTGTTTGATGAGGTTTTAACGCCTCATGCCTACGTACCCACAAAGTGCAATGCGAGATCAAAACCTCGTAGTTCGTGGTACAAAATTTGAAAAGAAACAATGAGTTGCATTATTTTTTAAAATGTAGAGATAAGTCGTCATCCTTTAGCGAATAATTCCGCTAGAAAGGATGAATCATATCTAAACATATGAAAAGAAAAGGTGCACAAAGGCACAAAAACAATTGAGTGAGTTTTGAGTTTTTTTAAAGTACTTAAGAAAAGAATTTCGATATATTTACATGGATTAACATTTATTTAAGAAAATAAAGTGAAAAGGTAAAATCGTTTGACCTAAGTCAAGGTTTGATTGCGAAAGCATTTGAAGTTTGAAAACAAAGAAGATTTTTGAAATAGGGAGAAGTTTTGAAAATTTAAGAATGGGGAGGAGATGAAGTGACTATCCTAATACTTGAATTAAAAAGGTTAAGAGAAGAAGCGATCAAACCATATTTGCACATTTCTTCAAAGTTCGGAATTCCATCTTCAAAGACCAATGAAGTAACTTGAGGCCAAAGTTTCCAATCCATCACAACTTGAGCAAGGGTAGAGATCCTAAAATCTAAGTCCATACTCCAAAGCTAAGGATAGTAACCATAGTCCGAAATTAAAGTCACCCATCTTTTTAATGTTTAATCCTTTATTAGTGTTTTGGTATCCAAATGGACAAAATAAAAATCACAAGCAACAATATAAACATAAACAAATGATATATGATATAATATGATAAAGCATAATAAAGAGATAAGGAACGAGGAATTGAAATAAAAGGATAAGGTGCGAGAGATTAAATTTAAACGGATTATATTCACATTATTATAATATTTACAATATAAGTGGTATGATGAACTTAATCAAGCACAACCACGAGAAGAATAATAAAATCGAGGCAACCGGATCCAAGTGGATCTTATTCCGAATCGGGACAACTTTAGGTCTATGTTAAGCAATCGCCGAGTAATTTACGAAGTAATTACCCTACAAATGAGGCCGGCCACCACTAATTAAAGTGGAAAATATTCGTGTTAATACATGTTAGAGAAACGATATTATGGATCGTTCTCCGAAAACATGCCACACTAAAAGAAAAAGAACGGTCTAATCTTAATCGAGATTTTCGTTGAATTTATCGAAGGCAACCTATCATGATCTCAAAGTATGGAGAATGATCCAAATGATCATTCATCCATAGATTTGAAATAATGAAGATTAAACCTATCGGAAATCAACAATCACGAATCGGAGATTGTCATCGACCAAAAATAAAAGATGAAGAAAAAATGGATCTAAAAGTAGATCCATAAAAAGAAATTAAAATATTTTTTAAAAATCCTTTTCTAAAAATCTTTTCTTAAAAATCTCTTTTCTAAAACAAATTTTATAAAAATTCTTATGTCCAAAAAATAAATTGAAATAAAACATTCAAAAAAGAAAAAGAAACTAAAGAATTGAGAATTAAAAAAAAAAAAAGAAATGGAAAGGGGGAGGGGGATCCACGCATAGAGGTGGATGCTGGATAGTAATGAGCAACAATACTAAATGGCCTTAGGCCCAAGCTCATTCATCACATTTTTTAACAAAATAGAAAAAAAAAACAATTTAATAACAACATAAGAAAAAAGGAAGGAGCAAAAGCTCCTCTTCTTCTCCATTCACGAAAACAGGGCGATAAACACAAACAAAATTCTCTCCTCCTTCATAAAACAGGGCCGACGGAAACAAGGCAAAGGAATGGATCGAGGCTCACCTTCAAAATCAAAACAACACAGAAACACTTCCTCTTTTCTTTTACGCGATTCCTCTTCTCTCTTCTCTTTCAATTTCGTTCTTCTTCTTCTTTAGGGTATCAATTGGTGATGTGTATGGTTGATTGAAAGAAATTTGAGAGAGGATTTGAAGGTTAGAAGAATTTGGATTTGAAGGTTAGAAGAATTTGGATTTGAAGGTGAAATTGAAAAATGATTAGAAAACTTTGAGTTGTGATTTTGTCAGAGGGATTAGGGGCTTTCGAAGCTTGAATATTGGAATGAAGAAAGGGTCTTATTTATAGATGGAGGAAGCTCAGATTTATGCTGCCGTTTTGTGATTTTGGGAAGTGTTTTGAATGCTCACGGATTTCGTGCTTGCCTTTGCGTTTTCTGCGTTTTTCCCTTTTTATGTTTGCGTTTTGATTTTGGTGTGATGCTCGTTTGGGTTTTCAGGTTTTGCCGCTTGCGTTTTGTTGGTCTCAAGCTGCGTTTTTTGTTCATGATTCAAATGCGTGATACTTGGTGCGTGCGAGAAGCGGCTTTGGCTTGCTGTTTATGTGAGGTATTTGTTGGCTGGCCTTTTGTTTTTGAAGTGAGGCTTGTGCGGCTTGAGCTGGGATGCTTCGGGCGTGTGAATTAGCAAGCTGGTTTTGCCTTGTATGTTGTTGGCTTGTGGAAATATTAGCTGATGGTTGTTTGTGTTTTCGTTGCATGTGGGCTGATGTGAAGCTTGTAAGGCTTGGAAAGTTGCTGGATGACTGAAGGTGTGGGGCTTAGCAGCTATAATTGTTTTGCCTTTGTATGGGCCTGCTAACTATGAAAAATAAACAAACACATGATGAAGCTTCAAGTGACTTCATCAAATTCCTTTTTTTTTTATTATTTTTTTTATTAAGAAATTTGGAATGGGCTAAAAAATGAGGGAAATAGCAAATGGGCTTAGAGAAAAAGATTATAAAAAAAATGAAGAATAAAATTCTAAAAAGTTATTTATTTATTTATTTGGAATAATTTTTGTGATGGTTTTGGATATTGGTAGAAAATATAGAAATAAAAATGAGACTAAAAAAAAAATGAAATATATAGATAATGGGATATGGATCAAAAATGAGGGATAATATTTGAATAGTATGATTGGATTAAAAAAATCGAAAAAGAATGGATAATGAAAGATGATTATGGCAAATGAGATACGGGTGGATAAATGGATAAATCGAGAGAAAAACAAAATGGGAAACAAAGGTTATTGAATAAAATGGATATTAGACATTGGAAAAGATAACAAATTGTTTAATCGGGAAAAAATGGATAATGGATGAAATTTGGTTTTCAAGCCCACAACAAATCTTGATTTTTCTTTCACAAGCCTCTGATGAAAGTGAATACAGCCAACACAGACCCACTGGATATTTCACAACTCAAGCCACAACCAACATCTGAAATTTGTTTGATTACTTCCTTTATAAACTGAATCCATACTGAGGAAAATAAATCCTCAGATGAATCACTGATGAATCAAACCAGATTTCGCACAAAACACTGTCACACAACCCAACTTGTACTTTGAAAACGCATTGTCCGAGAAATGAACCATGGGCACACACAACTGGCAGTCGAAACAAATCTTTTGATAGTTTGATCAATCTTAGGTCAAACATCCATCTAAAATCGAATTGTGACTGAACAAACGCATCTGAATTGAAACCACTGTCTTATCTTTGCAAACCTGCAACACAGAGAAGAAGAAGAGCACTGCAACATATTTTTTTTGGTATTTTGGTTAGAAGTCAGTAAATATAAACAAATATAAAGAAGTAAAAACAATGGTGATCCCCTGCGAAGCATAGACCCTCATCTGAGAAGAAACTCGAAACCAGGCGTGATCTTGTTTGTATGCAAAATGCAGATGAAATGCGAAGAAATCTTAGGGCAAAACTTAGGGTGTTACAGCTGCCCCTATTTAAGTTTCTTCAATCCGGAGATATGAAGATTGACATCTTCGTCTCTACAAGATGGGAGAGACTTAAATACAAAATACCCAATTTTTGTCCTAAGAGAACAATGACATGATATGAATATGATATGCAAGCCCAAGATCTCTGTGGGGAAAATATGACCACCAGAGGAAAACAAAAACTTGGGGACACGGAAGAAAATCCCACTGGGGAAACAACAGACAACGAAAGAGTTACCAGGAAAATAAATCACTGGATAACAGACTCCACTTGGGAAAAGATATGATATAATCAAGGAACAGATTCAACCAGGGAAATAAACACCCTGCCAGGAACTATCAACCAAACAAAATATTCAGGTCCAACAATGGAGAAATACTGAGTTGGATAAGAATCATCAACTACCTGTTTATTGGGTAGGAAATATAACAGACTCGACTATCAATTTACTGGATAGGAGCAAAATAAAAAGGGATAACCTTCACTACCTTTTTACTGAGCAGCAAAATTCTCAACTACCTGATTTACTGGGTAGAAGCATGATCAACTACCTGATTTACTGGGTAGAAAAATTTCTCAACTACCTAATCTACTGGGTAGGAGCTCAAGCAAATGGAAACAACTTCTATTACCTTTTTACTGGGTAATAAGAAAATATCAGATTTTATTACCTTTTTACTGGGTAAGAAGAAAATATCTCGACTACCGGATTTACTGGGTAGAACAATTCTCGACTACCTGATTTACTGGGTAGGAGCTTAAGCAGAGAAAAACAATCTCTATTACCTTTTTACTGGGTTAGAAGAAATCTCAACTACCGGATTTACTGGGTAGGAGTACGAGTAAAAGAACTTGATCAATTTGGTAATATTACCCACTATCGATTACTGATAGCTTAATTCCAAAGTAATATATTCAAGCTGGAGAGAATGTTGCCCACTATCAAACAATGATAGCTTAATTCCAAAGCAATATTACTCACAAAAGGGGACCAAAGTTCAATCCAAGAACAAATTGGAGAGAAACGGTCAAGCAAGACCCATCCCGAGGAGGAAATATCTCAACTGGGGAAATTCCATCCAGATAATATACTGGGGAGGAAACTGAATCAACATCATCCACGAGAAACAAACTCAGTGGGGAATTAGAAAGGATTAACATTTTCTGCTTAATGGTCGACACTCTAAACTTGAGAGGAAGACGGCACACACACTCTGTGGGAAAAATCCACACCAAAGAGCAGATAACAAAGATAAACGCAAGAATGCAAGCAAATGATGCTATGCTTATGCGTATGAATATGCTTATGAATATGCTGACAAAACATACATAAAGATAAGAAACGGGTGACATGAACACCACAACAACCGGATACTCGGCTAATCCCAAAGCAACAATGCAGGGAAACATGCTGGAGATTCAACTTGAAATCTTGCAGGGGGCTGTCATAAGCCATCAAAGGAATAAAATCCTACTACAAGGCTTAAATCATGATGAGACAGCATCTTCTAAGGATATCATCCTGCTGAGGAAAGGTAATAATCTGCTGAGGATGAAAATAATCTTGATAAAATCAAACTTTACGAGGAATAACTGTCATACCACTCCTGCTCCACTTGGGGATAGAGTGCAAGACCCGTTAAAAATCACATAGGAACCTGCTGGAAACCAACACATGCAGACCTACTGGGGATCCATATGGGGATATCAGAAGTTAACATCATAGCCAAAACACAGTTACGAGGGATTTTAAATCAATACCCACCATCAGGTAAAAGAAAACCTCTAAACTGACTGCTATATCAATACTTCTATATTCAAGGATGCAAACAATTCGAGCTGAGGAACAAGAGCTCAGCTGGGGATTCCCAATGCTTCTCAATTTAAAAATAACTTGCTGAGGAAGAGATCAAAACTCAGCTAGGGATTCTTAAGAACATCCCTTCCAACAAATCTTCTGGGGAATACATACAATCTCCGTTCATGCTTATTGTTGGGGAACAAAACATCATTAACATCAACTTGTCAAGACTATCCAGGAACTTTGCATGGACACAACCGAATCAAACCCTGCTTTGGGAGAGATGAGTTACACACATCCAGACTTTACCATTCTCGGAATCACTATCGATATCCTTTCTTTGTTCACATATCAAAAGAAAAATGTTTTTAAAATCTTCAAATATTAAATTTATTAAATTTGTTTCAAAAATCATCATCAACAATAAATTGAAATTTTGTAAAAAGAAACAATATAAATAATTGCAAAGAATTGGATAAAAGCTCAAATTCATTGATAGAATGGTAGTCAGCAAATGGCATGACTCCATAGATCATTACAAGTTTGAAAAATGGTAAATACATGGAAAAGGGCTACATTGAGATACAATGATCACTATTCTCCCTATCAACTTTGAACTCCACTGTGTCCGAAACTTCAGTCAAGGATGAGTGAATAAGAATCTTTGATGGGAAATTCTTCTGAGGGATAAAATCTGAAATCCTCGGTCGCTATAAGTGATCCAGTCTGTCGACGCAGTTACTTGCCATGATCCCTAACTTTTGCCTAGATTTCCCTTTCGGGTTTTCAATCTACCGGGATAATTATTTATGTTTTTGTCTCTAATTTTTGCCTGGACCGCCCTTTAGGGTTTTCAATCCACCGAGACGCTCGTTTTTGCCTAAGCCTCCCTTTCGGGTTTTCAACTTAGCGAGCTGTTCTTTTATTTTTTTAGGCGAAGTATTTCTTGACTGCATCCGCATTCACAGGGCGAGTGATCTCCTCACCATCCATAGTTGCAAGAATTAATGAACCGCCAGAGAAGGCTTTCTTAACAATATATGGGCCATCATAGTTCGGAGTCCACTTGCCCCGAGAATCTTTAAGGAAAGACTGAATCTTTTTGAGCACGAGGTCACCTTCTCTGAATACACGAGGTTTGACCTTCTTGTCAAAAGCTTTCTTCATTCTTTTCTGGTACAAATGACCATGACACAAAGCTATTATTCTCTTTTCCTCAATCAAATTCAACTGATCAAATCTACTCTGACACCATTCAACCTCAGTCAACTTGGCTTCCATCAGAACTCTCATTGATGGGATCTCAACTTCGACAGGGAGCACTGCTTCTGTACCATAAACAAGTAAGAAAGGGGTTGCCCCTGTTGAAGTGAGGACAGATGTACGATACCCATGCAAAGCAAAAGGGAGCATATCATGCCAGTCCTTGTACGTCACAACCATCTTCTGAATGATCTTCTTAATGTTCTTGTTCGCAGCTTCAACAGCCCCATTCATCTTCGGTCTATAAGGAGAGGAATTATGGTGTTGAAACTTGAATTCTTCACAAAGCTCTTTCATCATCTTATTATTCAAGTTCGAACCATTATCAGTAATGATTCTATTCGGAACACCATATCTGCAGATAATATTATTCTTGATAAACCGAACCACAACTTGCTTGGTCACATTAACATACGATGCCACTTCTACCCACTTGGTGAAGTAGTCAATTGCCACGAGAATAAAACGATGTCCATTCGAAGCCTTGGGTTCAATCATACCAATCATATCAATTCCCCACATAGAGAAAGGCCATGGGGAAGAAATCATATTGAGATAAGCTGGTGGCACATGAATCTTATCAGCATACACCTGACACTTATGGCACTTTTTCACATACTTGCAACAATCAGATTCCATTGTCAGCCAATAGTAACCTGCTCTCAACATCTTTTTAGCCATTGCATGCCCATTAGCATGAGTTCCAAAAGATCCTTCATGAATTTCTTTCATTAACATGTCTGCTTCGTGTCTATCCACGCATCTGAGCAAGACCATGTCAAAATTTCTCTTATAAAGCACATTTCCATTCAGGAAGAAATTGCCTGCCAATCTCCTCAAAGTCCTCTTGTCTTTATCAGATGCCCCAAGTGGGTATTCTTGACTCTGGAGGAAACATTTAATATCGTGATACCAAGGCTTGTCATCATGGACTTCTTCAACTGCAAACACATGAGCTGGTCTTTCAAGTCGCATCACACTGATCATGGGAACATCATTCCACTGGTGCACCTTTATCATAGAAGCTATAGTTGCTAAAGCATCTGCCATCTGATTCTCATCACGAGGAACATAATGAAACTCAACTTTGGTGAAGAAAGTTGATATCTTCCTGGCATAATCTCTATAAGGGATCAAGTGGGGTTGATAAGTTACCCACGTACCCTGGATCTGATTGATTACCAAGGCATAATCTCTATACACATCAAGATGCTTAATCCTCAGATCAATAGCTTCCTCAAGACCCATAATACAGGCTTCATACTCAGCTTCATTATTAGTACAAGGAAAAGTCAACCTTGCGGTAAAAGGAATATGTGAACCATGGGGAGTAATGATCATTGCCCCAATTCCTCTTCCACGTGCATTCACAGCACCATCAAAAACTAAACCCCATCGAGATCCAGGCTCCAGCCCTTCCTCAATCAAAGGTTCATCACAATCTTTCACTTTCAAAAACATCACATCTTCATCTGGAAAATCAAACTTGATAGGTTGGTAATCATCAATCGGTTGATGTGCCAAATGGTCAGCCAAGATACTACCTTTTATAGCTTTTTGAGTTCGGTACTCGATATCATATTCTGACAATAACATTTGCCAACGAGCAATCCTCCCAGTCAAAGCAGGCTTTTCAAAGATATACTTGATTGGATCCATTTTAGAGATCAACCAAGTTGTATGATTCAGCATATACTGGCGAAGACGCTTTGCAGCCCAAGCTAAGGCACAACAAGTTTTTTTCAAGCATGGAGTACCGAGACTCACAATCAGTGAATTTCTTACTCAAGTAGTAAATTGCATATTCTTTTCTTCCAGATTCATCTTGCTGACCAAGCACACAACCCATGGAATCTTCCAACACAGTCAAGTACATGATCATTGGTCTGCCTTCCACCGGAGGAGACAAGATAGGAGGTTCAAGCAGATATTCTTTGATACTTTCAAACGCCTTCTGGCAATCATCTGTCCAGATACAACCTTTATCTTTTCTAAGCAGCTTGAAGATCGGAGCACATGTGGCAGTCATGTGAGAGATAAACCTCGAAATATAATTCAAACGGCCCAAGAATCCTCTTACTTGCTTTTCAGTTCTTGGAGCAGGCATTTCCTGAATAGCTTTCACTTTATCGGGATCAACTTCAATGCCTCTTTGGCTGACAATGAAACCTAATAACTTTCCAGAACGTACACCAAAAGTGCACTTGTTCGGATTCAAACGAAGCTTATACTTCCTTAACCTTTGAAACAACTTCAGCAAATGTTCAACATGATCTTCTTCAGTCCTCGACTTGGCGATCATATCATCAACATATACCTCGATTTCTTTGTGCATCATATCATGGAAAAGTGTGGTCATAGCTCTTTGGTATGTCGCACCAGCATTCTTCAATCCAAATGGCATCACTTTGTAGTAGAATGTTCCCCATGGTGTAACAAATGTGGTCTTTTCCATGTCCTCGGGTGCCATCTTTATTTGATTATAACCGGAAAATCCGTCCATAAAAGAGAACACATCAAACTTAGTCGTATTATCTACCAACATATCAATGTGTGGCAATGGAAAATCATCTTTCAGACTGGCTTTGTTCAGATCTCTGTAATCAACGCACATTCGGACTTTTCCGTCTTTCTTCGGAACAGGAACGATATTGGCCACCCATTCAGGATAAGTTGACGTCACAAGAAAACCTGCATCAATCTGCTTTTGAACCTCCTCTTTGATCTTTACTGCCATGTCAGGATGAGTTCTTCTCAGCTTCTGCTTTACAGGTGGACATTCAGGCTTCAACGACAATCTATGCTCCACAATATTAGTATCAAGACCTGGCATGTCTTGATAAGACCAAGCAAATACATCAACGTACTCTCTGAGAAGCTCTATAATCCTCTTCTTAACATCAGGACCAAGCAATGCTCCAACTTTGACTTCTTTCTTTTCATCTTCAGAACCCAAGTTGACCATCTCTATAGACTCTCCATGAGGCTGAATAACCTTCTCCTCGTGCTCAAGCAACCGAGAAATATCATCAGGAATCTCTTCAACATCCTCTTCCTCAGCTTCAAACACAGGGAATTCAAATTTGGGAGAGGGCATAGGATCATTGTTTTCAATGGGTTTATCAATCAATCTGCATAATGATTTTATTTTATTTTAGAGTATGAACAAAAGTGCAAACATTATGCAAATAAACAATCATCATTATTTTGGGATTTTTATGTTACCATTTTTCAGAATAAAGCAAAAAGGAAAAACACATATGGAATTAACAAAATAACATTTTATTGATGATGATAAAAATTTGAAACAAAGCCCGACAAACATCACTTTCACCTTGGGCAGAGTGAAAGGATTTTTGAAAGAAAATAAAACAAATTACTTTGAAGAATGAACAATAAAAGGAACATCAACAGCAATCCAGTTCTGGCAAATATTTCCATGCGTAACAAAGTCAAGCATTTCTTCATCTTCATCATCTTCAATGATGGCAGCAGCGGAATGATCGTTGATAAATCCAGCACTTCGGAAACCTTCCTGAATAGTCTTTGGGTCATTAAGAACCACGCCTGGTGCAAAGCCGATACCAAAACCTTCCTTGTTGTAGACAACATCAATCACTCGTCCCCAACCATCAGACTGACCAGCTTCCAGCACTCGCAGAGCATCTTTGAAAGAAGACATGGGCATGGCATTCTTCTTAGCAACATTGTCCACAACAGAAAGAGCTTGAAACGAAGTTCCCACCTCTTCTTCAGCATCAATATAAGAGAAAGAAGACAAATTGCTCACAAGCATCGCCCTTTCACCTTCAATGGTCACCAATTTCCCCTCTTTCACAAACTTCAACTTCTGATGAAGAGTGGATGTCACAGCTCCAGCCTCATGGATCCAGGGTCTTCCGAGGAGACAACTGTAAGCGGGACATATATCCATTACTTGAAAAGTAATTTTGAATATAAACGGTCCAATAAGAATAGGAAGATCCACTTCACCAATCACTGTCTTCTTCGACCCATCAAACGCTTTCACTATAATCCCACTATGCCTCATGGGAGCACCTTGAAACGCAAGCTTTGACAAAGTCAATTTTGGCATCACATTCAGAGATGATCCGGTATCAACTAGTACCTTGGACATAGCATCTTCCTGACAGTTTACCGAAATATGCAACGCCAAGTTATGATTCCTTCCTTCTTCAGGCAAATCATCATCAAAGAAGCTTAAATTGTTGCACGACGTGATATTAGCCACAATACTATCAAACTGATCAACAGTCACATCATGGTCAACATAAGCTTGATCAAGAATCTTCTGCAAAGACTGCCTATGAGCCTCAGAACTCATCAAGAGTGATAAAACCGATATCTTCGATGGAGTCTGCAACAACTGCTCAGTAATGTTGTACTCACTCTTCTTTATCAATTTTAACACCTCATCTTCACTATTACCAGATTGGCCTGATTGGGCAACAACATCCATAATCTGCTTACTTGCACTTGTATCTTCAACTCTCTTCGGAGGATCTGAAGCATACACTCTACCACTTCGGGTGACCTTTGTCACATCAGCAATGCTAACCACAGACTTTGGAGTAGGAATAGGAACTTCTCTACCATTTTCTATCATCGTAGCATTATACCGGTACGGAACAACTTTATCAGACTCATATGGCATTGGACCAGGCAAATTAATCACCAATGGAGTAACAACATTTTTGCGGCTATCAAAAGAAATAACCACTCTTTCAGGAGCAGCCCTCTCAGGAAGATTGAACTGAGGCATAATAACATTCACTTCATTTTCATATTCATCTCTTTTTGTTGTCACTTCAATCAACTTATCATCCATCATCTTTTGAATATCTCTCTTAACAACCACGCAACCACGAGGATTCACCGAGCAGATACAACATCCAACATAATCGTGATCAATATCGTGATATTCACTTAAGAAAGCATGCATCTCAACCAAAGACCTTTGAATATGACGAACCTCATAAATCTTGAACAATCCAGGACAACCATCAACCATATTCACAGACGCATTACCATGCTTCGGTAGCGGATTCTTCTGCACATTTGGATTAACATCATTAAAATACAGAACATTGTTCCTCATCAATTTCTGTACTTTAAACTTCAATGGATAACAATTCTCAACATCATGCCCCGGGGCACCTTGATGAAAAGCACAGCGAGCCTCTGGCTTATACCACCATGGAATAGTCTCTGGAACTGGAGGTGGAGGACGTGTTTGCACCAGATTCTTTGCAATCAAAGACGGAAGCAAGTCCGCATACGACATCGGAATAGGATCAAAACTTGGCTTAGCCCGAACTTGTTGATTACCACTTTGTTGCACAGAAGGTTGTTGATAACGGGGTTGATACTTTGGAACTGCTGGCACAGTTGGAGTCGCATTAATCATCGGAGTTACAGAAGCTACATGCTGCAAATGGTGATTCCCACGACTGTGAGGCCTTCTATAACTTTCACGAGATACTGCATTAGTCTCATTTTCTTTCTTTTTCCCAAAGTTGAACCTTCTAGAGCTTGAGCCATTACTATTCTCTTGACTTAACCGTCCCTCGCGGACACCTTCTTCTAAACGCATCCCCATACTCACCATTTCAGTGAAATCGGAAGGAGCGCTTGCTATCATCCTCTCATAATAAAAAGAACCCAACGTCTTCAAGAAAATCTTCTTCATTTCTTTTTCTTCCAGCGGAGGAACAATCTGGGCTGCCAGCTCGCGCCATCTCTGCGCATATTCTTTAAAAGTCTCTTTGTCCTTCTGGGACATAGCAAGAAGTTGATCTCTATCTGGAGCCATATCAACGTTGTACTTATACTGCCTCACAAAAGCTTCTCCCAAATCATTGAAGGTCTTGATTTGGCTATTATCCAGACTCATATACTACCTCATGGGTGCACCGGTCAAACTGTCCTGGAAATAATGAATCAGCAGCTTATCATTATCAGTCTGAGCATACATCTTTCTGGCATACATAGTCAAATGGCTCAATGGACAAGTGTTGCCTTTGTACTTCTCAAACTCAGGCAGCTTGAATTTGTAAGGAACTTTAACATTAGGGACCAGACAAAGGTCATAGGCATCTTTTCCGAACAAATCCTTATGCTTAAAAGCTCTCATCTCCCTCTGGATATCAACAAAGTGTCCCTGGAAGTCATCAAGTCTTTCAGCCACCCCAGCGCCTTCACTGGGCTCAGCATGGTAAATTATTTCATCATGGTGAGGAATAGTGTGCACCACAGGCGGTGCAGTAGTCACAATTGGAGGAAGAGTAGTCCACACTGGTGGGAGAGTATTAAATGCAGCAGTCTCAGGATGATGCGGAGGACGATAACCAGCAGGAATAAAATCAACCGGCATGCCCCAAGGTGTGCTAGCAGGCATACGATAGCGAGGAGAAATAACAGTCTCAACAGGAATTGATGCGGTAACAATCTCGGAGATGATAGTATTCTGAACAGGAGAATTAGGAGGTGGCTGATTCTGAGCAGCCACCAAACTTTCCATCATAGTAGAAACTCTTTCCAAGCTTTCCCTCAAATAAGTAACCTCTTCGCGCAGCTCGCGATTCTCTTGTTGTAAAGTTTCCATTACCCTTCTCCGATTAGCTCGAGTATCAAATTGGTGAGTCAGCTTGATAGGAGAACTGAATGAAGACCAAGAAACAACATAAGATCCCCGGAGAACACTCAAAAAGCAAGACAAATGCGGGTATGATGCATGGGATGCGTATGCAAATGCAAAGATTTCAAAGGATTATAAGATAACTTGCAATATTCATAAAGAAACATTTTTGAAATACTTAAAAACTCATTCTCATTAAAATCAAAGTGAGGATTACAAGTGAAGTACAAACATCATTAATCCTAATACATGAGAGGAAAAGTAAACTAGACCTAGGGAATCATATCCGAAGAAGTTCTGAATCCTGGCTGATACTTCGTGCAAATCCTCTTGATCTCATTCTTGTACCGATCTTCCATATCTTCCTTATCCTTCACTAACTTATCAACAATGGCCTTCCAAGCACCGGAAGTAGGAGGAATAGTAGATGGAGTACTAGAGGAAAGTAAATCCTCTCTTGGCCTCTTCGTGACACGCCGCTCAAGTAGCTCAATGAGATCATTCTCCTTCAGCTGCTCCTGCATCGTAGCCCTCTCAAGTAACCATTCTTCTTTTTCTTTCTTCATCTTGTCTAACTCTTCTTGAAGAGCCACCTTCTCATCAACGGGAGGTAGAAAAGCAGACAATGGCAATATGGGAAACAAAGGCTCCTCAGGTGGATAAGGTATCTTGAGCTTGGAAGCCCTAGATCGAACCCACTGGATATAACATTCAGAAGGAGCAAGGTGTTGTCTTCCCAATTGACCCTTCTCTTTCCGATGAACCGCATGCCAAGAATGAGCAATCCTTTTCTTCATTTCCACATGATCAGCACCATTAAGAAAGAAGAAACGGGATATGGAAAGATTGTTTGGTATGTCCTTCAAACAATATCCGAACTGTCGTCTAGCCAAAATGGGGTTGTAGCTAATTCCCCCACATGTACCAAGAAGAGGTACATTAGGAAATTCTCCACAACTATCAATAAGAACTCCAGTGTCATAATGAGAACTATACCATGTCATGTCCTTATGAGAAAGCGATATCAACCTTTGAGACCATCTTCGATTCTCTCTATTGTCCTTGAAGACATCCGACTTGGGTAGGTGCGAAATAAACCACCTATAAAGAAGAGGCGCACAACATACAATCTCTCCGTCACCTTTGGAGGTCCTATAGTGAAAAACATGATACATATCTCCAAGCAAAGTAGGCACCGGGTTCTTCTTCAAGAAGATCTGAATAGCATTCTCATCCACAATACCATCCAAGTTCGGAAACAAGACAATCCCGTAAATAAGCAAAGCAAGAATAGCCTCAAATGCATCCTTATGACCCAAAGTAAGTGAAGTAGAAGCCTTTCCCATCAAGAACTTAGCATTAATACCACGAACACTCCCCTTTGGAAGAAATTTGCCATTAAGATCAGATTCCTTAAGAAAAAGTGCTTTGGCGATGTCCTTGATAGTAAGCTCCTTCTCTAAACCAGTGAAAAGAAATTCCTTGTCCAGAATAGGCAAACCTAACCAATGAGAATACTCCTCCAAAGTCGGCACAAGCTGATAATCCGGAAAGGTGAAACAATGATGCAACGGATCTTAGAACTGAGCTAAAGTAGGGAGAATCCCCTCAGGCACATCAGTATCCAACATATACAAAAGCTTCCCATGACATCTTCGGAACTCTTGGGTATCAACAACCAAAGCTCCTAGCTTTCTCAACTCTACAACATTAGGATTCTTGAAAGTGTACTTCTTTGTGTTCCTCCTTTCAAAAGTCATATCCATGGACATCTGAAATTTTGCAAAAGTTCCTTATAAGTCCTTTGAAATCTTACACACAATGCTCATGAATGTATGATGGCATGTATGCAACAAACACAAACAAGATCACACAAAGCACACGAGCTTAGGTTCCGAGTCACGAGCATGAAGTCAAGGTAACAGAACACCAACCCACACAGGTAGTACTAATGTTTTGTCTTCATTGTACCTGCAAAAAAACCAAAAGGGTGCTAACAGAGGTGCCCGGAGTTAACAACCATCTTTAGAATATCACCGGTACGTTGGATTACTCCCCAACCGATAACATTCTTAAAATAGACCTCGTCCGAGTGTAGTATCGCGTGACAACCACCTTAGGTTTACACCCAGACAATTTCCGCACTACGTTCCTAAATTGGCTTAGATGGGTTAAGGGTTCTAAGGTCCTCAGTATGATCAGCTCAAGGTCGGAAAATAATGCCACGTACGATTACTCGTCATGACATTGATAGTCCAAGAGAGCCTAACCGAGTGGAGATTATCAAATTGATATAGCTTTGGACTACTCCATCGCTTATCGCTTCGAATATCGCCGTCCTATCATAAGTTTCACTCAGATCCGGGTCAGAATCTATCTCACACAGAGGATCACCAAAACCGAAACAGAACAATCAAATAAAAAACAAATCAAACCAAAGCAATAAATAAATCAAAGTAGGCTGAATCCGCTTAGAGATTACTCCCCAGCAGAGTCGCCACTTTTCTGTAGCGGTAAAATCGTGAGTATAAGCTATTGATTAACTTAACTCAATATACACAGAGTCGCCACCGCGCTTTTGTTTATTTCCAAAAGGAAAAAGGTAAAAGAACGAACAAAAACCTAAGGATCTAAAAGAAAAAGCTAAAAGAAACAAACAGAGAATGGGTAAGGGGATTGGTTACGAACAAGGAAGGTTTTAGGCACCCGACTCGTCCGTGGTACTCCACGGGAGCCCTTTGAAATATTTATTGCTTTTTGGTTTGAAATTGGTTTGTTTGAAAATGATTGAAGGGATGAGAAGAAGAATGTTTTTTAATGATTTTGTGTTTGATGAGGTTTTAACGCCTCATGCCTACGTACCCACAAAGTGCAATGCGAGATCAAAACCTCGTAGTTCGTGGTACAAAATTTGAAAAGAAACAATGAGTTGCATTATTTTTTAAAATGTAGAGATAAGTCGTCATCCTTTAGCGAATAATTCCGCTAGAAAGGATGAATCATATCTAAACATATGAAAAGAAAAGGTGCACAAAGGCACAAAAACAATTGAGTGAGTTTTGAGTTTTTTTAAAGTACTTAAGAAAAGAATTTCGATATATTTACATGGATTAACATTTATTTAAGAAAATAAAGTGAAAAGGTAAAATCGCTTGACCTAAGTCAAGGTTTGATTGCGAAAGCATTTGAAGTTTGAAAACAAAGAAGATTTTTGAAATAGGGAGAAGTTTTGAAAATTTAAGAATGGGGAGGAGATGAAGTGACTATCCTAATACTTGAATTAAAAAGGTTAAGAGAAGAAGCGATCAAACCATATTTGCACATTTCTTCAAAGTTCGGAATTCCATCTTCAAAGACCAATGAAGTAACTTGAGGCCAAAGTTTCCAATCCATCACAACTTGAGCAAGGGTAGAGATCCTAAAGTCTAAGTCCATACTCCAAAGCTAAGGATAGTAACCATAGTCCGAAATTAAAGTCACCCATCTTTTTAATGTTTAATCCTTTATTAGTGTTTTGGTATCCAAATGGACAAAATAAAAATCACAAGCAACAATATAAACATAAACAAATGATATATGATATAATATGATAAAGCATAATAAAGAGATAAGGAACGAGGAATTGAAATAAAAGGATAAGGTGCGAGAGATTAAATTTAAACGGATTATATTCACATTATTATAATATTTACAATATAAGTGGTATGATGAACTTAATCAAGCACAACCACGAGAAGAATAATAAAATCGAGGCAATCGGATCCAAGTGGATCTTATTCCGAATCGGGACAACTTTAGGTCTATGTTAAGCAATCGCCGAGTAATTTACGAAGTAATTACCCTACAAATGAGGCCGGCCACCACTAATTAAAGTGGAAAATATTCGTGTTAATACATGTTAGAGAAACGATATTATGGATCGTTCTCCGAAAACATGCCACACTAAAAGAAAAAGAACGGTCTAATCTTAATCGAGATTTTCGTTGAATTTATCGAAGGCAACCTATCACGATCTCAAAGTATGGAGAATGATCCAAATGATCATTCATCCATAGATTTGAAATAATGAAGATTAAACCTATCGGAAATCAACAATCACGAATCGGAGATTGTCATCAACCAAAAATAAAAGATGAAGAAAAAATGGATCTAAAAGTAGATCCATAAAAAGAAATTAAAATATTTTTTAAAAATCCTTTTCTAAAAATCTTTTCTTAAAAATCTCTTTTCTAAAACAAATTTTATAAAAATTCTTATGTCCAAAAAATAAATTGAAATAAAACATTCAAAAAAGAAAAAGAAACTAAAGAATTGAGAATTAAAAAAAAAAGAAGAAAGAAATGGAAAGGGGGAGGGGGATCCACGCATAGAGGTGGATGCTGGATAGTAATGAGCAACAATACTAAATGGCCATAGGCCCAAGCTCATTCATCACATTTTTTAACAAAATAGAAAAAAAAACAATTTAATAACAACATAAGAAAAAAGGAAGGAGCAAAAGCTCCTCTTCTTCTCCATTCACGAAAACAGGGCGATAAACACAAACAAAATTCTCTCCTCCTTCATAAAACAGGGCCGGCGGAAACAAGGCAAAGGCATGGATCGAGGCTCACCTTCAAAATCAAAACAACACAGAAACACTTCCTCTTTTCTTTTACGCGATTTCTCTTCTCTCTTATCTTTCAATTTCGTTCTTCTTCTTCTTCTTTAGGGTATCAATTGGTGATGTGTATGGTTGATTGAAAGAAATTTGAGAGAGGATTTGAAGGTTAGAAGAATTTGGATTTGAAGGTGAAATTGAAAAATGATTAGAAAACTTTGAGTTGTGATTTTTTCAGAGGGATTAGGGGCTTTCGAAGCTTGAATATTGGAATGAAGAAAGGGTCTTATTTATAGATGGAGGAAGCTCAGATTTATGCTGCCGTTTTGTGATTTTTGGAAGCGTTTTGAATGCTCACGGATTTCGTGCTTGCCTTTGCGTTTTCTGCGTTTTTCCCTTTTTATGTTTGCATTTTGATTTTGGTGTGATGCTCGTTTGGGTTTTCAGGTTTTGCCGCTTGCGTTTTGTTGGTCTCAAGCTGCGTTTTGGTTCATGATTCAAATGCGTGATACTTGGTGCGTGCGAGAAGCGGCTTTGGCTTGCTGTTTGCGTGAGGTATTTGTTGGTTAGCCTTTTGTTTTTGAAGTGAGGCTTGTGCGGCTTTAGCTGGGATGCTTCGGGCGTGTGAATTGGCAAGCTGGTTTTTCCTTGTATGCTGTTGGCTTTTGGAAATATTAGCTGATGGCTGTTTGTGTTTTCGTTGCACGTGGGCTGATGTGAAGCTTGTAAGGCTTGGAAAGTTGCTGGATGACTGAAGGTGTGGGGCTTAGTAGCTAGAATTGTTTTGCCTTTGTATGGGCCTGCTAACTATGAAAAATAAACAAACACATGATGAAGCTTCAAGTGACTTCATCAAATTCCTTTTTTTATTATTATTTTTTTATTAAGAAATTTGGAATGGGCTAAAAAATGAGGGAAATAGCAAATGGGCTTAGAGAATAAGATTATAAAAAAAATGAAGAATAAAATTCTAAAAAGTTATTTATTTATTTATTTGGAATAATTTTTGTGATGGTTTTGGATATTGGTAGAAAATATAGAAATAAAAATGAGACTAAAAAAAATGAAATATATAGATAATGGGATATGGATCAAAAATGAGGGATAATATTTGAATAGTATGATTGGATTAAAAAAATCAAAAAAGAATGGATAATGAAAGATGATTATGGCAAATGAGATACGGGTGGATAAATGGATAAATCGAGAGAAAAACAAAATGGGAAACAAAGGTTATTGAATAAAATGGATATTAGACATTGGAAAAGATAACAAATTGTTTAATCGGGAAAAAATGGATAATGGATGAAATTTGGTTTTCAAGCCCACAACAAATCTTGATTTTTCTTTCACAAGCCTCTGATGAAAGTGAATACAGCCAACACAGACCCACTGGATATTTCACAACTCAAGCCACAACCAACATCTGAAATTTGTATGATTACTTCCTTGATAAACTGAATCCATACTGAGGAAAATAAATCCTCAGATGAATCATTGATGAATCAAACCAGACTTCGCACAAAACACTGTCACACAACCCAACTTGTACTTTGAAAACGCATTGTCCGAGAAATGAACCATGGGCACACACAACTGGCAGTCGAAACAAATCTTTTGATAGTTTGATCAATCTTAGGTCAAACATCCATCTGAAATCGAATTGTGACTGAACAAACGCATCTGAATTAAAACCACTGTCTTATCTTTGCAAACCTGCAACACAGAGAAGAAGAAGAGCACTGTAACATATTTTTTTTGGTATTTTGGTTAGAAGTCAGTAAATATAAACAAATATAAAGAAGTAAAAACAATGGTGATCCCCTGCGAAGCATAGACCCTCATCTGAGAAGAAACTCGAAACCAGGCGTGATCTTGTTTGTATGCAAAATGCAGATGAAATGCGAAGAAATCTTAGTGCAAAAATTAGGGTGTTACAGACTTGCCCCAATCTTTATTTCTTTCAAATCCTCTTCGGTACCAAGATTAACTGTTTCAACCTCCTCCTGGTGAGGAGTAATCACTTTCTCTTCTTGCCTCAACAACCTGTCTAACTCTTCAGGCAACTCATAGTCTTCTTCAACCCCTTCATCTGCTTGATTGATTGGATTGTCAAAGTCATACAAGGTCATAACAGTGTTGTTGTCGGTGCAGTCTGGAGGATAATCTCTGCAAGGGTTGAGATTGGTTCATTTTAGTGATCAATTTTAATCTTGTTCAGAAAAATGAAGTTATTATTTTGAAAACATTGCCATTTTATTGTTTTGTACAAAAGTGAAAAATGAAAAGACAATGAGCGAAAAAGAGACTTGTTTGCAAAAGATATCTGATATTCATTGATAATTCATTTACACAAAATTACAATATGGCCCTATTACAAAATGAGTCCTGACACCTTGGGCAAGATGCAGGACTTGATGCATGCTAAAAAAGACAGGAAATAATAATTACTCTGCAGGAGTAACCCTTATAATTTCCTGGGAAGACCAGTTAAGGACTTGATGACCTGGGATCCTTGGACGTATCCAGCTCTTCAGGTTGAGGTCACTTTCCGCCTCGTCTTCCATGTTGTTAACAACATCTGGGGTGAGCATCCCCCACTGATGAATTTGGGCTCCTTAGCAGCCTCTGCTTGATCTTGTCGGAATGGTTTGTAACCCAAACCGAATCTGTCCTCCTTCTTCTCTACTGGAAGCAGTTTTCCCCAGCCTTGGGCATTACCATCTTCAACAACCTTCTGGGCTTGCTGATAGGAGACAATTGAAGTACCCATCCTGTCTTCCTGGGATGCAGCTAATACTTCAGTCGTTGCCTCATTGAAATTCAGGGCCTCTAACCCTTGGCTCATAGTTTCATGGATTTCACCATCCATCTCAATGTATTTGTATGTAGCTAGATGGCTAACAAAGAGGTCCTCTTCACCACAGATGGTGATAATCTGTCCTTCCCACTCATATTTCAATTTCTGGTGAAGGGTTGATGTAACTGCGCCAACGGCGTGAATCCATGGTCGACCCAACAAACTGCTGTAGGCCGGCTGAATATCCATCACATAGAAAGTAGTCTGAAAGACCTGCGGACTGATTATCACAGGCAGATCCACCTCTCCAAGAATAGACCTCTTGGAGCCATCAAAAGCCCTGACGACAAGATTGCTTGGTCGGAGAGCTATTCCATCATATTCAAGCTTGACAAGAGCTTTCTTCGGCAATACATTGAGTGAGGACCCAGTGTCAACAAGAACATGAGAGAGCACAACCCCTTTGCACTCCAGGGTGATGTGTAAAGCTTTGTTGTGGTGACGTCCTTCCGTTGTTAAGTCAGCATTAGTGAAACCTAGCCCATGGCTAGTATTGACATTAAACACCACTGTTTCAAGCTGATTCACTGAGATCTCTTCTGGCACGTAGGCAACGTGCAAAACTTTGAGTAGTGCATCCCGATGAGCTTCGGAACACAACAACATGGATAAGATTGAGATCTTGGAAGGAGTCTGGTGGAGCTGATCCACAACCTTGTAGTCACTTCTTTTAATTATCCTCATAAATTCATCCACATCCTGATCAAAGGATGATTTATGAGTCTCTTTTGGTGCATGTTCTTCAGGTGCCACACTCTTCCCTTTGGCTTTGGCAGCAGCTTCTGCCTCAGTGCTAGTTCTTGGAGCTTGTGACGCAAAGAGGCGTCCGCTTAGGGTGAAGCCTCCGCCTCCCCTGACATTATCCACTTGGGGAGTAGGAACTGAAGAATCGAGAAGGACTTTTTCTCCGTTGCAGTAAAGATCTGCACCATAATGCCAAGGTACAACATTGTCTTTATCATATGGAATTGGCCCTGGCACCGTGATGGTGACTGGGCTTACTGCAGCAGAGGTTGGAATCGTTATTGTCTGTGGATCATAGAAGATAGTGACAGGACTTCTTGTGGATGTTGGAGGTGATGAATTGAAGCTTGATTGTTGCTGAAACTGTTGCTGAGATTGTTGTTGAAAGTTGCTAGAGTTTGGGACCGTTGTCGGGTCATAATAAATAGTAACTGTGGAAACATCATTGTTGGTGGTTGCTGAAGTTGTAGAAGGAGATGAAATGGAACTGTTGTTTGTTGAAGTAAAGGAAGAAATGGTTGCTGAGGTTGTAGACGAGTCAGTAGGAATAATTGTTGTTGAAGTTGTAGAAGAATCATTTGTTGTTGTAAAAGGAGTTGCTGGTGTTGTAGAAGCTGTTGTGGTTATATGAAGAATGCCTTCTTTGTTCAAGCCATTGATGCCATTCCTCAAACTTGCACACCCATTTACGGAAACCTTGCAGGATTCACAACAGGCCTCACAACCTGGAAACACTTGGCATTTCAAAAGTTGGGCTTTAACCTCTGCCAGAGGTGTCTGAATACTTGCAATATCTTCAATTGAAATCATGGGTGAACCTTCTTCTATAGCATTAATCCTTGTGCCACTGTGACTTGGCATAGGATTTTTCATGACATTGGGAGGTGGTGCAAAGTTCAGGGCCTTTGAGTCTACCAGATCATGGACCTTCATATGCAGAGCCCTGCATTTTTCCGTGGAGTGAACAGGTGCATTAGAATGAAAAGCACACATAGCGTTGACGTCGTAATTTCTCGGAAGGTTTTGAGGATCAGGTGGAGCCAATGTCCTTAACTCAACAAGATTGAGATTTAGGAGTTGTGGTAGCAATATGGCATATGGCATTGGAATGGGGTCAATCACCCTGTTGATCTGAGATGGCCGCTGTTGAAAAGGGCGTTGTTGTTGATTGTTGTTACTGTTGTTGTAAGATATCTATTGAGGGAACTATGGCTGTTGAGGAAAGTGTTGTGGTTGTTGAGTATACTGAGGAGGTGGAGTAGGAATAGTGACGGCAGCAACTGATCTGGGCAGATACTGGGGTCTTCCCCTTCCCACATGTACAAAATTTGTTTCACCAGATCTACGGGGCCCAAAAAATGGCTTCCTTTCACTTCTTGAACTGGCACCGTTGTCGGAGATCTTTCCCATCTTCAGTAAACTCTCAATTCTCTCCCCAGCTATCACCACATCTGCAAAGCTGGTGGAAGAAAATGCAACCAATCTGTCAATATAGGTACCCTGGAGAGTATTCATGAACATATCTGCCATCTCCCTTTCTGACATCGGGGGTTGAACGGCAGCAGCTAGTTACCTCCACCTTTGGGCATACTCTCTAAATCTTTCACGGGAAGACTGTGACATTCCCATCAGAAGGGTTCTGTTTGGAGCCATGTCCAGATTATACTGATATTGACGAATGAAAGCTTCAGCCAAGTCTTTCTAATTTCTTACTGTGGCTCTGGTCAAGTGGGAATACCACTCTTGGGATGCCCCTGTCAAGCTATCCTCAAAGTAGAACATCCACAGCTTCTCATCCATGGTGTAGGCTTTCAATCTCCCCAGGAAAGACTGAAGATGGGTACGTGGGCAGGATGTGCCATTGTATCTTTCAAAACAAGGAGGTTTGAACTTATGAGGAATTCTCACCCCTCCACTAATCCATGACATCAAAACCCAGAGAGTTTTGGGATTCAAGAGACCTTAGCTTCTCTACAATTTTATCCAACCGACGATCGTAAACTTCGTATCCAGCCTCAACCACAGTAAACTGCTCTTCTTGAGGGTCCTCCTGCAAGGCCCTTCCTCTAGTGTTACCTTGGGTGTTTCTTATAGCATTGATATCTGGGTTCAGATGAGGTCCAAACTTTGGGGAATCAGTACGAGGCTGTACATGATCGTTGTTACTGGTACCCCCTGTACCTGGATGGTTTTCCTCGGGAGTTTGCCTCTCGACTAACTCCCTCAGTCTTTCCTGGCTCTGAGCCAAACCAGTCATCACTGTCATAAATTGATTCATTTGGGCCCTCATCTCTGTCCTCTCATTGGCCATTTGGGCTCTCACTTCAGTCAAGTCTTGTTGAACCTGATCCATTTGTAATCCCGGAAGGTTGTTTCTCGTCGGATACCGGTGCACTCTATTGACAGGGAACACTCTTCTGCGAGCAATGTTTCCTGAAACCACAACAAAGTGAGAAACAACAACAAAACAAAGACCTACATAACAAATAAATGATGTTAGTATGCAATGCAGGATGCCTATTTGTCTTCTAAGGGTATCCGGTTTGGTTCTTTGGTTTTGACCTTTCCAGACCTCGAGGAAATGATGATGTTGCAGAGTGATAAAGCCCATGAGGTAAAACAAACCATATATTACAAAGGGTGAGAATACATAGTTTGATTACATCAAAATTCCCAAGATGGGTTAAGATACAAAAACAAATCAAAATTACAAACAAAAGGAAGTACAAATACAAAGAAATCAAACATCCAATCCAAAGTCATCCACTCTGACTTCCTTCAAGAGAGCCTCAGTCACTGGGCCAACTGGGTGCTCTGTGATAGTCCTGATGAGGAGGTTCCTGGTGGCAATGGCACTGGTCAACTTCTTATGCTTATCCTGATCCTTTGACCTCTTTAACCCCGCCCGGAGTTTCAACTCAGAGATCTCCTTCTGTGCTGCTAACAAAGCTGCCTGATTCTTCTTCTCACTAGCCTCCAACTGTTCTATCCTAGCCTGGGTTCTTTGATCTTCCTGTACACGGGCCTCAGTGATCCTGATCCACCTAGCCTGACTCTCCTCTAAGTAATGCTCAGCTCTGGCCTTCTGAGTCTTAGCTTCCTTGAAAGCATTCTTCAGTACTAACTCTCCTGCTCTAGCCTTTCTGATGTAGTCATCCGTCTTCTCAATCTTGGTCAAGTGCTCAATTTGGAGCTTCTGTAACCTCTCATTATCTAGACGGCTGTCATTCCTCTCCCAGAGGGTCTTTTTCAAGGCTTCAGAGAGCTGAGTATTCCTTTCCTTCAGTTTCTCAAACTCCTCTAAGTTGACAGTAGCTGCAAGCTGCACTGCTGATGGTCCAGATGTATCCTCTAAGGTGAATGGCATCCGGGTGATCTGCCCCCTGGTACGAGACCAATCAAGATATTGTGCTGAAGCTATGTTGTTGCACTTGCCAAGGATAGTTGTCCCCTTAGTCTGAATGTTGTCCCAATTCCAGGCAGCTTGTCTAACAATAGTAGAGTTATGCTGGATGTCACAATAGAGGGTTTCAGTCAAATCTTGCCCTCTTGGGGGATGTACCAAAGCATACCCTAATTGCCTCTTGAAAAGCAAAGGGTTGTAGTTGATGCAACCTTTTACTCCAATCAAGGGTACATTGGGATACTGCCCACAGCTAGTGATGATGTCTTTGCCCTTCGTGCTCTGAGTGCACCATCTGATGTCTTCTGATGTAAGGGCAATCAATCTCTTAGCCCAGTTCCTTGGCCGATGAGGATTCAGGAAAGTGTCTGACTTCGACAAGTGTCTTAACAACCAATAGTAGAAGAGGGGAGCACAACATCTGACCAATCTTCCTTTTTGCTTCTCATTCCTTTGATGTAATGAATAGTAGAAGTCTCCAAGCAAGGTAGGAACTGGGTTCCTCAATAAGAATAGGTGAATAACATTCTTGCTTACAAACTTTGGCTCGTTTGCAAATAAAATAACTCCATATATGTTGATGGCTAGGAGAGCACAAACAGTCTCCCACCTCCCTGTTGCAGCATGCAGGGTGGCCTGGGAGATCAGGAAGTCCAAGTGAAGGCTTGGGATTCCAGCCTTGGTGGTCATGCTCTAATCAATGAGGGTAGGCTCCAAGTGCAATGCCTTAGCTATATCTTCATTCTTGGTAGCAACCATCTCAGGGTTGAAAGGAATCCCTCTCCTGATAGGGACACCTAACAACATGGGAAATTCTTCTAGCAAAGGTCCCAACTGAAAATCAGGGAGTGTGAAGCATCTGAGAGGAGGATCATAAAACTGCAAGCAAGTGTGAATCATGCTCCCCTGGGATGCATCCAGGTCCATGATCATGTCCAATATGCCTCCATAATGTTCCCTGAATAGAGGAACATGATCAGGATTGATGAGAGACTGGATCTATCTGATGCCTATCAGAGTGGGCTCAAAGAAGTGATAAGTGATGATGCTTTTTCTGGAAGTGTCCATGCTGACAATGGATGTTGGTGAAGAATACTGAGGAGAAGCCCTGATGAAGGTAACTGTTGAAAACTGATGAAGATAACTGGAGAAGATGCTGAAGAAGGGTCTCTGATGAAGACAACTGGAAAAGAGTCTCTGATGAAGACAAACTGACGAAGGTGCTGAAGAAGATAACTGAAGAAGTCTAAGCAGCAGAACAGGTCAAAACCAAACCAAAGATAAGATGGTGGATACCCTGTAAAACAAATAGGAAAATGTTAAATGATGCAAAATGATGTATGCGGAATGATATGCAAAGGGTTTATGATCAAGTGTTGGATCTGTTATCTGCCTTGATAGGGTCCATGTGTGTTCATAAGTCCGGATGGAGGCTTAGAAAACCAGTAACCAGGTGGGGGACTCAAATAAAGAGTCACAAGTCCAGGGTTTCACAAGAACTGTCCAAAATAATACAACCTTAACAAATCTAGTAACAAGGTATGATGAGGCCAAGGGTTCCTGTAAACCTGTAAACATCCCAACCCCCTCACATGTATTGTTCTAGAACAATGATCCTCAGACTTGGATCAGTTATGAGAAGTGTAAACACTTCTAACCCGGAGGTACAGTGTTTACAATAACCATAAAAGATCCTCAGATGCTGAAGGTCATAAAAGGTCATCCAGACTTAGCAGGCTTCCCAGATAGCCCTAGTACTATAGGAAATCCGTAGCACAGAGTTCTCAAGAAGAAACCCATGTCTGAAATGTGTTTCATATTCCCGCACCATACCGAAATGGAATGGGAAATAATATGAAGCCACTCTATCCTATGTGTCACTCAGGTCCCCGGTATGGAACCTCAATCACTCAAAAACCCCTCCCACCAAGGAAACAGCAGATCCAACACAAATGATAATGACAATATGAAATGCATAAAATTGTAAATGAAAAGCAATAAATAAAGTTGTACAGAAAGCAATAAATAAAGAAATAAATAAATAAGCACAAGTAGCACATAACACCCCCGTAAACACAAATCAAACAAGCGCTAGGAGGAACCCACAAAAAGAACCAGAAGCCCTGGTTGCAATATAAGGATTCCCCAGCAGAGTCGCCAAGCTGTCGCTCCCCCAAAAAGACTCCTGGTCAGATAGGGTTCAAGCGCGAACGGTCGGCGAAAGGAGAAGATGAATAGAGTCGCCAGCTAGGAATTTTTATCCCGAAGGAAAGGTAATGCTGCATAAACCTAGAAGAAGATGGATAAGACGGTTACGAACCAGAGAAACTGAGAAAGGGGGTTAGTTACAACCTGGGAATGTATTAGCACCCAGATTGTCCGTCGTACTCGACGGGATCCACGCTTGAAAGTTGTGTTTAAAAGGGTTAGGTGTATGTGCTATCTGTGTGCAAGAGCTGGAAAAGAATATACAAGTGTCAGTGCAGAAAGTGTGAATGCTCAGGAACTGAGGCTTAGAAAAGAATACTGGAAGAGGGGGGAGATACAGAGACTTTTGTTTGATAACTGTTAAGTTATGCCTACGTATCCTCGTGTGCAATGAGGAAGTCAGAAAACCATAGTTCGACTCAAAGAGACTGGAAAATAAATTGACAGTGAACTGCTTGCTTGTCTATGCTCAAGTGTATGACTCGTCTGGCTCGAGTATTAACTGTCTTGCATTATACGGAAGAAGCAAGTTCTCGTTTGTGAATGAAGATGATGAGAAAAGAATCCCGAAGGAGACGATTATTGTTTGTTTTTGTGTTTTCAGTTTTGTTATTGTTTTTTGTGTTTTGCATAAGTTAATGAGCTAAAGCCTAAATCAAGGGCTTGTAAACTCATTATATCCTCCCTGATTAGGGATAATGAAAATACTTAAGTATGAGATAAGCATCTCAACTTAATTATCATAATGATGGAGGATTAAGATCATTAACCTACTTGTAATTATTTAGATGTTTTTCTGGGTTTTTGTTTAGTGTCAAGTAATGAGTTTAATCTCTAATCACATATTAGTGGGCTCATTACACCATCCTAATAGAAGGATAATAGATGAGAACACTTAAGCTGAGGAAGATACCTCAACTTAATCCATGGTTAGGGATTAAATTCATTATATAACAAAGCCTTTATTAAGTGGATTTTAATTAAGGGTGAGATTAAGAAATGAGTTTTATGGTTTGTAAGACAACTTGAGGGGGACTTGTCCATTAAACACTAGGGTTAGTCCTTCTTAACCATAAAGGAAGAATTAGAACCCTAATGTAAGGCCCAAGTTACAAGATGAAGTCTTAGTGATTATTAAGATGATTTGATTAAGAGTTTTAAACAAATTAAAAGTTTAACACTTAGGACTAAAGCTATACACTCCATCCTAAGAGAAGGATGCAGGCATAACCCTAATTCCAAAGTCCTAAAACTTTAAGAGTTTAGTCTCTGATTATGAGGTGAGAAGAGAGACTCAAGGAGAATCAAAGGTAAAAAGCTAAGGGGAACTAATCACAACCCTAATTATTATCATGCTTGGATATCCTATGGTTTTTAAGGCTTGAGAAAGATATTCAATGAAGCCACCAATGGAAGAAGCAGAAGAAATAAGTTACTTACTTCAATGAAGAAGATAAGTAACTTAAAGAAAGAAAGTGAGAAGGAATGAACACAAGTGAACAAGTTCACTTCAAAGACAAGTAAAATTCAAATGAAAGAGATAAAGAGAAATGAGAAGTGAAGGCAAATCCACTTCTCAAAGTAACTTACCACCTGAATATGTTAGCATGAATGCATAAAGTTCAAGGCATAAAGAAATGAAATGAAATGAGATGAGATGAAATGAAATGACCAAAGTCAGAAGTGTTTATGCAATGAAAATGAGTCATGAGATGCTTCAAAGTCACACATGATGCATATGTATGCTTATATGAGAGATGGGATGCAAAGGAAGCAAGTTAGAAGCATGGAAACACATGGATGTTCATGAAATGTTATGAATGCAAAGCATACCAAATGAATGAATAAATGATCAATCAATGTTCTAACATGTCCTAGGATGTCTAAGATGACATACAAATGCTTGAGATGTCTTGTCAAGTTCATGCATTGATGTTTATGCAAAGATGAATGCATATGAACATGAGAAATTAGGGTTTTATGAATGTATGAGATGCATATGACCAAAACAAATGCAATGTACAAGATAAAAAATTGAAAATTCACTCAAAGGAACCCTAAACCTATACTAGGTTACCATCCAAAGGGGGAGGTCAGAAGCTAAACCTAGAAGAAGTTATGAATTTTCTAAGTTTGCTAGGGTTTTTGGGTGATCTTCAATGTAAAATGTCAAACAAATTGAAAATGCAAGGTACAAATGAAACAAAGATGTTTTTAGAAACGAGGCCATGTATGAAACAATGCAAAAAGAACCATGTACAAACTCATCTTGGTTTAAAAGTTATGAATTTTTGAAGTTAGGGTTAGAAAATAGGTCATTTTAGGAACCCTAATTCAATGAAAAATGTCAAAGCATGATCAAAACCAAAAATAAATTTGTATGATGAGCTTGTAAATGTTTCTAAATGTCTTAGAATGCTCTCTGATTTATTTGGTGATTTTTAAATACCTAAATGTATTTTTAATTAATTAAAATGAATTAATTAATTAAATAAAACATTTAAATGATTTAAAAATACTTTTTATATGCAAAAAAATAAAAATAAAAATATTTTTGGTTTCTGAAATTTAATAAAAGTCTTGACTTTCATAATTTTTAAATCATTTTTGCTATTTTTAATAAATATATGAAATAAAATACAAAGAAAAGAAATAAAAATCAAATAAAATGCAAAGTAATCAGATCATATGGCTGAGATTTGAACTGGGGAAATGAAGATTGACTGCGTGTGCGTTTCAAGGGTTGAGATTGCTTCTGATTAAATTAATTAATTAATCTTAATTTAACTAATTAATTAATAAATTAGGGTTAACTGAATGCATCTGGACCATCCACCAACGCGCGTGAAACACATCCAACGGCCTAAATTCAAACTGGTCATTAATTACAGGATTAAACCCTAACAACTTTCAGATGACCGGAACAGTGTTCCGGTCATCTTCTCCGGTGAGCCAAAACCTCAACTCTCTCCCTAGGTCTCTAAAACTCAATCTCTCTGCCCAGAATCAAACCCCAGACATCATACAACAAGAATCATCCAACAAAACACATTTATAACACGTATTAAAGTTGAATCGAAGCAAATCAGTTTTAGGTCAAAAAGTTTCATAGAACTCATACATGCTTAATACTCAATCATTTTTAAAACAAAACACATCAGGATCATCAGCACATTATGAAGATTCATCTAAGAACTTAAAAAAACATTTCTGGAAAAAATGTTCTTGAGGTATACCTGAGATGAAGCTTTGCTATTTGGAGCTTTCTGGCCACCTCCTTGGTGCTTTTTCACTCCAATGAACCCCTTGATGCTTCTGGCAAGCTTGAAATAAGTTTATGTTGCCTGTTTTGAAGGTTTCAGTTCAGAGAAAGCTGAAGTCGTATTTTTGTTTGAGATGGTTTAAAGCCAATGTGAGGGGTGGGAAATGATCCTGGGGTTGTGTGGAGATGATTGGTGAAAGAATTTTTTATTTTTGTTGGCTGAGTTGAGAGATTCAAAGAGATGAAGTTTTTGAGGGATTTTTGTGAAATCTGAGCTATGGAGAGTTTCAGGCTTGTGTGTTATATGAAATGTGTTCCATAATGTTAGTGTAAGCAAGTGTGATTGGTCAGAGGAGTTGGTGTGGCATAGTGTGATTGGTATGGGGTGATTTGCAAAAAAAGTCAAGAATGTGTACTTGAGGTATGGGCATGGTGCATGCCTGAGTTTTTGGGGTGTCTGGACTCAGCATGGATCAAGGAAGGCCATAGGATTGAAAGATTGCAGCTGGAACACTTGATGCTAGGGTTTCTATGAGTTTTGCATATTTTCCGTCTTTGGTGTTTCTTGTGATTCAAGGCATGAAATGATCTAATTCTTGGGCCAATTATGAGTTTTTGATGTTGTTTGATCATGTTATGGCACATTTGGGCACATTAGAAGCCTTGGCAAGTGGTTTTGCAAAAATCCCTCTTTGGTGCATTCTTTAAAATTATAGGATTTTTGCCAACTTTGAAGGATCATAACTTGAGTTTAATGATGAATCAAGACATGTTCTTGTACTTTTTGAAAAGGGAAAGACCTAATATACAACTTTCATGGCCAAGATTTTTTCATTTGAAGCATTTTTGGTTGAGAAAGAGGAGGTTGAAAAACTTTCCCAAAATGGAAAGTTTCCATTACAAGTCATTTCCATTTTTGGCAACTTTTCAAATGGCTCAAAATTCTTCAATCTTGTGAACTTACAACCTCTTCTAAGATCAAATAAAGATTATAGAACTTCAATTTGATGAAAATACCCCTTTGGTTCCATGGTTGGGGGGCTCAGATGCCCTGATTTTGACTTAACTTGCTCAAGAAGTCACCCAGTGAACATATGACTTCCACAATGAATTTCTTCATCAAACTTGGTACACATGATCCTTATAACATCTTAAGAACATTAGAAACAAGAATGGCCCAAAAAATTGAGGCCTCTGAAACCAAAACCCTAATTTTGGTCATCTGTGCAGTGAAAAACCTAGCTCTGCTTCCATGCCTTGCCAGTTCTTGTGATTTCTTGACTTCCATGAACCTTGAGGAGCATAATATGATGATAGAACACACATGGACCCTCTTGGAAAGCTTTGAGGCCTTTGGGATGGCTTAGATGGATTCTTGGATTGCCTAGATCACAAACCCTAGATGCAGATGAACTTGAACTTATACAGTGAAGCAAAAATGCAATATGAGATAGTATGCCTATTGTAATGCAAACATGAAAGATCACAAGCCATTGTGTGATATGAGTGAGGGCAAATTTGGGGTGTTTACACAATCTATCTTCAGTTTTGTTATTAATGAAATATTTTCATTCATTAAAATGAATTGTTTTTATTACTTTTAAATTATTATTTTAATTATTTATTACTTGAGTTTTTATTATTAATGTATTTTTTTTTATAAATATGATAATGAATAATTTGATATATTTGTTTATTAGTAGGCATATCATGAATTTTGGGAGAAAAAAGGGGATACAAATATGCACTTTATTGAAATATAAGATCAAATGGAAATATTTTTATTTTAGATATTTATATTTCATTACAAAATTTATATGTAAATGTTTAATATATTTTTGTGTTATATTTAATTTTATAATTATATTTAAAATTTGCATTTCATTGTTAATACGTTTATTTTTATTGAATAAAAATTAATTTGATAAATATGACCAATAATTTTTTTAATTAATAATGTTCTTTTATGTCATTTTGAATTTATAAGCTAGTGTAACCGCTAATTTACCAAACACTCAAATTAATTTATCAGCTATAAGTCATCAGCTATAAGCTATCATTCATCAGCTACCAGCTAGCTTATCAGCTATCAGCTAATTTTACCAAACAAAGTCATATTTCTGTAATATTTCAAAACACATCACATATATCCATTTCTGACAGGCCTATTTTAGACGTTTTATTGTTCTGTAGATTCATCATCGTTTAGAATTTACGGAGATGCAACTCTGTAAATAGTGAGAATAATGTAAGTTAAGTTAGTTTTATAGTTACTCGAATGAAAATGATTATTTATACTCCCTCTGTCCAAAATCATAAGACGTTTTTGGTATTTCATATTAATTAAGAAATGCAATTATTACTTTATGAAAAATTGAAATGATCAATGGTTTTACAAAATTGATCTTCATTGATTACATTAGAATGCAAATTAAAGGAATAAGAAGAAGAAAGAGAAATAAATAATAAACGATATATTAGAAAAAAATGGTTAAATATGTTTTTGGTCCCTATAAAATTACCGAATTTTGTTTTTGGTCCTATAAAAAAATCATGTGTTTTAGTTTAGTCTCTACAAAATAATTATACACATAGTTTTAGTCCCTAGTGTTAAATCAATGTGTATTTTTGAATGATTATTTTGCAGATGTGTTTAGAACGTTATAAAAAGTTTTTCGGAAAAAAAAAGAACTCAAAATTTGATTTATAAGTCGAGATTTTCATTACTTTTATCATTATCTTTTGAAATTTAAAAAACTCATATTTAATTCTTCTCATTTTAAAAAATTGTATAATTTGGTAAAGAAACATTTTATAGTAATATGAACACTTTTGAAAAAAAATATTCTAAAATTTAAGAGTTTAAGGGTAATTAAATAGTTTTCAAAATTTTAGAAAATAACAAGGACTAAAACTGCATGCATAAAATTTTTGTAGGGATTAAAAAATATCACTTTTTTAATATGGACTAAAAATTAAATGTGAGATATTTATAGGGACCAAAAACATATTTAACCCTAGAAAAAAATCACTTAATGTTATATTGGGATTTTAAAATGACTTATAATGTGGGACAAATATTTTTTTGTAAAGTGATTTATAATTTGGGGCATAAGTAGTAAATGTTAAGACCTCTGTTTTGTTATGAGAATTAAACCATACAATCAATATGCAAAAAATGACATATGTAAATCCAAATAATCAAAATAAGTCATCAGTCGATACACAATGAAGTCGAATTACACAATATAGTCGAAATAAGTTTAAAAAAATACAATCGATAATAAATCCAAAGTACAAATACTATTAACTATTGCATATGCCTGACTAGAGTTCATCGGGCTTCTCGACCTCTTTTACCCCATCCTCTGACGATGTATGAGATACATCAATGCATATCGTGCCTCCGTCATAATGGTATCCAGGACCTGCCTCACCTTAAAACCATTAGGAAAGATACCTTTGTCAATGTATGTTAAAGTGATCTCCATAATGCGACGACACATAGGCAAGGCATCATGAGCATGATCTAATTGTGTATGTTCCTCCTCTAGTATCTCCTTGTGAGTTGGCCTCGATGGATCTCCTGGAGCAATTTACACTGTATACGAATGTGACATCCTGAAGAACCACATAATGTACCCGTCAACAGAGCTCCAATGACTCTTAGTTATGGTACTAATTTGTGCCTTATCTGATGCCAGATGACTAAGATAATCATCAAACATGGCATTCATATATTTGTTTGTCATAGCAGGAGGAGCATAAATAACAAGGTGTATGGGAATAGTCTGAGTGTAGCAGAATTTTTGCATGACACGTTTAAGCAGATGAGGAAATGTGAGACGTGAACCACAAGCCAACCATCCCAAGTATAACATTATGTTGTGAAATGATCGCGTCTCACAATGATCAACATAACTGTTAAAGTGCATATCCTCGGCAACCAAGTGGTCAAGATACACTCGAAATAACTTTTTCACCTTGTTCCCTTTAAGTAGGGAAAATGCAGAAGCACGTGACATATCCTTAGTATATATTTGTACACACGATCAACCGGAGATGCGCGGGAAGTGTTGGAGGATCCAAGGATGAAAAGTGTTGGAACACACGAATCATCGGTAAGGGTGTTGCAAAAATGTAATGAAAATGACACACAAACACTAAAAGACCAATAAATATTATTGTTAGTAGTGTGATGTTGATTTTCACCTGCTTCATCTTCCACCTACATCCCTCTGATAACTTAGAGTACAAGTAGACCAAACAAGCGGTCCCCCAATTGTACTCATGGATTTGCTCGAAGACCTCGAATTACCGTAGGTAGACGACAATAACATAAGTGCACTCTTGTCCATAAAAATGATAGTGCCAACTAAATATAATAGTTAAGCTTGCATAACATACACTTTATGCAACGCCATATGTTTCTTATCACATTTATCATGCCCTACTCTAAAGAGCTCATATGTATATACCTTTTTCAGAAATTCAAACCTAGAATGAGCCCCTATGGTTTTTTCCATCTCCCTCATGGTAGCCTATGGGTCAACTCCTAGATATTCTACCATCAACTCGACGACCTCATCTTTGCTAATCCTCCCATGATCTAGAAGTTTTCACATAATTGGAAAATGCAACAAACATGAGACATCGTCGAGTGTGATAGACATCTTGCCAAGTGGTAGATGAAATAATGACGTCTTAGTGTGCCATCTCTTCAAGAATGCAATAAGCATCTCGTGGTTGACTGTAACATAATCGGTCTTGTACAAGTTCGTCATCCCAAATAAGGACAAAACATCCTGAAACCACTCGCAGTAGGTTGAGGAAAACTAGCAATCTTCAACCCAAGGTTAATGATTTTCAACGGATCACAGTCATGCAAAAAAATAAATCTATGTCAGAAACTTATAATATAATAATAAACGTAATTTTAAAAGAATGAATCTGACTAATTATAACTCTTTGTCCCAACTATGTCTGGTAATATGGTCCGGGTAACGAGGCAGCAATGACAACTCTATAGGGCCTCCTTCAAATACATAAGGTGACACTAACTCATCAACCTCAACAACTCGATATGACATTAGCTCATCAGTCTCATCATTTTGAGGTTGCATTGACTCATCAACATGAGGTCCTTTTGGTGCTTAGGGTAGCACTGGTGCCTCAGGTACCTCTGGTGACTCGGGTACCTCTGACAATTGAATAGGTGAAACTTATCACCTATGGGAAGATATAGAAAGTGATGCATCAGTAGGTGACACCAATATCCTATGGGAAGAAGGAGATGAAGATATATGAGACTCAGAAGTCCATGCTTCCTCATGAGTCGGGATAAAGGGAAAAAGAGCCTCTAAAACTTGACTTTTTTCCCTCCGGACAGATGCATGATGTATGATCCTCACGTGCTTCATTCTGCCGTCTTTATTAGCCATATTCCTTGTAAGTAAACCAGAAAAGTGTCGTACAATTACTACAATCAACCCTACAAACAAGAAAAACAACAAAAAATCAGACAGATAAATTACCGAGATGCATCTCTGGTTACTGGGAATCCAAACGTTGAAAAACTCCAGAGATGCATCTCCAAAATTTCCTGCAACATTCAACTTCGACAATAGTGGTATTGCTGACTACCAAACCCCCAAAAATAATTCATTTAATGTTATTTTTAACCATCAAATATGTTTTTCAGTACATATTTATCAATCACGCAAAAATTATCTATTTTTTAACCTAATCATCAATTTCTACAAAAAGTTTACAAAAATAAAAAACTTACAAATTGAGAGTTTACTTCAGTGTTGAATGATCTCTTTGATGTACTTGATGTTGATGGAAGAAACTTTAAACTTAGTTTATTGATTGTGAGAGAATGTGAGTTGAAAGAGTTTGAGAAATGTTTAGAGTATTTTTTTTAGAAATGAGGAAGGAGAAGAGTTCTGGCGCATTTTAGAACAAATATCATCCATAGATGTGTTTCTGTAATATTTACGAAGATGCATTTCTGTAATTTTTTTAACGTTAAGTCAAAATTCTATTGAATAAGGGTACTTCCAAAGATATAACTCTAAAAATTGGGGACATTTTTCATATTTTCACATGATGCTCTAGTAATTCATATGGTGCATTCAAAAAATCCCCAACTATTTTTAATCGATAAATTCTTTGGAATTCACTAGTTTACTCTTTTGTAATATTTATTTTTTAAGGAAAATCCTTTGGTACTCTTGTGTTTTAGTTGGATATCTATACTCTTAGTTAAATCAATTATTATAATAAGATGACATAACATTTTTTAAATAGATGATGAGTAGATATTTAATTAAATTTTAGGGGTATCGAAGTGTTCAATAATTTTTAAATATTTGATTTTATAAGAATTTTTTAATATATTTATTATTAAAATAAATATGTTATTAATATAAATACTTATTTTTGGAATATGAAAAGAGAAAATTAAATCTATTTATATTAGACACATTAATTATATTATGAATTTTTCTTAATCTTAAAAATAGTTTGAAAGAATTTTATGAATAAAAACAAAGAAGTATAAGTGAAAATAATTAAAAGAAAAATGTTGTTTGTTACATAAAAAAGAAGAAGATAAAAGACAAGATTAGTTTATAATGTGATGCTCTATCACTCTTCTTTATGTCTCGTGGAAGAGATCATTGTAAAGAATCTTTGATTTGGTTGAAGATCATAAGTCTAGTTCAATTAAAGGACTAAGAGTCTCTTTAATATATTAGAGGAGTTTTACACTAGGGAACATTGATACTTAGGGTAAGACTTGGTATATTTGTGAGAGACACACCACTTGTCCACCTAAAATTTTAAGGTGATAATGAATGAGTTCTTCCACTTATAAATGTTCATATTGTAACATCCTTCTAACCCAACATAATGTACGCGGTACGTACACTTAAAACAAATCAGAGTTCATCATAAAAAGGTGTCACATTCGTCAATAAACATCTTCGTAACAATCATGTTCCGTAATCACGGGTCTTCAAAACATTTTTAAAATAATACCTTCTTTAGTAACATCTACAACTAATTTCAATCTTTGCACAACGAAATCATAAATTTAAATATATTCTTTATCTCATCAAAACATCAAAATCTCTGCATCATTGTCAACAATCGTCAACAAATAGAATCAATGTATAGAAACTCATAAAATGATTCTAACTAAACAACATAGTAATCATTTAAGCGTATTCCCACCCGATGTTACATATCTCAGAGCAGGACACCCTTAACTACTACTAAAAACGATAAATAACGATACTCTGAGGCTACCTCCTCCAGCACCATAATCTGCTATTTATTATCTGCAAGTTACCCATTGTAAACACCCCAAATTTGCCCTCACCCATTCACACCATGGCTTGTGATCTCTTCATATGCTCAATCATAGCATCTCATATTGCATTTTTTCATTGCACTGGTTCTAAGTCATCTGCATCTAGGGTTTGTGATCTGAGCAATCCAAGAGCTATTTGAGCCACTCCAAAGGTCATCAATCACTTCAAAAGGGTCCATGTATGTTCAAACATCATATTGTATCTCCTCAAAGTCAAGAATGTCAAAAATCACAAGAACTGAGATTGGCATGGAAGCAGAGCCAGGTTTAACTGCACAGATGACCTAGAATTAGGGTTTTGGGTTCAAAGGCCATAACTCCAAATTTTTTGGTCATTATTGTTTCTATTGGTCTCTATATGGTATAGGGATCATTCATATCAATTTTCATGAAGAAATTCCATGGGGAAGGCATCTGATCAAGAGTTGACTTTTTGAGCAAGTCAGTGTAAAATCAGTGCATCTGAGGCCCCCAATGACCCAACCAAAGGGTGTTCTTCATCATTTTGATTGTGTAGGATCTTTATTTGATCATAGAAGATGTTAGAAGTTCACAAAATTGAAGAATTTCAAGCCATTTGCAAAGTTGACTTTTTGGGAAAATGACTTGTAATGGAAACTTGCCATTTTGGGAAACTTTTTCAACCCTTATTTTTTGATTCAAAAATGCTTCAAATTGGAAAACTTTGGTCATGAAAGTTGTAGAATGGATCATTCCCTTTTCAAAAAGTACAAGAACTTGTCCTAATTCATTTTGGATCAAAAGTTATGGCTTGTCAAAGTTGGCCAAAATCACATAATTTGAAGTTTTCTACCAAAGAGGCATTTTGCAAAATGGTATGATCAAGTGTTCCAAAGACTTCAAATATGCACAAATTCATTACAACATGATCATGTGACTTCTAAAAATCAGAATTGGCCCAAGAATTATGCCTTTTGATGCTTTGAACTTCATGAATTTCAAAAGGGGCCAAACTTTGTGAAAATTGCAAAACATCTCATAAGCTTTGATCCACTTGCTGATTTGTCTCATAAACAATTCCATGGAAATCCTTAATCTCAGCTGAGCCAAGACAAGCCAAAAGGCTAGCTATACCATTTCCCATACCTCAAGTACAAGTCAAGTTGACATTTTGGCAACTTGCCCATACCAATCACAACAGGCCACCAACAACTCTCTGCCCAATCCAGACTTTACAAACACACCCTAAGGCTTCATTTTCATAAGACACAAGCCTGAAAACTCCAAGAACACAACACACTCAAAAATCCTCTCATTTGCAAAAGCCTTCGAATCTCTTGATTCAGCCATCAAACCTTCAAACTTTTTTTCACCATTCAACTCCATAAACCTCACTGATCATTTCCCTGCACTCATTTTGCCCTAAAACCTCCACAATCAAAAACACGATTTTCACATTTCATGAACTGAGATTCTGCAAACTCTCTCCAGAGGCCATTTAAACTCCAACCAAGCATTTCAAGCTTCTTAGGAGGTTCATTGGAGTGGTTTTGAAGCAAAGAACTGGCCAGAAAGTCCCTGTTTCGAAAGCTCAATCTCAGGTATCACCAAGAACAATTTTTCCAGAACTTGTATTTTTTGTTATAGATTTGTTCTCCATGCTTCACTGATCATGCTGCTCTTTTTATTTTCGAAAATAGTTGAGAAATGAACATGTTATGACTCTCCGAAACTTTGTCCAGTTTTCTTTTTTCCTTCGATTCTCCATATATGCTTGTTATAAATCATGTTTGGATGATGGTTTGAGTTCGTTTTGAGTAGGGGATCATTTCTGGATAGTTAATTTGGGGTGGGGTGGCTTGTAGAGAGAGTTGGGGATTTGGTCTCGCCGGAGAAGATGACCGGAACACTGTTCCGGTCATCTGAAAGTCATTAGGATTCAGGTTAGGGTTTTAATCATAATTAAGGAGATTTGAATTCTGGCCGTCCAGATGCGCGCATAGTCAATTCCCGCGTGTCCCAGTTTGAATCCTATCCCTTGGATGCGCTGACTTTCATTTAAATTCATTTAAATTCATATTTTTCTTATTTGTTTTGCATATTTATTTTAAAATAGTTAGAAAAATCCCAAAAATATTTCCTTTTGCATTTTTGTTTCAAATATTTTTCTCAATCAGAAAATGATTTTTATTTTATTTTATGCATTAAAAATTATTTTTAAATCATTTAAAAGTTTATTTTTAATTAATTAATGAGAATTAATTAATTAAAAATACTTTTAGGTATTTAAAAATCACACAAAAATTCATGAAACATTTAAAAACATTTAGAAACATTGTCCAACTCTCAAACAAAATTTATTTTTTGTTCTTGATGCCTTTTGATCATTTTCAATGGAATTAATTTCATTTCAAGGCATTATTTTGATTCAAACTTCAAAAATTCATTTCTGCCTAACCATTGAGAGTTGGACAATGATCCTTTTTGCATTGCATCTTGCATAACATGTAGTTTATAGGATTAAATAGGCATGATTTGATCTTGCATTTTCAATTTGTTTTGCATTTTTCTTGACAAGGTACCTTAAAACCCTAGCAATCTTAGAAATTCATAACTCTCACTAGGTTAAGAGTTGGATCCCCTCCTTTGGGTAGTGAGTTTGTATAGGTTTAGGGTTCCTTTGATTGCATTTTCAAATTTTTATCATGTCATTTGCTTCTGGTTTTGGATTTTTGCTTTGTATGTTGCATATAACCCTAATTCATGCCTTCCTTTGCACCCATCTTCCATTTGCTTGCATACCATGACTTGCCATGACATTTGGTGCATTCATTTGATTCATAACACATCTTAAGACATATTAGAAACATGTTTGATCATTGCATCTTTCATTTTCCATGCTATATGTCTTTTGCATTCCATAACTTTTCATGAACATTCATGGTTCAAAGCATGCTTCTCTTGCATCCATATGTTTGTATGATCATTCCCATGCCTTGCCTCATGTCTGCATCATCTCTTAGCATCATTAGCATCATACTCATACTTCTGGTTTTGGCTTGCATCATGACATTGCATCTTATTTTGCATTGCATTTCATTTCTTTACTAACTTTTCAGGTGGTAAGTTGTTTTGAGAAGTGAATTTGCCTTCACTTCTCACAATCTCTTTTCATCTCTCTTATGCATCATTGCTGCATTTTATCTTGTGCCTTGGATTGAACTTGCTCATTCTTGTTCATCTTACTTTCTTTCTTCAAGCAACTTGACTTCTTAAGTGAAGCAAGTTGTTTTGCTTCTCTTTGCTCTTTTCATCTGCTTCTTGGTGGTTTCTCTGAAGATCTTTCTTGCAAACCTCATAAACCATAGGAACAACCAAGCATGATAACAATTAGGGTTTGATTAGTCCCCCATTTAGCTTTTACCTTTGTGTCTCTTTGAGTCTTCTCTTCTCATCTCATAATCAGGGACTAAACCCCAAAGGTTTTAAGGCTTTGTGATTAAGCTTATGCCTGCATCCTTCTATTAGGATGGAGTGTATAACTTTAATCCTAAGTGTTAAACCCTTAATGTGTTTAAATCCTTCAATCAATTCACTTAATAATCATTAAAGACATCAAGCTTGTAACTTGGGCCTTGCATTAGGGTTTTAATTCTTCCTTAATTGGTTAAGAAGGATTAACCCTAGTGTTAATGGACAAGTCCTCCTCAAGTTGTCTTACAAATCATAAAACTCACTTCTTCATTTTATCATTAACTAAAATCCATCTAATAAAGACTTTGTTTTGTCATGAGGTTAATCCCTAATCATGGATTAAGTTGGGGAGTCTTCCTCAGCTTAAACATTCTCATCTATTATCCTTCTATTAGGATGGTGTAATGAGTCTGTTTAATCCCTGACTATGGCTTAGTCTCATTACTTAACACTAAACAAAAACAACAAAAACATCTAAATAATCACAAGTAGGTTAATGATCTTAACCCTACATCATGGTAATTAAGTGTGAGATGCTGACTTCACACTTAAAGTATTCTCATTACCCCTAATCAGAGGGAGGATGTGATGAGTTTACTAACCCTTGGTTTAGGCTTAAGCTCATTAACTTATGACAAATTTCAAAAAGCAATAAAAGACTGAAAATACAAAAACAAACAATAATCGTCTCCTTCGGGATTCTTTTCTCATCTCATTCATTCACAAACGAGAACTTGCTTCTTCCGTCTAATGCAAGACAGTTTGCACCTGAGCCAGACAGGTCATACACTTGAGCATAGGCAAGCAAGCAGTTCATCAGTCAATTTACCTTTCAGTCTCTTTGGGTCGAACTACGGTGTTCTGACTTCCTCATTGCACGAGAGGATACGTAGGCATAACTTAACAGTTATCGAACAAAAGTCTCTGTATATTCCCCCTCTTTCAACTTTATTCTTTAAGCCTCATGATCTTGAGCATTTCACTATCATTCTCACACTGACACTTCACATATTTCACTTCACATTCTTTTACACTGACACTTGCATTCTTTTCCAGCTTTGATACACAAATTGCACTGACACTACCCCTTTAAAACACAAGTCTTTCAAGCGTGGATCCCGTCGAGTACGGAAGACAATCTGGGTGCTAATACCTTTCCAGGTTGTAACCAACCCCCTTTCTCAGTCTCTCTGGTTCGCAACCGTCTTGTCCATCTTTTCTTAGGTTTATGCAGCATTACCTTTCCTCCGGGATAAAAATGCCTAGCTGGCGACTCTTGTCTTTTGAGTTCACTTCTGTGTGTTCTCTTTCTTTTCGCCGATCGTTCGCGTCTGTACCCCATTTGAGGTTGTTCATTTGGTGGGAGCGACAACTTGGCGACTCTGTTGGGGACCCTTATACTGCAACCAGGGCTTCTGGTTCTTTTTGTGGGTTCCTCCTAGCGCTTGTTTGATTTGTGTTTATTGGGGTGTTATGTGTTGATTGTGTTTGTATATTTGTATTTATTTTTGCTTTATGTACAGTTATTTATTGTTTTCTTTACAGCTTTATATATCATACTGTCATATTGTCATCTGGCTGGATCTGGTTTTTGTCTTGGTGGGTGGGGTTATATTGAGAGTTTAAGGTCCTATACCTGGGACCTGAGTGACACCTAGGCTATAGTGGTTCATGTTCTTTCCCATTCCATTTCGGTCTGGTGCGGGAATATGAAACACGGTTCAGATATGGGTTTCTTCTTGAGAACTCTGTGCTACAGATCTCCTGTAGTGCTAGGGCTATCTGGGAAGCCTGCTAAGTCTGGATGACCTTTACTATGACCTTCAGAAACTCAGGTGAATTAGAGGAGGATCTTTTATGGTTATTGTAAACACTGTACCTCCGGGTTAGAAGTGTTTACACTTCTCATAACTGATCCAAGTCTGAGGATCCTTGTTTTAGAACATCACCTGTGAGGGGGTTGGGCTGTTTACAGGTTTGCAGGGACCCTTGGCCACAACATACCCTGATACTTGTTTTGACTAAGAGTACTCCATTTTGGGACAGTTCTTGTGATTTAACCCTGGACATGTGACTCTTTATTTGAGTCCCCCACCTTGGTTACTGGACTTTTGAACCTCCATCTGGACTTCTTAGACATACATGGACTTATACCAAGGCAGTAATCAGATCCGGCTTGATCACAAACCCTTGCATATCATTTGCATACATCATCATTGCATCATTTAACATTTGTTTATTTGTTTTTCAGGGTATCCACATTTCATATTTGGCTTGGTTTTGACCCCTTTATCTGCAATAGACCCCTGTTCATCAGTGATCTGCTTCAGCTATCTTCATCAGCTACCTGCTTCAGTTACTTTTATCATCAGCCTCAGCCTATCAGTGGTTCATCTCCAGTATCAGTCTTCATCATCAGCACTTGTTTTCAGCTCTTCATCAGCAGTCATGGCACCCAAGAAGAGCAACATTTCATACCACTTCTTTGAGCCTGTGCTGGCTGGCATCAGACAGGTCCAAGCACTTATCACTCCAGACCACATCTCTTTATTCAGAGAGCATTATGGACGCATCCTTGACATGGTTATAGACCTGGACCCTTCTCATAGGAGCTTGATCCACACTTGCCTACAGTTCTATGATCCTCCTTTGAGATGCTTCACTTTCCAGAATTTTCAGTTGGGACCCCTGTCGGAGGAGTTTTCATCACTGATTGGAGTGCCTATCAGGGGTGATATCCCCTTCAACCCAGAGATGGCTTCTCCTAGCAATTAAGAATTGGCAAAGGCACTGTATTTGGAACCTATTCTGATTGAGCAGAACATGTCAACAAAGGCTGGAATTCCTGGCCTACACTTGGACTTTCTGACTTCTCAGGCCATCCTGAAGGCCTCCTTGGGAGAATGGAAGGCAGTTTGTGCATTGTTAGCCCTCAGTATATATGGGGTTATACTTTTTGCAGATGAGCCCAAGTTTATCAGCAAGAATGCTATTCATCTCTTCCTTTTGAGGAACCCAGTACCCACCTTGCTGGGAGACTTCTATTATTCTGTTCACCAAAGGAATGAGAAGCAGAGAGGGAGGTTGGTGAGATGCTGTGCTCCTTTATTTCATACTTGGCTGCTTAAGCACTTACCCAAAACTGATGCTTTCCTGAACCCTCACCAACAGAAGAATTGGGCTAGGAGACTTACTGCTCTAACTTCAGATGACATCAGGTGGTGTACCCAGAGCACCAAAGGAAGGGACATAATTACTAGCTGTGGGCAGTTCCCCAATGTAACTCTGATAGGAGTGAAGGGTTGCATCAACTACAACCCTTTGCTGTTTAAGAGACAGTTAGGCTATGCTTTGGTTCACCCTCCTAGAGTGCAAGACTTGGCTGAAACCCTGTATTGTGAGATAAAACCCAATCTAGCTGTTGTCAGACAGGCATCCTGGGCTTGGGACAACATCCAGAACAAAGGGATGGCCATTCTTGGGAGATGCAATAATGTGGCTTCAGCTCAGTACTGTGAATGGTCCCATGCTAGGGCTCAGATTTCTGGGATGCCTTTCACCATTGAGGATGCACCTGGACCATCCACAGCACCACCTCCAGCCACTGTCAGCCTGGAGGAATTTGAGAAACTGAAGGAGAGGAATGAGAATCTGTCTCAAGCTCTGAAGAAGACCCTATGGGAGAGGAGTGATGGTCGTCTAGACATCGAGAGGTTAGAAAAGCTAAAGGTGGAGCATCTAGCCAGGATTGAGAAAGCAGAGGACTACATCAAGAAATCAAGAGCTGGAGAGCAGATTTTGAAGAATGCCTGTAAAGAGGCCCAGTTTCAGAAGGCTAGGACTGATCTCTGTCTGAAAGAAAGTCAAGCTAGGTGGGTCAGAATCACTGAAGCTCGCACTCAAGAAGATAAGAGAACTCAGGCCAGAATTGAGCAGTTGGAGGCGAATGAAAAGAAGCAACAGGAAGCTTTGCTGGCAGCCCAGAAGGAAATTTCAGAATTGAAGCTTAGGGCTGGTGTGAAGAGGTCAAAGGACCAAGACAGACACAAGAAGCTGACTGCTGCTATTACCACCAGAAACCTTCTCATCAGAAGCATCACAGAGCATCCGGCTGGTCCTGTAACTGAAGCACTTCTGAAGGAGGTTAAGGAGGATGAGTTTGGCTTAGATGTTTGATCACTTTGCTTGTTGCTATTTCCATTTGATGTACTTTTCTTTTATGTTGTTTTTTGACCCCTTCAAGGGGTATGTGTTGTAAAAACAAACTATGTATTATTTACCATTTGTAATATACTTGTTAGTTTGTTTCATTGGGTTTCTTCCTCTCAAGCAACAGCAAAGCATCTTCCTCAGGGTCTGGAAAGGTCAAAACCAAGTACCAAGCCGGATACCTCGGAAAATAAATAAGCATATTGCATTGCATACTAACTTTTGTTTTGTTTTGTAGGTTTTGTTTTGTTTGTTACTAACTCTGTTGTGGTTCAGGAATTATTGCTCGCCGTCGGGTGTTCCCTCTCAACCGTCCACACAGATATCCTACTCGCAACAATCTTCCTAGTATCCAGATGGACCAAGTACAGCAAGATCTGACAGAGGTCAGAACCCAGATGGCTAACGAAAGGTTGGAAATGAGAAAACAAATGACCCAGTTCATGGAAGTAATGAATGGCTTGGCTCAAAGTCAAGAAAGATTGAGGGCATTGGTAGAAAGGCCAACCTCGGAAGAACCCCATCTGGGGACTGGAGGAACAAGTAACAATGAAAGGGTTCAGCCTCATGTTAATCCACCAGTATATGGGCCTCATCTGCATCCGGAAGTCAACATCCCGGGTATTGTGCAAGAAAATACTACTGGAGGAAGAGTCTTACAAGAAGACCCCCAAGAAGAGCAGTTCACTGTGATGGGAGCTGGGGATGAAGCCTATGATAGGAGGCTTGATGAAATTGCTGAGAAATTGAGATCTCTAGAGTCTCAAAATTCCCTGGGTTTTGATGTCATGGATATGGGCTTAGTGGACGGGGTAAGAATTCCCCACAAGTTTAAACCCCCGTGCTTCGAGAAGTACAACGGAACTTCCTGTCCACGAACTCACTTGCAGTCTTTTCTGGGAAGACTTAAGGCATACACCATGGATGAAAAACTGTGGATGTTTTACTTTGAAGACAGTTTGACTGGGGCTTCAAGGGAGTGGTACTCTCACTTGACCAGAGCTACTATCAGGTGCTGGAAGGAGCTAGCTGAGGCTTTCATCAGGCAGTACCAATACAACCTGGACATGGCTCCTAACAGAACCCTTCTGATGGGAATGTCTCAATCCTCCAGAGAAAGCTTCAGGGAATATGCCCAGAGGTGGAGACAGCTTGCTGCTGCTGTCCAGCCACCCATGTCGGAAAGAGAAATGGCCGACATGTTTATGAACACTCTGCAAGGAACATATATTGATAGGCTAGCTGCCTTTTCTTCCACCAGCTTCGCTGACGTAGTTATAGCTGGAGAAAGAATTGAAAGCCTTCTGAAGATGGGCAAAATTACTGATAATGGTGCAAGTTCCTCAAGTAACCCCAGGAAGCCTTTTGTGGGACCTAGAAGAACCAGCGAGACTAATGTTATTCATGCCACCAGGGGCAGACCTCAGTATGTTCATAGGTCAGTGGCAGCTGTCACTATTCCAGCTCCGATTCCTCAGCAACCAACATATCAACAACAACAACAACCACACTACCAGCAGCAAGTTCAGTATCCGCCCCAAAGAAATTACAACAACAACAACAACAATCAACAACAAAGACCTTTTCAACAAAGACCATCACAGGAAAATAGGGTGATTGACCCTATCCCTATGCCTTATGCCGCTTTATTGCCACAACTCCTGAAACTCAACTTGGTTGAGCTAAGGACATTGGCACCACCAGATCCTTCCAGTCTTCCAAGAAATTATGACGCCAACGCCAGATGTGCTTTTCACTCTAATGCACCTGGCCACAATACGGAGAAATGCAGGGCTTTACAAATGAAGGTGCAGGATCTGGTGGATTCCAAAGCCCTCAAATTTGCACCCCCTCCAAATGTCAACAAGAATCCCATGCCCAATCATGGAGGACCAAGAATTAATGCTATTGAGGAAGATAAGCCATCTTTCTTAATCACCAGTGTTGGACAGATTCGGACACCTCTGGTAGAAATTAAAGCTCAGCTTCTAGAATGCCTGATGTTCTTCGGGTGTGAGCTCGGTTGTGGTTATTGTAACATTTCGGTCAACGGGTGTGATAACTTGAGAAGCGGCATAGATGGTCTTATCAAAAGTGGTATACTTCAGATCACAACATCAGCACCTACAAGTCCAGCAATCCCTCTGACAACAATTCCTGACTCTTCTACAACTGCAACAACAATCATTCCAACCAACTCATCGATATCATCAACAACGGCTCCGTCCATCACTTCAACAAATCAGATGTCAACAACCATTTCTTCTACAACATCAGCACCCCTTTATCCAGCAGAATCTTCTACAACGCCAACAGATATTTCAGTAGTCACCATCTACTACGATCCGTCAAGTGTTCCTCCAAATAACAATTTTCAACAACAAACAATGGCACTTCCTGCCAGGTCACCAGTCACCATTTACTACGATCCGCACACCATCTCAGTACCCTCCTCTGCAGCAGTCAGTCCAGTTACCATCACGGTGCCTGGACCCGTTCCATATGAAAGCAATAATGCCATACCTTGGCATTATGGCTCTGACCTCTACTGCAACGGAAAGAAAATCACTTTGGACTCTTCAACTTCTTCTCCACAGATTGATAATGTTGGGGGAGGCGGAGGCTTCACCAGAAGCGGACGCCTTTTTGCCTCGCAATTGCAAAAACCTAATGCCGAAACAGAAGCTGTTGCCAAAGCAAAAGGAAAGAGTGTGGTAGTTGAAGAACCAACCGTCAAAGAAACTCAGAAGACATCTTTTGAGCAAGATGTAGACGAGTTCATGAGGATTATAAAAAGAAGTGATTACAAAGTGGTGGATCAGCTTCACCAAACTCCCTCAAAGATCTCCATATTATCCCTGTTGATGTGTTCTGAAGCTCACAGGAATGCATTACTAAAAGTCTTGCACGCAGCATACGTGCCAGAAGAGATCACTGTTAATCAGCTAGAAAGTGTGGTAGCAAATGTCAACACCAGTCACGGACTAGGCTTTACCAATGCTGACTTAACAACTGAGGGAAGTAACCACAACAAGGCTTTACACATCACTCTAGAATGCAAGGGTGCTGTTCTATCCCATGTACTGGTGGACATTGGGTCTTCACTCAATGTTCTACCAAAGAAAGCCTTGGTGAAGCTGGAGTATGATGGCTTGTCATTGCGTCCAAGTAATATGGTGGTAAGAGCATTTGATGGCTCTAAGAGATCAGTGCTAGGGGAGATTGATCTGCCTGTGATGATTGGCCCGCAGACCTTCAAAATTACCTTCTATGTGATGGACATTCAGCCGACCTACAACTGTTTGTTGGGTAGACCTTGGATCCATGCCGCTGGCGCTGTTACGTCTACCCTTCACCAGAAGTTGAAATTCGAGTGGGAAGGCCAGATCATCACCATCTGTGGTGAAGAAGATATCTTTGTTAGCCATCTGGCTACGTACAAGTACATTGAGATGGATGGAGAAATACATGAAACTATGAGCCAAGGGTTTGAGGCCCTAAACATTAATGAAGCATCTGCTGTACTGGGAACCTCCATGACATCTTATCAGCAAGCCAGGAAGGTTGTTGAAGAGGGGACTGCACAAGGCTGGGGCAAGCTGCTGCCTGTGGAGAAGAAGGAGGACAAATTTGGGTTGGGTCACAAACCAACTCAACAAGATCAATCAGAGGCTGCCAAGAAGCCCAACTTTGTCAGTGGGGGAATGCTCACCCCGGATGCAGTGAACAACTTGGAAGATGAGTCGGAAGATGACCGCAACCTGGAGAGCTGAATACGTCCAAGGATCCCGGGGAGCCGTATCTCAAACTGGTCTTCCCAGGAAATTATAAGGGTTACTCCTGCAGAGTAATTATTATTTCCTGTATATTTTAAGCATGCATCAAGTCTTGCATCTTGCCCAAGATGACAAGACTCATTTTGTAATCGGGCCATTTTGTAATTTTGTGCAAATAGATCAATCAATGAATATCGGACATCTTTTGCAAATGAGTCTTTTTCTTTTTCGCTCACTGTTTTTCCATTTTTTGTTTTGTACAAAAATAAATGGCAATGTTTTCAAAATGATAACTTTACTTCACTTTTTCTAAACAAGATTAAAATCGATCACTAAAATGAACAATCTAAACCCTTGCAGAGAGTGCCTTTCAGACTGCACCGACAACAACACAGCTATGGCTTCGTATGACTTTGACAATCCGATCAATCAAGCTGATGAAGGGGTTGAAGAAGATTATGAGCTTCCTGAAGAGCTAGCCAGGTTGTTAAGGCAAGAGGAAAAGGTTATCACTCCTCATCAGGAGGAGATCGAAACGGTTAATCTTGGTACGGATGAAAATGTGAAAGAGGTTAAGATCGGGGCCTGCTTACAAGACTCAGTGAAAGAACAACTGATTGACCTGCTTCGTGAATATGTGGACGTGTTTTCTTGGTCTTATCAGGATATGCCAGGGTTGGACACCGATATTGTCATGCACAAGCTGCCTTTGAAGGAAGACTGCCCACCGGTTAAACAGAAACTGCGCCGCACTCGCCCAGATATGGCAATGAAAATCAAAGAAGAGGTACAAAAGCAGTGGGACACCGGGTTCCTTGCTGTGACTAGCTATCCGCCGTGGGTTGCTAATATTGTACCAGTACCTAAGAAAGACGACAAGGTGAGGATGTGTGTGGACTACCGGGATCTGAACAGGGCCAGCCCGAAAGATGATTTCCCATTACCTCACATTGACGTATTGGTGGATAATACGGCTCAGTTCTCGGTATTCTCCTTCATGGACGGATTTTCAGGATACAATCAGATCAAAATGTCACCTGAAGACATGGAGAAGACAACTTTCATCACACCCTGGGGCACGTTCTGTTATAAGTGGATGCCATTCGGACTGAAGAATGCTGGTGCTACTTATCAACGGGCTATGGTAACATTATTCCACGACATGATCCATAAAGAAATCGAATGTTATGTGGATGACATGATTGCCAAGTCCCTCACAGAAGAAAACCACCTGGTAAATTTGTTGAAGCTATTCAAGCGTCTGAGGAAGTACCAACTGAAGCTGAACCCCAACAAATGCACATTCGGGGTGAGATCTGGTAAGCTGCTGGGATTCATTGTGAGTGAGAAAGGGATTGAAGTTGACCCTGATAAAGTCAAAGCCATTCAAGAAATGCCTGCACCGAAAACCGAAAAAGAAGTTCGAGGGTTTCTAGGTAGATTGAACTACATTTCAAGGTTCATATCTCACCTTACTGCGACCTGTGAACCCTTGTTCAAGCTGTTAAGAAAAGAACAAACAGTCAGGTGAAACGAAGACTGCCAAAAGGCTTTTGACAAGATCAAGGAATACTTACATTTTTGAGAAGCCAGCACTCACCGGACGGGTTGCAAGATGGCAAATGATCCTCACAGAATATGACATCCAGTACACATCTCAGAAAGCCATCAAAGGCAGTGTATTGTCTGATTATCTTGCTGAGCAACCCATTGATGATTACTAGCCTATAAGATTTGACTTCCCGGATGAAGACATCATGTTCATAAAAGCAAAAGATCATGAAGAGCCTATTCACACTGAAGGGCCTGACCCAGAAGAGGAATGGACTATGATGTTTGACGGAGCTGTTAATATGAATGGTCGTGGTGTTGGTGCAGTACTCATTACACCTAAGGAAGTCCACATGCCTTTCTCGGCAAAACTCACCTTTTATTGCACTAACAACGAAGCTGAATACGAAGCTTGTATTATGGGTCTTGAGGAAGCCATTGACCTCAGGATCAAGACTTTGACTGTATTTGGAGATTCAGCTCTGGTAATTAATCAAACCAACGGCAAATGGTACACGCACCAGGATCATCTGATACCTTACAGGGATTATACAAGGAGGTTATTGACTTTCTTTACAACGGTCAAGCTTGAGTATATCCCTCGGGACGAGAATCAGTTTGCAGATGCTCTGGCTACCATTTCATCAATGATCAAAGTTCAAGCTGCCAACTTTGTGCCTCGGATTTCAGTGTCCAGACTCGACAGACCAGCGTATGTATTTGCAGCATATGTTGTTAAGGATGATAAGCCTTGGTTCCATGACATTAAGAGCTTCTTGGAGGATCAAACATACCCACCTGGGGCATCTTCCAATGATAAGAAGACTTTAAGGAGGCTTGCTGGTAGTTTCTTTCTGAACACTGATGGTTCCCTGTACAAGAGAAACTTTGATATGGTACTCCTCAGATGCGTCGATAAGACAGAAGCAGACTTGTTAATGCACGAAGTGCATGAAGGATCTTTTGGTACCCATGCAGGAGGGCATGCCATGGCCAAGAAGTTAATAAGATCAGGTTATTACTGGATCACAATGGATGCTGACTGTTGTGCCTATGCCAGAAAATGCCATAAATGCCAGATTTATGCGGATAAGGTGCATGTGCCTCCCAATCCTCTGAATGTGATGTCTTCACCCTGGCCCTTTGCCATGTGGGGCATTGACATGATTGGCAAGATTGAACCGACTGCTTCGAATGGCCACAGATTCATCCTGGTAGCCATTGACTATTTTACCAAGTGGGTCGAAGCAGCTTCTTATGCAAATGTTACAAGGCAAGTGGTAGCCCGATTTCTGAAGAGGGACATCATCTGTCGGTATGGAGTTCCCGAGCGGATTATTACTGACAATGGTTCCAACTTAAACAACAAAATGATGGCAGAACTATGCTGGGACTTCAAGATCCAACACCAAAACTCTTCTCCTTACAGGCCAAAGATGAATGGCACTGTCGAGGCAGCTAATAAGAATATCAAGAAGATTGTGCAAAAGATGGTAGTCACCTACAAAGACTGGCATGAAATGCTACCATTTGCCTTGCATGGGTACCGTACGTCAATCAGAACATCCACTGGGTCAACACCGTATCAACTTGTGTATGGTATGGAAGCAGTCTTGCCTGTTGAAGTTGAGTTACCCTCCCTACGGGTACTGATGGATGTTAAGCTGAACGAAGCCGAATGGGTCCGATCCCGATACGAACAACTGAGTCTGATTGAAGAGAAGAGATTAGCTGCAATCTGTCATGGGCAGCTGTATCAGAAAAGAATGAAGAAAGCCTTCGATCAGAAAGTCAGGCTCCGAGAGTATCAAGTAGGAGATCTTGTGCTGAAAAGACTCCTCCCTCCTCATACAAACCACAGGGGCAAGTGGACTCCGAACTATGAAGGGCCATTTGTAGTAAAGAAATTTTTTTCTGGTGGAGCACTCATGCTCAGTACTATGGATGGTGAAGACTTCCCGACCCCTGTGAATTCAGATGCAGTTAAAAAATACTTCGCATGAAAATGACCCGTTGGACATAAAAACAGAATGTAAGTCCAGGCAAAAATAGGGCATCCCGGCGAGTCAAAAACAGAATAAAAGACTCGGGCAAAAATAAGGGAAAATGAAAAAAAATGTGTACACCCGCTGAGTTGAAAAGCTACATTGGACAACTCAGGCAAAAAGGGGTATCCCGATGGATCGAAAACCCGAAAGGGCGATCCACGCAAAATAAGGGAATAAGCGAACAACTGCATTTTGAATTCGTCTGTATCACTTACAACTTGGTAAGCTTCGAAAGGATCAAGCGTCAATCGGAATCAGCCTTCTTCAGAAAGCAAGACGAGAAGAACGTCAAATGTCATACGAGTCATAGCCAAGGGAAGCTCCTTAAAGCATCGTCAACATTGCCAATACCTTTTATTTCTCAATTTATAACAATCTCCTCATTTTAGGGGACCTATTTCCTTGACTGTATCTTGCCAATTCAGGGCACTCGAATTAATAAAATCAGATTTTCAGTCACACATTGTCTCGTACTCTCTTATTTGCAAAAATGTCCGACGTCGTTAATATGTTGATTGCATAAATACAGATGCGTCTTTCTGAAACCACGTGCTTGCAGGAAATATGCTTACTCCCGGGAGTGTCTGAACTCCTATGACGGAATCCGGTAAGGGATACCTCGGGATTACTTGTGCGTTTCTCTATCTTTTCAGGTATTCAGAGCACAACATGGGGCATGAAGGCTTCATCCCAGCAAGCTGGCAAATCATTATCTACTCAGTCTTAGCACCAGAAGTGCTTTCTCCCCAGCCGAGTTGCCATTTGTTATTTCCTCCACAGCCAAGCGCAAAAGCCAGGGAACCATCTCCCCACAAAGTTTCAGCCTCTATCCAGGAGAGCAACGTCTGAAGATCTCACAACAGAGTGAAGATAGCTTCTACAAACCCCAGCTGGGTCCCTCATTACCAAGGATAGGTCTATCAGTGACCTATATCCCCAAGAAGAGTCCCATATGTCAGATCTGCCAATAATCTCATCCCCAGCTGGGATGTCCACCTCAATCAGATCGACCAGAGATCTTCATAGCAACGAGACCCGGATCCCGGATCGGTATCTTTGCATAATCATAGCATTCACATCATATTATCCCCACAAAGCGTAGCATTCCGTCTGATACGGAGCATTACGGCAAAAATCAAACATATTGCATAATCATAAGCCATGATTCTGAAGCAAACACTTATAAACATTGACAATCCATCAACAATATACAGAAAACTCCCCAGATTCCCCGGCGGAGAGCCAAGGCACTTTCCCTAAAGATACGGATACGTCCTGACACCCGTCCGTGTCATATCCCCAGCAGAAAGCTAAAGCATTGGCCTTACACTCACAAATACAAATACACACTCCTTTTGGCACTCGTCCGTGTCATCATTCCCCAGTAAAGTCGCCCGGGCATTCTTTTCAAACAGACTCTTATACATATCACAGATACTTCTTGACACCCGTCCGTGTCATATCCCCAGCAGAAAGCCAAAGCATCCTCTTTGCACTCACAGATACATCTTTATACAAATTCCCTGACACCCGTCCGTGTCACTTTCCCCAGCACAGTTGCCTAAACATTTTTGCAAACCATATACTTGTTTATATTACACCTTTCTCTTTTGACACTCGTCCGTGTCACCCTCCTCAGCAAGTTAAACACTCTCCTGTACACCACTCATACTTATTTCACTCATACAGATACTCGTCCGTATCTTGTATATACCACTCAAATCCCCTCAGATCCGACACTCGTCCGTGTTCTTTGTTAACCAATTGATACTCGTCCGTATCATCATCTCAGAACATGCGTCAAGCGTTTGTTTCTACCTGATACTCGTCCGTATCATAGTCTTAAGGATGCTCGTCCGCGTCTTTAATCCATACACGTGTCAAACACTCATGTCTTCTTGAACTTAGACACTCGTCTGTGTCTATTATTCCCCAGAAGAGTCCCCTCAGAATCAACACTCGTCCGTGTTCCTTGTTAATCAGTTGATACTCGTCCGTATCATCATCTCTGAACATGCGTCAGCGTTTGTTTCTACTGATACTCGTCCGTATCACGGTCTTAGGGATGCTCGTCCGCATCTTTAATCTATACACAACATCAAAACACTTATACCTTTTATTTCTTGGATGTAAACACTCGTCCGTGTTTACTATTCCCCAGTAGGTCGCCAGCAAAGCAACCTTTTTCTATCCGGCATTCGTCCTATGTCGTGATACTTTCGGCAGCCGTACCCTGCCAGGTGATCATCCTTCACCTTTGGATGACCGTCCCTCATCCTTTCCCCAGCGGAGTCTCTATTCATTAGAACCCCTTTTCTATCCGGCATTCGTCCTATGTCGTGATTTTTAGCAGCCGTCCCCTGCTAGGTGATCGTCCTTCACCTTTTGGTGATCTTCCTTCACCTTTTGATGATCGTCCTTCATCATTTTATCCGATGGCCATCCCCATTGTTGATCTTGTTATCTGACATTCGTCCTATGTCATGATAAACCTTGAGAGCAGCCGTCCCCTTCTAGGTGATCGTCCTTCACCTCTTGATGATCGTCATTCATCATGCTCATCCGATGGCCGTCCCCATCGTTGATCTTGTTATCTGACATTCGTCCTATGTCATGATAAACCTTGAGAGCAGCCGTCCCCTGCTAGGTGATCGTCCTTCACCTCTTGACGATCGTCCTTCATCATGCTCATCCGATGGCCGTCCCCATCGTCGACCTTTTATCCGGCATTCGTCCTATGTCGCGATACTTTCGGAAGCCGTACCCTGCCAGGTGATCGTCCTTCACCTTAGATGACCGTCCCTCATCTTATCCCTTTCAGAGCAGCCGTCCCCTGCTAGGTGATCGTCCTTCACCTTTGATGACCGTCCCTCATCATTATTTCATTTATTCTTTAACCCGATGGCCGTCCCCGTCGTGGTCCCTTTTCCTTTTCCTGGTGATCGTCCTTCACCTTTGATGACCGTCCCTCATCATTATTTCATTTATTCTTTAACCCGATGGCCGTCCCCGTCGTGGTCCCTTTTCCTTTTCCTGATGATCGTCCTTCATCAGTTTAGCCCGGTGGTCGTCCCCATCATTGTTTGCATTACTTTATGAACCTGATGACCGTACCTCATCATTTATTTTTACCTATTCCCCAGAGAATCTTATAGATTAATTTGATGGCCGTCCCCATCATAATCTCTTATATCCCCAGCATGTCGGCCGTCCCCGTCATTGCTTTATTTCCCGCATTTTCCCCAGCATGTCGGCCGTCCCCGTCATTGCTTTATTTCCCGCATTTTCCCCAGCATGTCGGCCGTCCCCGTCATTGCTTTATTTCCCGCATTTTCCCTAGCATGTCGGCCGTCCCCGTCATCGCTCTTTCCCCAGCAGTCGTCCTCTACTCGACGGTCATCCTCCGTCGCCCGCACTTTATAAATATACTTTATTTTCCTTTACAATCTATATCCCTTTTCTTCTTCATTCTGTGAGTGCAAATTTTGGACTACCTTTGGTATTCAACCACAAGTTATCTTGTTTGCCTGTTAAGCCGTTGCTTACATCCTGCACATCTAACTCATGTTTGAATAGGGGCAGCTGTAAACACCCCAAATTTGCCCTCACCCATTCACACCATGGCTTGTGATCTCTTCATATGCTCAATCATAGCATCTCATATTGCATTTTTTCATTGCACTGGTTCTAAGTCATTGTAACACGGTGGGAGAACTGACTTTAGTTATGTTGCGGATAGCAAGAGTCGCCACCGACTTTTATTTTATCCAAAGGAAAGGCATAAAAGAACAGGAAAGACCTTTTAAAAAGATTTTTGGGTCCGGGGGGTAGGTTATGTAAAGGGAAGGTGTTAGCACCCTTTACATCCATGGTTATCCATGGGCTCTTAGTTACTTAGCTCACTTTAAAATGTTTTTTGAAAATGTGAAGTGTGTGAATAGAAATTTTCATAAGAGTTTGATAATGATCCATGTACGGATGCGTAAAAAACTTGTGTTTGAAAATTGTTTGAAATTTGTGAAGTGTTTGAAAAGTTTTTAAATAGTGAGCAAGCAACTATGAGGAACCTACCCTAAAATTTAAGTCTTTCTGTTCTTGAATCCTTTAAATGGTAAGACTATCCCTATTATTAAGGAATAGGTAGTCATTACCTTGGATGTAAGGGACATGTAAGGGATATCTGTTATAGAGGCAAATGTGGGGTGTATTAAGCAATTTTGGAGGGACTGTCATCTTTATTCGAAAGGGACAAGATCATTACGAAGGCAACATTCGAAAGGGACTTGATCTTTTATTGTTAAGGGACTAGATGACTTAAGATGAGGGACTTTGCTTTATACACCCTACTTGACCTTTTGATTAGGCAACAATGAGAGGTAACCCTAGAAAGTGAGATGGCGATCAAAGATCGACTTACGTGTGTGAGTGTACAGTTTTAAATATTTATCTTTTAAATTAAGTGATCTAAATTAATTTTAAATGACATACATGTTACACTCCCTATTTACTAACCATGGCATAAAAATAAATAATTTAAACATTTATAAAATATTACATCCAGGAGCAATTACAAAAATAATAAAAGCAATTTAAATAAATAAGCAAAAATAAAATAATAAGCAAAATAAATAAGCAATTATAATTGGGTTAGTAGAAATAATAATAATAACAATTTAAAAATAAATGGGGTTAGTAATAATCATATAAACATAATCAATAATAACAAGCAAAAATATTAAAACAATTAAAAGATCAAATTTTTATATGAACAATTATTTAAGATTAATAAGAAAAATATAAACAATTGTATTAATTATAAAGTTTTAAGTTATTTGTAAATTATATAGAAAAATAAGTTAATGATAAACATATTATAGAAATAAGTATAATTACAAAATTAATTTAACAATTTTTAATTATTCCTAAGCATATATACAAAATTAAAATATAAACAATTTAGGTCATATTTAAAAAATAGGATTAATTAGGATTATATTTACAAAATTTAACTATATTAAATAAAATATATACATGATTAAAAAATGTGATCATACAATTATATTTACAAATTTAAAGATAAAATTTTATTCACTCATTAAAATATAAACAAGAATTACAATTAGGTTTTTTAGAAAAATATATTTTAGGATTTATAAGTTTATAAAATAGAATTAGGGTTTTAGAAATTATTATGATTAAATTAGGGTTTGTAGAAAAAAATATATTTTTAGGGTTTTTAATTGTTTAGAAAAAATAAATTATCTAATATAAATTAATTATACAAAATTATTAATAATATACAACAAGATAAACTTTGAATAATTTCACTAATAAGGTTTAATTGAAAAAAATGAATTTTAAGTTATAAAAAAAAGAAATAGCATAAACATTTATTTGTTATTTTAAATTCATTTAATTATAATATAAACAAATAAGATAGAAAAACAGAAAAAAGTGAAGAAAAAAAAAGAACTTACCTGGGCTGGGATTCGAACCCAGCCCCTGAGCCATGCATCCTCCAGGACCAGCCAGCCAGCCACTGGGCTGCGCGCGCGCCAGTGATAGCAATGCACTCCATGTGGTTTTGTTGTTATCCTGGAAAATAAGAATAAATCAAGCAAAAAAAATTACCTGGGCTGGTTTCGAACCCAGGCCAGTCAGTATACCATACGCGCACCAAAACCAGCTGAACCAACGCTGCTTTCATGAAATATGATACAAATAATACATAATAAAATAAGCTCAAATTTCAAATCAGCTTTTCGCGCCAAGACTGCTTCATCTTCAACCTATTACCTGCGAATTTTCCTTTGAATGTCCCTGCGAATTCTCCTGCAAATTTTTAAAACCAGAATCCTATGTTTTTTTTAAACATCAATCAAATTGTAATATCAATTCAAATTAAAAGCCCAGATCAATTATAGAAGTATCATAGGTCACAGCCATGTCTTTAGATTTCATTTAGATGTCCTAATTGCTTGGTTCCCGAATTGGAGCTTCAAACCCTAGCAATGGTGAATTTCGATATAGGCCATAATAATTGAATTAAATCATCCAGAAAGTTTCTAAACATCACAACAAACACAAATCCATAGTTAGTTTTCATTATTAATGCACAAATCATTCAAATCGAAAAAATTTAAAGAAGAACAAGATGCATTCGGGTTGTGTGTATGAGCATGGATTGGATGCATTTGAGAGTTGGTTTCGACTCAATGAAGATCCAGGAACCTTCTTGTGTTCTCAAAATACCTTAAAATGCCTTCTATGGATGAATCCGAATTTGAGTTGTTGGATGATTTTTTGGTTTGTGAAACTTACTCTTGGGAGGCAGAATTTCGTGGCCTTGTGTTTGGGTTACATTATGTACTTATAGAGCAATCCATTAGGTCAGAAAAATTGGATATTTGTGTGGAAGATTTGATCTAAAAAGATTCAAAAATATTAGGCCTTAAAAATCAAATATCCTTGTATGAACACTTGCTATTTTGGGCCAATCATCATGATCTTCTTTCCACTTCAATTCCAATCATCTTAATGAATTTTTAGAAGCTCAATCATATTTAAATCTTTGACTTTTATATTTTATTTTAATTTAAAATGATTTTTAATGAATTAAATCAAAATAAATAAAAATAAAATGATAAAAAATCTGATTTTTGTTGACTTGGGTCGTGCATGAGGTTATAGTATGGATTGGGTCATCATATGGCAAGCCCATTTGGAAGAAATTGGTTTTAGACCTCCATTTTCTTCATAAACCAACCAAAAATTTCCCAACTTTGCAAGGGCACATATCCTTCAATTTTAATGGTATGAGGGTGTTCTTGGACATTTTGGAAAGCTTGAAGAGTCCTCTAACCAACCCCACTGTTTTCATGTCCATATCATTTACCATTCTCAAGTTATGCCCTTTTGAAGTTGTTGACTTTTTGTTGACTTTCAAAAGGACCTATAATGTCTTAGCTCATACCTTCCAAATGAAGCATTTTTGGGCTTGGCTTGTGAGACACAAAGTTGTAGAGAATTCAATTTCCTTCAAAATGAGCTTTGGATGGAGACTTGGTGATGAAGCATGTGAAAGTTATGGCTGGTCAAAGTTCAGTTGACTTTTACTAAGGAAACCCTAATTTAGAAACTCCTGATTCTTGATGATCTGAAATCTCCTTGATGAATCATGATCAACCTTTGATCAAATGATGAATTTTACTTCATATAATTGATGTTGGCAAAAAATCATGAAGTTTGACTTTGGTTTGACCACAGTTGACCTCAGTTTGACTTTTTAACTGCTTTGACTGATTTTGACTTATCTGATCATCTGACTGAGCAAACTTTTGAGAAAAGTTTTGAAACTTGTCATGGGGGTTCTTACACACATATAAGATGTTAGGAAGCTCATTTGAAGTCTTGGAAGTCCATTTAGCCTGATTAAAGTCAAAACCCTAGTTTTGGATGCACTGCTTAGGAGGTGCATTGTTTGAGGGGATTGTCAACTCTTCTGACTATTTGTGAACTTTGTGAACCTTGTGAACCATCATAAAATGTATTGTAAACCTCATGGGAGGTCTTGTGAACCTTGTAAACCTTGTGAACCTCATAAAGTGACTTGTAGACTTCATGAACCTCATGAAAGGTCTTGTAAGCATTGTGAATCTTGTGAACCTTGTGAACCTCATAAAGTGACTTGTAGACTTCATGAACCTCATGAAAGGTCTTGTAAGCATTGTGAATCTTGTGAACCTTCATAAAATGTATTGTAAACCTCATGGGAGGTCTTGTGAACCTTGTAAACCTTGTGAACCTCATAAAGTGACTTGTAGACTTCATGAACCTCATGAAAGGTCTTGTAAGCATTGTGAATCTTGTGAACCTTGTGAACCTCATAAAGTGACTTGTAGACTTCATGAACCTCATGAAAGGTCTTGTAAGCATTGTGAATCTTGTGAACCTTGTGAACCTCATAAAGTGACTTGTAGACTTCATGAACCTCATGGAAGGTCTTGTAAGCATTGTGAATCTTGTGAACCTTGTGAACCTCATAAAGTGACTTGTAGACTTCATGAACCTCATGGAAGGTCTTGTAAGCATTGTGAATCTTGTGAACCTTGTGAACCTCATAAAGTGACTTGTAGACTTCATGAACCTCATGAAAGGTCTTGTAAGCATTGTGAATCTTGTGAACCTTGTGAACCTCATAAAGTGACTTGTAGACTTCATGAACCTCATGGAAGGTCTTGTAAGCATTGTGAATCTTGTGAACCTTGTGAACCTTCTTAGCACACAAAGTCTTGTATTGTGAGGGCAAATTTTGGGGTGCAACAGCTGCCCCTGTTCAATTTTCTGAAACCTGAGGGGTTAGATTGGTACATTTGCCAGTCGTGTCCTGGAAGGTTGAAGGGGATTGAACACAAAAGCCCAAAAATTTGCACTCACCGGTGCGTAGAGTGATACTGATGTTTGGGTTGTATATGCTTGAGTGGGCTTAAAGATGCCACTTGGAGAAAAGTTCTTCACATACATTTCTTGGAGGATAAAGCAGTCCAAGATATGAAGACATAATGATAGCTTTCAAGAGGATAAAGCAATCCTGAGGTAGTAATATGCTTTCAGGAGGATAAAGCAGTCCTGAGGTAGTGATATGTGTCGCTCCCGATAAAATGGGACCGGCCCAAATAAAGGTACAGACGCGAACGGTCGGCGAAAGGGACAGTGAGAACACACAGCCGTGAACTCACTGGAGATGAATAGAGTCGCCAGCTAGGCATTTTTATCCCGGAGGAAAGGTAATGCTGCATAAACCTAGAAAGATATGGATAAGACGGTTGCGAACCAGAGAGACTGAGAAAGGGGGTTGGTTACAACCTGGGAAGGTATTAGCACCCAGATTGTCCGCCGTACTCGACGGGATCCACGCTTAAAAGATTTGTGTTTTAAAGGGGTGGTGTCAGTGAAATTTGTGCATAAAAGAGAGCTGGAAAGGATGTACAGGTGTCAGTGTAAAAGAAGTGTGAAGTGTGGTAAATGAGGTGTCAGTGCAAGGGAATGAATAAAATGCTCAAGATCATGAGGCTAAAGGATGAAGCTAGAAGGAGGGGGAATATACAGAGACTTTTGTTCGATAACTGTTAAGTTATGCCTACGTATCCTCTCGTGCAATGAGGAAGTCAGAACACCGTAGTTCGACCCAAAGAGACTGAAAGGTGAATTGACTTGTGAACTGCTTACTGGTCTATGCTCAAGTGTATGACCTGTCTGGCTCAGGTGCAAACTGTCTTGCATTGGACGGAAGAAGCAAGTTCTCGTTTGTGAGTGAATGAGGTGAGAAAAGAATCCCGAAGGAGACGATTATTGTTTGTTTTTGTGTTTTCAGTCTTTTATTGTTTTTGGATTTTGTCATAAGTTAATGAGCTTAAGTCTAAACCAATGGATTTAGTAAACTCATCACATCCTCCCTCTGATTAGGGGTAATGAGAGTACCTTAAGTGTGAAGTCAGCTTCTCACACTTAATCACCACTTGATGTAGGATTAAGATCATTAACCTACTTATGATTATTTAGATGTTTTTGTGGTTTTTGTTTAGTGTTGAGTAATGAGGTTAAGCCATAATCAAGGATTAAACAGACTCATTACACCATCCTAAAAGAAGGATAATAGATGAGAATGTTTAAGCTGAGGAAAGCTCCTCAACTTAATCCATGATTAGGAATTAAACTCATGACAAAACAAGCCTTTGATTAAGTGAATTTTAGGTTAATGAATATGATGATGAAGTGAGTTTTAGTGTTTGTAAGACAACTTGAGGGGGACTTGTCCATTAACACTAGGGTTAGTCCTTCTTAACCAGTTAAGGAAGAATTAGAACCCTAATGCAAGGCCAAGTTACAAGTGTGATGTCTTGATGATTGTTAAGTGGATTGATTAAGAGATTTAAACACATTAAGGGTTTAACACTTAGGATTAAAGTTATACACTCCATCCTAAGAGAAGGATGCAGGCATAAGCTTAATCACAAAGCCTTAAAGCCTTTAGGGTTTAGTCCCTGATTATGAGGTGAGAAGAGAAGACTCAATGAGACACCAAGGTAAAACTAAGAGGGGAGACTAATCAAAACCCTAATCATTGTCATGCTTGGTTGTCCCTAAGGTTTGTGAGGTTTGCAAGAGAAATCTTCAATGAAACCACCAGGAAGCAGATGAACAGGATCAAGAGAAGCAAAGTGACTTGCTTCACTCAAGAAGTCAAGTCACTTGAAGAGAGAAAGTGGGAAGAAGAAGAATGAGCAAGCTCAAACTCAAACACAAATAGAAAATGAAGCAATGGATGCAAGAGAGATGAAAAGAAAAGTTATGAGAAGTGAAGGCAAATTCACTTCTCAAGTTCACTTACCACCTGAAAAGGTTAGAAAAGAAATGCAATGCAATGCAAAATGGGATGAGATGACATGGTATGATGCAAACCAAAACCAGAAGCATATACATGATGATAATGATGTTATGAGATGCTACAAACATAAGGCAGCACATGGAAATGATCATACAAGCTTATGTATGCAGATGAAGCAAGTTAGGAACCATGAAAACACATGAAAAGTTATGAAGTGCACATGACATACAACATGGCAAATACATGATGCAATGATCAAACATGCTTTCTATATGTCTTATGATGTCAAATGAATCACATGGATGCTTGAAATGTCATGGCAAGTCATGTTATGCAAGATGGATGCATATGGAAGCCCAAATTAGGGTTTATGAACCAAACATCAAACAAAAAATCAAAATCAGAAGCAAACCCTAAGATAAAAAATTGAAAATGCCACACAAGGTAACCCTAATCCTATACTAAACCAATGCCCAAAGGAGAGGTCTCAACTCTTAACCAAACTCAAGATATGAATTTTACAAGATTTTAGGGTTTTTAGGGTTCCTTAACAAGAAAATTATCAAACAAATTGAAAATGAGGAATCAAATCATGGCCATTTAATCTCAAAAACTACATGCTAAACACAATGCAATTCAAAAAGAATCAATGTCCAACTCCTCATGAATAGGCAGAAATGATTTTTTTGAACTTAGGATCAAAATAATGCACAAAAATGATTTTAATTCAATGGAAAATTCTCAAAATGCATCAAGATCAAAAAAGAAATTTGGTTTGAAGGTTGGACAATGTTTCTAAATGATTATGAAGGTTTCATGAATTTTTTTGTGATTTTTAAATACCTAAAAGTATTTTTAATAAATTAATTTCCATTAATCAATTAAAAATAATATTTTATATATTTAAAAATACTTTTTTAATGCTAAAAATGAAAATAAAAATATTTTTGTGTCATAAAAATTAATAAAACTTATGAGAAAAAGTTTCATAATTTTTACACATTTTTTACTATTTTAAAATAATTATGCAAGTTAAATGGAAAAGAAAATGAAAATAAATTAAATAAAAGGAAAGTAAACAGAAGGAATGGCTGAGATGAGCCCTGGATTTAAATTCATTGACCAGCGCGCATCTGGACGGCTGTGGTTCATCCCGAGCTAATCCCAATTAATTAAATAAATAATGAAGATTAGGGCTAAGCAAAGTGATCTGGGCCTTCTATCCACGCGGGAAGTCAACTAGTCAACTCAATCTAACGCCCCAGATTCAAATGACACTAATTACAGGATTAGGGCACAAATGACATTCAGGCTGCCGGAGAAGACTTCCGGTCGTCTTCTCCGGCCAGCACCCCCCCTAAGAATCCCCAAAACTCCAAAGACCTAACTAAAATGAAATCTAAAAACTGGGAAATGATCCCCACTCACTCACGAACCAAAACCCCTAATCAAAACAAATTTATATTTCCTAACAAAGCTGAATCGAAACAAATAAGAACTAGGGCACAGAAGTTTCAGAGAGCAATTAAACTCTCATTTCATCACCATTTGCAAAACCAAAGGCACATTCATGATCAGGGAGACATATAGAACAAGTTTAGAACACAAAAAAAGATTTCTGGAAAAATATTTCTTGAGCTACCTGAGATTCGAAGCTTTCACTTCAGCCACTTTCTGACCACTCCCTTCAGTGCAATCCACTCTACTTGGTCCCCAGATGATCCTTGAATGCTTAGGAAGAGTTTATGTTGGCTGGATAAGGAGTTTGACAAGCTTCTGCTCAAGCTCAGTTGGAAATGGCAATGGTGATTCAGGCAGTTTCAGGCCAATGTAGGTGGTTGTTTGTGGTCCAGATGATGAGTGGAGAAGGTCTATGGAGTTTGTTTTGATGTTTGTGAGCTGTGGAGAGAGTTTCGAATGAAACTGCAAGTTGGAGTGAAAATGGTGCAGAGTGGTTACAGCTTGTTTCAGGCCTGGTTCTTGGCTGGTTTCTTCTCAATGAATCATGGTGAGATGCTTGGTGAAAATGGTTTGGGTGTTTTCTGGCTGGGCAGAGAGATTCGAAGCAAATTTCAAAAAAGGAGTGAGTTTGTATGTGTGTTGTAGTGAAGTGTTTCAGCCTGGCCTCTTCATATGTTTGGCTTGCCAAAGGATAGTATATTTTAATCCCATAGGTCAGATGATGTGACCTGGCCCCTATTGATTGGTAAGTTTGCTTTTGCTCAAAGTCCACCTTTTGTGTAAGAGAAGCATGGCTTGGTTATAGGCTTAGTACAAGGCATGGGCTGTGCAGCAAGGGTGAGGGGAAAGGCTAGCCAAAGTCAGCATCCAAGGTTGCAAGTTGTAGGAAGTGTGATGAGTGGTTTTGCAAGTTGCCACTTTTTGAAACTTTCATGAAAAATGCCTTGTTACATGAACTAAACACATGTGATCTTTGGTCCAATTCTGACTTTTAAGGCCTATGTGATGTTTGCATACTGGTTTGAAGTGAATTAGAAGTTACAATTGGCTTTGGTTCATGATTTTGCAAAATTCACATTTGAAGCATGCCTTGAAAATCAATGATTTTTGCCAACTTTGTCACACCATAACTTTTGATCCAAGAAGAATTTGATCATGTTCTTGTACTTTTTGAAAAGGGAAAGATGTAATCTACAACTTTCATGACCAAAGTTTTTCCATTTGAAGCATTTTTGGATCAAGAATCAAGGCTTGAAAAATGACCTAAAATGAAGCATTCTTGCAAAAGTCAACTATGCCCAAAAAGTCAACACTTGCAAAAACTCCAAATTCTTGATTTTTGTGAACTTCAACCCTCTTCCATGATCAAATAAATATCATATATACTCAAAATGATGAAGATCACCCATTGGTTGGGTCATTGGGGGCCTCAGATGCCCTGATTTTGCACTGACTTGTCCAGAAAGTCAACCCTTGATCAGATGACTTCCCCATGGAATTTCTTCATGAAAATTGATATGCATACTCCCTATACCATATAGAGACCAATGGAAACAAGAATGACCAAAAAATTTGGAGTTATGGCCTCTGAAACCAAAACCCTAATTTTAGGTCAACTGTGCAGTCTATCCTGGCTCTGCTTCCACACCAATCCCAGTTCTTGTGATTCTTTTGCATTTTTGACTTTGAGAGGATGTAATATGGTATAAGAACACACATGGACCCCTTTGAAGTGATTGGTTGCCTTTGGAGTGGCTCAAGAAGCTCTTGGATTGCTCAGATCACAAACCCTAGGTGCAGATGACTTTGAATCTATGCAGTGAATCAAAAATGAGATATGAGATGATATGATTGTGTTTATGCATATGAAATGATCACAAGCCATGGTGTGAGTGGGTGAGGGCAAATTTGGGGTGTTTACAGCTGCCCCTATTCAAACATGAGTTAGCTGTGCAGGATGTAAGCAACGGCTTAACAGGCGAACAAGACAACTTGTGGTTGAATACCAAAGACAGTCCAAAATTTGCACTCATAGAATGAAGAAGAAAAGGGATATAGATTGAAAATAAAGTATATTGTGAAGTGTAGGCGACGGAGGACGACCGTCGGGCAGAGGACGACTGCTGGGTAAAGGGCAATGACGGGGACGGCCGACATGCTGAGAAAAGTGTGTGAAGATAAAGCAATGACGGGGACGGCCGACATGCTGGGGATAAACGGTAAAGCTAAGACGGGGACGGCCGACTAGCTGGGAAAACAAGATATTATGATGGGGACGGCCATCAAGATAAAGTAAGATTCTCTGGGAATTAATGAAACATGACGGGGACGGCCATCAAGTTCACAAAGCAAAGTAACCAACGATGGGGACGACCATCGGGATAAAAAGGAAAAGGGACCACGATGGGGACGGCCATCGGGTTAAAGAATAAATGAAATAAACAGATGATGGGGTATGGCCATCAAAAGTGAAGGACGATCACCTAGCAGGGGACGGCTGCTCTGTTGGGGAATAAAAGAAATATGATGGGGACGGCCATCAAAGGTGGAGGACGACCACCTGGCAGGGTACGGCTGCCGAAAATATCAATGATGGGGACGGCCATCGGATAAAAGGTCAACGATGGGGACGGCCATCGGACGAGCATGACGGAGGACGACCATCAAGAGGTGGAGGACGACCACCTAGCAGGGGACGACTGCTCTCGAGGTTTCTCATGACATAGGACGAATGCCAGATAACCAAAATCAACAATGGGGACGACCATTGGATAAAATGATGAAGGACGATCATCAAAAGGGTGGAGGACGACCACCTAGCAGGGGACGGCTGCTAAAATCAACGATGGGGACGGCCATCGGATGAGCATGATGGAGGACGACCATCAAGAGGTGGAGGACGACCACCTAGCAGGGTACGGCTGCTCTCAGGGTTTTATCATAACACAGGACGAGTGTTAGATAAAAGAAAAATGGCTTTGTTGGCGATCTACTGGGGAGTAGTAAACACGGACGAGCGTTTACAACCAAGAAAGAAAGGTATAAGTGTTTGGTATTGTGTATAGATTAGAGATGCGGACGAGCATCCTTAAGACTATGATACGGACGAGTATCATGTAGAAACAAAAACTGACACATGTTCAAAGATGATGATACGGACGAGTATCAACGGGGTAACAAAGAACACGGACGAGTGTTGCATCTGAAGGGACTCTTCTGGGGAATAGCAGACACAGACGAGTATCTATATTCAAGAAGACACGAGTGTTTGACACAGTGTATGGATTAAAGATGCGGACGAGCATCCTTAAGACTATGATACGGACGAGTATCATGTAGAAACAAACTCTTGACGCATGTTCTGAGATGATGGTACGGACGAGTACCAACGAGTTAACAAAGAACAAGGACTAGTGTTGAATCTGAGGGGATTTGAGTGGTGTATAGAAGATACGGACGAGTATCTGTATGAGTATGAGTTATGAGTATTGCATAGATGAGTGTTTAACTGCTGGGGAGAGTGACACGGACGAGTGTCAAGAGAGAAAAGTATAATAATATCAACAAGTATATAAAAGTGTAGATGACTGCGCTGGGGATACGACACGGACGGGTGTCAAGGAAATGTATAGGTATATGTGAGTGCAAAGAGGACACCTTTGGCTTTTTGCTGGGGGATACGACATGGACGGGTGTCAGGAAGTATCTGTAATACGGGTGATCTTGTTCGCAAGGAGTGTTCAGGCGACTTACTAGGGAAGTGACGACACGGACGGGTGTCAAAATGAGTATGTACTGGTGTTTGTGGTTTGGCGAGGCAGCTGCTTTTGCTGGGACTCTGGTGGGGATCCTGGGGGAAAGTATTCTGCATTCTGATGAATGGTTACTAGTCACAAGTGCTGATTCAAAACATGGCTTATGATTATGCTATGTGTTGGATTTTTGCCGTAATGCTCCGTACTAGACGGAATGCTACGCTTTGTGGGTGAATATGATGCAAATGCTATGATTGTGCAAAGACCAAACCGGGCTCCGGGCCCCACTGCTGCGAAGTTCTTCGATCGATCTATTGAAATGGTCATCCCAGCTGGGAATGAGATCATTGGCAGATCTGAGGAGATGTATCTGCTTGGGGATTCGGGTCACTGAGAGACCTATCCTTATGAATGAGAGACCCAGCTGGGGCTGGTAGAAGCTTTCTTCACTCTGTTGTGATCTTCATGCACTGCTCTTCTGGATAGAGGCTGGAACTCTGTGGGGAGATGATTCCCTGACTTTTGTGCTCGGCCGAGGGCGAGACGGCAACTCGGCTGGGGAGAAAGAGAGATCAATGAGAGACCTCCCTAGTGGTTCTGTTGAAGAGAATCCTTGACTCAGCCGGGGATATATGTGCCTTCTAGCATTGCCCTGGCCATTCTGATGGGGATAGATAATAAAAGGCAACTCAGCTGGGGAAGCCATGAGAGGCAACTCAGCTGGGGAGAGAGCACTTCGGGTGCTAAAATTGGGTGTTGATTTGCCAGCTTGTTGGGATGAAGCTTACATGCCCCAAGTCGCATTCTGGATAACTGCAATCCTGAAAAAGATAGAGAAACGCACAAGATAATCCCGAGGTATCCCTTACTGGATTCCGTCATAGGAGTTTAGAATACTTCTGAGAGTAAACATATTTCCTGCAAGCATGTTTTTATTTGAAGATAAGCATTTGTATTCTTATGCAATCAGTTTTTTCCTTTTAAGACATCAGACATTTTTGCAAATAAAATATACAAAACGAGACATGACTGAAAATCTGATTTTATTAATTCATATGCCCTGAATTGGCGAGATACAGTCAACGGAACATATCCCCTGAAATGAGGAGATTGTTACAAATTGAGAAACAAAATGTTGGCAGTGTTGATGACGCTTCAAGGAGCTTCCTCTTCACTATGACCCGTATGACTTTTGTCGTTCTTCTCATCTTGCTTTTTGAAGAATGTTGATTCTGATTGATGCTTGATCCTTTCGAAACTTACCAAGTTGTGAATGATACAAACGAATTCAGAATGCAGTTGTTCGCTCATTCCCTTATTTTGCATGGATCGCCCTTTCGGGTTTTCAATCCATCGGGACACCCATTTTTGCCTGAGCTGTCCAATGCGGCTTTTCAACTCAGCGAGTGTACATTTCTTTTGTTTATTTTCCCTTATTTTTGCCCGAGTCTTTTATTCTGTTTTTGACTCGCCGGGATGCCCTATTTTTGCCTGGACTTACATTCTGTTTTTGTGTCCAGCGGGTCTTTTTATGCGAAGTATTTTTTAACTGCATCTGAATTCACAGGGGACGGGAAATCTTCACCATCCATGGTGCTGAGCATGAGTGCTCCACCAGAGAAAACTTTCTTTACCACGAATGGTCCTTCATAATTTGGAGTCCATTTGCCCCTGTGGTCTGTATGAGGAGGGAGAATTCTTTTCAGCACAAGATCTCCTACTTGGTACTCTCGGTGCTTGACTTTTTGATCGAAGGCCTTCTTCATTCTTTTCTGATATAACTGCCCATGACAGATTGCAGCCAATCTTTTCTCTTCAATCAGACTCAGTTGTTCATATCGGGACCGAACCCATTCTGCTTCACTCAGTTTAACATCCATTAATACCCGTAGCGAGGGTAATTCAACTTCAACTGGTAGGACTGCTTCCATACCATATACAAGTTGATACGGTGTTGCCCCAGTGGATGTCCTGATTGACGTGCGGTACCCATGCAAGGCAAATGGTAGCATTTCGTGCCAGTCTTTATAAGTGACTACCATCTTCTGCACAATCTTCTTGATATTCTTATTTGCTGCCTCAACAGCGCCATTCATCTTTGGCCTGTAAGGAGAAGAATTGTGATGTTGGATCCTGAAGTCCCGGCACAGCTCTGCCATCATTTTGTTGTTTAGATTAGAACCATTATCAGTAATGATCCGCTCGGGAACTCCATAACGACAGATGATATCTTTCTTCAGAAATCTGGCTACCACTTGTCTTGTGACGTTTGCATATGAGGCTGCTTCAACCCACTTGGTGAAATAATCAATGGCGACCAGGATGAATCTGTGGCCATTTGAAGCAGTTGGCTCGATCTTACCAATCATGTCAATGCCCCACATGGCAAAGGGCCATGGTGAAGACATCACATTCAAAGGATTGGGAGGCACATGTACCTTATCTGCATAGATCTGACATTTGTGGCATTTTCTGGCATAGGCACAACAGTCTGCATCCATTGTGATCCAGTAATAACCTGACCTTAGCAACTTCTTAGCCATGGCATGCCCTCCTGCATGGGTACCAAAAGATCCTTCGTGCACTTCATGCATCAACAAATCTGCTTCCGTCTTATCAACACATCTGAGGAGTACCATATCAAAGTTCCTTTTGTATAAAGACCCATCGGTGTTCAGAAAGAAACTACCAGCAAGCCTTCTCAAAGTCTTCTTATCATTGGAAGATGCCCCAGGTGGGTATGCTTGATCCTCCAAGAAGCATTTAATGTCATGGAACCAAGGCTTATCATCTTTGACAACATCTGCTGCAAATACATATGCCGGTCTGTCAAGTCTGGACACTGAGATCTGAGGTACAAAGTTGGCGGCTTGAACTTTGATCATGGATGAAATGGTAGCAAGAGCGTCTGCAAGCTGATTCTCGTCCCGAGGGATATACTCAAGCTTGACTGTTGTGAAGAAAGTCAATAACCTCCTTGTATAATCCTTGTAAGGTATCAGATGATCCTGATGGGTGTACCATTTGCCATTGGTTTGATTGATTACCAGAGCTGAATCTCCGAATACAGTCAATGTCTTGATCCTGAGGTCAATGGCTTCCTCAAGACCCATAATGCAAGCTTCATATTCAGCTTCGTTGTTAGTGCAGTTGAAAGTGAGTTTTGCCGAGAAAGGCATGTGAACCCCTTTAGGTGTAATGAGTACTGCACCAACACCACGACCATTCATGTTAACAGCCCCATCAAACATCATAGTCCATTCTTCCTCCGGGTCAGGCCCTTCAGTGTGAATAGGCTCTTCATGATCTTTTGCTTTAATGAACATGATGTCTTCATCAGGGAAGTCAAATCTCATAGGCTGGTAGTCATCAATAGGTTGCTCAGCAAGATATTCCGATAGTACACTGCCCTTGATGGCTTTCTGAGATGTGTACTGGATGTCATATTCTGTGAGAATCATCTGCCATCTTGCAACCCGTCCGGTAAGTGCTGGCTTCTCAAATATGTACTTAAATGGGTCCATTTTTGAGATCAACAAAGTAGTGTGGGTCAACATATACTGTCTCAGTCGGCGAGCAGCCCACGCTAAAGCACAGCAAGTTTTCTCGAGCAGTGAATAACGGTGTTCACAGTCGGTAAACTTTTTGCTTAGGTAGTATATTGCGTACTCTTTTCGACCAGACTCGTCATGCTGGCCCAGCACACACCCCATTGACTCTTCTAATACTGTCAAGTACATTATCAGAGGTCTTCCTTCAACTGGAGGCATAAGGATTGGAGGTTCTTGTAAGTATTCTTTGATCTTGTCAAAAGCCTTCTGGCAGTCTTCGTTCCACCTGACCGTCTGTTCCTTTCTTAACAGCTTGAACAAGGGTTCACAGGTTGCTGTCAGGTGAGATATGAACCGTGAAATGTAGTTCAATCGACCTAAGAACCCTCGAACTTCTTTCTCGGTCCTTGGTGCAGGCATCTCTTGGATGGCTTTGACTTTATCAGGGTCAACTTCAATCCCTTTCTCACTTACAATAAAGCCCAGCAGCTTACCAGATCTCACCCCGAATGTGCATTTGTTGGGGTTCAATTTCAGTTGGTACTTCCTCAGACGCTTGAACAATTTGAGCAGATTTACTAGGTGATCTTCTTCTGTAAGGGACTTGGCAATCATGTCATCCACATAACACTCGATTTCCTTATGGATCATATCGTGGAATAATGTTACCATAGCCCGTTGATATGTCGCACCTGCATTCTTCAATCCGAATGGCATCACCTTGTAACAGAACGTGCCCCAGGGTGTGATGAATGTTGTCTTCTCCATGTCTTCAGGTGACATCTTGATCTGATTGTAGCCTGAAAATCCATCCATGAAGGAGAATACCGAGAACTGAGCTGTATTATCCACCAATACATCAATGTGAGGTAAAGGGAAGTCATCTTTCGGGCTGGCTCTGTTCAGATCCCGGTAGTCAACACACATTCTTACTTTGCCGTTTTTCTTAGGCACAGGTACTATATTAGCAACCCACGGCGGATAGCTAGTTACAGCAAGGAACCCGGCGTCCCATTGCTTTTGTACCTCTTCCTTGATCTTCATTGCCATGTCTGGGCGAGTACGGCGCAGTTTCTGTTTGACCGGTGGGCACTCTTCTCTCAAAGGCAGCTTGTGCACAACAATGTCGGTGTCCAACCCGGGCATGTCTTGATACGACCAAGCAAACACATCCACATATTCTTGAAGCAGATCAATCAGTTGTCTCTTCACTGAGTCTTGCAGGCAGGCCCCGATTTTAACCTCTTTCACGTCTTCATCTGTACCAAGATTAATCACTTCAACCTCCTCCTGGTGAGGAATAATAACCTTTTCCTCTTGTCTTAACAACCTGGCTAGCTCTTCAGGAAGCTCATATTCCTCCTCAACCCCTTCATCAGCTTGATTGATTGGATTGTCAAAGTCATACGAAGTCATAGCCGTGCTGTTGTCGGTGCAGTCTGGAAGGCACTCTCTGCAAGGGTTCAGTTGGTTCATTTTAGTGATTTGATTTTAATCTTGCTTTAGGAAAGTGAAATAAAGTTGTCATTTTGAAAACACTGCCATTTATTTTTTGTACAAAAAGAAAAATGGAAAAACAGTGAGTGGAAAAGAAAAAAGACTCATTTGCAAAAAGATGTCTGATATTTCATTGATTAATCTTGTTTGCACAAAAAGGTACAGATGGCCCGGTTACAAAATGAGTCTTGTCATCTTGGGCAAGATGCAAGACTTTGATGCATGCTATAAAAATACAGGAAATAATAATTACTCTGCATGAGTAACTCTTATAATTTCCTGGGAAGACCAGTTCGAGATACTGCTCCCCGGGATCTTTGGACGAATCCAGCTTTCCAGGTTGCGTTCCTCTTCCAGCTCGTCTTCCAGACAGTTGACAGCATCAGGGGTGAGCATCCCCCCACTCACAAAGTTGGGCTCTTTCGCAGCCGCGGCTTGATCTTGTTGAGTTGGTTTGTAACCCAACCCAAATCTATCCTCTTTCTTCTCCACCGATAGCAGTTTGCCCCAGCCTTGGGCGTTTCCTCCCTCAACAACCTTCCGGGCTTGTTGGTATGATGATATAGAAGTTCCAGGCACAGCAGATGTTTCATTCACATTCAAAGCTTCGAACCCCTGGCTCATTGTTTCATGGATCTCCCCATCCATCTCAATGTACTTATAGGTAGCCAGGTGGCTGACAAAAATATCCTCTTCTCCACAGATTGTAACGATTTGACCCTCCCACTCGTATTTTAACTTCTGGTGAAGGGTTGAGGTCACGGCGCCGGCGGCGTGAATCCATGGCCTACCCAATAGACAGCTGTAGGCGGGCTGTATATCCATCACGTAGAAGGTAGTTTTAAAGGTTTGCGGGCCAATCGTTATGGGCAACTCAATCTCTCCCAGAACCGATCTCTTTGAACCATCAAAGGCTCTCACCACCAGGTTGCTGGGTCTCAACGCCAATCCGTCATATTCTAGCTTCACCAGGGCCTTTTTAGGTAAGACATTGAGGGATGACCCCGTGTCTACCAGCACATGGGAAAGGACAGCACCTTTGCATTCCATGGTTATGTGCAAGGCTTTGTTATGGTTGCGGCCTTCCGTTGTCAGATCAGTATTGGTGAACCCTAGTCCGTGACTAGCATTAACATTCCCCACTACAGCCTCCAGCTGATTGACAGTGATCTCTTCAGGCACGTAAGCTGCGTGCAAGACTTGGAGTAGTGCATTCCGATGGGCTTCGGAGCACATAAGCAATGATAGGATTGAGATCTTGGAAGGCGTCTGATGAAGCTGATCCACTATCTTATAATCACTCTTCTTGATGATTCGCATGAACTCATCGACCTCTTGATCGAAGGGTGTTTTCAAAGCTTCCTTAACAGCTTGATCTTCCTGCACAGGGCTTTTCCCTTTTGCCTTGGCAGCAGCTTCTGCTTCGGCGGTGGGTCTCTGAATTTGTGGGGCGAAAAGACGTCCGCTTCGAGTGAAGCCTCCGCCTCCTCCCACATTGTCAATTTGTGGTGCAGGGGTTGATGATTCAAAAGTGATTCTTTGTCCTTCATAGTACAGGTCAGAGCCGTAATGCCAGGGGATAGCATTACTGCTTTCATAGGGTACTGGTCCAGGCACCGTGATAGTGACTGGTCTGACTGCAGCTGTGGAAGGAATTGTGATAGTCTGCGGATCATAATAAATTGTGACTGGTGCTCTAGTGGGAGCAGCACTTTCTGAGTTGTAGGCAGAGTTGTTTTCAGGATCATAGAATATGGTGACAGTAGAGACATCTTCATGATTTGTTGCTGGTGTTGTAGGAGACATTGTCGGGAGTATGGATGTTGTGGTCGTAGGAGCTTCATAATGGAGTGGTGCTGGAGTTGTAGCAGGAATACTCGTTGATGTCTGGTCAGTTGAAATGACAGATGAAGTACTTGTTGATGAAGCCGAAGAATTGTCAGGAACAATGGTTGTTGCAGTTGTAGGAGGTTCTGAAACCGTTGCTGATGAGATTGTCGGATTTGTTGGAAATGATGTGGTGATCTGAAGCTGGCCACTCTGAATAAGGCCATCTATGCCATTCCTCAGGTTATCGCACCCATTTACCGAGATATTGCAGTAAGCACAACCCAACTCACACCCCGGGAACATTTGACATTCCAGGAGTTGAGCCTTGATTTCTACCAACGGTGTCCGGATCTGACCCACACTGGTTATTAAATAAGACGGCTTGTCTTCTTCAATAGCGTTAATTCTGGGACCACCGTGGTTTGGCATTGGGTTCTTATTGACATTGGGTGGTGGTGCGAAATTCAGAGCTTTTGAGTCTACTAGGTCTTGTACCTTCATGTGCAGAGCTCTGCACTTTTCTGTACCGTGGCCAGGTGCGTTTGAATGGAAGGCACATCTGGCGTTGGAGTCATAGTTCCTGGGTAGACTGTTGGGATCTGGAGGTGCCAACGTCCTTAGCTCAACTAGATTGAGTTTCAGGAGTTGTGGCAGCAATGTAGCATATGGCATAGGGATCGGATCGATCACCCTGTTAGCTTGAGATGGCCTCTGCTGAAATGGCCTTTGTTGACTGTTGTTGTTGGTGTTGCCGTTGTTGTAATTTCTCGGAGGATATTGATTCTGTTGATGGTACTGAGGTTGTTGCTGATAGTTTTGTTGCGGAGGCTGATAGACTGGTTGAGGGTGAGCCGGAGCAGGAATGGTGACTGCTGCCACTGATCTGTGAACATAATGGGGCCTGCCCCTGTTGGTGTGGATGGCATTGGTCTCGCCAGTTCTTCTTGGGCCTGCAAAAGGCTTCCTTGTACTACTGGACGAGCTGGCACCGTTGTCTGATATCTTACCCATTTTCAATAAGCTTTCAATTCTCTCCCCGGCTATGACAACATCTGCGAAGCTGGTAGATGAGAAGGCAGCTAGCCTATCAATGTAAGTCCCCTGAAGGGTGTTCATAAACATGTCCGCCATTTCCCTTTCAGACATAGGTGGCTGAACAGCAGCAGCCAATTGCCTCCATCTCTGGGCATATTCTCGGAAACTTTCTCTTGACGACTGTGACATTCCCATTAGGAGGGTCCTGTTGGGTGCCATGTCTAAGTTGTATTGATACTGTCTGATGAAGGCCTCTGCCAGGTCCTTCCAGCATCTAATAGTTGCCCTTGTCAAGTGAGAGTACCATTCTCTTGACGCTCCTGTCAAGCTGTCTTCGAAATAGAACATCCAGAGTTTCTCATCCATAGTATAGGCCTTCAGCCTCCCCAGAAATGATTGTAAATGAGTCCGGGGGCATGAAGTCCCGTTGTATTTTTCAAAACAAGGAGGCTTGAACTTATGGGGAATCCTGACCCCGTCTACCAAGCCCATGTCCATGACGTCGAAGCCCAAAGAGTTTTGAGATTCTAAGGACCTCAATTTCTCAGCTATCTCATCCAACCTTCTATCATAAGCTTCTTCCCCAGCACCCATTACTGTGAATTGATCCTCTTGGGGGTCCTCTTGAAGTACCCTGCCTGCAGTGGCAGTCCCCTGAACATTTGCAGGAATATTGACCTCTGGATGGAGATGTGGGCCAAATACAGGAGGGTTAACATGAGGTTGGACCCTTTCATTGTTGCTGGTGCCAGCAGTCCCTATATGTGGATCTTCTTGATTCTGCCTTTCCACCATGGCCCTCAATCTTTCTTGGCTCTGAGCCATGTTGTTCATCACTTCCATGAACTGAGTCATCTGCGTTCTCATTTCCAATCTTTCGTTTGCCATTTGATTTCTAACCTCTGCAAGGTCCTGCTGTACCTGATCCATTTGAATGCCCGGAAGGTTGTTACGGGTCGGATAACGGTGCGGACGATTGAGGGGAAATACTCGGCGCCGAGCAATAATTCCTGAGCATCACAACAGAGTTAGTGGCAATAAAACAAAAACCTACAAAACAAACAAAGGGTTAGCATGCAATGCAGTTATGCTTATTTGTTCTCAAGGTATCCGGTTTGGCATTCAGTTTTGACCCTTCCAGACCCTTGAAGATGCCGTTGATGTTGCTTTCGAAGTAAACTCGGATGGAACAAACCAATACATATATTACAAAAATCAAAAGGTACATAGTTTGTTTACAAATACAAGCCCTCTGAGGGGTCAAAATACATTACAAGGAAAAATGAAAAATACACGGAATGAAAGCAACAACAAACAAATGGTCAAACATCAAGACCAAATTCATCCTCCCGAACTTCCTTGAGAAGTGCTTCGGTCACAGGATCAGCTGGACGCTCTGTGAGATTCCTGATGAGGAGATTCCGGGTCGTAACAGCTGCTGTTAGCTTCTTGAGTTGACTTTGGTCCTTTGACCTCTTCACTCCTGCTTTGATCTTCAGCTCTGATATCTCCCTCTGGGCTGCTGCCAGGGCTTCTTGCTGCACTTTTGCACTAGCTTCCAGTTGCTCCATCTTGTCTTGAACTCTCTTGTCCTCCAAAGTACGGGCCTCGGTGATCCTGACCCACCGGGCCTGACTCTCCTTCAGATACAAGTCTGTCCTTGCTCTCTGGAACTGGGCTTCTTTGCAAGCATTCTTCAGAATTCGCTCTCCAGCCTTAGACTTTTTGATATAATCCCCAGACTTCTCAATCTTAACCATATGCTCCACTCTCAACTTCTCCAATCTCTCAATCTCCCTCATACCATCACTCCTTTCCCGGAGGGTCTTCTGCAAAGCTTGAGTTAACTTCTCATTTCTTTCTTTCAAACTCTCAAACTCCTCCAAACTGACAGTGGCAGGTGGTGCTGAAGATGATTCAGGCATATCTTCTATAGTAAAGGGCATCCCAGAGAATTGGGCCCTGGCACGGGACCATTCATAATATTGTGCTGATGCCACATTGTTGCACTTTCCCAAGATGGTTATCCCCTTTGTTTGAACATTATCCCAGGTCCAGGCAGCCTGCCTAACAATAGTCAAATTTAGCTTGTTCTCACAATAGAGAGTCTCAACCAAGTCCTGTGCCTTAGGAGTATGGACCAGTGCATAGCCCAGTTGTCTTCTGAACAGCAGAGGGTTGTAATTAATACTACCCTTAACTCCTATTAGGGGCACATTGGGAAAATGCCCACAGCTGGTGATGATATCCCTGCCTTTGGTGCTTTGAGTACACCATCTGATATCTGCTGAAGTTAGAGCAGTGAGTCTCTTAGCCCAGTTTTTCTGATGGTGAGGGTTTAAAAATGCATCTGTCCTGGGCAAATGCCTGAGAAGCCAAGTGTGGAACAATGGAGCACAACATCTCACTAACCTTCCCCTCTGTTTTTCATTCCTCTGATGCACTGAGTAGTAGAGATCCCCCAACAAAGTGGGCACTGGGTTCTTCAAGATGAAAAGATGGATTGCATTCTGGCTAATGAATCGAGGCTCATCTGCAAACAACACAACTCCATATATACTCAAGGCCAGTAAAGCACAGACAGCTTTCCACTCTCCTAAAGAAGCTTTCAGGGTAGCTTGAGAGACCAAGAAGTCCAGATGAAAACCAGGGATTCCAGCTTTGGAAGTCATATGCTGTTCAATCAGGACAGGTTCCAGATGCAAAGCCTTTTCTACTTCTCCATTACTAGGAAAGACCATCCCAGGGTTGAAAGGAATTCCACCCCTGATAGGTATACCAACTAATGAAGAGTACTCTTCCAATAAAGGGCCCAACTGAAAGTCTTGAAAAGTGAAACATCTTAGTGGGGGATCATAAAACTGAATGCAAGTGTGGATCAGGCTTCTCTGTGAAGGGTCCAGATCCATAACCATATCAAGTATATCCCCATAATGTTCCCTGAACAATGGTATGTGATCTGGAGTGATCAGGGTCTGAATCCTCCTGATGTCAGATAGCTCTGGCTGGAAGAAGTGGTAGGTGATGTTGCTCTTTTTAGGAGCCATGATGCTGAAGATGAGCAGAGACAGGTGCTGATGATAATACTGAAGAATGGGCCACTGATTGGCTGGTGCAAATAACTGAAGCAGATGCTGATGAAGATGGGTCAATACTGAAGATGGGGTCAAAACCAGAACCAAATGAAGATGGATACCCTGAAACACAAATAAGCAAATGTCAATATGATGCAATGAGTATGCATGCAAATGATATGCAAGGGTTTGTGACTGAGCCGGATCTGATCAAAATGCTCTGATATAGGTCCAAGTGTGTTCAAGAATTCCAGTTGGAGGTCTATAAATCCAGTAACCAAGGTGGGGGACTCAAATAAAGAGCCACATGTCCAGGGTTTTTAGAATCACAAGAACTGTCCCAACATGGAGTATTCTTAAACAAACAAAGTAACAGGGTATTCTGAGGTCAAGGTACCTGCAAACCTGTAAACAGCCCAACCCCCTCACAGGTGGTGTTCTAAAACAAGGATCCTCAGACTTGGATCAGTTATGAGAAGTGTAAACACTTCTAACCCGGAGGTACAGTGTTTACAATAACCATAAAAGTTCCTCCTCTAGTTCACCTCAGTTTCTGAAGGTCAATACTAAAAGGTCATCCAGACTTAGCAGGCTTCCCAGATAGCCCTAGCATTGCAGGAAATCTGCAACACAGAGTTCTCAAGAAGAAACCCATATCTGAACCGTGTTTCATATTCCCGCACCAGACCGAAATGGAATGGGAAAGAATATGATTCACTCTAGCCTAGGTGTCACTCAGGTCCCAGGTATAGGACCTTAACTCTCAATGGAACACCCACCCACCAAAACAAAAAACCAGATCCAGCCAGCAGCACGACAGTATGATATGTGAAAAGCAGTAAAGAAAGCAAGTAAACAAACTGTACATAAAGCAGTAAAATAAACAAACACACAAGCACAGATAACACCCCAGTAAACACAAATCAATCAAGCGCTAGGAGGAACCCACAAAAAGAACCAGAAGCCCTGGTTGCAACATAAGGTTCCCCAGCAGAGTCGCCAAGCTGTCGCTCCCGATAAAATGGGACCGGCCCAAATAAAGGTACAGACGCGAACGGTCGGCGAAAGGGACAGTGAGAACACACAGCCGTGAACTCACTGGAGATGAATAGAGTCGCCAGCTAGGCATTTTTATCCCGGAGGAAAGGTAATGCTGCATAAACCTAGAAAGATATGGATAAGACGGTTGCGAACCAGAGAGACTGAGAAAGGGGGTTGGTTACAACCTGGGAAGGTATTAGCACCCAGATTGTCCGCCGTACTCGACGGGATCCATGCTTAAAAGATTTGTGTTTTAAAGGGGTGGTGTCAGTGAAATTTGTGCATAAAAGAGAGCTGGAAAGGATGTACAGGTGTCAGTGTAAAAGAAGTGTGAAGTGTGGTAAATGAGGTGTCAGTGCAAGGGAATGAATAAAATGCTCAAGATCATGAGGCTAAAGGATGAAGCTAGAAGGAGGGGGAATATACAGAGACTTTTGTTCGATAACTGTTAAGTTATGCCTACGTATCCTCTCGTGCAATGAGGAAGTCAGAACACCGTAGTTCGACCCAAAGAGACTGAAAGGTGAATTGACTTGTGAACTGCTTACTGGTCTATGCTCAAGTGTATGACCTGTCTGGCTCAGGTGCAAACTGTCTTGCATTGGACGGAAGAAGCAAGTTCTCGTTTGTGAGTGAATGAGGTGAGAAAAGAATCCCGAAGGAGACGATTATTGTTTGTTTTTGTGTTTTCAGTCTTTTATTGTTTTTGGATTTTGTCATAAGTTAATGAGCTTAAGTCTAAACCAATGGATTTAGTAAACTCATCACATCCTCCCTCTGATTAGGGGTAATGAGAGTACCTTAAGTGTGAAGTCAGCTTCTCACACTTAATCACCACTTGATGTAGGATTAAGATCATTAACCTACTTATGATTATTTAGATGTTTTTGTGGTTTTTGTTTAGTGTTGAGTAATGAGGTTAAGCCATAATCAAGGATTAAACAGACTCATTACACCATCCTAAAAGAAGGATAATAGATGAGAATGTTTAAGCTGAGGAAAGCTCCTCAACTTAATCCATGATTAGGAATTAAACTCATGACAAAACAAGCCTTTGATTAAGTGAATTTTAGGTTAATGAATATGATGATGAAGTGAGTTTTAGTGTTTGTAAGACAACTTGAGGGGGACTTGTCCATTAACACTAGGGTTAGTCCTTCTTAACCAGTTAAGGAAGAATTAGAACCCTAATGCAAGGCCAAGTTACAAGTGTGATGTCTTGATGATTGTTAAGTGGATTGATTAAGAGATTTAAACACATTAAGGGTTTAACACTTAGGATTAAAGTTATACACTCCATCCTAAGAGAAGGATGCAGGCATAAGCTTAATCACAAAGCCTTAAAGCCTTTAGGGTTTAGTCCCTGATTATGAGGTGAGAAGAGAAGACTCAATGAGACACCAAGGTAAAACTAAGAGGGGAGACTAATCAAAACCCTAATCATTGTCATGCTTGGTTGTCCCTAAGGTTTGTGAGGTTTGCAAGAGAAATCTTCAATGAAACCACCAGGAAGCAGATGAACAGGATCAAGAGAAGCAAAGTGACTTGCTTCACTCAAGAAGTCAAGTCACTTGAAGAGAGAAAGTGGGAAGAAGAAGAATGAGCAAGCTCAAACTCAAACACAAATAGAAAATGCAGCAATGGATGCAAGAGAGATGAAAAGAAAAGTTATGAGAAGTGAAGGCAAATTCACTTCTCAAGTTCACTTACCACCTGAAAAGGTTAGAAAAGAAATGCAATGCAATGCAAAATGGGATGAGATGACATGGTATGATGCAAACCAAAACCAGAAGCATATACATGATGATAATGATGTTATGAGATGCTACAAACATAAGGCAGCACATGGAAATGATCATACAAGCTTATGTATGCAGATGAAGCAAGTTAGGAACCATGAAAACACATGAAAAGTTATGAAGTGCACATGACATACAACATGGCAAATACATGATGCAATGATCAAACATGCTTTCTATATGTCTTATGATGTCAAATGAATCACATGGATGCTTGAAATGTCATGGCAAGTCATGTTATGCAAGATGGATGCATATGGAAGCCCAAATTAGGGTTTATGAACCAAACATCAAACAAAAAATCAAAATCAGAAGCAAACCCTAAGATAAAAAATTGAAAATGCCACACAAGGTAACCCTAATCCTATACTAAACCAATGCCCAAAGGAGAGGTCTCAACTCTTAACCAAACTCAAGATATGAATTTTACAAGATTTTAGGGTTTTTAGGGTTCCTTAACAAGAAAATTATCAAACAAATTGAAAATGAGGAATCAAATCATGGCCATTTAATCTCAAAAACTACATGCTAAACACAATGCAATGCAAAAAGAATCAATGTCCAACTCCTCATGAATAGGCAGAAATGATTTTTTTGAACTTAGGATCAAAATAATGCACAAAAATGATTTTAATTCAATGGAAAATTCTCAAAATGCATCAAGATCAAAAAAGAAATTTGGTTTGAAGGTTGGACAATGTTTCTAAATGATTATGAAGGTTTCATGAATTTTTTTGTGATTTTTAAATACCTAAAAGTATTTTTAATAAATTAATTTCCATTAATCAATTAAAAATAATCTTTTATATATTTAAAAATACTTTTTTAATGCTAAAAATGAAAATAAAAATATTTTTGTGTCATAAAAATTAATAAAACTTATGAGAAAAAGTTTCATAATTTTTACACATTTTTTACTATTTTAAAATAATTATGCAAGTTAAATGGAAAAGAAAATGAAAATAAATTAAATAAAAGGAAAGTAAACAGAAGGAATGGCTGAGATGAGCCCTGGATTTAAATTCATTGACCAGCGCGCATCTGGACGGCTGTGGTTCATCCTGAGCTAATCCCAATTAATTAAATAAATAATGAAGATTAGGGCTAAGCAAAGTGATTTGGGCCTTCTATCCACGCGGGAAGTCAACTAGTCAACTCAATCTAACGCCCCAGATTCAAATGACACTAATTACAGGATTAGGGCACAAATGACATTCAGGCTGCCGGAGAAGACTTCCGGTCGTCTTCTCCGGCCAGCACCCCCCCTGAGAATCCCCAAAACTCCAAAGACCTAACTAAAATGAAATCTAAAAACTGGGAAATGATCCCCACTCACTCACGAACCAAAACCCCTAATCAAAACAAATTTATATTTCCTAACAAAGCTGAATCGAAACAAATAAGAACTAGGGCACAGAAGTTTCAGAGAGCAATTAAACTCTCATTTCATCACCATTTGCAAAACCAAAGGCACATTCATGATCAGAGAGACATATAGAACAAGTTTAGAACACAAAAAAAGATTTCTGGAAAAATATTTCTTGAGCTACCTGAGATTCGAAGCTTTCACTTCAGCCACTTTCTGACCACTCCCTTCAGTGCAATCCACTCTACTTGGTCCCCAGATGATCCTTGAATGCTTAGGAAGAGTTTATGTTGGCTGGATAAGGAGTTTGACAAGCTTCTGCTCAAGCTCAGTTGGAAATGGCAATGGTGATTCAGGCAGTTTCAGGCCAATGTAGGTGGTTGTTTGTGGTCCAGATGATGAGTGGAGAAGGTCTATGGAGTTTGTTTTGATGTTTGTGAGCTGTGGAGAGAGTTTCGAATGAAACTGCAAGTTGGAGTGAAAATGGTGCAGAGTGGTTACAGCTTGTTTCAGGCCTGGTTCTTGGCTGGTTTCTTCTCAATGAATCATGGTGAGATGCTTGGTGAAAATGGTTTGGGTGTTTTCTGGCTGGGCAGAGAGATTCGAAGCAAATTTCAAAAAAGGAGTGAGTTTGTATGTGTGTTGTAGTGAAGTGTTTCAGCCTGGCCTCTTCATATGTTTGGCTTGCCAAAGGATAGTATATTTTAATCCCATAGGTCAGATGATGTGACCTGGCCCCTATTGATTGGTAAGTTTGCTTTTGCTCAAAGTCCACCTTTTGTGTAAGAGAAGCATGGCTTGGTTATAGGCTTAGTACAAGGCATGGGCTGTGCAGCAAGGGTGAGGGGAAAGGCTAGCCAAAGTCAGCATCCAAGGTTGCAAGTTGTAGGAAGTGTGATGAGTGGTTTTGCAAGTTGCCACTTTTTGAAACTTTCATGAAAAATGCCTTGTTACATGAACTAAACACATGTGATCTTTGGTCCAATTCTGACTTTTAAGGCCTATGTGATGTTTGCATACTGGTTTGAAGTGAATTAGAAGTTACAATTGGCTTTGGTTCATGATTTTGCAAAATTCACATTTGAAGCATGCCTTGAAAATCAATGATTTTTGTCAACTTTGTCACACCATAACTTTTGATCCAAGAAGAATTTGATCATGTTCTTGTACTTTTTGAAAAGGGAAAGATGTAATCTACAACTTTCATGACCAAAGTTTTTCCATTTGAAGCATTTTTGGATCAAGAATCAAGGCTTGAAAAATGACCTAAAATGAAGCATTCTTGCAAAAGTCAACTATGCCCAAAAAGTCAACACTTGCAAAAACTCCAAATTCTTGATTTTTGTGAACTTCAACCCTCTTCCATGATCAAATAAAGATCATATACACTCAAAATGATGAAGATCACCCATTGGTTGGGTCATTGGGGGCCTCAGATGCCCTGATTTTGCACTGACTTGTCCAGAAAGTCAACCCTTGATCAGATGACTTCCCCATGGAATTTCTTCATGAAAATTGATATGCATACTCCCTATACCATATAGAGACCAATGGAAACAAGAATGACCAAAAAATTTGGAGTTATGGCCTCTGAAACCAAAACCCTAATTTTAGGTCAACTGTGCAGTCTATCCTGGCTCTGCTTCCACACCAATCCCAGTTCTTGTGATTCTTTTGCATTTTTGACTTTGAGAGGATGTAATATGGTATAAGAACACACATGGACCCCTTTGAAGTGATTGGTTGCCTTTGGAGTGGCTCAAGAAGCTCTTGGATTGCTCAGATCACAAACCCTAGGTGCAGATGACTTTGAATCTATGCAGTGAATCAAAAATGAGATATGAGATGATATGATTGTGTTTATGCATATGAAATGATCACAAGCCATGGTGTGAGTGGGTGAGGGCAAATTTGGGGTGTTTACAATATGCTTTCAGGAGGATAAAGCAGTCCTGAGGGATTGATAATATGCTTTCAGGAGGATAAACAACATCCTGAGGTGATGATATGCTTTCAGAAAGATGAACAACGTTCTGAGGTATGAATATGCTTTCAGGAGGATAAAGCAGTCCTGAGGTAGGGGTGATAGCTTTCAGGAAGATAAACAACGTCCCGAGGAGATAATATACTTTCAGGAGGATAACAACGTCCTGAGGAAATGATGATAGCTTTCAGGAAGATAAACAACGTCCTGAGGTATAAGAAGCTTTCAGGAGGATAAAGCAGTCCTGAGGGATTGATAACTTTCAGGAGGATAAAGCAGTCCTGATAGTCACAAATCTGTTTGCTGGAGAATTAACCTGAAAATGAGGCAGCATTCTATATAGTAATATTAGTTTATGCATTATATATGCATGTATAATATGATGCACTTAAGTAATGTATTATGTATCTATGTATATGTATGGTATGGTATGATGTAAATGATGTATGTATGATATGATATGCCTGAAGTGTCTGGATATCTTCGTATAATAACTGCTGGCCAGGGAAAATAAATCCTGTTTGTTGCTGAAGAATATGAGGAACTTGTTCCTGTCTTGTTTGATAAGAAGGTATACATAACCTCCTGTCTGCTGGGGATAACAAAGTATATATAACCTCCCGTCTGCTTGGGATAGCAAAGTATATATAACCTCCCGTCTGCTGGGGATAGCAAAGTATATATAACCTCCTGTCTGCTGGGGATAGAAAAGTATATATAACCTCCCGTCTTCGTTCGTCGTACTCTTATTGGAAAGTAAATCCCCGAATATCCGTATGAGGATAAAAGAGATGGATATAAATTCCAAGGGAGATGTGACTTGAAGTACTTTATGATGACGAATTTGCCCTACTGAGGGATTTGTAACTGTCTTGTAAGAGTGAACCGGCGAAGCTTCGTTGGAATCCTTCCCTCGTTCGTCCTTAGTAAATACTATTACTGCATTTTCATGCATTTCTGGTAAACATCAATCATATTAAGCATACATGCATTTCTGGTAAACATCAATCATATTCAAAAGCATAATACATTCAAACACAACCAATTGACGTTTCGCTTATGTAAATAGGGTAAAAGTAAATCTGGATTCAAAAATGGAATTTTATTTATATCAGAGAGTGACCCATACATGGGTAAGTTTGTACAAGGAGACATAAACCCTAGTAAGAGGATTTTGTCATAAAGATTTTTACAAAACAAAGAAAATCAGCTATGTGGGAAATAATCCTATTTGAGTTTCAATTCTACTATTGCCATTATCTTCAAGTATCTCATCTTCTGCTGTTGAGACGGAAACGATTGAATTGAGCTTTATATGTTCAAACTTGAGTAAGTAGCACAACTGGTTGCAGTTTCATGGGTGATCCAAACGAGACATAGTCATACGCTTTAATCCCTAACTTTTGCCTGGATTGCCCTTTCAGGTTTTCAATCCACCGGGATACCCTTTTTTGCCCAAGTCGCCTTTTCAGGTTTTCGACTTGCCGGGTGTACATTTTATATATATATCCCTAATTTTTGCCCGAACCCTTTTTGGTTCGCCGGGATGCCCTTATTTTTGCCTAGGCCAGTCAACCTAGCGGGTCTCTCTTTATGCGTAGTATTTTTTAACTATGTCTGCGTTTACAGGTTGCGGGAAGTCTTTACCATCCATAGTAGTGAGTATCATAGCACCTCCTGAGAATACTGTCTTGACTACAAATGGTCCTTCGTATGTTGGAGTCCACTTGCCCCTTGGATCACCCTGTGGTAATATGATACGCTTGATTACCAAGTCACCAGCCTGATATACCTTTGGCTTAACCTTCTTGTTAAAAGCTTTGATCATCCGTTTCTGGTACATCTGGCCATGACAAACTGCTGCTAACCTCTTCTCATCAATCAAATTTATCTGGTCAAGTCGAGTCTGAATCCACTCATCTTCATCCAAGCCTGCATCCTTCATAATTCTTAAGGAGGGGATCTGAACTTCAATGGGCAGAACTGCTTCCATACCATAGACTAAGGAGAATGGGGTTGCCCCTGTTGAAGTACGTATTGTGGTACGATAACCATGAAGAGCAAATGGTAACATCTCATGCCAATCCTTGTAAGTAACAGTCATCTTCTGTACAATCTTCTTAATGTTCTTATTAGCAGCTTCAACTGCCCCATTCATCTTTGGACGATACGGAGAAGAGTTGTGATGCTTAATCTTGAACTGCGTGCAGAGATCAGTAATCATAGTGTTGTTCAGATTAGAGCCATTGTCAGTAATAATCCTTTCAGGGATGCCATACCTACATATGAGATTATTCTTAATGAATCGAGCCACAACATTCTTAGTAACAGATGCAAATGAAGCTGCCTCCACCCACTTTGTGAAGTAATCAATAGCAACCAGGATGAAACGATGCCCATTAGAAGCAGTAGGCTTGATCTCACCAATCATATCAATGCCCCACATGGCAAAGGGCCAAGGAGCAGTCAACACATTCAATGGTGATGGAGGTACATGGACTTTATCATCATAAATTTGACACTTGTGACAAGTTCTGGAGTGTTGATAGCAATCAGCTTCCATGGTAGACCAATAGTAACCTGCTCTCAATATCTTCTTTGCCATAGTATGACCACTAGAATGAGTGCCAAAGGTCCCATCATGCATCTCTTCCATAATTTCTGTAGCCTCCTTCTTATCCACACAACGGAGCATAGTTGAATCATGATTGCGCTTGTACAGAATCCCATTACTAAAAAAGAACTTAGCAGAAAACCTTCTCAGAAATTTCCTATCTTTGACAGATGCCCCTTCAGGGAACTCCTGAGCTTCAAGATATCTTTTCACTTCATAGAACCAAGGCTTCTCCTCTGCCCCTTCAGTGTCAATGTCATTGCAGTATGCAGGCTTCTCAAATCTATCAATAGTAATCTTGGGAGCTTCATCATCCCAGCTGATCTCAAACATAGATGCCATGGTAGCTAATGCATCTGCCAACTGATTCTCTCTCCATGGAATATGTCCAAAGGTAATCTCTTTAAAATGTGGGATCAGAGACAACACATGCTCTCTGTAAGGAATGAGGTTATCATGCTTGGTATCCCAATCTCCTTTAATCTGACTTACTACCAGAGCTGAATCTCCATACACATCAAGGAACTGAATCTTCATATCAATAGCAGCTTTAATACCCAGGATACATGCCTCATACTCAGCCATGTTATTGGTACAATAGAAACAAAGTCTGGCAGGGATCGGGGTATGACAACCTTCAGGGGAACTAATCACAACACCAACACCATTACCAAGTGCATTAGATGCACCATCAAAAACCATAGTCCATCGGGATCCTTGTTCAGGTCCGTCATATTGTCCAGGTTCTTTGGTAATAATCATAATATCTTCATCAGGGAACTCAAAATTCATTGACTGATAATCATCCACTGCTTGATGAGCCAAATGATCAGCAACAACACTTCCTTTGATGGCCTTCTGAGTAGTATACTGTATATCATATTCTGTCAAGATCATTTGCCATCTTGCAATTCTTCTGGAGAGAGCAGGTTTCTCAAATATGTACTTGATTGGATCCATCTTTGAGATCAACAAGGTAGTATGGGTTAACATATACTGTCTTAGTCGGCGAGCAGCCCATGCCAAAGCGCAGCAAGTTTTCTCGAGCAGTGAGTATCTTGTTTCACAGTCGGTAAACTTTTTGCTAAGGTAGTATATTGCCTGCTCTTTTCGACCAGACTCGTCATGTTGCCCCAACACACACCCCATTGAATTGTCTAACACTGTTAAGTACATAATCAAGGGTCTTCCATCAACTGGTGGCATCAAAATTGGAGGTTCTAGCAAATATCTCTTGATTTCATCAAAGGCAGTCTGGCACTCATCATTCCATTCCATCACCTGGTCTTTCTTCAGCAACTTAAAGATTGGCTCACAGATGGCAGTTAATTGGGAAATAAATCTTGCAATGTAATTCAATCGTCCCAAGAAACCTCTAACCTCCTTCTCAGTACGGGGAGCTGGCATCTCTCGTATAGCTTTCACTTTTGCAGGATCCACTTCAATACCTTTTCCACTGACAATGAAACCCAGGAGCTTTCCAGACCTAACTCCAAAAGTACACTTGTTTGGGTTCAATCTCAACTTGTATTTCTTCAACCTCTCAAACAATTTATGCAAATGATCAAGATGTTGCTCTTCATTCTGGGACCTGGCTATCATATCATCCACATATACCTCTATCTCATGATGAATCATATCATGAAACAAAGCCACCATAGCACGCTGATATGTTGCCCCTGCATTCTTCAATCCAAATGGCATCACCTTATAACAAAAAGTGCCCCACTGTGTAACAAAGGTTGTCTTCTCCATATCTTCAGGTGCCATCTTGATCTGATTGTAACCAGAGAAACCATCCATAAAAGAGAATACCTTATGCTGGGCAGTGTTGTCTACCAGAACATCAATATGAGGAAGTGGAAAATCATCTTTGGGGCTAGCCCTGTTCAAATCTCTGTAGTCCACACACATACGTACCTTACCATCTTTCTTAGGTACCGGCACCACATTTGCAACCCACTGAGGATAAGAAGTCACTGCTAAGAACCCTGCATTGAACTGTTTCATTACCTCTGCTTTGATCTTTTCTGACATCTCAGGACGCATACGACGAACCTTCTGCTTCTTTGGACGACAATCTTCTTTCACTGGTAAACGGTGAACCACAATGTCTGTATCCAACCCTGGCATATCTTCATAAGACCAAGCAAAGATCTCCACATAGTCACGTAACATCTGAATCAACCTGCTCTTGACACTATCCTCTAAATCAGCCCCTATCTTGACCTCTTTCCTGTTTTCTTCAGTTCCCAGATTCACAACTTCGACTGGCTCTTCATGTGGCTGTATGGCTTTCTCTTCTTGTTGTAACAACCTAGCAAGCTCTACAGGTACTTCACAATCGTCCTCATTTCCGTCTTCAGTTTGATAGATCGGATTCTCGAAATTATAATTGGCAATAGTAGAATTGTTATCAACAGGATCCAGAGTGGATGAGGATCTGCATTTTAGTGATGTGGGTGTGTGTAAGAACACATAGCTGATAAAGCAAAAATAAAAGAAAAGAAAGACAAGGAACACAATATTTACTAAAACGAAACGTCCACTGATTTTATTGAATGAAGTATGCAAATGAAATGACAGCCCGTAACAAGCACACCATTGTGCCCCGGGTAAGGCACAAGGCTTGAGAGTTTAATTATTCAAGAAATTACAAACTTAAAAAAGCAACAACACAATAATAGTATTTACTCCTGACTAAAGGAGATAGGGATAACATCTTCAGCTTTCCAATTATTGAGTCCAACACCCACAGTAGGAAAAATCCAAGCATCCAAGTTGTAGTCTTCATCATAGTCCCCCACAGCATTGATCTGGTTCTTCATAACCCCTTGATTGGTGATACGAACATCACGAGCCCGACGAACAGCCTTCTGGGACTCTGCAGTGAAACCCAAACCAAATTTGTCAGACTTGTATGGGATATCAGGAAGCTGTCCCCAAATAGTACAACCACCTTCATCCACTACAGCTCTAGCATCTTTAAGGGAGGCCATTGTTGGAGGTACTCTGGTAACCACAGGAACCTTCTTGACAACCGGAGGAGCTACATAATTATTAACAATCCACGAGACCACTTCAAATGTCTGGCACGGAGTTTCAACATATTCACCTTCCACTTCCAGATACTTGAAGGTGTTTACATGGCTGACAAAATATTCTTCCTCTCCATAGACAGTAACAATCTTTCCTTCCACTGGGTATCTTAGCTTCTGATGTAAGGTAGAGGTTACAGCACCTGCCCCATGGATCCAGGGAAGACCAAGCAGACAAGAGTACGAAGGACGAATATCCATCACATAAAATGTAGCATTGAAAACCTGAGAACCAACTTTGATCGGGAGATCAATTTCTCCATGCACCACTCTTCTAGAACCATCAAAAGCCTTCACCACTATATTACTGGGTTTCAGCACAGCATCTTCAGGACTCAGCTTACTCAGGACTTCTTTGGGCAACACATTCAGAGAGGAACCATTGTCTATCAATACATGTGACAGGGTAGTGCCCCTGCATTCAATTGAGATATGCAGAGCCCTGTTATGATCCCTCTTGGCAGGGGTCAAATCAACATCAGAAAATCCTAACCCATTATCATAAGTCAGGTGGGCAACACAATTCTCAAACTGGTCAACAGAAATTGCATTGGGTACATGAGCAGTCTTCAGAAACTTGATCAAAGCTTTTGCATGAGCTTCAGAACATAACAACAATGACAACATAGAAATCTTAGAGGGAGTATGCCCTAACTGATCAACAATGTCATAATCACTCTTGCGAATGATTTTCAATACTTCCTCCATCTGCTTAGAGAGATCATCAGCAGTTGGCACATCAGTAGGTATAGGCCCAATAACAGGACCTTTGCCCCGAGCATCAATGGTGGAGGTAGCAGCAGGAGTGACTGCATTCTTGGAGGTGACTGGAGGAGAGAACACTCTTCCGCTTCGTGTGATCTTACTAGATCCAGCAATATTGTCAACATCAACAGGCATATAAGCTAAGGGTTCCTGCTTAACACCATTGATATAAACATCATACCCATAATGCCAAGGCACAGCTTTATCAGACGTATACGGAATAGGACCAAGAGTGGTAATGACCAGAGGAGCCACTCTAGTTTCAGCAACAATCTTCACAGGGCCTTCAGCAGTAATCTTAATCGGACCCTTATGAGTGATTTTAACAGGACCTTTAGAAGTGATCCTTACTGGTACTCTATCAACCATATCAACCTCTTCAGTCTTCCTACCTTTAGTAATATGATCCACCATACTTTCTACAGATAATGGAGTCCTCTCAAAAACTATGGTATACTTATCCATGAGACGTTGAATTCCATCTCTCAACCTCCAGCAACTATCCGGCTTATAGGTACAATACAAACAATCTTCACAACAACCTGGAAAGAGCCCAGCTTGTACTAACTTTTTCTTGATAACAGACAATGGTGTGGTCAACTCTGCAACTGAATAGACATGTGAATCTTCATCAATGGCATTGACAGTCTTCTCATGATTTGGCATGGGAGCAGTAATCACATTTGGAGTACCCGGAGGGTCAAACTCAATCTCTCCAGCCTCAATCATATCTTGAATTTTGTTCTTCAAGACCCAGCAGCTATTAGTATCATGTCCCTGACAGTTTGAATGATATGCACATCGTGCATTGGGATTGTACCTGGGAGAGGTAACATTGGGATTCTGAGGAGCCTCTTTCAGAGTAATAAGTTCAGCCTTCAACAAGTGTTGCAATGCCTGAGCCATTGACATGTTGATCTTTGTGAACTGCCTTCTAGCCCTCTGTTGGTTGCCTTGTGGCTGCTCTGGTGTTGTAGGAGTTGGATTTGAAATATGAACTGCACTCACAGACTGATGCCTTCTATTACGATCAGGTTGACCATAAACAGCATTGGATTCTTTCTTCCCAGTGGGAGGCTTCTTTGCAGCACCTGATGAAGAAGTACCCACTTGGATCTTGCCACTCTTTATACCATTCTCTACGCGCTCTCCTGTCATTATCAACTCAGTGAAGCCAGATGATGAGCTTCCAATGAGATGACTGTAAAACGGACCATTCAGCGTACACATGAACATATCAACCAATTCCCTGTCAGTTAAAGGGGGTTGAACTCTTCCAGCTAAATCTCTCCACTTCTGAGCATACTCCTTGAAACTTTCTTTGGCACCCATAGACATGCTTGGCAACTACATGCGAGTGGGAGCTAAGTCAGCATTGTATTGATACTGCTTATAGAAAGCTTCAGCAAGATCATTCCAATCCCTGATGTTGACACTCTCCAGTTGATAATACCACTCCAATTGAGCTCCAGATAAGCTCTCTTGAAAAAACTGGATCCACAACTTCTTATCAGCAGTGTGAGGTTGGATTCTTCTGACATAAGACCTCAGATGCAGCTTGGGACAAGAGACCCCATCATAAACAACAAAGGTAGGAACCTTGAAACCAATGGGTATGACAACCCCAGATATCAGACTCAGGTCTTCAAAATCCATCCCAGAAGATTTCTGCAACTCCATAGCATCCATTCTATCCACCAGCATCTTGAATTTGTCTTCATTAGGATCATGGTAGTAATTAGCCTCAGAATCAGAGTCCCCCACTGTGTTGTGGAGACTGCCTCCCTCTTTTTCAGACTCTTCAGATTCAGAATCTTCAACTGGTTCTTTGGTCTTGGCAAGACCTTTGAACCTTCTTCCCATATTGATCAGGCCACCTGACCTTCTAGTCTTCTTAGTCTTCTTGGCCAGCAGTGTCTTCAATTCATCCTGCCCCTTGGACAAGTTCAGGATCAGCTCTTGGAACTGTGCATTTTGTGCCTGGAGATCCTTAACTGTTTGTTCAAGAGCCATTACTGAAATAAACAGCGAGAAGATGAGAAACCTGTGCACAAATAAACCTGTGATGCAATGATATGATGTTTTAATGCGTATGCAATGTTTTCAAGGACCGCAGGATTTAAATTTGCTTAAACAAACAAGAAGGTAAACTTTTATTAGTAATAAATTTGTTTTGCCTCTTGGGCTTACAGAAAATGAAATGAAATAAATACAAGGGATGGGGTTTTAAGTCTCCCATGGACGTTTCCTCTTTGTGTTGAGGTATGAGTTGAGATTCCGTTCCTCGTGAAGTTGCTTTGTTAGTTCTAGGATTCTTTCTTGGCTTGCTTTGTAATGAGCCTCGAAAGTATCCCTTTGCTCCTTCAGCTGGATCCAGGATCTCTGTAAGTCTTCCATGTCAGTAGGCATGTCTGGGTGAAGGATGGTATAAGCAGTGTCTCCTTCAGCAACAGGTTCCATGGTAACTGGCAGGATAGCAGGATATGGCATCATGAGCGTCTGAGCACGAGATCGCACCCATCTGAGATAAGCATCCATAGGAATAGTGTACTTAGGCTCCAGAGTTTTGCTGTCAACCTTGTTCACCTTTCCCCATGCTCGTATGAATGTCTGACGGTAACCTTGCAGATCGTTATCGTAGTCAAACACAATGCCCTGAATCAACATGTCATGTGGGCCATCACTCCGAGCGTAACCAAACTGTCGTAAAGCTAGAGAGGGGTTATAGGTGATGCCTCCTCTTATGCCCAGAAGTGGAACATTAGGAAACTCCCCACAACGATCAATGATAGTGACATTCCCCATAGATCTGGAGCACCAATGGATATCTGAATGTGAGAGTGACATGATCCTCTTGGACCACCTGAACCCTTGCTCATTCTTCATTACTGAGCGAGGAAGGTGAGAAATAAACCACCTAGAGAGCAAAGGTATGCAGCATATCAAAGTTCCTCTTGCCCTTGTAGTACGGGTGTGAAGAGAATGTAGGATGTCTCCAAGCAATGTAGGCACTGGATTGTGACTCAGGAATATGTTGATGGCATGAACGTCTATGAACTGATCTGGATTGGGGAACAACACTAAGCCATAAATCAGCAAGGCTAAGATCTCCTCAAAAGCATCATGACTCATAGCCTTCAAGAACACTTGAGCCTTCTCTATCAACACCTTAGCAAGAATACCCTTAACTCCGCTTCTCGTTTCTAGAACAATGTCAGCCTTCTTCAGATGTAGAGCTGCAACAATAACCTCAGGTTTAGGCTCCCTCTCCAAGCCTGTGAATGGTTTCTGATCAAGAACAGGTATGCCCAGAAGTTTAGATAACTCCTCCATGGTTGGAACCAACTGGTAGTCGGGGAATGTGAAGCAATGGTGTTTAGGATCAAAGAACTGAAACAGGACATTCATCATGTCTTCATTGAACCCTGAGGTGACTAGATCCAATAGGTGGCCATGTCTCTTGATGAACTGGGAATGATCAGACACTTGAGAAACCAACTCTTTGAGCTTAGCAGGTATGCCCACAAAGTTGATCCTGATGGTGTTTCTACGAGCAGTAGCCATGACCTGCAACAAAGAACAAAGATAAATCCCTTGGTCCTTGAAATGGTTAGGGAAAATGCTATGCTTATGATGAATGATGATGTCATGATGTTATGCTCAATCACAAACATGTGGCACACACAAGCAAGTCACACAATAGCCCTAGGTTTAAAGGCTTGCATGAGGTTCAAAGGTAAGTACCCTCCCCTGAAGTTTAGTTGGTTCATCCTGTCCTACAAAAGTAACCAGGTTCTAAGGGATCTCAATATCATTGATCCTTCACAAGGGTGGTTGTTCAGTAGGCAACTTACTTGCCAACCAAAACCCTCCAAGTTTAGAATCTCAATGAGCGTAGTATCGAGTATCAACCAACTTCAGTCTGCACCAAAGCCGGTTATCTCACTACTTTTCTAAAGGCCAAGATGGGATAACTAGGGTTCTAAAAGTTAGTTAGTGCATTGACAACATATGGCAGCCTCATATTATCCTCAACTTGACTTAAGGAACATAAGCACCAACCAAGAAGTCACACTAACTATGGCCACCAGATCAACCATATCGGTATACGCCGTACAGTTTCCTTGGTCTATTGCCATTTACCTAAGGTACACTAGATCCGGGTTAGGATCTTTCACACATAAAGCCCAACAAGTAATATAAAGCAAATAAGGCAAACAATTTAAGTGATCTAATTCCTAAGGGTACCCCTCTTTTACTTAGTAATTCCCCAGCAGAGTCGTCAGTTCTGTAACACGGTGGGAGAACTGACTTTAGTTATGTTGCGGATAGCAAGAGTCGCCACCGACTTTTATTTTATCCAAAGGAAAGGCATAAAAGAACAGGAAAGACCTTTTAAAAAGATTTTTGGGTCCGGGGGGTAGGTTATGTAAAGGGAAGGTGTTAGCACCCTTTACATCCATGGTTATCCATGGGCTCTTAGTTACTTAGCTCACTTTAAAATGTTTTTTGAAAATGTGAAGTGTGTGAATAGAAATTTTCATAAGAGTTTGATAATGATCCATGTACGGATGCGTAAAAAACTTGTGTTTGAAAATTGTTTGAAATTTGTGAAGTGTTTGAAAAGTTTTTAAATAGTGAGCAAGCAACTATGAGGAACCTACCCTAAAATTTAAGTCTTTCTGTTCTTGAATCCTTTAAATGGTAAGACTATCCCTATTATTAAGGAATAGGTAGTCATTACCTTGGATGTAAGGGACATGTAAGGGATATCTGTTATAGAGGCAAATGTGGGGTGTATTAAGCAATTTTGGAGGGACTGTCATCTTTATTCGAAAGGGACAAGATCATTACGAAGGCAACATTCGAAAGGGACTTGATCTTTTATTGTTAAGGGACTAGATGACTTAAGATGAGGGACTTTGCTTTATACACCCTACTTGACCTTTTGATTAGGCAACAATGAGAGGTAACCCTAGAAAGTGAGATGGCGATCAAAGATCGACTTACGTGTGTGAGTGTACAGTTTTAAATATTTATCTTTTAAATTAAGTGATCTAAATTAATTTTAAATGACATACATGTTACACTCCCTATTTACTAACCATGGCATAAAAATAAATAATTTAAACATTTATAAAATATTACATCCAGGAGCAATTACAAAAATAACAAAAGCAATTTAAATAAATAAGCAAAAATAAAATAATAAGCAAAATAAATAAGCAATTATAATTGGGTTAGTAGAAATAATAATAATAACAATTTAAAAATAAATGGGGTTAGTAATAATCATATAAACATAATCAATAATAACAAGCAAAAATATTAAAACAATTAAAAGATCAAATTTTTATATGAACAATTATTTAAGATTAATAAGAAAAATATAAACAATTGTATTAATTATAAAGTTTTAAGTTATTTGTAAATTATATAGAAAAATAAGTTAATGATAAACATATTATAGAAATAAGTATAATTACAAAATTAATTTAACAATTTTTAATTATTCCTAAGCATATATACAAAATTAAAATATAAACAATTTAGGTCATATTTAAAAAATAGGATTAATTAGGATTATATTTACAAAATTTAACTATATTAAATAAAATATATACATGATTAAAAAATGTGATCATACAATTATATTTACAAATTTAAAGATAAAATTTTATTCACTCATTAAAATATAAACAAGAATTACAATTAGGTTTTTTAGAAAAAAATATTTTAGGATTTATAAGTTTATAAAATAGAATTAGGGTTTTAGAAATTATTATGATTAAATTAGGGTTTGTAGAAAAAAATATATTTTTAGGGTTTTTAATTGTTTAGAAAAAATAAATTATCTAATATAAATTAATTATACAAAATTATTAATAATATACAACAAGATAAACTTTGAATAATTTCACTAATAAGGTTTAATTGAAAAAAAATAATTTTAAGTTATAAAAAAAAGAAATAGCATAAAAATTTATTTGTTATTTTAAATTCATTTAATTATAATATAAACAAATAAGATAGAAAAACAGAAAAAAGTGAAGAAAAAAAAAGAACTTACCTGGGCTGGGATTCGAACCCAGCCCCTGAGCCATGCATCCTCCAGGACCAGCCAGCCAGCCACTGGGCTGCGCGCGCGCCAGTGATAACAATGCACTCCATGTGGTTTTGTTGTTATCCTGGAAAATAAGAATAAATCAAGCAAAAAAAATTACCTGGGCTGGTTTCGAACCCAGGCCAGTCAGTATACCATACGCGCACCAAAACCAGCTGAACCAACGCTGCTTTCATGAAATATGATACAAATAATACATAATAAAATAAGCTCAAATTTCAAATCAGCTTTTCGCGCCAAGACTGCTTCATCTTCAACCTATTACCTGCGAATTTTCCTTTGAATGTCCCTGCGAATTCTCCTGCAAATTTTTAAAACCAGAATCCTATGTTTTTTTTAAACATCAATCAAATTGTAATATCAATTCAAATTAAAAGCCCAGATCAATTATAGAAGTATCATAGGTCACAGCCATGTCTTTAGATTTCATTTAGATGTCCTAATTGCTTGGTTCCCGAATTGGAGCTTCAAACCCTAGCAATGGTGAATTTCGATATAGGCCATAATAATTGAATTAAATCATCCAGAAAGTTTCTAAACATCACAACAAACACAAATCCATAGTTAGTTTTCATTATTAATGCACAAATCATTCAAATCGAAAAAAATTTAAAGAAGAACAAGATGCATTCGGGTTGTGTGTATGAGCATGGATTGGATGCATTTGAGAGTTGGTTTCGACTCAATGAAGATCCAGGAACCTTCTTGTGTTCTCAAAATACCTTAAAATGCCTTCTATGGATGAATCCGAATTTGAGTTTTTGGATGATTTTTTGGTTTGTGAAACTTACTCTTGGGAGGCAGAATTTCGTGGCCTTGTGTTTGGGTTACATTATGTACTTATAGAGCAATCCATTAGGTCAGAAAAATTGGATATTTGTGTGGAAGATTTGATCTAAAAAGATTCAAAAATATTAGGCCTTAAAAATCAAATATCCTTGTATGAACACTTGCTATTTTAGGCCAATCATCATGATCTTCTTTCCACTTCAATTCCAATCATCTTAATGAATTTCTAGAAACTCAATCATATTTAAATCTTTGACTTTTATATTTTATTTTAATTTAAAATGATTTTTAATGAATTAAATCAAAATAAATAAAAATAAAATGATAAAAAATCTGATTTTTGTTGACTTGGGTCGTGCATGAGGTTATAGTATGGATTGGGTCATCATATGGCAAGCCCATTTGGAAGAAATTGGTTTTAGACCTCCATTTTCTTCATAAACCAACCAAAAATTTCCCAACTTTGCAAGGGCACATATCCTTCAATTTTAATGGTATGAGGGTGTTCTTGGACATTTTGGAAATCTTGAAGAGTCCTCTAACCAACCCCACTGGTTTCATGTCCATATCATTTACCATTCTCAAGTTATGCCCTTTTGAAGTTGTTGACTTTTTGTTGACTTTCAAAAGGACCTATAATGTCTTAGCTCATACCTTCCAAATGAAGCATTTTTGGGCTTGGCTTGTGAGACACAAAGTTGTAGAGAATTCAATTTCCTTAAAAATGAGCTTTGGATGGAGACTTGGTGATGAAGCATGTGAAAGTTACGGCTGGTCAAAGTTCAGTTGACTTTTACTAAGGAAACCCTATTTAGAAACTCCTGATTCTTGATGATCTGAAATCTCCTTGATGAATCATGATCAACCTTTGATCAAATGATGAATTTTACTTCATATACTTGATGTTGGCAAAAAATCATGAAGTTTGACTTTGGTTTGACCACAGTTGACCTCAGTTTGACTTTTTAACTGCTTTGACTGATTTTGACTTATCTGATCATCTGACTGAGCAAACTTTTGAGAAAAGTTTTGAAACTTGTCATGGGGGTTCTTACACACATATAAGATGTTATGAAGCTCATATGAAGTCTTGGAAGTCCATTTAGCCTGATTAAAGTCAAAACCCTAGTTTTGGATGCACTGCTTAGGAGGTGCATTGTTTGAGGGGATTGTCAACTCTTCTGACTATTTGTGAACTTTGTGAACCTTGTGAACCATCATAAAATGTATTGTAAACCTCATGGGAGGTCTTGTGAACCTTGTAAACCTTGTGAACCTCATAAAGTGACTTGTAGACTTCATGAACCTCATGAAAGGTCTTGTAAGCATTGTGAATCTTGTGAACCTCATAAAGTGACTTGTAGACTTCATGAACCTCATGAAAGGTCTTGTAAGCATTGTGAATCTTGTGAACCTTCATAAAATGTATTGTAAACCTCATGGGAGGTCTTGTGAACCTTGTAAACCTTGTGAACCTCATAAAGTGACTTGTAGACTTCATGAACCTCATGAAAGGTCTTGTAAGCATTGTGAATCTTGTGAACCTTGTGAACCTTATAAAGTGACTTGTAGACTTCATGAACCTCATGAAAGGTCTTGTAAGCATTGTGAATCTTGTGAACCTCATAAAGTGACTTGTAGACTTCATGAACCTCATGGAAGGTCTTGTAAGCATTGTGAATCTTGTGAACCTTGTGAACCTCATAAAGTGACTTGTAGACTTCATGAACCTCATGGAAGGTCTTGTAAGCATTGTGAATCTTGTGAACCTTGTGAACCTCATAAAGTGACTTGTAGACTTCATGAACCTCATGAAAGGTCTTGTAAGCATTGTGAATCTTGTGAACCTCATAAAGTGACTTGTAGACTTCATGAACCTCATGGAAGGTCTTGTAAGCATTGTGAATCTTGTGAACCTTGTGAACCTTCTTAGCACACAAAGTCTTGTATTGTGAGGGCAAATTTTGGGGTGCAACAGCTGCCCCTGTTCAATTTTCTGAAACCTGAGGGGTTAGATTGGTACATTTGCCAGTCGTGACCTGGAAGGTTGAAGGGGATTGAACACAAAAGCCCAAAAATTTGCACTCACCGGTGCATAGAGTGATACTGATGTTTGGGTTGTATATGCTTGAGTGGGCTTAAAGATGCCACTTGGAGAAAAGTTCTTCACATACATTTCTTGGAGGATAAAGCAGTCCAAGATATGAAGACATAATGATAGCTTTCAAGAGGATAAAGAAATCCTGAGGTAGTAATATGCTTTCAGGAGGATAAAGCAGTCCTGAGGTAGTGATATGCTTTCAGGAGGATAAAGCAGTCCTGAGGGATTGATAATATGCTTTCAGGAGGATAAATAACATCCTGAGGTGATGATATGCTTTCAGAAAGATGAACAACGTTCTGAGGTATGAATATGCTTTCAGGAGGATAAAGCAGTCCTGAGGTAGGGGTGATAGCTTTCAGGAAGATAAACAACGTCCCGAGGAGATAATATACTTTCAGGAGGATAACAACGTCCTGAGGAAATGATGATAGCTTTCAGGAAGATAAACAACGTCCTGAGGTATAAGAAGCTTTCAGGAGGATAAAGCAGTCCTGAGGGATTGATAACTTTCAGGAGGATAAAGCAGTCCTGATAGTCACAAATCTGTTTGCTGGAGAATTAACCTGAAAATGAGGCAGCATTCTATATAGTAATATTAGTTTATGCATTATGTATGCATGTATAATATGATGCACTTAAGTAATGTATTATGTATCTATGTATATGTATGGTATGGTATGATGTAAATGATGTATGTATGATATGATATGCCTGAAGTGTCTGGATATCTTCGTATAATAACTGTTGGCCAGGGAAAATAAATCCCGTTTGTTGCTGAAGAATATGAGGAACTTGTTCCTGTCTTGTTTGATAAGAAGGTATACATAACCTCCTGTCTGCTGGGGATAGCAAAGTATATATAACCTCCCGTCTGCTGGGGATAGCAAAGTATATATAACCTCCCGTCTGCTGGGGATAGCAAAGTATATATAACCTCCTGTCTGCTGGGGATAGCAAAGTATATATAACCTCCCGTCTTCGTTCGTCGTACTCTTATTGGAAAGTAAATCCCCGAATATCCGTATGAGGATAAAAGAGATGGATATAAATTCCAGGGGAGATGTGACTTGAAGTACTTTATGATGACGGATTTGCCCTACTGAGGGATTTGTAACTGTCTTGTAAGAGTGAACCGGCGAAGCTTCGTTGGAATCCTTCCCTCGTTCGTCCTTAGTAAATACTATTACTGCATTTTCATGCATTTCTGGTAAACATCAATCATATTAAGCATACATGCATTTCTGGTAAACATCAATCATATTCAAAAGCATAATACATTCAAACACAACCAATGGACGTTTCGCTTATGTAAATAGGGTAAAAGTAAATCTGGATTCAAAAATGGAATTTTATTTATATCAGAGAGTGACCCATACATGGGTAAGTTTGTACAAGGAGACATAAACCCTAGTAAGAGGATTTTGTCATAAAGATTTTTACAAAACAAAGAAAATCAGCTATGTGGGAAATAATCCTATTTGAGTTTCAATTCTACTATTGCCATTATCTTCAAGTATCTCATCTTCTGCTGTTGAGACGGAAACGATTGAATTGAGCTTTATATGTTCAAACTTGAGTAAGTAGCACAACTGGTTGCAGTTTCATGGGTGATCCAAACGAGACATAGTCATACGCTTTAATCCCTAACTTTTGCCTGGATTGCCCTTTCAGGTTTTCAATCCACCGGGATACCCTTTTTTGCCCAAGTCGCCTTTTCAGGTTTTCGACTTGCCGGGTGTACATTTTATATATATATCCCTAATTTTTGCCCGAACCCTTTTTGGTTCGCCGGGATGCCCTTATTTTTGCCTAGGCCAGTCAACCTAGCGGGTCTCTCTTTATGCGTAGTATTTTTTAACTATGTCTGCGTTTACAGGTTGCGGGAAGTCTTTACCATCCATAGTAGTGAGTATCATAGCACCTCCTGAGAATACTGTCTTGACTACAAATGGTCCTTCGTATGTTGGAGTCCACTTGCCCCTTGGATCACCCTGTGGTAATATGATACGCTTGATTACCAAGTCACCAGCCTGATATACCTTTGGCTTAACCTTCTTGTTAAAAGCTTTGATCATCCGTTTCTGGTACATCTGGCCATGACAAACTGCTGCTAACCTCTTCTCATCAATCAAATTTATCTGGTCAAGTCGAGTCTGAATCCACTCATCTTCATCCAAGCCTGCATCCTTCATAATTCTTAAGGAGGGGATCTGAACTTCAATGGGCAGAACTGCTTCCATACCATAGACTAAGGAGAATGGGGTTGCCCCTGTTGAAGTACGTATTGTGGTACGATAACCATGAAGAGCAAATGGTAACATCTCATGCCAATCCTTGTAAGTAACAGTCATCTTCTGTACAATCTTCTTAATGTTCTTATTAGCAGCTTCAACTGCCCCATTCATCTTTGGACGATACGGAGAAGAGTTGTGATGCTTAATCTTGAACTGCGTGCAGAGATCAGTAATCATAGTGTTGTTCAGATTAGAGCCATTGTCAGTAATAATCCTTTCAGGGATGCCATACCTACATATGAGATTATTCTTAATGAATCGAGCCACAACATTCTTAGTAACAGATGCAAATGAAGCTGCCTCCACCCACTTTGTGAAGTAATCAATAGCAACCAGGATGAAACGATGCCCATTAGAAGCAGTAGGCTTGATCTCACCAATCATATCAATGCCCCACATGGCAAAGGGCCAAGGAGCAGTCAACACATTCAATGGTGATGGAGGTACATGGACTTTATCATCATAAATTTGACACTTGTGACAAGTTCTGGAGTGTTGATAGCAATCAGCTTCCATGGTAGACCAATAGTAACCTGCTCTCAATATCTTCTTTGCCATAGTATGACCACTAGAATGAGTGCCAAAGGTCCCATCATGCATCTCTTCCATAATTTCTGTAGCCTCCTTCTTATCCACACAACGGAGCATAGTTGAATCATGATTGCGCTTGTACAGAATCCCATTACTAAAAAAGAACTTAGCAGAAAACCTTCTCAGAAATTTCCTATCTTTGACAGATGCCCCTTCAGGGAACTCCTGAGCTTCAAGATATCTTTTCACTTCATAGAACCAAGGCTTCTCCTCTGCCCCTTCAGTGTCAATCTCATTGCAGTATGCAGGCTTCTCAAATCTATCAATAGTAATCTTGGGAGCTTCATCATCCCAGCTGATCTCAAACATAGATGCCATGGTAGCTAATGCATCTGCCAACTGATTCTCTCTCCATGGAATATGTCCAAAGGTAATCTCTTTAAAATGTGGGATCAGAGACAACACATGCTCTCTGTAAGGAATGAGGTTATCATGCTTGGTATCCCAATCTCCTTTAATCTGACTTACTACCAGAGCTGAATCTCCATACACATCAAGGAACTGAATCTTCATATCAATAGCAGCTTTAATACCCAGGATACATGCCTCATACTCAGCCATGTTATTGGTACAATAGAAACAAAGTCTGGCAGTGATCGGGGTATGACAACCTTCAGGGGAACTAATCACAACACCAACACCATTACCAAGTGCATTAGATGCACCATCAAAAACCATAGTCCATCGGGATCCTTGTTCAGGTCCGTCATATTGTCCAGGTTCTTTGGTAATAATCATAATATCTTCATCAGGGAACTCAAAATTCATTGACTGATAATCATCCACTGCTTGATGAGCCAAATGATCAGCAACAACACTTCCTTTGATGGCCTTCTAAGTAGTATACTGTATATCATATTCTGTCAAGATCATTTGCCATCTTGCAATTCTTCTGGAGAGAGCAGGTTTCTCAAATATGTACTTGATTGGATCCATCTTTGAGATCAACAAGGTAGTATGGGTTAACATATACTGTCTTAGTCGGCGAGCAGCCCATGCCAAAGCGCAGCAAGTTTTCTCGAGCAGTGAGTATCTTATTTCACAGTCGGTAAACTTTTTGCTAAGGTAGTATATTGCCTGCTCTTTTCGACCAGACTCGTCATGTTGCCCCAACACACACCCCATTGAATTGTCTAACACTGTTAAGTACATAATCAAGGGTCTTCCATCAACTGGTGGCATCAAAATTGGAGGTTCTAGCAAATATCTCTTGATTTCATCAAATGCAGTCTGGCACTCATCATTCCATTCCATCACCTGGTCTTTCTTCAGCAACTTAAAGATTGGCTCACAGATGGCAGTTAATTGGGAAATAAATCTTGCAATGTAATTCAATCGTCCCAAGAAACCTCTAACCTCCTTCTCAGTACGGGGAGCTGGCATCTCTCGTATAGCTTTCACTTTTGCAGGATCCACTTCAATACCTTTTCCACTGACAATGAAACCCAGGAGCTTTCCAGACCTAACTCCAAAAGTACACTTGTTTGGGTTCAATCTCAACTTGTATTTCTTCAACCTCTCAAACAATTTATGCAAATGATCAAGATGTTGCTCTTCATTCTGGGACCTGGCTATCATATCATCCACATATACCTCTATCTCATGATGAATCATATCATGAAACAAAGCCACCATAGCACGCTGATATGTTGCCCCTGCATTCTTCAATCCAAATGGCATCACCTTATAACAAAAAGTGCCCCACTGTGTAACAAAGGTTGTCTTCTCCATATCTTCAGGTGCCATCTTGATCTGATTGTAACCAGAGAAACCATCCATAAAAGAGAATACCTTATGCTGGGCAGTGTTGTCTACCAGAACATCAATATGAGGAAGTGGAAAATCATCTTTGGGGCTAGCCCTGTTCAAATCTCTGTAGTCCACACACATACGTACCTTACCATCTTTCTTAGGTACCGGCACCACATTTGCAACCCACTGAGGATAAGAAGTCACTGCTAAGAACCCTACATTGAACTGTTTCATTACCTCTGCTTTGATCTTTTCTGACATCTCAGGACGCATACGACGAACCTTCTGCTTCTTTGGACGACAATCTTCTTTCACTGGTAAACGGTGAACCACAATGTCTGTATCCAACCCTGGCATATCTTCATAAGACCAAGCAAAGATCTCCACATAGTCACGTAACATCTGAATCAACCTGCTCTTGACACTATCCTCTAAATCAGCCCCTATCTTGACCTCTTTCCTGTTTTCTTCAGTTCCCAGATTCACAACTTCGACTGGCTCTTCATGTGGCTGTATGGCTTTCTCTTCTTGTTGTAACAACCTAGCAAGCTCTACAGGTACTTCACAATCGTCCTCATTTCCGTCTTCAGTTTGATAGATCGGATTCTCGAAATTATAATTGGCAATAGTAGAATTGTTATCAACAGGATCCAGAGTGGATGAGGATCTGCATTTTAGTGATGTGGGTGTGTGTAAGAACACATAGCTGATAAAGCAAAAATAAAAGAAAAGAAAGACAAGGAACACAATATTTACTAAAACGAAACGTCCACTGATTTTATTGAATGAAGTATGCAAATGAAATGACATCCCGTAACAAGCACACCATTGTGCCCCGGGTAAGGCACAAGGCTTGAGAGTTTAATTATTCAAGAAATTACAAACTTAAAAAAGCAACAACACAGTAATAGTATTTACTCCTGACTAAAGGAGATAGGGATAACATCTTCAGCTTTCCAATTATTGAGTCCAGCACCCACAGTAGGAAAAATCCAAGCATCCAAGTTGTAGTCTTCATCATAGTCCCCCACAGCATTGATCTGGTTCTTCATAACCCCTTGATTGGTGATACGAACAGCATGGGCCCGACGAACAGCCTTCTGGGACTCTGCAGTGAAACCCAAACCAAATTTGTCAGACTTGTATGGGATATCAGGAAGCTGTCCCCAAATAGTACAACCACCTTCATCCACTACAGCTCTAGCATCTTTAAGGGAGGCCATTGTTGGAGGTACTCTGGTAACCACAGGAACCTTCTTGACAACCGGAGGAGCTACATAATTATTAACAATCCACGGGACCACTTCAAATGTCTGGCACGGAGTTTCAACATATTCACCTTCCACTTCCAGATACTTGAAGGTGTTTACATGGCTGACAAAATATTCTTCCTCTCCATAGACAGTAACAATCTTTCCTTCCACTGGGTATCTTAGCTTCTGATGTAAGGTAGAGGTTATAGCACCTGCCCCATGGATCCAGGGAAGACCAAGCAGACAAGAGTACGAAGGACGAATATCCATCACATAAAATGTAGCATTGAAAACCTGAGAACCAACTTTGATCGGGAGATCAATTTCTCCATGCACCACTCTTCTAGAACCATCAAAAGCCTTCACCACTATATTACTGGGTTTCAGCACAGCATCTTCAGGACTCAGCTTACTCAGGACTTCTTTGGGCAACACATTCAGAGAGGAACCATTGTCTATCAATACATGTGACAGGGTAGTGCCCCTGCATTCAATTGAGATATGCAGAGCCCTGTTATGATCCCTCTTGGCAGGGGTCAAATCAGCATCAGAAAATCCTAACCCATTATCATAAGTCAGGTGGGCAACACAATTCTCAAACTGGTCAACAGAAATTGCATTGGGTACATGAGCAGTCTTCAGAAACTTGATCAAAGCTTTTGCATGAGCTTCAGAACATAACAACAAGGACAGCATAGAAATCTTAGAGGGAGTATGCCCTAACTGATCAACAATGTCATAATCACTCTTGCGAATGATTTTCAATACTTCCTCCATCTGCTTAGAGAGATCATCAGCAGCTGGCACATCAGTAGGTATAGGCCCAATAACAGGACCTTTGCCCCGAGCATCAGTGGTGGAGGTAGCAGCAGGAGTGACTGCATTCTTGGAGGTGACTGGAGGAGAGAACACTCTTCCGCTTCGTGTGATCTTACTAGATCCAGCAATATTGTCAACATCAACAGGCATATCAGCTAAGGGTTCCTGCTTAACACCATTGATATAAACATCAGACCCAAAATGCCAAGGCACAGCTTTATCAGACGTATACGGAATAGGACCAAGAGTGGTAATGACCAGAGGAGCCGCTCTAGTTTCAGCAACAATCTTCACAGGGCCTTCAGCAGTAATCTTAATCGGACCCTTATGAGTGATTTTAACAGGACCTTTGGAAGTGATCCTTACTGGTACTCTATCAACCATATCAACCTCTTCAGTCTTCCTACCTTTAGTAATATGATCCACCATACTTTCTACAGATAATGGAGTCCTCTCAAAAACTATGGTATACGTATCCATGAGACGTTGAATTCCATCTCTCAACCTCCAGCAACTATCCGGCTTATAGGTACAATACAAACAATCTTCACGACAACCTGGAAAGAGCCCAGCTTGTACTAACTTTTTCTTGATAACAGACAATGGTGTGGTCAACTCTGCAACTGAATAGACATGTGAATCTTCATCAATGGCATTGACAGTCTTCTCATGATTTGGCATGGGAGCAGTAATCACATTTGGAGTACCCGGAGGGTCAAACTCAATCTCTCCAGCCTCAATCATATCTTGAATTTTGTTCTTCAAGACCCAGCAGCTATTAGTATCATGTCCCTGACAGTTTGAATGATATGCACATCGTGCATTGGGATTGTACCTGGGAGAGGTAACATTGGGATTCTGAGGAGCCTCTTTCAGAGTAATAAGTTCAGCCTTCAACAAGTGTTGCAATGCCTGAGCCATTGACATGTTGATCTTTGTGAACTGCCTTCTAGCCCTCTGTTGGTTGCCTTGTGGCTGCTCTGGTGTTGTAGGAGTTGGATTTGAAATATGAACTGCACTCACAGACTGATGCCTTCTATTACGATCAGGTTGACCATAAACAACATTGGATTCTTTCTTCCCAGTGGGAGGCTTCTTTGCAGCACCTGATGAAGAAGTACCCACTTGGATCTTGCCACTCTTTATACCATTCTCTACGCGCTCTTCTGTCATTATCAACTCAGTGAAGCCAGATGATGAGCTTCCAATGAGATGACTGTAAAACGAACCATTCAGCGTACACATGAACATATCAACCAATTCCCTGTCAGTTAAAGGGGGTTGAACTCTTCCAGCTAAATCTCTCCACTTCTGAGCATACTCCTTGAAACTTTCTTTGGCACCCATAGACATGCTTGGCAGCTACATGCGAGTGGGAGCTAAGTCAGCATTGTATTGATACTGCTTATAGAAAGCTTCAGCAAGATCATTCCAATCCCTGATGTTGACACTCTCCAGTTGATAATACCACTCCAATTGAGCTCCAGATAAGCTCTCTTGAAAAAAATGGATCCACAACTTCTTATCAGCAGTGTGAGGTTGGATTCTTCTGACATAAGACCTCAGATGCAGCTTGGGACAAGATACCCCATCATAAACAACAAAGGTAGGAACCTTGAAACCAATGGGTATGACAACCCCAGATATCAGACTCAGGTCTTCAAAATCCAGCCCAGAAGATTTCTGCAACTCCATAGCATCCATTCTATCCACCAGCATCTTGAATTTGTCTTCATTAGGATCATGGTAGTAATTAGCCTCATAATCAGAGTCCCCCACTGTGTTGTGGAGACTGCCTCCCTCTTTTTCAGACTCTTCAGATTCAGAATCTTCAACTGGTTCTTTGGTCTTGGCAAGACCTTTGAACCTTCTTCCCATATTGATCAGGCCACCTGACCTTCTAGTCTTCTTAGTCTTCTTGGCCAGCAGTGTCTTCAATTCATCCTTCCCCTTGGACAAGTTCAGGATCAGCTCTTGGAACTGTGCATTTTGTGCCTGGAGATCCTTAACTGTTTGTTCAAGAGCCATTACTGAAATAAACAGCGAGAAGATGAGAAACCTGTGCACAAATAAACCTGTGATGCAATGATATGATGTTTTAATGCGTATGCAATGTTTTCAAGGACCGCGGGATTTAAATTTGCTTAAACAAACAAGAAGGTAAACTTTTATTAGTAATAAATTTGTTTTGCCTCTTGGGCTTACAGAAAATGAAATGAAATAAATACAAGGGATGGGGTTTTAAGTCTCCCATGGACGTTTCCTCTTTGTGTTGAGGTATGAGTTGAGATTCCGTTCCTCGTGAAGTTGCTTTGTTAGTTCTAGGATTCTTTCTTGGCTTGCTTTGTAATGAGCCTCGAAAGTATCCCTTTGCTCCTTCAGCTGGATCCAGGATCTCTGTAAGTCTTCCATGTCAGTAGGCATGTCTGGGTGAAGGATGGTATAAGCAGTGTCTCCTTCAGCAACAGGTTCCATGGTAACTGGCAGGATAGCAGGATATGGCATCATGAGAGTCTGAGCACGAGATCGCACCCATATGAGATAAGCTTCCATAGAAATAGTGTACTTAGGCTCCAGAGTTTTGCTGTCAACCTTGTTCACCTTTCCCCATGCTCGTATGAATCTCTGACGGTAACCTTGCATATCGTTGTCGTAGTCAAACACAATGCCCTGAATCAACATGTCATGTGGGCCATCACTCCGAGCGTAACCAAACTGTCGTAAAGCTAGAGAGGGGTTATAGGTGATGCCTCCTCTTATGCCCAGAAGTGGCACATTAGGAAACTACCCACAACGATCAATGATAGTGACATTCCCCATAGATCTGGAGCACCAATGGATATCTGAATGTGAGAGTGACATGATCCTCTTGGACCACCTGAACCCTTGCTCATTCTTCATTACTGAGCGAGGAAGGTGAGAAATAAACCACCTAGAGAGCAAAGGTATGCAGCACATCAAAGTTCCTCTTGCCCTTGTAGTACGGGTGTGAAGAGAATGTAGGATGTCTCCAAGCAATGTAGGCACTGGATTGTGACTCAGGAATATGTTGATGGCATGAACGTCTATGAACTGATCTGGATTGGGGAACAACACTAAGCCATAAATCAGCAAGGCTAAGATCTCCTCAAAAGCATCATGACTCATAGCCTTCAAGAACACTTGAGCCTTCTCTATCAACACCTTAGCAAGAATACCCTTAACTCCGCTTCTCGTTTCTAGAACAATGTCAGCCTTCTTCAGATGTAGAGCTGCAACAATAACCTCAGGTTTAGGCTCCCTCTCCAAGCCTGTGAATGGTTTCTGATCAAGAACAGGTATGCCCAGAAGTTTAGAGAACTCCTCCATGGTTGGAACCAACTGGTAGTCGGGGAATGTGAAGCAATGGTGTTTAGGATCAAAGAACTGAAACAGGACATTCATCATGTCTTCATTGAACCCTGAGGTGACTAGATCTAATAGGTGGCCATGTCTCTTGATGAACTGGGAATGATCAGACACTTGAGAAACCAACTCTTTGAGCTTAGCAGGTATGCCCACAAAGTTGATCCTGATGGTGTTTCTACGAGCAGTAGCCATGACCTGCAACAAAGAACAAAGATAAATCCCTTGGTCCTTGAAATGGTTAGGGAAAATGCTATGCTTATGATGAATGATGATGTCATGATGTTATGCTCAATCACAAACATGTGGCACACACAAGCAAGTCACACAATAGCCCTAGGTTTAAAGGCTTGCATGAGGTTCAAAGGTAAGTACCCTCCCCTGAAGTTTAGTTGGTTCATCCTGTCCTACAAAAGTAACCAGGTTCTAAGGGATCTCAATATCATTGATCCTTCACAAGGGTGGTTGTTCAGTAGGCAACTTACTTGCCAACCAAAACCCTCCAAGTTTAGAATCTCAATGAGCGTAGTATCGAGTATCAACCAACTTCAGTCTGCACCAAAGCCGGTTATCTCACTACTTTTCTAAAGGCCAAGATGGGATAACTAGGGTTCTAAAAGTTAGTTAGTGCATTGACAACATATGGCAGCCTCATATTATCCTCAACTTGACTTAAGGAACATAAGCACTAACCAAGAAGTCACACTAACTATGGCCACCAGATCAACCATATCGGTATACGCCGTACAGTTTCCTTGGTCTATTGCCATTTACCTAAGGTACACTAGATCCGGGTTAGGATCTTTCACACATAAAGCCCAACAAGTAATATAAAGCAAATAAGGCAAACAATTTAAGTGATCTAATTCCTAAGGGTACCCCTCTTTTACTTAGTAATTCCCCAGCAGAGTCGCCAGTTCTGTAACACGGTGGGAGAACTGACTTTAGTTATGTTGCGGATAGCAAGAGTCGCCACCGACTTTTATTTTATCCAAAGGAAAGGCATAAAAGAACAGGAAAGACCTTTTAAAAAGATTTTTGGGTCCGGGGGGTAGGTTATGTAAAGGGAAGGTGTTAGCACCCTTTACATCCATGGTTATCCATGGGCTCTTAGTTACTTAGCTCACTTTAAAATGTTTTTTGAAAATGTGAAGTGTGTGAATAGAAATTTTCATAAGAGTTTGATAATGATCCATGTACGGATGCGTAAAAAACTTGTGTTTGAAAATTGTTTGAAATTTGTGAAGTGTTTGAAAAGTTTTTAAATAGTGAGCAAGCAACTATGAGGAACCTACCCTAAAATTTAAGTCTTTCTGTTCTTGAATCCTTTAAATGGTAAGACTATCCCTATTATTAAGGAATAGGTAGTCATTACCTTGGATGTAAGGGACATGTAAGGGATATCTGTTATAGAGGCAAATGTGGGGTGTATTAAGCAATTTTGGAGGGACTGTCATCTTTATTCGAAAGGGACAAGATCATTACGAAGGCAACATTCGAAAGGGACTTGATCTTTTATTGTTAAGGGACTAGATGACTTAAGATGAGGGACTTTGCTTTATACACCCTACTTGACCTTTTGATTAGGCAACAATGAGAGGTAATCCTAGAAAGTGAGATGGCGATCAAAGATCGACTTACGTGTGTGAGTGTACAGTTTTAAATATTTATCTTTTAAATTAAGTGATCTAAATTAATTTTAAATGACATACATGTTACACTCCCTATTTACTAACCATGGCATAAAAATAAATAATTTAAACATTTATAAAATATTACATCCAGGAGCAATTACAAAAATAATAAAAGCAATTTAAATAAATAAGCAAAAATAAAATAATAAGCAAAATAAATAAGCAATTATAATTGGGTTAGTAGAAATAATAATAATAACAATTTAAAAATAAATGGGGTTAGTAATAATCGTATAAACATAATCAATAATAACAAGCAAAAATATTAAAACAATTAAAAGATCAAATTTTTATATGAACAATTATTTAAGATTAATAAGAAAAATATAAACAATTGTATTAATTATAAAGTTTTAAGTTATTTGTAAATTATATAGAAAAATAAGTTAATGATAAACATATTATAGAAATAAGTATAATTACAAAATTAATTTAACAATTTTTAATTATTCCTAAGCATATATACAAAATTAAAATATAAACAATTTAGGTCATATTTAAAAAATAGGATTAATTAGGATTATATTTACAAAATTTAACTATATTAAATAAAATATATACATGATTAAAAAATGTGATCATACAATTATATTTACAAATTTAAAGATAAAATTTTATTCACTCATTAAAATATAAACAAGAATTACAATTAGTTTTTTTAGAAAAAAATATTTTAGGATTTATAAGTTTATAAAATAGAATTAGGGTTTTAGAAATTATTATGATTAAATTAGGGTTTGTAGAAAAAAAAATATATTTTTAGGGTTTTTAATTGTTTAGAAAAAATAAATTATCTAATATAAATTAATTATACAAAATTATTAATAATATACAACAAGATAAACTTTGAATAATTTCACTAATAAGGTTTAATTGAAAAAAATGAATTTTAAGTTATAAAAAAAAGAAATAGCATAAACATTTATTTGTTATTTTAAATTCATTTAATTATAATATAAACAAATAAGATAGAAAAACAGAAAAAAGTGAAAAAAAAGAACTTACCTGGGCTGGGATTCGAACCCAGCCCCTGAGCCATGCATCCTCCAGGACCAGCCAGCCAGCCACTGGGCTGCGCGCACGCCAGTGATAGCAATGCACTCCATGTGGTTTTGTTGTTATCCTGGAAAATAAGAATAAATCAAGCAAAAAAAATTACCTGGGCTGGTTTCGAACCCAGGCCAGTCAGTATACCATACGCGCACCAAAACCAGCTGAACCAACGCTGCTTTCATGAAATATGATACAAATAATACATAATAAAATAAGCTCAAATTTCAAATCAGCTTTTCGCGCCAAGACTGTTTCATCTTCAACCTATTACCTGCGAATTTTCCTTTGAATGTCCCTGCGAATTCTCCTGCAAATTTTTAAAACCAGAATCCTATGTTTTTTTTAAACATCAATCAAATTGTAATATCAATTCAAATTAAAAGCCCAGATCAATTATAGAAGTATCATAGGTCACAGCCATGTCTTTAGATTTCATTTAGATGTCCTAATTGCTTGGTTCCCGAATTGGAGCTTCAAACCCTAGCAATGGTGAATTTCGATATAGGCCATAATAATTGAATTAAATCATCCAGAAAGTTTCTAAACATCACAACAAACACAAATCCATAGTTAGTTTTCATTATTAATGCACAAATCATTCAAATCGAAAAAAATTTAAAGAAGAACAAGATGCATTCGGGTTGTGTGTATGAGCATGGATTGGATGCATTTGAGAGTTGGTTTCGACTCAATGAAGATCCAGGAACCTTCTTGTGTTCTCAAAATACCTTAAAATGCCTTCTATGGATGAATCCGAATTTGAGTTTTTGGATGATTTTTTGGTTTGTGAAACTTACTCTTGGGAGGCAGAATTTCGTGGCCTTGTGTTAGGGTTACATTATGTACTTATAGAGCAATCCATTAGGTCAGAAAAATTGGATATTTGTGTGGAAGATTTGATCTAAAAAGATTCAAAAATATTAGGCCTTAAAAATCAAATATCCTTGTATGAACACTTGCTATTTTATGCCAATCATCATGATCTTCTTTCCACTTCAATTCCAATCATCTTAATAAATTTCTAGAAGCTCAATCATATTTAAATCTTTGACTTTTATATTTTATTTTAATTTAAAATGATTTTTAATGAATTAAATCAAAATAAATAATAATAAAATGATAAAAAATCTGATTTTTGTTGACTTGGGTCGTGCATGAGGTTATAGTATGGATTGGGTCATCATATGGCAAGCCCATTTGGAAGAAATTGGTTTTAGACCTCCATTTTCTTCATAAACCAACCAAAAATTTCCCAACTTTGCAAGGGCACATATCCTTCAATTTTAATGGTATGAGGGTGTTCTTGGACATTTTGGAAAGCTTGAAGAGTCCTCCAACCAACCCCACTGGTTTCATGTCCATATCATTTACCATTATCAAGTTATGCCCTTTTGAAGTTGTTGACTTTTTGTTGACTTTCAAAAGGACCTATAATGTCTTAGCTCATACCTTCCAAATGAAGCATTTTTGGGCTTGGCTTGTGAGACACAAAGTTGTAGAGAATTCAATTTCCTTCAAAATGAGATTTGGATGGAGACTTGGTGATGAAGCATGTGAAAGTTATGGCTGGTCAAAGTTCAGTTGACTTTTACTGAGGAAACCCTAATTTAGAAACTCCTGATTCTTGATGATCTGAAATCTCCTTGATGAATCATGATCAACCTTTGATCAAATGATGAATTTTACTTCATATACTTGATGTTGGCAAAAAATCATGAAGTTTGACTTTGGTTTGACCACAGTTGACCTCAGTTTGACTTTTTAACTACTTTGACTGATTTTGACTTATCTGATCATCTGACTGAGCAAACTTTTGAGAAAAGTTTTGAAACTTGTCATGGGGGTTCTTACACACATATAAGATGTTATGAAGCTAATTTGAAGTCTTGGAAGTCCATTTAGCCTGATTAAAGTAAAAACCCTAGTTTTGGATGCACTGCTTAGGAGGTGCATTGTTTGAGGGGATTGTCAACTCTTCTGACTATTTGTGAACTTTGTGAACCTTGTGAACCATCATAAAATGTATTGTAAACCTCATGGGAGGTCTTGTGAACCTTGTAAACCTTGTGAACCTCATAAAGTGACTTGTAGACTTCATGAACCTCATGAAAGGTCTTGTAAGCATTGTGAATCTTGTGAACCTTGTGAACCTCATAAAGTGACTTGTAGACTTCATGAACCTCATGAAAGGTCTTGTAAGCATTGTGAATCTTGTGAACCTTCATAAAATGTATTGTAAACCTCATGGGAGGTCTTGTGAACCTTGTAAACCTTGTGAACCTCATAAAGTGACTTGTAGACTTCATGAACCTCATGAAAGGTCTTGTAAGCATTGTGAATCTTGTGAACCTTGTGAACCTCATAAAGTGACTTGTAGACTTCATGAACCTCATGAAAGGTCTTGTAAGCATTGTGAATCTTGTGAACCTTGTGAACCTCATAAAGTGACTTGTAGACTTCATGAACCTCATGGAAGGTCTTGTAAGCATTGTTAATCTTGTGAACCTTGTGAACCTCATAAAGTGACTTGTAGACTTCATGAACCTCATGGAAGGTCTTGTAAGCATTGTGAATCTTGTGAACCTTGTGAACCTCATAAAGTGACTTGTAGACTTCATGAACCTCATGAAAGGTCTTGTAAGCATTGTGAATCTTGTGAACCTTGTGAACCTCATAAAGTGACTTGTAGACTTCATGAACCTCATGGAAGGTCTTGTAAGGATTGTGAATCTTGTGAACCTTGTGAACCTTCTTAGCACACAAAGTCTTGTATTGTGAGGGCAAATTTTGGGGTGCAACAGTCATCTGCATCTAGGGTTTGTGATCTAAGCAATCCAAGAGCTATTTGAGCCACTCCAAAGGTCATCAATCACTTCAAAGGGGTCCATCTATGTTCAAACATCATATTGTATCTCCTCAAAGTCAAGAATGTCAAAAAATCACAAGAACTGAGATTGGCATGGAAGCAGAGCCAGGTTTAACTGCACAGATGACCTAGAATTAGGGTTTTGGGTTCAAAGGCCATAACTCCAAATTTTTTGGTCATTCTTGTTTCTATTGGTCTCTATATGGTATAGGGATCATGCATATCAATTTTCATGAAGAAATTCCATGGGGAAGGCATCTGATCAAGAGTTGACTTTTTGAGCAAGTCAGTGTAAAATCAGGGCATCTGAGGCCCCCAATGACCCAACCAAAGGGTGTTCTTCATCATTTTGATTGTGTAGGATCTTTATTTGATCATATAAGATGTTAGAAGTTCACAAAATTGAAGAATTTCAAGCCATTTGCAAAGTTGACTTTTTGGGAAAATGACTTGTAATGGAAACTTGCCATTTTGGGAAACTTTTTCAACCCTTGCTTTTTGATTCAAAAATGCTTCAAATGGGAAAACTTTGGTCATGAAAGTTGTAGAATGGATCATTCCCTTTTCAAAAAGTACAAGAACTTGTCCTAATTCATTTTGGATCAAACGTTATGGCTTGTCAAAGTTGGCCAAAATCACATAATTTGAAGTTTTCTACCAAAGAGGCATTTTGCAAAATGGTATGATCAAGTGTTCCAAAGACTTCAAATATGCACAAACTCATTACAACATGATCATGTGACTTCTAAAAATCAGAATTGGCCCAAGAATTATGCCTTTTGATGCTTTGAACTTCATGAATTTCAAAAGGGGCCAAACTTTGTGAAAATTGCAAAACATCTCATAAGCTTTGATCCACTTGCTGATTTGTCTCATAAACAATTCCATGGACATCCTTAATCTCAGCTGAGCCAATACAAGCCAAAATTCTAGCTATACCATTGCCCATACCTCAAGTACAAGTCAAGTTGACATTTTGGCAACTTGCCCATACCAATCACAACAGGCCACCAACAACTCTCTGCCCAATCCAGACTTTACAAACACACCCCAAGGCTTCATTTTCATAAGACACAAGCCTGAAAACTCCAAGAACACAGCACACTCAAAAATCCTCTCATTTGCAAAAGCCTTCGAATCTCTTGATTCAGCCATCAAACCTTCAAACTTTTTTTCACCATTCAACTCCATAAACCTCACTGATCATTTCCCTGCCCTCATTTTGCCCTAAAACCTCCACAATCAAAAACACGATTTACACATTTCATGAACTGAGATTCTGCAAACTCTCTCCAGAGGCCATTTAAACTCCAACCAAGCATTGCAAGCTTCTTAGGAGGTTCATTGGAGTGGTTTTGAAGCAAAGAACTGGCCAGAAAGTCCCTGTTTCGAAAGCTCAATCTCAGGTATCACCAAGAACAATTTTTCCAGAACTTGTATTTTTTGTTATAGAGTTGTTCTCCATGCTTCACTGATCATGCTGCTCTTTTTTTCGAAAATAGTTGAGAAATGAACATGTTATGACTCTCTGAAACTTTGTCCAGTTTTCTTTTTTCCTTCGATTCTCCATATATGCTTGTTATAAATCATGTTTGGATGATGGTTTGAGTTCGTTTTGAGTAGGGGATCATTTCTGGATAGTTAATTTGGGGTGGGGTGGCTTGTAGAGAGAGTTGGGGATTTGGTCTCGCCGGAGAAGATGACCGGAACACTGTTCCGGTCATCTGAAAGTCATTAGGGTTTAGGTTAGGGTTTTAATCATAATTAAGGAGATTTGAATTCTGGCCGTCCAGATGCGCGCATAGTCAATTCCCGCGTGTCCCAGTTTGAATCCTATCCCTTGGATGCGCTGACTTTCATTTAAATTCATTTTAATTCATATTTTTCTTATTTGTTTTGCATATTTATTTTAAAATAGTTAGAAAAATCCCAAAAATATTTCCTTTTGCATTTTTGTTTCAAATATTTTTCTCAATTAGAAAATGATTTTTATTTTATTTTATGCATTAAAAATTATTTTTAAATCATTTAAAAGTTTATTTTTAATTAATTAATGAGAATTAATTAATTAAAAATACTTTTAGGTATTTAAAAATCACACAAAAATTCATGAAACATTTAAAAACATTTAGAAACATTGTCCAACTCTCAAACCAAATTTATTTTTTGTTCTTGATGCCCTTTGATCATTTTCAATGGAATTAATTTCATTTCAAGGCATTATTTTGATTCAAACTTCAAAAATTCATTTCTGCCTAACCATTGAGAGTTGGACAATGATCCTTTTTGCATTGCATCTTGCATAACATGTAGTTTATAAGATTAAATTGGCATGATTTCATCTTGCATTTTCAATTTGTTTTGCATTTTTCTTGACAAGGTACCTTAAAACCCTAGCAATCTTAGAAATTCATAACTCTCACTAGGTTAAGAGTTGGATCCCCTCCTTTGGGCAGTGAGTTTGTATAGGTTTAGGGTTCCTTTGATTGCATTTTCAAATTTTTATCATGTCATTTGCTTCTGGTTTTGGATTTTTGCTTTGTATGTTGCATATAACCCTAATTCATGCCTTCCTTTGCATCCATCTTCCATTTGCTTGCATACCATGACTTGCCATGACATTTGGTGCATTCATTTGATTCATAACACATCTTAAGACATATTAGAAACATGTTTGATCATTGCATCTTTCATTTGCCATGCTATATGTCTTTTGCATTCCATAACTTTTCATGAACATTCATGGTTCAAAGCATGCTTCTCTTGCATCCATATGTTTGTATGATCATTCCCATGCCTTGCCTCATGTCTGCATCATCTCTTAGCATCATTAGCATCATACTCATGCTTCTGGTTTTGGCTTGCATCATGACATTGCATCTTATTTTGCATTGCATTTCATTTTTTTACTAACTTTTCAGGTGGTAAGTTGTTTTGAGAAGTGAATTTGCCTTCACTTCTCACAATCTCTTTTCATCTCTCTTATGCATCATTGTTGCATTTTATCTTGTGCCTTGGATTGAGCTTGCTCATTCTTGTTCATCTTAATTTCTTTCTTCAAGCAACTTGACTTCTTAAGTGAAGCAAGTTGTTTTGCTTCTCTTTGCTCTTTTCATCTGCTTCCTGGTGGTTTCTCTGAAGATCTTTCTTGCAAACCTCATAAACCATAGGAACAACCAAGCATGATAACAATTAGGGTTTGATTAGTCCCCCATTTAGCTTTTACCTTTGTGTCTCTTTGAGTCTTCTCTTCTCATCTCATAATCAGGGACTAAACCCCAAAGGTTTTAAGGCTTTGTGATTAAGCTTATGCCTGCATCCTTCTATTAGGATGGAGTGTATAACTTTAATCCTAAGTGTTAAACCCTTAATGTGTTTAAATCCTTCAATCAATTCACTTAATAATCATAAAAGACATCAAGCTTGTAACTTGGGCCTTGCATTAGGGTTCTAATTCTTCCTTAATTGGTTAAGAAGGACTAACCCTAGTGTGAATGGACAAGTCCTCCTCAAGTTGTCTTACAAATCATAAAACTCACTTCTTCATTTTATCATTAACTAAAATCCATCTAATAAAGACTTTGTTTTGTCATGAGGTTAATCCCTAATCATGGATTAAGTTGGGGAGTCTTCCTCAGCTTAAACATTCTCATCTATTATCCTTCTATTAGGATGGTGTAATGAGTCTGTTTAATCCCTGACTATGGCTTAGTCTCATTACTTAACACTAAACAAAAACAACAAAAACATCTAAATAATCACAAGTAGGTTAATGATCTTAACCCTACATCATGGTAATTAAGTGTGAGATGCTGACTTCACACTTAAAGTATTCTCATTACCCCTAATCAGAGGGAGGATGTGACGAGTTTACTAACCCTTGGTTTAGGCTTAAGCTCATTAACTTATGACAAATTTCAAAAAGCAATAAAAGACTGAAAATACAAAAACAAACAATAATCGTCTCCTTCGGGATTCTTTTCTCATCTCATTCATTCACAAACGAGAACTTGCTTCTTCCGTCTAATGCAAGACAGTTTGCACCTGAGCCAGACAGGTCATACACTTGAGCATAGGCAAGCAAGCAGTTCATCAGTCAATTTACCTTTCAGTCTCTTTGGGTCGAACTACGGTGTTCTGACTTCCTCATTGCACGAGAGGATACGTAGGCATAACTTAACAGTTATCGAACAAAAGTCTCTGTATATTCCCCCTCTTTCAACTTTATTCTTTAAGCCTCATGATCTTGAGCATTTCACTCTCATTCTCACACTGACACTTCACATATTTCACTTCACATTCTTTTACACTGACACTTGCATTCTTTTCCAGCTTTGATACACAAATTGCACTGACACTACCCCTTTAAAACACAAATCTTTCAAGCGTGGATCCCGTCGAGTACGGCGGACAATCTGGGTGCTAATACCTTCCCAGGTTGTAACCAACCCCTTTTTTCAGTCTCTCTGGTTCGCAACCGTCTTGTCCATCTTTTCTTAGGTTTATGCAGCATTACCTTTCCTCCGGGATAAAAATGCCTAGCTGGCGACTCTTGTCTTTTGAGTTCACTTCTGTGTGTTCTCTTTCTTTTCGCCGACCGTTCGCGTCTGTACCCCATTTGAGGTTGTTCATTTGGTGGGAGTGACACCCATAAAAGGCAATATTTCCAAGCAGATAGGGTGAGAAATCACAGTTCATTATAGTAATATAAGGACATGGTATTAAATAGAATAAGCACAACAACATCATAGCATCATCAACAAAATTCCGCACAACACAATCACAAATATATCTTTTAAATGTGATGTCAACTATAATGAAATGCAAAGTATGCATGTGCTACCGATTTTCTCCATGTGAGGACACTAGCCATCAACCCTCCACAAGGGAGCACAACATAATCACCAGGTCACTTCAATCTGCACAATGAGATTGAAGCTACTAATAGGCCGAAGCCCCATCATAAAAATGCTATGAAATGCAATTATGCTAATTCTCATCAATTCATCAAAAATTAATATGCACATCATTTATTTCATATTCAACAATAACCATCATATAATCATGTCTTTCATCACGACAACACATCGACAATACTTCATTTATCGACAAGACAACAAAACAACTTCTTTCATCAATAAGACAACAAAACAACTTCTTTCATCAACAATATCAAATCATCAATTTATAATCAAATCATGTTTATAAGCATAAAACCAATTCAACCCTTTCTAAAAATTCGACATTGAAAATTGCTCACATCACTCATTTTATTTCATCAATATTCGTCATAAAATCGTGTTTCGTCATCAATTTAGCGGTAAAGCAACAAGACAACAAATTCAGCAAAAGAAAACATCAAAAACAACAAAAACAAACCAAAAACAACAAAAACAACCAAAAACAGTTGCCTGACACGGCCCCCGTGTCCCCTGACACGTCCCGTGTCAGGATCCCTGTACTTCGAAACCAAAACAGAAGCCCTGTAACAAAACACAAATATTTTTCTCAAACCAATTGCCTGACACGGCCCGTGACAGGATGCACAAAAACCTGATTTTTCCAACATTTTTCTGTTGCGTTTTCACCTTCAAATACCTCAAAATCAGTTTTAATCAAAACGAAAATGCATCAAATTGATCAAACAACACACCTACATCAACACATAACAATCCAAATCACTCTAATTCATCATTTTATATACTCCTAACTCAAGTTATATTATCAAACATCTCAAATTACTCAAAATACACAAACTTAATCTATTCACAAACCAAACCCTATAAAACTATAATAAACCATGAAAACTCCCCATACCTTAGAGAATTTCTCAGCTTAACCTTCATTTTCCAAGATTTTCCTGACAATTTCTCCAGACCCTAGAGCTTTCTCTTCTCTTCTCTTCCTCATAACTTTTCTTCACAAAAACCGAAAAGATAAGAATTTGATCGGTCTTCTCATTCTTTAGACCAAATATTCAATTCTAGGGATTTCCAAAATTATCCTTACTATATTTCTTTTATTACCACCTCGCCCTTTTCTTCAATATTTTTATTATTAATAATAATAATAGTATAATAATACACTAATTATTTATTTTTTCTAAAAATACTTTTGTACTCCCAAATGACCAACATAACCCTCATACTCCCACTTCTATTATTTTAAATAATAAATAATAATTCAAATAATATTACATGATTATCCTTATTATTAATATTATTAAAATAATTTCACCATAATGCATCGTTCCAGATAACCACCTATTGTCAAAATCATCATATATCCTCAAATAAGCATAATTACTCATAATCGAATTTGGGGTGTTACTCATGTCATCACATTCTTATCCAATGTAGGACTATTTTTCCACTTACTCACACTTGCTTATATTATTCCAATACTCTCCCTTGAGTGTGAGTCCACAATGTTTTTTATACTTGTATCATCGTTGACACCTTTTTCAAGGGTCTTTCAAGGGCATTTCGATACACCTTTTCTTGGGCATCGATTTTAACAGAACACCACTTCCTGGGCATTTCGATACAAGTAAGTCAATCACTTTATGAACCAGGCTTTGGATACCATGTTAGAGGAGTTTCACACTAGGGAACATTGATACATAATGTAGGACTACACACCTTTGTGAGAGACACACCACTTGTCCACCTAAAATCTTAAGGTGATAGTCTATTTCCCCATTTACTCATATTTACTTATATTATTCCAATATAATCTTTTCTCATGTTATGTCTGCATATGATTTGATAACTTGTTTATATATGCATCTTTAAAACCTCGAGCAACATTTTTGAAATGCATGGTCAAACTTTAGTCAAATTATTAATCCTAACAAATCCATCATTTACACCATTTGTAATCTCGATAGATGACAATAGTTAATTGTTTGAGCTTTTATGCTTAATTGTTGGAAGTATTCATTTCACATACCTATGGATACATATTTTCAAATTCAATTTTTATTTATTATTAGCCTTCATATATTAATTTGAATATTTGAGTGTTAATCTTGTTAGGCGATCTCCCCTCTATCACATAAAAAAACTCTATTCCATTGTTATTTATCGCAACCCGCGTATTCATTTTTGCAACTGAACAATAAACAATTAATATTATGTTAAATATAGTTTTGCTCCCCCTATTTTGGTCAATTTACGAAATCAGTCCCCTATTTATTATTTAAACAATTTTGGTCTCTATGTCCATTTTCTGTCTAAAAAACACTGATTTTCTATACGTGACATACTTTTTGAACGAAAGAGAACATATAGAGCATTTTTGGTTAATAAAGAAGATGAATGAACAAGTCGAGAGAGAAAGAAGATGAAGAAGATGATCAGAGAAGACGACTGAAGGAATAAAACATCGTCAAAAATGCAACGAATAATTAATCTTTCTTTTGCAAAGTCAATGAAAGTATGTCACATATATAAAAAGTAGTACACGACAACGTTTTTTGGACAAAAAAATGACATGAAGGACCAAAACTGTTTAAAAAATAAATAGGAGAATTGATTTTGTAAATATGTAAAAATAGAAGGATCAAAGTTATAATTTAACCTTAATATTAATATTATTTTAGCTTGGAAAAGAATTAAAAATACAATTATGTTTCTACATCTCAATATGTGTCTAAGTAACATTACTATTTAACAATCGTTCACCTGACCCAATCCACCCATAACCGGAAGAAAAAAGACCCGAAACAGGCGGGTTCAAACTGTAACACCCCATTTCTACCTGCAATCAATTATAATTAAATCAGAGTTCAACAAAATAGGGTATCACATTTTTCCTTCTCAAAACATCATTATAATAGCATATCAAATAATAATTATCATCTTTCAATATGCAGCGAAATCATTTAATTACAAAACTCAAATTCAATCAACTTCATAAATAATTCAACGTAAATTAAAAACATCATCTTCCAAAAGAAGCATCTTAAATCCAATCATGATCAAAACACAATACAATCAAATTCATGCATTCACTAATCCCCTCGAAGTGCTACATATCAGAGCAACCAACGACTCAAACCATCTAATGGAAACTCCACGCTACTCAGGATTACCTGCACGTTACCAACCGAGGGTAACATTCAAACAGAAGGGGTGATATATCGACAATTATAAACAGGATATAATAATCAGCGTGTACAAGTAAAAGTTCATTCAATCACCCATTCACATCACATTCATCACAAACATCGTATCATCATACCATCCATAACATCTCAATAGTCATTCAATAATGCAATTCAAATGCGACTCGACAATGCATGCATGTGGTACCATTCGGAGCAAACTCCCTTCTTAAAATCCATGCCAATTAGGTGGGCATCTGCAAGACATAAGTATTCATCGTGTTTGCCAATCCAGACCATCGTGTTTTCCAATCCAGGCCATCTTAATAATGCATATGTATGCGATATGAAAAATGGCATACAACACAATCAAACATCGAAAAAAACATCATTCAATCATATCATCTTACATCATCGCAACATCACTGGTCCGAAGACCTACATCAAAATATGCCTATCATAGCGGGTAAATCATTTTAACCATCTCGGTTCAACATCTATCAATTCATCATCTAAATTTATTCAACAACATTCATTAAACCATAATATTATTAACCTCTAATTACATTTATCATCAATTATTAATCCCCAGTCATCTTACGGAACATCAGAAAAAGGAACAGACGCGAATCGGTAGGCGAAACGCTACAAAATCACAAAAATACATCACTACTGCCCAAACGCGTACCTCATGCGTATCAGACTACCCTTACGTGTAACAATGCATGCCCTTACGCGTACCTTACGCAAATGTCCAGAGAGGCCTAAAAACTCACCTTCATTACGCGTAACAGGCATCGTAACTACCAGATGTTACGCGTAATGCCCAGTCTCTTACGCGTAAGACCAGATCCCTTACACAAACCAACAGAGGCTATCCCAGTTCATTCTTTGCTACGAGTTCAACCTCCTGTCACTCTTATTCAGTCCCAATTGAGTTTCTATCATGTTTTTAGACTCCTAATTCATCATCTTGTTACCCATTTATCATTATTACACCAGTTTATCATCCTAATATCATCATCTAATTCAAATTCGTCACGATTCAATCTCACATCTCAGAACATAGATGCACAACAAAATCAACAGAGGATTCACAACAATTATTCAATCATCAATTCATCACATTTGTACGAAATCAGACAACAACATCATATAGACAACAACAATAGGAATCTAAACAACTCTCGCCAATACATACAGATTATTTTCCCGGTTATAGGATATAAATCCCACCCTTACCTTTGGATTCAATGCACAACTCGAATCTACGAGGGAAATTCCTACGAAAATCTTCTCGAAATTCCTTAGCCCTAGCTCTTGATCTCCCAAAACTCGTTCTTCTCTCAAATTGTGATTATGCCTAAAAGTCTCTCTAAACCCTTACTAATCTTATTTTCCTTATTTTAATTCAAATGTCTTAAAAATAATACTAATATTATTATTACTAAAATTATTCAATTAATTCACTAATGGGCTTCTATCTACACCTCTCAACATTACTACCAATACCTCCCCAAATAAGTCTAACTCGCATATCAACTTAGAACAACTTAAATCGATTAATCATCTTATCATCAAACATCATATATCGTAATTAACAACAAATTTACTCAAAATAATTTAATTAAATTAATTAATTAAATCGGGGCGTTACAATTCTCCCCCACTAGAACATTTTCGTCCTCGAAAATCTTACCTTGGTCAAACAACTCAGGATAAGACTCCTGCATCTTGCTTTCTAATTCCCATGTCATACTCTCTCCCACAGCTCCTAGCCAAACAACTTTCACTAATGTGATCTCCTTGCCTTGCAAGGTTTTCATCTCACGGTCCTCAACATGTACTGGCATAGTCTCCATAGTGAGATTATCCCATACTTGTACATCATCCATACTAACAACGTGAGACGGATCGGGAGCGTACTTCAGGAGTTGCGAAACGTGGAAAAGATCATGCAAATTCGACAAATTAGGCGGTAAGGCCATTCGATAAGCAACTTTTCCAACTCTATCCAAAATCTGATACGGACCAATAAATCTCGGAGTAAGCTTCTTAGACTTCAACGCTCTTCCAACATCGGTCACAGGCGTAACTCTCAGAAACACATGCTCACCGTCTTGGAATTCTAAATCTTTTCTTCGCTTATCATGGTAACTCTTCTGTCTACTCTGAGACGCTTTCATATTTTCTCTGATCAACTTGATATTCTCTGTACCCAATGCCTCTTGTAAAGTCTTCCAAAACTCTGACGTAAACCTCAGATCTCTATCTGACACAATACTCAATGGAACACCATGCAGCTTCACAATTACTCTAACATAGATTTCTTCCAAATTAGACACCGGAAAACTGATATTGATAAGAATGAAGTGAGTCGACTTCGTTAACCTATAAACAACTACCCAAATCAAATTGTGTCCTTTTGCATTATTAGGCAACCCTGTAACAAAATCCATAGAAATGTTATCCCATTTCCATTCTGGAATTTCCAACGGTTGCATTAACCCAACAGGCTTTTGATGCTCAACCTTCGACTTCTGACAAGTCAAACAGGCATACACAAAACGTGTTATATCTTCCTTCATACCAGTCCACCAAAACAACTTCTTCAAATCCTGATACATTTTCGTAGCTCCCGGATGCATACTCAAATTACTTTTATGACCTTCTTCAAGGATACTCTTCTTCATATTTGCATCATCAGGAATAGAAATTCGATCATGCAATCTCAAAACACCATTTTCACCCATCTTGAAATCACGCTTCTCTAACTTACCACATCCAACCTTCATATCTACCAGCTTTACATCTAACTTCTATGCCTCTCTGATACTATCCAGAAAATCATTATTAATCTTCAGCATACCCAACTTCACACTCTGCAATGTCACTTCGCAAACCAAACTCATATCACATAATTGCTCGATCAACTCTAGCTCTTTAATCATCATTGCCGACATATGCAAAGTCTTTCGACTTAAAGCATCAGCTACAACATTAGCCTTACCTGGATGACAATTCAAACGAAAATCATAATCCTTCAACAATTCCAACCACCTGAGTTGCCTCATATTCAATTCTTTCTGATCGAACATATACTTTAGACTCTTATGATCGCTAAACACTTCAAATCGAGTACCATAAAGATAATGCCTCCAAATCTTCAGTACGAAAACAACTACAACAAGTTCCAAATCGTGCGTAGGATAATTATTTTCATGCACCCAAAACTGCCTCGATGCATACGCAATAACGTTATTATTTTGCATAAGCACACCTCCCAATCCCATCAACGAAGCATCATAATACACCACAAATGGTTCATCTGGATTAGGCAATGTCAAAACCGGGGTCGACATTAACCTCTTCTTTAACTCTGTAAAACTCTCTTCACAACAAATATCCCAAACAAAAGCCTTATTCTTACAAGTCAATCTAGTCAACGGAAGTGCCAACTTAGCAAATCCTTCAACGAATCTTTTGTAATAACCAAATAACCCTAAAAAGCTCATAAACTCTGTAGCCAATCTTGGAGTTTCCCATTGTAACATAGCTTCTACTTTAAAAGGATCCAATGAAATACCACTACCTGAAATTACATGACCCAGATGACTAACTTCCTTCAACCAGAATTCACACTTGGACAACTTCGCATATAACTTCTTCTCTCTCAAAACTTCCAACACAGTCCTCAAATGCTCTTTATGTTCATCTTCTGACTTAGAGTAAATTAGAATATCATCAATAAATACAACCACAAAATGATCCAGATACGTATGAAAAATACGATTCATGTACTCCATGAATACTCTCAGCACATTGGTAACACCGAAAGGCATCACCGAATAATCATAATGTCCATATCGTGTTCTAAACACAGTCTTCTGAATATCCTCATCTTTTACTTTGATTTGATGGTAAACCGACCTCAAATCTATTTTGCTGAATACACAAGCACCTACCAACTGATCCATCAAATCATCAATCCTCGGAAGCGGATACTTATTCTTGATCGTTACTTTATTCAATTGTCTATAATCCATACATGGTCTCATACTTCCATCTTTATTTTTCACTAACAACACTAGAGCTCCCCACGGCGATACACTTGGCCTTGCAAACTTCTTCTCAAGTAACTATTATAACTGCTTCTTTAACTCTGACAATTCTGATGCAGACATCCGATACGGTTCCATAGAAATAGGTCTAGTACCAGGTACAAGATCAATAGTAAATTCAAGGAAAAATACTCAAATTGGTCCCTTAATTCTACATCAGGGTCCAATTTGGTCCTTTATCTTTAAAAAGTGACAAAATAGTCCTTTAATTGTTCAAAAAGGGCCACGTTAGTCCTTTCCGTCCATTTTTTTACTAACAGCGTTAAATTTTGCTTGCGTAGCATTTGACGTGCTCTTTTTCTTGCGTAGCAGCCAAGATTTGAACACAGGATCTCTCAATTGCTTGAGAAACTATCAACCACCACACCACTTCACACTTATTTGTATGTATTTCACAATAAATGGAATAAAACTTGATCTCCAGCGAAATCATTTTTTGAAGCATCTGCATTCCAGTAGATTGGCAGAGAATTGTGACAACAATATCTTCATCAAATTTCTGCAACAGGTCTCACATTAACTCCATAAAGATCTTTAAACAAAATACATACATGAAACGTGCAGCCTTGATCAGTGATACTATTCCTACTTGATGATAACCTCGTATTGAAACCACCATCAACTACAAGAATGCAAATTTCAAGAAACAGTAAGAGAAAGCAACACATCATAAAAAAGTTCACACATTGATTGAATTACAAAAGGTAAATAAAACAAAGGGTAGCAGGAAAAGTGGTAAAAATACAAACTTTTGACTAGAAATGGACTTAAAAAGATGTAAAAGGTAATTAGGCATGTTTTCTTCTTAATTTATACATCAAATGTAAAATACAGAAAGCCATAACCAACTGAAGGAAAAAGGGTCATATCATATATACATACTCATAGATGAAGTAGTAGTAATAGATGAGAGCCGATAAGAAGGAACAGGAAGAAAAGCCACCAAGTACTTGTAAATCATAACTTGTATCTCAAGCTCTCTCCATTGAGAGCTTGTGAAAGCATTCGCAAATGAAGCCGCCGCCATTCCACCACCTATGAATGACAACAATCAATACACAAACAAACATGTTCAGAAACTTATGTTTTTGTTCTGTATAATATTGAATAATGAAAAAATAAAACACAAACTAACCTTGGGATTTAAGGATTGTTGTAGCTGCAAGAGAAGAAGAATGAGTACCAAAAGACATTGTGGGAACAAAACTATCAGAACCATCTTTTCCAACCGCATAGGAAACAACCCCAGATGCAAAAGAATTACACACCTGTAAACTACGCTGTCAACTCCATCGCCGCCACTTTAGTTACTGTAAGAAAACGCTCGAACGGAGATAGGAAGAGGACCGCGTTCGAGATCATCCATGAGACGGAAATACTGCTAGGGTCGGGAAGAGGCAGCGGAGGAAGTAGAGGTGAGGCGGTGCTTTTCAGATCGGTGACGTTGACGGAGGAAGAGATGAAGGTGTTGGAATTTCACAAATTGATTTCTGATTTCACAAATTGAGTGTTGGAATTTTTATGGTTTGGTTATTTGATAGAACCATGGTCATTTGAGTTTTCCCAGATTTTCCCACAAATTCACAAATTGAAGAAATTTTTCCCAGATTTTAGGGTTTGGTTATTTGGTACAACCATGGTAACGATGAAAATGTTGAATCAGTTGAAGATTTTTTCCGGATATTACAATAATATATATTTAACGTGTAAATCATAATTAAAAAAGATAAAGTGTCCAAGTGGTTAAGTGTTATGCTTCACAATCCTTATGTCCAAGGTTCGATCCTTGTTTAAAACAAATTTTTTGAAATTTTGGTGAGCTTAATAATTATCATTCGCCACATCAGCGCTACATCAGCTGCCACCCTGTAAAAAAAATTGACGTCGTTTGAGAAAATAGGGCGGAAAGGACTAACGTGGCCCTTTTTGAACAATTAAAGGACTATTTTGTCACTTTTTAAAGATAAAGGACCAAATTGGACCCTGATGTAGAGTTAAGGGACCAATTTGGGTATTTTGCCTAAATTCAACTTCCCTTTCTGGCGGCACATTAGGGATTTTGTCAGGAAAAACCTCAGGAAAATCACTTACCACTTTTAGTTCCTCAATCTTAGCTTTGTTTTCATTACCATAAAGTCTCAAAAGTCCTAATTCACCCCCCTCTTAGGCACTCTTATACTTACAGTGATGGGGTCTCTGATTCATTGCTCCCAGAATGATTTTGTGCCAGACACGTGTAATCAACTTTAGGTCTGAGGCTTTGAACTTCCCTTTTTCTGATGGAAAGTTGGCGAAGATGGATGAATTAACTTCATCAGGTACAATCATCTATGTTCCATGGAATTGTATCCCTTTGACATTTTCCATTCCTAGAAGAATAGCAACAGATTTTCAGAGATGACAATCGTTTTCTTCCGAACATGTGATACAATGACAAATGCATTTGCATCAGCATGTGTCCAAAATTCCTTAACCATAAGAGGATAAATAGGACCATGTAACCTATCAAAGTAACCTTCCCATTTTTGAGCCTCCAGATGTTTAGTTAGATCGATTCCATTATCACACAAATTGATGAAATCAACCATTATTTTTTTACAAACTTCAAAGCCTTTTTTCTGGAATATCTAACAAAACTTGATCAGGTAGATCTAAGATAGAGTACTCGTTAGGTTGTTTCGCATGAGCTTCAGAAGGAACAGATGAAGAAGCCAGAGTCGGAGATGTAACAATCTCGGCTAGTTTAGATTGAGGGACGGTGTAACACCCCATTTCTACCCTTTAAATATAATTAAAATCAGAATTTACAAAAACTTTCCACATAACGGGATATCACATTTTCAACTTTCAACAAATTCCAACTTAAAGGATAACTTGTTCAATACATAACACTTTTCAAAAATAATCATAAACCAACATCATAATACTTAAATAATTCAACTTTATAAAACATCACGCAGAGGATTCATAAAACAAATTGAATCATCTTTATCTAACATAGAACAATTTCAAAATAACCAACAAATATTCTAAAGTACTTCAATTAAAATAAAATTCAGCATGCAACAAAATCAACAAGATAGACACGCGTCATCCCCCCGAGTGCTACGTATCAGAGCGATAGACCACCGACTCGACTAAAGATAACCGGCTACTCCTCTTGATTACCTGCACATTGCCAACATAAGGACAACATTCAAACAGAAGGGGTGAGTTACGATAATTATAAGCAGTATATGAAAAGCAATACATAGATAGTGATTACAAATACTTCACCGCTTCACAACATCAACAACACAACAACACAACAACTCAAAAACAATGCAACTTTGATGCGACTCAACTAATTATGTATATGGTACCATTTGGAGTAAAACTCCCAACTTAAATTATTGTCAATCCAGGCCAATATGGTGTGAGCAACGACTCTGATATAAAATGAAAATGACCTACATGGCATACACGACTTTACAACGCAAACAACATAAAAACATAAGCTACATAATAACTTATACGACATAGGCAGCTTAAAATCGACTTTGGCTTATAAAGCCTTCAACATAGCAACTTTGAGATTTTCCGTAAACTGGAATCATATATAAACTTAAATGTACCTGCAAATCGACTATACAACATTTTTTTCAACAAAACAATGCAACAAAAATCAACTATTAAATTAACCGACTTACCCCGACAAATTTCGTTAAATTCCGAGCAACTAAGTTTTTTTGCCTAATTCGGCTAAATCGACTAAACTAATATTGTTTTTAACATTCTGCGATCGTTACGATTTTATTACAAAACCTGAAATTTTTGTGTTTTGATCAACATTATTTGTCATAAAAATACATGCCTGCTAACTGTTCTTGATAAATTCCTAAATCTACTACTTTTTGTCAAAAGTATATAACACAATATTATTTATCAAACTATTTTCATTCTCAATACAATTATTTTGAATATTAACTAATTTCTGGTTCTTATTAAAATTGCCATTCCATAAGATTATATTAACTATAGTTAGGATTAATCAACTTAATCTAATTACTTGGATTTCAATTAGTTAATTACTACCTAAACTAAAACTACATGATTTCTTTCTACACAGGTTATTGGATTATTATATTAAATTAATTGGCACATTGAAAACTAAGCTCCCCCCACTTTACAGGGTGGCTTGCGTCACCCTCGTGTTATAACATAGTGGCTTGCGCCACTTTCCATAAGGGAAAAGCAAATCAATGTGGCACCTGCCACATTATGAAGTGGCTTGCGCCACTTAGTGTCCTAGGCACCCAAAAAAATTGTGGCACCCGTCACCTGAGGCCATGGCCTGCGCCATGGGCCTCTAGGGAGAAATGGCTCCCGTCGGTCTTCCACTAAGGGTCTCTGTTATCGTCCCCAAATCAATATTTTTCCAAAATTTAGTGCAACGCAGTAATATCAACAAAAATCAACACAACCAGAACAACTTAGAACCAACAATCGAACAACAATTTTCACACAACAACTATTGCAATAACAAGATACAAATTCTTATACACGTCATCAATATCAACAAAATGCAGCAACCTAACTATCCAATCACAGTATCGTTTTTCATACCCGATTATAAGAATCGAACTCACCCTTACCTTATATTGGACTGAAGGTAGCCCAAGCGATTCGATTCCGATTGTCGTTCCTCTTTTCCCCTTTCTCTCACGATCGTGTAAAATTCTGTTTTTCCACTTCTATTGACTTCTAATACTTTTTAATTTCTTTTTATTAAAATAAGCTAATTCTTTATAATTACTAATGGGCCTAACAATAGCACCCCCTAATTTACTAATTCGGACACGGTTTCAAGCCCACTAACCAAACCACTACAACAACCATAATATTACCGCTAATAATTGTAACACCCTAATTTTTGCCCTAAGATTTCTTCGCATTTCATCTGCATTTTGCATACAAACAAGATTGCACTGGCTTTCGAGTTTCTGCTCAGATGAAGGGTCTATGCTTCGCAGGGGATCACCATTGTTTTTACTTCTTTATATTTGTTTATATTTATTGATCTCTAACCAAAATACAAAAAAATAATATGTTGCAGTGTTCTTCTTCTTCTCTGTGTTGCAGGATTTCAAAGATAAGACAGTGAGACAGTGATTTCAATTCAGAGGCGTTGGTTCAGTCACGATTCAGGTCAGATGGACGTTTGACCTAATTTTGGTCAAACTATCAAAATTTGTTTCGACTGCCAGTTGTGTGTGCCAGTGGTTTAGACAGTGTGGGTTCAAAGATTCAAGATGTGCTGTGTACAAAAGGGATCAGTTATCAGGCAATGTTTTGTGCGGAGTTTGGTTTGAATCTTCAGTGTTTATCAGTTCATCGGTTCATCAGTTCAACAATGATTCACATGAGGATTCATTTTTCTCAGTATGGATTCAGTTTATCAGGGAAGTAATCAGACAATTTTCAGATGACAGTTGGCTTAAGTTGTGAAGTATCCAGTGGGTCTGTGTTGGCTGTGTTCATTTTTATCAAAGGCTTGTGAAAGAGGAATTGAAATTTGGTCGTGGGCTTAAAATCAAGATTTCTTATCCATTTCTATCCATTTTATTCTTTGATCCATAAACTATTTTTTTCTATTTCATTTACCCGATTATACATTTCCATTCTTTTTTTTTACCATTACTCATTATTATTCAACAACCATTTTTTTTCATTTTTTTGATTATCCGTTTTTTTAGTTCAATCATCCATATCATTATTCATTCTTCTATTTTTCATTTCCTTTTGTTCATTTTTTTAAATACCATTCCCGTTTATTTCTATTTCAATTTCCATTACTTTCTTTAATCCATTTTTAATTTCTTTTTTTATTCATATCCATATCCATAACACACATAATTCATTTTTTTACATTTTTTAATCTCTATCAACATTTGTGATTATTCCATTTTAACCTATCTATTTTCTTTTCACAATTCTAGGCCCATTATTCTTATAAGCCCATTACAATAAAATTGTCAAAAACAAAAAAATTGAGAAAGGAAAAGTCAGCCACATGAACAAAAGATGAACAAAGCAGCTTCACAATCTTATGGGCCCAATCTGCCAAAAAGTAAGACGCAAGCCTTAATGCCAACAATTTCCATCAGTACGTCATCCAGCAAGCAAAACATTCCATCAGCTCTCCACAAGCCACACGCGTAAGCCTCACATCATGAAAACACCTTCAGCCAAATTCCTGCCCAAGCTACACATTTCCAAGCCGCCTCACATCACTTCAACATAACAACAACAAACGCAAGCTTACAACCAGCTACCTCAAGCCAAATACTTTCCAGCATTTCACGTGAAGCAAAACCACAAGCCAAAAACAACAGCTATCACAACACGCCTTCAAGCAATTCCACGCCGACCTGCACACAAACACCCAGCTCAAACAATACAAGCCGCAGGCCTCAAATATTATTTCCCACAGCAAGCCCAAGCAACAGCCCACGCGAACCTGCACGAAAATTAGCAAAATCAAAACGCAACATTCAAAAGCATAAAACGCAGAAAACTCAAAATCAAAACGAAAACGCAAACGAGAATTCCGTGATCACCCCAAAACGCCCAAATTGCATCAAAACGGCATCAATCTTTCTTCACTTTTCTTCTATTTAAGGAAGCTCTTCCTCCTTCAAAAGACCAAGCTCTCTAGCCCCTCAAAATTCTGCTCAAATTAAAAACCAAATTTCAATCTGTAAACACCCCAAATTTGCCCTCACCCATTCACACCATGGCTTGTGATCATTTCATATGCATAATCATAACATCTCATACCACATCTTTTTTGATTCACTACATTGATTCAAAGTCATCTGCATCTAGGGTTTGTGATCTGAGCAATCCAAGAGCTTCTTGAGCCACTCCAAAGGTCATCAATCACTTCAAAGGGATCCATGTATGTTCAAGCATCATATTATATCCTCTCAAAGTCAAGAATGTCAAAAAATCACAAGAACTGAGAATGGTATGGAAGCAGAGCCAAGTTTGACTGCACAGTTGACCTAGAATTAGGGTTTTGGTTTCAGAGGCCATAACTCCAAATTTTTTGGTCATTCTTGTTTCTATTGGTCTCTATATGGTATAGGGAGCATGCATATCAATTTTCATGAAGAAATTCCATGGGGAAGTCATCTGATCAAGAGTTGACTTTCTGGGCAAGTCAGTGTAAAATCAGGGCATCTGAGGCCCCCAATGACCCAACCAAAGGGTGTTCTTCATCATTTTGATTGTATATGATCTTTATTTGATCATAGAAGAAGTTGGAAGTTCACAAAATTGAAGAATTTCAAGTCTTTTGCAAAGTTGACTTTTTGGGAAAGTTGACTTTTTAATGAAATTGCCATTTTGGGAAACTTTTTCAACCCTTGCTTTTTGATTCAAAAATGCTTCAAATGGAAAAACTTTGGTCATGAAAATTGTAGAATGGATCATTCCCTTTTCAAAAAGTACAAGAACTTGACCTAATTCATTTTGGATCAAAAGTTATGGCTTGTCAACGTTGGCTAAAATCACATAATTTCAAGTTATGCACCAAAGAGGGAAACTTGCAAATTCTTGTACCAAGGCAATTGGTGACTTCTAATTGATGTCTAACCTTTACACAAACATCATACATGACTTAAACTTCAGATTGGCCCAAGGATTTCTTAAGTTCTATGCCTTAAACTTCAAGAATTACAAAAGGGGCCAAAGTTGTGACAATTTGCAAAAGGGATCAAAGCTTCTCATCCACTTGCCTCAGTTCACAAAATCTGATCCAAAAGCATTCCTTGATCCTTGCTGAACTCAACCATGCTCCTATCCTAGCCTTCCATTTGCCCATACTTCCAAGTACAACTTGCTTGACTTTTTGCAACTTGAAGCCATACCAATCCAACAGTGACACAACCACTCTCTGCCCAATCCAGACTTTACAAACACATCCCAAGGCTTCATTCTCATAACACACACAAGCCTGAAAACTCCAAGAAGACAGCATACTCAAAAATCCTCACATTTGCAAAAGCTTTCGAATCCTTTGATTCAGCCATCAAACCTTCAAACTTTTTCCACCACTCAACTCCACAAACCTTGCTGATCATTTCCCTGCCCTCATTTTGCCCTAAAACCTCCACAATCAAAAACACGATTTTCACATTTTATGAACTGAGATTCTGCAAACTCTCTCCAGAGGCTATTTAAACTCCAACCAAGCATTGCAAGCTTCTTAGGAGGATCATTGGAGTGGATTTGAAGCAAAGAACTGGCCAGAAAGTCCCTGATTCGAAAGCTCAAGCTCAGGTAGCAATGGCATTTATTTTTCCAGAACTCTCATTTTATGTTATAGAATGATTCTACATGCTTCACTGGTTGTCATGATGTGTTTAGTTTTGAAAATAGTTGAGAAATGAGTATTTCATGAGCTTCTGAAATTTCTGTGTCCTTTTCCGTTTTGCTTCGATTCATGGATTTGATGATGGATAAATGAATTTTGATGGCTGATTCTTGTTGGGGTTGGGGAGAGGATCATTTCTGGAGAGTTTTAGGGCCTAGGGACGCGTATTAAGAGAGATAACTTGAGTGGCTGGCCGGAGAAGACGACCGGAACAGTGTTCCGGTCGTCTGAAAGTCATTAGGGTTAATTAATTAGGGTTTAGTCTTAATTGCGTGAATTTGAATGTGGGCCGTCCAGATGCGCGCCAGGTCCACTCCCGCGCGTGTGAGTTTGAATCCTGTCCCTTGATCTTGCATACTTTCCCATTTTCAGTTTAAATTCATTTTATTTTTCATTTAATTGCATTTGTTTTCTACATTTTATAAAAAAATAGCAAAACACCTTTAAAAATTCTGAAAATTTTTATACAAGCTTTTATTAATTTTCAGAAACCAAAAAAATTTTTATTTTTATTTTTTGCATTAAAAAATATTTTTAAATCATTTAAAAGTTTATTTTTAATTAATTAATGAGAATTAATTAATTAAAAATATTTTTAGGTATTTAAAAATCACCAAAAAATTCATGAAACCTTTAAAATCATTTAGAAACATTGTCTAACCCTCAAACCAAATTTCTTTTTTGATCTTGATGTCTTTTGACAATTTTTCATGGAATTAATTTCATTTCAAGGCAATATTTTGTTCCAAACTTCCAAAATTCATTTCTGCCTAACCATTGAGAGTTGGACTTTGATTCTTTTTGCATTGTGTCTTGCATATCATGTAGTTTGTAGGTTTAAATTGGCATGATTTGATTTTGCATTTTCAATTTGTTTGACATTTTTCTTGACAAGGTACCTTAAAACCCTAACAATCTTAAGAAATTCATAACCCTCATTAGGTTAAGAGTTAAAACCCCTCCTTTGGGCAATGAGTTTGTATAGGTTTAGGGTTCCCTTGGATGTGTTTTCAATTTTTTATCTTGATGTTTGCTTCTGGTTTTGGTTTTTGTTTGGTGCATTGATCATAAACCCTAATTTGGGCTTCCTTTTGCATTCACCTTGCATTTGCTTGCATACCATGACTTGATATGACATTTTATGCATCCATTTGATTCATATTACATCTTAGGACATATTAGAATCATGTTTGATCATTGCATCTTGCATTTTCCATGTTGTATGCCATTTGCACTTCATAACTTTTCATGTATGATCATGGTTCTAAGCATGCTTCTCTTGCATCCATATGTTCATATGATCATCCTCATGCCTTGATTCATGTTTGCATCATCTCATAGCATCATTAGCATCATGTGTATGCTTCTGGTTTTGATTTGCATCATGTCATTTCATCTCATCTTGCATTGTATTGCATTCCTTTCATTAACTTTTCAGGTGGTAAGTAACTTTGAGAAGTGAATTTGCCTTCACTTCTCACAATTTCTTTTCATCTCCCTTATGCATCCTTGCTGAATTTTGTTTTGTGTTTGAGATTGAGCTTGATCTTTCTTCTTCATCTTACTTTCTTTCTTCAAGTGACTTGTCTTCTTAAATGAAGCAAGTTGCTTTGCTTCCTTTGCTCCTTTCATCTGCTTCCTGGTGGTTCCTCTGAAGATTTCTCTTATAAACCTCACAAACCTTAGGAACAACCAAGCATGACAATAATTAGGGTTTTGATTAGTCCCCCACTTAGATTCTACCTTTGTGTCTCATTGAGTCTTCTCTTGTCACCTCATAATCAGGGACTAAACCCTAAAGGCTTTAAGGCTTTGTGATTAAGCTTATGCCTGCATCCTTCTATTAGGATGGAGTGTATAACTTTAATCCTAAGTGTTAAACCCTTAATGTGTTTAACTCCTTTAATCAATTCACTTAATAATCATCAAGACATCAAGCTTGTAACTTGGGCCTTGCATTAGGGTTCTAATTCTTCCTTAATTGGTTAAGAAGGACTAACCCTAGTGTTAATGGACAAGTCCTCCTCAAGTTGTCTTACAAACCATAAAACTCACTTCTTCATCTTATCATTAACTAAAATCCACTTAATAAAGGCTTTGTTTTGTCATGATTTTAATCCCTAATCATGGATTAAGTTGAGGAGCTTTCCTCAGCTTAAACATTCTCATCTATTATCCTTCTATTAGGATGGTGTAATGAGTCTGTTTAATCCTTGATTATGGCTTAACCTCATTACTCAACACTAAACAAAAACAACAAAAACATCTAAATAATCACAAGTAGGTTAATGATCTTAATCCTACATCAGGGTGATTAAGTGTGAGAAGCTGACTTCACACTTAAGGTACTCTCATTACCCCTAATCAGAGGGAAGATGTGATGAGTTTACTAACCCATTGATTTAGACTTAAGCTCATTAGCTTATGACAAATTTCCAAAAGCAATAAAAGATTGAAAACTCAAAAACAAACAATAATCGTCTCCTTCGGGATTCTTTTCTCATCTCATTCACTCATAACCAAGAACTTGCTTCTTCCGTCTAATGCAAGACAGTTAGCACCTGAGCCAGACAGGTCATACACTTGAGCATAGGCAAGTAAGCAGTTCACAAGTCTTTTTTTTCTTTCAGTCTCTTTGGGTCGAACTACGGTGTTCTGACTTCCTCATTGCACGAGAGGATACGTAGGCATAACTTAACAGTTATCGAACAAAAGTCTCTGTATATTCCCCCTCTTCCAGCATCATTCTCTTAGCCTCATGATCTTGAGCATTTTATTCCTTTTCTTACATTGACACTGTACATTTATACACTCCACTTTTCTTTTACACTGACACCTGTACATCCTTTTCCAGCTCTTTTATACACAAATTGCACTGACACTACCCCTTTAAAACACAAATCTTTTAAGCGTGGATCCCGTCGAGTATGACGGACAATCTGGGTGCTAATACCTTCCCAGGTTGTAACCAACCCCCTTTCTCAGTCTCTCTGGTTCGCAACCGTCTTATCCATATCTTTCTAGGTTTATGCAGCATTACCTTTCCTTCGGGATAAAAATGCCTAGCTGGCGACTCTATTCATTCCCTGTGAGTTCACTCCTGTGTGTTCTCACATCCTCCTTTCGCCTACCGTTCGCGTCTGTACCTTTATTTAGGCCATTCCCATTTATCGGGAGCGACAGCTTGGCGACTCTGCTGGGGACCCTTATACTGTAACCAGGGCTTCTGGTCCTTTTTGTGGGTTCCTCCTAGCGCTTGTTTGATTTTTGTTTACTGGGGTGTTATGTGTGTTTATGTATTTATGTTATTGCTTTATGTACAGTTATTTATTGCTTTCTTTATAGCTTTATATACATCATACTGTCATACTATTCTGGCTGGATCTGGTTTTGTTGCTTTGGTGGGTGGGTGTTCTATTGAGAGTTGAGGTCCTATACCTGGGACCTGAGTGACACCTAGGCTAGAGTGGTTTATGTTCTTTCCCATTCCATTTCGGTCTGGTGCGGGAATATGAAACACGGTTCAGATATGGGTTTCTTCTTGAGAACTCTGTGCTACAGATTTCCTGTAGTGCTAGGGCTATCTGGGAAGCCTGCTAAGTCTGGATGACCTTTATTATGACCTTCAGAAACTGAGGTGAATTAGAGGAGGATCTTTTATGGTTATTGTAAACACTGTACCTCCGGGTTAGAAGTGTTTACACTTCTCATAACTGATCCAAGTCTGAGGATCCTTGTTTTAGAACATCACCTGTGAGGGGGTTGGGCTGTTTACAGGTTTGCAGGTACCCTTGACCTCAACATACCCTGTTACTTTGATTAAGAGTACTCCATTTTGGAACAGTTCTTGTGATTTTTAACCCTGGATATGTGACTCTTTATTTGAGTCCCCCACCTTGGTTACTGGACTTACGAACCTCCATCTGGATTTCTTGAACATACATGGACCTATACCAAGGCAGTAATCAGATCCAGCTTGATCACAAACCCTTGCATACCATTTGCATATATCATCATTACCTCATTTAACATTTGCTTATTTGTTTTTCAGGGTATCCATATTATATTTTGGCTTGGTTTTGACCCCTTCATCTGCATAGACCTGTCTTCACCAGTATCTGCTTCAGCTATTCCTCATCAGCTACTTACTTCAGTCACCTGCATCACCAGTCTCAGCCTGTCAGTGGCCCATCTTCTAGTATCAGTCATCATCATCAGCATCTGTCTCAGCTTTTCTTCAGCAACATGGCACCCAAGAAGAGCAACGTCTCCTATCATTTCTTTGAGCCTGAGCTAGCTGGCATCAGGAAGGTCCAGGCCCTGATTACTCCAGACCATATACCACTATTCAGAGAACATTATGGAGGCATCCTTGATGTGGTTATGGATTTGGACCCTTCCCAGAGGAGCTTGATTCATACTTGCCTGCAGTTCTATGATCCCCCTCTGAGGTGCTTCACCTTCCAGAATTTTCAGTTGGGACCCTTGTTGGAAGAGTATTCATCACTGATTGGTGTACCTATCAGGGGTGGAGTCCCTTTCAACCCTGAGATGGCTTTTCCTAGTAATGAAGAGGTGGCAAAGGCATTGTATCTGGAACCAGTTCTGATTGGGCAGAACATGACAGCAAAGGCTGGAATCTCTGGTCTACACTTGGATTTCTTGACCTCTCAAGCTATTCTGAAGGCCTCCTTGGGGGAGTGGAAGGCAGTCTGTGCATTATTAGCCCTCAGCATATATGGGGTTATATTATTTGCAGATGAGCCTAAGTTTATTAGCAAGAATGCAATCCATCTTTTCATTCTGAGGAACCCAGTGCCCACTTTACTGGGAGATTTCTACTACTCTGTTCATCAAAGGAATGAAAAGCAAAGGGGAAGATTAGTAAGATGATGTGCTCCTTTGTTCCATACCTGGTTACTCAAACACCTGCCCAAGACTGATGCATTCTTGAATCCTCACCAACAAAAGAACTGGGCTAGGAGGCTTGTTGCTTTGACCTCAGATGACATCAGGTGGTGCACCCAGAGCACCAAGGGCAGGGACATCATTACTAGTTGTGGGCAGTTCCCCAATGTACCTCTGATAGGAGTGAAGGGTTGCATCAACTACAACCCTCTGCTGTTCAAAAGACAACTGGGCTATGCATTGGTCCACCCTCCTAGGGTACAAGATCTAGCTGAGACCCTTTATTGTGAGATCAAGCCTAATCTGGCTATTGTCAGGCAAGCATCCTGGGCTTGGGACAATGTCCAGACCAAAGGGATGGCCATTCTTGGGAGATGCAACAATGTGGCCTCAGCTCAGTATTATGAGTGGTCTCATGCCAGGGCTCAAATTTCTGGGATGCCCTTCACCATTGAAGATGTGCCTGGACCATCCACAACACCACCTCCAGCAACTGTCAGCCTGGAGGAGTTTGAAAAGCTCAAAGAGAGGAATGAGAATTTGTCTGAAGCCTTGAAGAGAACCCTCTGGGAGAGGAGTGATGGTCGTCTGGATATTGAGAGGTTAGAAAAGCTAAAGGTGGAGCATCTAGCCAGGATTGAGAAGTCAGAAGACTACATCAAGAAGTCAAGGGCTGGAGAACAGATTTTGAAGAATGCCTGTAAGGAGGCCCAGTTCCAGAAAGCCAGGACTGATCTTTATCTGAAGGAAAGCCAAGCTAGGTGGGTCAGGATCACTGAAGCTCGCACTCAGGAGGATAAGAGAACCCAGGACAAGATTGAGCAGTTGAAGGCTAATGCAAAGGAGCAACATGAAGCCCTAGTAGCAGCCCAGAAAGAGATCTCAGAGCTGAAGATTAGGGCTGGTGTGAAGAGGTCAAAGGACCAGGGCAGACACAAGAAGCTAACCACTGCCATCACCACCAGGAATCTTCTCATCAGGAACCTCACGAAGCATCCGGCTAATCCTGTGACTGAAGCACTTTTGAAGGAAGTCCAGGAGGATGAGTTTGGTCTTGGTGTCTGACTTTTGCTTGTTGTTGCTTTCATTTCATGTACTTTTCTTTTATGTTGTATTTTTGACCCCTCAGAGGGCATGTATTGTAAAAAAAACAAAAAAAAAACTATGTATGTTTTTTCCATTTGTAATATATTCATTAGTTTGTTTCATCTGAATTCTTTTTCTCTCAAGCAACATCAAAGCACCTTCCTCAGGGGTCTGGAAAGGTCAAAACCATATGCCAAGCCGGATACCTTGGAAACAAATAAGCATACTGTAAACACCCCAAATTTGCCCTCAACCATTCACACCATGGCTTGTGATCATTCTCATATGCATAAACTCAATCATACCATCTCATATCACATTTTTGATTCATTGCATTGGTTCAAAGTCATCTGCATCTAGGGTTTGTGATCTGAGCAATCCAAGAGCTTCTAGAGCCACTCCAAAGTTCATCAATGTTCAAGCATCATATTGTATGCCCTCAAAGTCAAAAATGTCAAAGAATCACAAGAACTGAAAATGGCATGGAAACGGAGCCAGGTTATGAGGTTCGTGCATATCAAGTTTCATGAAGAAATTCCATGGGGAAGGCGTCTAATCAAGAGATGACTTCTTGAACAAGTCAGTACAGAATCAGGGTATCTGAGGCTCCCAATGACCCGACCAAGGGGTGTTCTTCGTCATTTTGATTGCGTATGATCTTTATTTGATTATAGAGGATGCCAGAAGTTCACAAGACTGAAGAATTTCGAACCACTTTGCAAAATTGCCTTGAATTGGAGAACTTGCAAATTCTCATGGCAAGCTTTTATGTGACTTCAGTGCGACTTCCAATCATCACGCAAGCATGGACCATGGCTTTAAATCCTGAATGCCACAAAGAATCTCCACGTTTCACGATTTATGCCTCAAGGGATCACAAAGGGGCCAGACTTGTACCAATTTGCAAAGACCCATGTGACTATGCCTCCACTCGTTGTAATCCCCAAGATCTGATCCATAGGCCTGTGCCACACCAGCTATCCTTACCCACCAAAGACCTTACAAATACGTTTCCTGCAAATCATTTCAATCAATTGGGGTCTCAGTGATGATTAAGCGTCACTAAAGTTTCAAAGTGGTTTTAAGTTATTTCGAATTTATTTTCAATAAATTGATAAGCTACGGGTTAAACTTATTGCAATTTTGTAAAGAAAATAATAAGTGTGACTTCTTTGGTCCATTGGTTTCAAAGCTTAAGAAGGATGGATTATTGGATTTGATTCATTGTTTTCAAACCTAAGGAGGATGGCTGGTTGGAATTGATTTCTTTGATTTCAAAAGGGAAAGGAGGAAAGGAATTTCATGGTATCATATTGGATTCAGATTCAAAAGGCATTTCATGGGCCTTTTGTGGTGTTATGTGTGATTGGGAGTATGTTGGATTTGGATTAAGTTGGATTTGGATGCACATATGTTTGGAGTTATGGTTCATTTTATGTTGCTATGTGTTACTCAAGGTGCATTGTTTTCAAGCATGTTAATGTTGATATTGTCCAAGTTTTGCAAGATATTGAAATCTTGATTTGGTGCATTGTCAAAATAAATGAAAATGAAAACCAAAGACAACAAGATTGAAGGAGCACCTCTACATCCTTACTTTTAGGTTTCATCGCATATGCCTGGTTCCTTCTTGATTTGCGGTTATCACATGATCTCTTAAAAGATGCGTTTCTATTTTTCCTCATACAACATACTAAGCTGAAGTGCTTGTGTTTCGAGTGGAACAAAACGTGAAAGTATGCTTTAGAGTTGTTGGTTGGTAAAGATATGATAATGTGGTTAAAAGAGACCGCTTCAAAACCATGTGATAAAATGTCATCACATTTTAGTCTTCAAAATCAAAAGCACCAAGTTCCCATGCTATTGAATTCTAGTTCTACAAATTTACAGAAGAGAAAATATGGCAATACAATCAACTCATGAATCAAACATTCTTAAATCCAGGCGGATTCTCAACTCTCAAGATGAGATGTTACAAAATGGAATGCATAATGGATCTTTTCCACTGCCTCCTAACAAAAAATAAAGATAAGCAACATGTGTTCTTCCTCTTCACACGATAAACATCCTCCTGTAGCGATTTCTGAGTCAAACAACACAAAGACTTCAAATACAAGCAGTTACTACTCACTTTGTAACAGGTTCTCAGTAGAGATGTGTACAGGTTGGATCATGAGGCTGCTAGAGTCCTTCAAGGCTACAATTTGCAAGTGCATTATGAGAAGGAATTGAGTATGAATAAGTGCCGCATCATCACACCGCATACAGGCCCGGGCCAGCTCCATCATGTGCACGTCACAAATGTTCCTGCAATACAGTACAACAGTTGATTCAATAGAAAACTGAATATGTTAATCAAACATATACAAAAAGAGAGAAAAGCGCAAAGTCCCATGGTTACTGATGGTTGGAGTGATGATAATAATTTGCAGCTTGACGATGTAAATATTGTGCCTATTCATTCTGAAACTGATGGAGAAATTGTCAAAGAAGTGTCTCATCTTACAATTTCTAAAGATAGTAATATGTATGGCAATGCTCTGGCAACAAACAAACAGCCAGAAGATAGGCGTTTACCAAGTGCTATTTTGCCCCTCCTTCGGTATAGCCAGTATGAAAGCTCCGAATCCTCCTGCAGTTTTCAAGGTTCACCTTATTTTAGGAGTGATGCTGATAATACTGAGACAGAAGAGGCTTCATTCTCGGGACAAAAAGATTTAAATGACTTACATGAGATTCTTGAATGGGCCAAGGATAATAATTGTGGACTGTTACAAATTATAAGAGCTCTACTGGAGAAGCAGACTGTAGTCGTCCGTTCCAATTTGGGAATCCTATCCGCGTCAATTCTATCAGTTATTCCACTCATCTGACCCTGCCAATGGCAAAGCCTGCTAATGCCGGTTTTACCAAATGACATGCTTGACTTTCTGGACGCTCCTGTCCCTTACATAGTTGGTGTTAGGCACAAGACAAATGAAGTTCAGTCAAAGTTAACCAATGTTATTCTGGTTGATGCAAACAGAAACCAGGTGAAATCACCATCACTACCTCAACTGCCAAGACAGAAAGAGCTATTGTCTTCTTTGCATCCTTATCATGCAACCCTTGTAGGAGGAAGTTACTTAGGTAGGAAAAGGCCGGTGTATGAATGCACAGAAATGCAGATAGAAGCTGCCAAGGGATGCTTATTCGTGTTAAGGTCTTATTTGGATTCCCTTTGCCATAACATCCAGCTCCTCCATTCAGTGCCACAACAACAGCCGTACCGCACGTCATCACAGGACACCTGATCAAGAATGAAAACAAGTCATAGAAACAATAAAAAAGAAGAAAAAAGAGCAATTTGATTCTGATTCGGACTCTGACATGTTGGACTTTCCTGAAGTTCCAAAGGCATCTGTCCAGCCAAGTGCAAATTTTGCCACAGCTCCTGATATGGTTATACCTCCAGCTGATATGCCACACCCTAAAGTTGATCTTCATTCATCAAGCCATTCTGGAAAGTTTGCAGATATGAAGCAGGAACATGATGAGCCAACAGTTCACAGTGATAAACCACATACTTCATTTGATAAATTGGAAAGTAAACAATTTTTGCCATTCATCTCCCCTCCATCAGAATCATCTGGATCATATTATGCAAGACATAATGACTCACCTTCCTTGTCAAATGCAAAATCTATTTCCCCACCATCAGAATCACCTGCTTCATATGGTGTAAGGCATAGTGGCTTGCCTCCCTTGTCAACTGCAACATACAAGGCCTTGAGTGATCATCATATCATCCTCGAAGGAACTCTCTTGAAACCAGACACGATGAGCCTCATGAAAATCTCCTGAAACGAAATTGCCACAATGGTTAACACATAACAAGCAGTGAAAATAAGTTTACAGCAGTAAAAAAGAGAAACTAATCCAATCCAAAGCCAACTATCTCAGTTCATTTCAAAAGTCAAGAGGCATAAGCAGACAAAGACAAAGCAGGAGTATCAACAGGGTGGCAGAACCAGGACTGTCACAAAACAGGAAAAAACAAGCTCTGGTATGAAGAAAGGAAGAACAAACATAGCCAAAATGAAAAGTGCTTCAAGAGAAACCCTAATTTGCAGATATATAAAGAGGTTTTCAGAAAATTAAGCAACACAGAAAAAACACTAAAATCACTTTTATCAGAAGAGAATCAAAATCAAACAACACTAGCCACCATTCAAATCTACAAAGAAAATACACAAAAAAAACCTAGCCGCAACTGATAACAGAAAAAGACACCCAGAAGAAAAACCCTAGAAAATTTCCCTTTGATCCCTCGTTGAAAAAGAAAGCAAAATTCGAAGAAGGAGAGGTTTTAAGACAAAAGAAAAGGAAAGTTCGAGCTGAAGAACGGAGCACCTGGAGAGAGAATTATACCTCTGAGAACATTCAGAGCAGGTACAAAATGCGTATCTCTTTTGACTCCCCTTTTCTCCTGCTGTTGTTGTTGAGCATTTGGTTTTTCTTTTTGCCTTTTGTTGTTCGATGACTGCTGTTGTTTAGGTTGATTTTGATGTTAGGTTTTGTTTGTTTCGGGAATGAGGGAGAGTGGAGATTGAGAGATGAGGGTAGAGATTGAGAGGCCGTTCGCCGCTGTTGGTTCCTCTTTCCTTTTTGTTCGGCCGTTGAGAGAAGAATGAGAGCAGGAGGCAAAAGCTGCGCTAACCCTAAGTTTGTCTTTCCCCCTTTTGGAAGACAACCGGGCCGGGTCTGGGTCGGTTTGACCCGACCGGCGTTCACCCAGGTCCTGCGCCCCTCTTGGGCCTCACTTGTTGGGTCTTCCCAATTTTGTTTTGTCTTTCTGGTGCTTACTAGATTCACAGCCCTTTCTTTTTTTAATACACCCTACTGTTTTTTCTAGTATTCCTTTTTCTCTTTTTTTTTAAAAAAAATAATAATAATTGGCATTCTAAAAATATTCATAGTTAATTAATTTGTTTTATTAGTTTTGTTAGTTAGATTAGGGTCATAATTATATGAAAGAAATATAAAAAAAAAGAGGTGTCATGTTTTAGGTAGTCATAAGGTGAAATTGTTCTAGTTAATTTGTTAATTTTTTTCCATTAAATAATTTCACTTTAATCTAGTTGGTTAACTTTTGCTTATTTTCACTTGCACAATCATTCATATCATCTTGTAACTCTACTTGTATCATGAACATGTTTCTATTTTCGGCTTGCATCCCAATATTAATTTCACTTTCACTTTATTTCTTTCTTTCATGCTAACTTTTCAGGTGGTAAGTACTCCGAGAAGTGAATTTGCCTTCACTTCTCGCATCTCCTTCTCATCTCCTTTGTGCATTATTGTTACATTTTTTGTATGTGTATTGGAGTGAGCTTGCTCCTCCCTGTTTATTATACCTTCTTTCTTCGAGCAACTTGACTTCTTAAGTGAAGCAAGTTGTTTTGCTTCTCTTTGCTTCTCCTGGTCCTTTCATCTGCTTCCTGGTGGTTCCATTGAAGATTTCTCTTGTTAACCTCACAAACCTTAGGAACAACCAAGCATGACAATGATTAGGGTTTTTGATTAGTCCCCCACTTAGTTTTACCTTTGTGTCTCTTTGAGTCTTCTCTTCTCATCTCATAATCAGGGACTAAACCCTAAAGGCTTTAAGGCTTTGTGATTAAGCTTATGCCTGCATCCTTCTATTAGGATGGAGTGTATAACTTTAATCCTAAGTGTTAAACCCTTAATGTGTTTAAATCCTTTAATCAATCCACCTAATAATCATCAAGACATCAAGCTTGTAACTTGGGCCTTGCATTAGGGTTCTAATTCTTCCTTAATTGGTTAAGAAGGACTAACCCCAGTGTTAATGGACAAGTCCCCCTCAAGTTGTCTTACAAACCCTAAAACTCACTTCATCATCATATCAGTAAATAAAATCCACTTAACAAAGGCTTTGTTTTGTCATGAGTTTAATCCCTAATCATGGATTAAGTTGAGGAGCTTTCCTCAGCTTAAACACTCTCATCTATTATCCTTCTATTAGGATGGTGTAATGAGTCTGTTTAATCCCTGATCATGGCTTAACCTCATTACTTAACACTAAACAAAAACCACAAAAACATCTAAATAATCACAAGTAGGTTAATGATCTTAATCCTACATCAAGGTGTTTAAGTGTGAGAAGCTGACTTCACACTTAAGGTACTCTCATTACCCCTAATCAGAGGGAAGATGTGATGAGTTTACTAAATCCATTGGTTTAGGCTTAAGCTCATTAACTTATGACAAATTTTCAAAAGCAATAAAAGACTGAAAACACAAAAACAAACAATAATCGTCTCCTCCGGGATTCTTCTCTCATCTCATTCACTCACAACCGAGAACTTGCTTCTTCCGTCTAATGCAAGACAGTTAGCACCTGAGCCAGACAGGTCATACACTTGAGCATAGATAAGCAAGCAGTTCACAAGTCAATTCATCTTTCAGTCTCTTTGGGTCGAACTACGGTGTTCTGACTTCCTCATTGCACGAGAGGATACGTAGGCATAACTTAACAGTTATCGAACAAAAGTCATTGTATATTCCCCCTCTTCCAGCATCATTTTTTAAGCCTCATCGTCATGAGCATTTCATTCTTTTTCTTACACTGACACTGTATATATCACACTTCACATTCTTCTACACTGACACCTGTACGTCCTTTTCCAGCTATTTTATACACAGATTGCACTGACACTACCCCTTTAAAACAAAAATCTTTTAAGCGTGGATCCCGTCGAGTACGACGGACAGTCTGGGTGCTAATACCTTCCCAGGTTGTAACCAACCCCCTTTCTCAGTCTCTCTGGTTCGCAACCGTCTTATCCATCTTTTTTCTAGGTCTATGCAGCATTACCTTTCCTCCGGGATAAAAATGCCTAGCTGGCGACTCTTTTCATTCCCAGTGAGTTCACTCCTGTGTGTTCTCACATACCTCTTTCGCCGACCGTTCGCGTCTGTACCCTTATTTGGGCCATTCCCCATTTATCGGGAGCGACAGCTTGGCGACTCTGCTGGGGACCCTTATACTGCAACCAGGGCTTCTGGTTCTTTTTGTGGGTTCCTCCTAGCGCTTGTTTGATTTGTGTTTACTGGGGTGTTATGTGCTACCTGTGTTTGTATATTTGTTTTATTTACCGCCTTATGTATAGTTTTGTTTATCGCTTTCTTTATAGCTTTATGCATATATATCATATTGTCATACTGTGCTGGCTGGTTCTGTTTTGTTGCTTTGGTGGGTGGGGTTCTACTGAGAGTTGAGGTCCTATACCTGGGACCTGAGTGACACCTAGGCTAGAGTGGTTCATGTTCTTTCCCATTCCATTTCGGTCTGGTGCGGGAATATGAAACACGGTTCAGATATGGGTTTCTTCTTGAGAACTCTGTGCTGCAGATTTCCTGTAGTACTAGGGCTATCTGGGAAGCCTGCTAAGTCTGGATGACCTTTAGTATTGACCTTCAGAAACTGAGGTGAATTAGAGGAGTATTTTTTATGGTTATTGTAAACACTGTACCTCCGGGTTAGAAGTGCTTACACTTCTCATAACTGATCCAAGTCTGAGGATCTTTGTTTTAGAACACCACCTGTGAGGAGGTTGGGCTGTTTACAGGTTTGCAGGTACCCTTGACCTCAACATACCCTGTTACTTTGTTTGATTAAGAGTACTCCATTTTGGGAACAGTTCTTGTGATTTTTTAACCCTGGATATGTGACTCTTTATTTGAGTCCCCCACCTTGGTTACCGGACTTATGAACCTCCATCTGGATTTCTTGAACACATATGGACCTATATCAGAGCAATTAAATCAGATCCAGCTCAGTCACAAACCCTTGCATATCATTTGCATACATCCTCATTGCATCATTTTTAACATTTGCTTATTTGTTTTTCAGGGTATCCACATCATATATTTTGGCTTGGTTTTGACCCCTTCTTCAGCATAGACCTATCTTCATCAGTACTTACTTCAGCTATCAGCTACCTGCTTCAGTCACCTGCATCATCAGTCTCAGCCTGTCAGTGGCCCATCTTCAGTGTCATCCTCAGTCATCATCATCAGCACCTTTTCTTCAGCAGCATGGCACCTAAGAAGAGTAACATCTCCTATCATTTCTTTGAGCCTGAGTTGGCTAGCATCAGGAAGATTAAGACCCTGATTACTCCAGACCATATACCACTTTTCAGAGAACATTATGGAGGAATCCTTGATGTGGTTATGGATTTGGACCCTTCACAGAGAAGCTTGATTCATACCTGCCTGCAGTTCTATGATCCCCCTCTGAGGTGCTTCACCTTTCAGGACTTTCAGTTGGGACCTTCATTAGAGGAGTATTCATCATTGGTTGGTGTACCTATCAGGGGTGGAGTCCCCTTCAACCCTGAGATGGTTTTTCCTAGTAATGAAGAAGTAGCAAAGGCATTGTATCTGGAACCAGTTCTGGTTGGGCAGAACATGACAGCAAAGGCTGGAGTCTCTGGTCTTCACTTGGATTTCTTGACCTCTCAGGCTATTCTGAAAGCCTCCTTGGGAGAGTGGAAGGAAGTCTGTGCATTATTAGCCCTAAGCATATATGGGGTTATATTATTTGCAGACGAGCCTAAGTTTATTAGCAAGAATGCAATCCATCTTTTCATCCTGAGGAACCCAGTGCCCACCTTACTGGGAGATTTCTACTACTCTGTCCTCCAAAGGAATGAAAAGCAAAGGGGAAGATTAGTGAGATGCTGTGCTCCTTTGTTCCATACTTGGCTGCTCAAACATTTGCCAAAGACTGATGCATTTTTGAACCCTCACCAGCAGAAGAACTGGGCTAGGAGGCTTGTTGCTCTAACCTCAGATGACATCAGGTGGTGCACTCAGAGCACCAAGGGCAGAGACATCATTACTAGTTGTGGGCAATTTCCCAATGTGCCTCTGATAGGAGTGAAGGGTTGCATCAACTACAACCCCCTGTTATTCAAAAGACAACTGGGCTATGCATTAGTCCACCCTCCTAAAGCACAGGATCTAGCTGAGACCCTTTATTGTGAGATCAAGCCTAATCTGGCCATTGTCAAGCAAGCATCCTGGGCTTGGGACAATGTTCAGACTAAAGGAGTAACCATTCTTGGGAAATGCAACAACGTGGCCTCAGCTCAGTACTATGAGTGGTCTCATACCAGGGCTCAAATTTCGGGGATGCCCTTCACTATTGAAGATGTGCCTGGGCCCTCCACAACACCACCTCCAGCAACTGTCAGCTTAGAGGAGTTTGAGAAATTGAAAGAAAGAAATGAGAAGTTGACTCAGGCTCTACAGAAGACCCTCTGGGAGAGGAGTGATGGTCGGCTGGACATTAAGAGGTTAGAAAAGCTAAGGGTGGAGCATCTAGCCCGAATTGAGAAGTCAGAGGATTACATTAAGAAGTCTAGGGCTGGAGAACAGATCTTGAAGAATGCATGCAAAGAGGCCCAATTCCAGAAAGCTAGGACTGATTTGTATCTGAAGGAGAGTCAGGCTAGGTGGGTCAGGATCACCGAAGCCCGTACTCAGGAGGACAAAAGGACTCAGAATAAGATTGAACAGCTGGAAGCTAGTGCAAAAGAGCAACAGGAAGCCCTTGCAGCAGCCCAGAGGGAGATCTCAGAATTGAAGATTAGAGCTGGAGTGAAGAAGTCAAAAGACCAGAGTCGACACAAGAAGCTAACTGCTGCTGTCACCATCAGGAATCTTCTTATCAGGAATCTCACAGAGCGTCCAGCTGATCCTGTGACTGAAGCACTTCTGAAGGAAGTTCAGGAGGATGAGTTTGGTCTTGGTGTCTGACTTTTGCTTGTTGTTGCTTTTATTTCATTGTACTTTTCCTTTTTATGTTGTATTTTGACCCCTTAGAGGGCGTGAATTGTAAAAAAACAAACTATGTGTCATTCACTTTTTGTAATATATGTATTGGTTTGTTTTATCTGAGTTCTTTCAAGCAACATCAAAAGCATCTTCTTCAGGGGTCTGGAAAGGTCAAAACCAAGTGCCAAGCCGGATACCTTGGAAACAAATAAGCATACTGCATTGCATACTAACCCCTTGTTTTGTTTTGTAGGTTTTGTTTGTTTTTTGTCACTAACTCTGTTGTGGTTCAGGAACTATTGCTCGACGTCGGGTGTTCCCACTCAACCGTCCGCACAGATATCCTGCCCGCAACAACCTTCCGGGTATACAGATGGACCAGGTACAACAAGACCTTACAGAGGTCAGGACTCAAATGGCCAATGAGAGACTGGAAATGAGAAATCAGATGACCCAGTTTATGGAGGTAATGAATGGATTGGCACAGAGCCAAGAAAGATTAAGAGCTTTGGTAGAAAGGCAGACTCGGGAAGACCCCCATCTAGGGACTGGCGGAACAAGCAACAATGAGGGGGGTCAGCCTCATGTCAACCCACCTGTGTTCGGCCCTCACCTTCATCCAGAGATCAATATCCCTGCTAATGTACAAGGGAATGCTGCTACAGGAAGGGTACTCCAAGAAGACACCCAAGAAGATCAGTTCACGGTGATGGGAGCTGGGGAGGAAGCCTATGACAGAAGGCTAGACGAGATTGCTGAGAAATTAAGATCCTTGGAGTCTCAAAACTCCTTGGGTTTTGATGTTATGGACATGGGCCTAGTGGACGGGGTTAGAATTCCCCACAAGTTTAAACCTCCGTGCTTTGAGAAGTACAACGGAACTTCCTGTCCACGGACCCACTTGCAATCTTTTCTGGGGAGGCTGAAGGCGTATACCATGGACGAAAAGCTATGGATGTTTTATTTTGAGGATAGCTTAACAGGAGCTTCAAGGGAATGGTACTCTCATTTGACTAGAGCAACTATCAGGTGCTGGAAAGACCTGGCTGAGGCCTTCATTAGATAATACCAGTACAACTTGGATATGGCTCCCAACAGGACCCTCCTAATGGGAATGTCACAATCATCCAAAGAAAGCTTCCGGGAGTACGCCCAGAGGTGGAGACAGCTGGCTGCTGCTGTCCAGCCACCCATGTCGGAGAGGGAGATGGCCGACATGTTTATGAACACTCTCCAAGGAACATACATTGACAAGCTAGCTGCCTTTTCTTCTACCAGCTTCGCTGATGTGGTTATAGCCGGAGAGAGAATTGAGAGCCTGTTAAAGATGGGCAAAATTTCTGACAACAGTGCTAGCTCGTCCAGCAACCCAAGAAAGCCTTTTGTGGGACCTAGAAGGACTGGTGAGACTAATGCTATCCATACCAACAGGGGCAGACCCCAGTATGATCATAGGTCTGTGGCAGCAGTCACCATTCCCGCTCCAGCTCATCCACAACCAGCTTATCAACCACCACAGCAAAATTATCAACAACAAACTCAGTATCCTCCTCAGAGAAACTACAACAACACCAACAACAACAATCAGCAGAGACCATATCAACAGAGACCATCTCAGGCCAATAGGGTGATTGATCTGATCCCTATGCCCTATGCCACATTACTGCCACAACTCCTGAAACTCAACCTGGTTGAGCTAAGGACGTTGGCACCTCCAGATCCTACCAGTCTATCCAGAAACTACGACTCCAACGCCAGATGTGCTTTCCATTCGAATGCACCTGGCCATAGTACAGAGAAGTGCAGAGCCTTGCACATGAAGGTACAAGACTTGGTAGATTCTAAGGCTCTAAACTTTGCACCACCACCAAATGTTAACAAAAACCCTATGCCACACCACGGAGGTCCCAGAATCAATGCTATTGAAGAAGACAAGCCGTCTTACTTGATAACCAGTGTGGGTCAGATTCGGACACCGTTGGTAGAAATTAAGGCTCAACTCCTCGAATGTCAAATGTTCCCGGGATGCGAGCTAGGGTGTGCTTACTGCAAAATTTCAGTGAATGGCTGTGATAACTTGAGAAATGGCATAGATAGTCTCATCCAGAGTGGCCTGCTTCAAATCACAACATCAATTCCTACCAATCCATCAATCTCATTAACAACAGTTCCCGAGTCTTCTACAACTGCAACAACCATTGTCCCAGACAACTCTTCAGTTTCATCAACAAATGTTTCGTCTGTCATTTCAACTGACCAGATATCAACAAACATCCCTTCTACAACTTCAGCACCACTTCATTTTGAATCTCCTACAACAACAACACCCATCCTTCCAACAATGACTCCTACAACTTCAACAGCAAATGTTTCAACAGTTACGATTTATTATGATCCTGAAAATGATTCTGCCTACAACTCACAAAGTGCCACTCCCATCAGAGCACCAGTCACAATATACTACGATCCACAGACTATCATGGTCCCTTCTGCAGCTGCCATCAGTCCAGTCACTATCACAGTGCCTGGGCCAGTACCTTATGAAAGCAGTAATGCCATCCCTTGGCATTACGGCTCTGATCTATACTGCGGAGGACAGAAGATCACTCTTGAATCATCAACTCCTGTGCCACAAATAGACAATGTGGGAGGAGGCGGAGGCTTCACTCGAAGCGGACGTCTCTTCGCTCCACAAATTCAAAGACCCACTGCCGAAGCAGAAGCCGCTGCCAAGGCAAAAGGGAAGAGCCTGGTGCGGGAAGATCAAGCTGTTAAGGAAGCTTTGAAAACACCCTTTGATCAAGAAGTTGATGAGTTCATGAGAATCATCAAGAAGAGTGATTACAAGATAGTGGACCAGCTTCACCAGACGCCTTCCAAGATCTCTATTCTATCATTGCTTATGTGCTCCAAAGCTCATCGGAACGCATTATTAAAAGTCCTGCACGCAGCTTATGTGCCAGAAGAGATCACCGTCAATCAGTTGGAAGCTGTGGTTGGAAATGTTACTGCTAGCAATGGGCTAGGGTTTACCAACACTGATTTGACTACGGAAGGCCGCAATCATAACAAGGCTTTGCACATTACCATGGAATGCAAAGGTGCAGTTCTTTCCCATGTGCTGGTAGACACAGGATCATCCCTCAACGTCTTACCTAAAATAGCCCTTGTGAAGCTAGAGTATGACGGATTGGCATTACGCCCCAGTAACTTAGTAGTGAGAGCCTTTGACGGTTCTAAGAGATCAGTTCTGGGAGAAATTGAGTTGCCCATAACGATTGGCCCACAAACTTTCAAAACGACCTCTTACGTGATGGATATACAGCCTGCCTACAGCTGTCTATTGGATAGGCCATGGATTCACGCCGCTGGCGCCGTGACCTCAACCCTTCACCAGAAGTTAAAATTCGAGTGGGAGGGTCAAGTCGTTACTATCTGTGGAGAGGAGGATATTTTTGTCAGCCATCTGGCTACCTACAAGTATATTGAGATGGATGGGGAGATCCATGAAACAATGAGTCAAGGGTTTGAGGCCTTGAACGTAAATGAAGCATCCGCGATACCTGGAATCTCCATGGCATCTTATCAACAAGCCCGGAAGGTTGTTGAGGAAGGAACTGCCCAAGGCTGGGGCAAGGTTTTATCTGTGGAGGAAAAGAAGGACAAATTTGGGTTGGGTTACAGACCAACTCAACAAAGTCAAGCAGAGGCTGCTGAGAAGCCCGGTTTTGTCAGTGGGGGGATGCTCACCCCTAATGCTATCAACAATTTGGAAGACGAGTTGGAAGAAGAACGCAATCTGGAGAATTGGATACGTCCAAAGATCCCGGGGAGCAGTATCTCAAACTGGTCTTCCCAGGAAGTTATAAGAGTTACTCATGCAGAGTAATTATTATTTCCTGTATTTTTATAGCATGCATCAAGTCTTGTATCTTGCCCAAGATGACAAGACTCATTTTGTAATCGGGCCATCTGTAATTTTTTGTGCAACAAGATTAATCAATGAAATATCAGACATCTTTTTGCAAATGAGTCTTTTTTTTTTCTTTTTTCGCTCACTGTTTTTCCATTTTTCTTTTTGTACAAAGAATAAATGGCAATGTTTTCAAAATGACAACTTTATTTCACTTTTTTAAACAAGATTAAAATCAATCACTAAAATGAACAAACTGAACCCTTGCAGAGAGTGCCTTCCAGATCGCACCGATAACAGCACGGTTATGACTTCGTATGACTTTGACAATCCAATCAATCAAGCTGATGAAGGGCTTGAAGAAGATTATGAGCTTCCTGAAGAGCTAGCCAGGTTGTTAAGGCAAGAGGAAAAGGTTATCACTCCTCATCAGGAGGAGGTCGAAACGATTAATCTTGGTACAGATGAAGAGGTGAAAGTAGTTAAAATCGGGGCCTGCTTACAAGACTCAGTGAAGAGACAACTGATTGATCTGCTTCAAGAATATGTGGACGTGTTTGCTTGGTCTTATCAAGACATGCCAGGGTTGGACACCGACATTGTTATGCACAAGCTGCCTTTAAGAGAAGATTGCCCACCGGTTAAACAGAAACTGCGCCGTACTCGCCCAGACATGGCAATGAAAATCAAAGAAGAGGTACAAAAGCAATGGGACGCCGGGTTCCTTGCTGTAACTAGCTATCCACCGTGGGTTGCTAACATAGTACCCGTGCCTAAGAAGGACGGCAAAGTAAGGATGTGTGTTGACTACCGGGATCTGAACAGAGTCAGCCCAAAGGATGACTTCCCTTTACCTCACATTGACGTATTGGTGGATAATACGGCTCAGTTCTCGGTATTCTCCTTCATGGATGGATTTTCAGGATACAACCAAATCAAGATGTCGCCTGAAGACATGGAGAAGACAACCTTCATCACACCCTGGGGCACGTTCTGCTACAAGGTGATGCCATTCGGACTGAAGAATGCTGGTGCAACGTATCAACGGGCTATGGTGACATTATTCCATGATATGATCCATAAAGAAATCGAATGTTATGTGGATGACATGATTGCCAAGTCCCTTACTGAAGAAGACCACTTGGTAAATCTGCTGAAACTATTCAAGCGTCTGAGGAAGTACCAACTGAAGTTGAACCCCAACAAATGCACATTCGGGGTGCGATCTGGTAAGCTGCTGGGATTTATTGTAAGCGAGAAAGGGATTGAAGTTGACCCTGATAAAGTCAAAGCTATTCAAGAGATGCCTGCACCGAAGACTGAGAAAGAAGTTCGAGGTTTCCTAGGTAGATTGAACTACATCTCACGGTTCATATCTCATCTTACGGCAACTTGTGAACCCTTGTTCAAGCTATTGAGAAAGGAACAGACTGTCAGGTGGAATGAAGACTGCCAGAAGGCTTTTGACAAGATCAAGGAGTACTTGCAAGAACCTCCAATCCTCATGCCTCCAGTTGAAGGAAGACCTCTAATCATTTACTTGACAGTATTAGAAGAGTCAATGGGGTGTGTGTTGGGCCAGCATGACGAGTCTGGTCGAAAAGAGTATGCAATATACTACCTGAGCAAAAAGTTTACCGACTGTGAACAACGTTATTCACTGCTCGAGAAAACTTGCTGTGCTTTAGCGTGGGCTGCTCGCCGACTGAGACAGTATATGTTGACCCACACTACCTTATTAATCTCAAAGATGGACCCAGTCAAGTACATATTTGAGAAGCCAGCGCTTACCGGACGGGTTGCAAGATGGCAAATGATCCTCACAGAATATGACATCCAATACACCTCTCAGAAAGCCATCAAGGGCAGTGTATTGTCTGAATATCTTGCTGAGCAACCTATTGATGATTACCAGCCTATGAGATTTGACTTCCCTGATGAAGACATCATGTTCCTGAAAGCAAAAGATCATGAAGAGCCTGTTCACACTGAAGGGCCCGACCCGGAAGAAGAATGGACTATGATGTTTGACGGGGCTGTTAATATGAATGGTCGTGGTGTTGGTGCAGTACTCATTACACCTAAAGGAGTTCACATGCCTTTCTCGGCAAAGCTCACTTTCAACTGCACTAACAACGAAGCTGAATACGAAGCTTGCATTATGGGTCTTGAGGAAGCCATTGACCTCAGGATCAAGACATTGACTGTATTCGGAGATTCAGCTCTGGTAGTTAATCAAACCAACGGAAAATGGTACACACACCAGGATCATCTGATACCTTACAGGGATTATACAAGGAGGTTATTGACTTTCTTTACAACAGTCAAGCTTGAGTATATCCCTCGGGACGAGAATCAGTTTGCAGATGCTCTGGCTACCATTTCATCCATGATCAAAGTTCAAGCTGCCAACTTTGTACCGCAGATTTCAGTATCCAGACTTGGCAGACCAGCATATGTGTTCGCAGCAGATGTTGTCAAAGATGATAAGCCCTGGTTCCATGATATTAAGTGCTTCTTGAAGGATCAAACATACCCACCTGGGGCATCTTCCAATGATAAGAAGACTTTGAGAAGGCTTGCTGGTAGTTTCTTTCTAAACACTGATGGCTCCCTGTACAAAAGAAACTTTGATATGGTACTCCTCAGATGCGTTGATAGAACAGAAGCAGACTTGTTAATGCATGAATGCACGAGGGATCCTTTGGTACCCATGCTGGAGGACATGAAATGGCTAAAAAGTTGCTAAGATCAGGCTATTACTGGATCACGATGGATGCCGACTGTTGTGCCTACGCCAGAAAATGCCATAAATGCCAGATTTATGCAGACAAGGTGCATGTGCCCCCCAATCCTTTGAATGTGATGTCTTAACCCTGGCCCTTTGCTATGTGGGGCATTGACATGATTGGCAAGATCGAACCGACTGCTTCGAATGGCCACAGATTCATCCTGGTTGCCATTGACTATTTCACCAAGTGGGTCGAAGCAGCTTCCTATGCCAATGTTACAAGACAAGTGGTAGCCAGGTTTCTGAAGAGAGATATCATCTGTCGGTATGGAGTCCCCGAGCGAATCATTACTGATAATGGTTCCAACTTAAACAATAAGATGATGGCCGAGTTATGCCGGGACTTCAAGATCCAACACCACAATTCTTCTCCTTACAGGCCAAAGATGAACGGCGCTGTTGAGGCAGCTAACAAGAATATTAAGAAGATTGTGCAGAAGACAGTAGTCACCTATAAAGACTGGCATGAGATGCTACCATTTGCTTTACATGGGTACCGCACGTCAATCAGAACATCCACTGGGGCAACACCGTATCAACTTGTGTATGGTATGGAAGCAGTCCTACCTGTTGAAGTTGAATTACCCTCCCTACGGGTATTGATGGATGTTAAGCTGAACGAAGCAGAGTGGGTTCGGTCCCGATATGAACAACTGAGTCTGATTGAAGAGAAAAGATTGGCTGCAATTTGTCATGGGCAGTTATATCAGAAAAGAATGAAGAAAGCCTTCGATCAGAAGGTTAGGCACCGAGAGTACCAAGTAGGGGATCTTGTGTTGAAAAGAATCCTCCCTCCGCATACAGACCACAGGGGCAAGTGGACTCCGAACTATGAAGGACCATTCGTGGTAAAGAAAGTTTTCTCTGGTGGAGCACTGATGCTCAGCACCATGGATGGTGAAGACTTCCCGTCCCCTGTGAATTCAGATGCAGTTAAAAAATACTTCGCATAAAAATGACCCGCTGGACATAAAAACAGAATGTAAGTCCAGGCAAAAATAGGGCATCCCGACGAGTCAAAAACAGAATAAAAGACTCGGGCAAAAATAAGGGAAAATAAACAGAAAAATGTACACCCGCTGAGTTGAAAAGCCGCATTGGACAACTCAGGCAAAAATGGGTATCTCGATGGATTGAAAACCCGAAAGGGCGATCCATGCAAAATAAGGGAATAAGCGAACAACTGCATTCTGAATTCGTCTGTATCACTTCCAACTTGGTAAACCTCGAAAGGATCAAGCCTCAATCAGTATCAGCCTTCTTCAGAAAGCAAGACGAGAAGAACGTCAAAAGTCATACGAGTCATAGCAGAAGAGGAAGCTCCTTGAAAGCATCGTCAACATTGCCAGCATTTTGTTTCTCAATTTGTAACAATCTCCTCATTTCAGGAGATATGTTTCTCTGACTGTATCTTGCCAATTCAGGGCACATGAATTAATAAAATCGGATTTTTTCAGTCACGTTTCGTTTTGTACATTTTTATTTTCATTTGCAAAATGTCTGATGTCTCTAAAAGAACCGATTGCATAAATACAGATGTTTGTCTTCAAAAATAAAACACGTGCTTGCAGGAAATATGTTTACTCTCGGGAGTGTCTAAACTCCTGTGACGGAGCCCAATAAAGGATACCCCGGGAATATTTGTGCGTCTCTATCTTTGCAGGATTGCAGGTATTCAAAGCACAACTCGGGGCATGAAAGCTTCATCCCAGCAAGCTGACAAATCAACACTCAGTCTTAGCACCCGAAGTGCTTTCTCCCCAGCTGAGTTACCACTTATTGTTTCTCCCAGCCGGGTTGCCAATCATTCTTCCTCAGCTAAGTACAAAAGTCAGGGAACCATCTCCCCACAGAGCTTCAGCCTCTATCCAGAAGAGCAGCGCTTGAAGGAATCACAACAGAGTGAAGAAAGCTTCTACAAACCCCAGCTGGGTCCCTCGTTATCAGGATGGGTCTATCAGTGACCTACCCCCCCCCCCCCCAAGCAGATATCATCTCATCAGATCTACCAATGATCTCATCCCCAGCTGGGATGTCCACTTCAAACCAGATCGGCCAGAGAACTTCACAGCGGCGGGATCCAAATCCCGGTTTGGTCTTTGCATAATCATGGCATCATATTCACCCACAAAGCGTAGCATTCCGTCTAAAACGGAGCATTACGGCAAAAAAAAAATCAAACATATGGCATAATCATAAGCCATGCTCTGAATCAGACACTTGTAAATAATGACAACTCATCGACAGTATACAGAAAACTCCCCCAGATTCCCCAGCAAGAACAGTTGCCTTACATTCACAAACATCAGTATATACTCCTTGTGGCACCCGTCCGTGTCATATCCCCAGCAGAAAGCCAAAGACATCCTTTTTGCACTCACACATACTTATATAATTTCCTTGACATCCGTCCATGTCATTTTCCCCAGTACAGTAACATAAACACTTTGTATATCAAATACTCGTTTATACTATACTCTTCTCCTTTTGACACTCGTCCGTGTCACCCTCACCAGCAGTTTGAATACTCATCTATACATCACTCATACTTACCTATACAGATACTCGTCCGTATCTTGTATACACCATTTATATCCCCGCAGATTCGACACTCGTCCGTGTTCTTTGTTAACCCGTTGGTACTCGTCCGTACCATCATCTCAGAACATGCGTCAAGCGTTTGTTTCTACCTGATACCTGTCCGTAACATGGTCTTAAGGATGCTCGTCCGCATCTTTAATCCATACACTGTGTCAAACACTCTCGTCTTCTTGAATATAGATACTCGTCTGTGTCTACTATTCCCCAGTAGATCGCCAACAAAGCAAATTTTCTTTTTATCTGACGTTCGTCCTATGTCATGATAAACTTTGAGAGCAGCCGTACCCTGCTAGGTGGTCGTCCTCCACCTCTTGATGGTCGTCCTCCATCATGCTCATCCGATGGCCGTCCCCATCGTTGACTTTTCTATCCGACATTCGTCCTATGTCGTGATATTTAGCAGCCGTCCCCTGCTAGGTGGTCATCCTCCACCTCTTGATGATCGTCCTTCATCATTTTATCCAATGGCCGTCCCCATTGTTGATTTTTGGTTATCTGACGTTCGTCCTATGTCATGATAAACCTCGAGAGCAGCCGTCCCCTACTAGGTGGTCGTCCTCCACCTCTTGATGGTCGTCCTCCATCATGCTCGTCCGATGGCCGTCCCCATCGTTGACCCTTTATCCGGCATTCGTCCTATGTCGCGATGTTTTCGGCAGCCGTACCCTGCCAGGTGATCGTCCTTCACCTTAGATGACCGTCCCTCATCTCATCCCCTCAGAGCAGCCGTCCCCTGCTAGGTGATCGTCCTTCACCTTTGATGACCGTACCTCATCATTTGTTATTTCATTTATTCTTTAACCCGATGGCCGTCCCTGTCGTGGTCCCTTTTCTTTTTATCCCGGTGGTCGTCCCCATCGTTTCTTGCTTTGCTTTATGAACTTTATGGCCATCCCCATCATGCTTCATTAATCCCCAGAAGATTCTACAGCTTTATCTTGATGGCCGTCCCCATCATAATACCTTTTATCCCCAGCATGTCGGCCGTCCCCGTCATTGCTCTTTACTCAGCAGTCGTCCTCTGCTCGGCGGTCGTCCTCCGTCGCCCACACTTTACAGTACACTTTATTTTCCTTTACAATCTATATCCTTTTTCTTCTTCATTTTGTGAGTGCAAATTTTGGACTGTCTTTGGTATTCAACCACAAGTTATCTTGTTTGCCTGACAAGCCGTAGCTTACATCCTGCACAGCTAACTCATGTTTGAATAGGGGCAGCTGTAAACACCCCAAATTTGCCCTCACCCATTCACACCATGGCTTGTGATCATTCTCATATGCATAAACTCAATCATACCATCTCATATCACATTTTTGATTCATTGCATTGGTTCAAAGTCATCTGCATCTAGGGTTTGTGATCTGAGCAATCCAAGAGCTTCTAGAGCCACTCCAAAGTTCATCAATGTTCAAGCATCATATTGTATGCCCTCAAAGTCAAAAATGTCAAAGAATCACAAGAACTGAAAATGGCATGGAAACGGAGCCAGGTTATGAGGTTCGTGCATATCAAGTTTCATGAAGAAATTCCATGGGGAAGGCGTCTAATCAAGAGATGACTTCTTGAACAAGTCAGTATAGAATCAGGGTATCTGAGGCTCCCAATGACCCGACCAAGGGGTGTTCTTCGTCATTTTGATTGCGTATGATCTTTATTTGATCATAGAGGATGCCAGAAGTTCACAAGACTGAAGAATTTCGAACCACTTTGCAAAATTGCCTTGAATTGGAGAACTTGCAAATTCTCATGGCAAGCTTTTATGTGACTTCAGTGCGACTTCCAATCATCACGCAAGCATGGACCATGGCCTTAAATCCTGAATGCCACAAAGAATCTCCACGTTTCACGATTTATGCCTCAAGGGATCACAAAGGGGCCAGACTTGTACCAATTTGCAAAGACCCATGTGACTATGCCTCCACTCGTTGTAATCCCCAAGATCTGATCCATAGGCCTGTGCCACACCAGCTATCCTTACCCACCAAAGACCTTACAAATACGTTTCCTGCAAATCATTTCAATCAATTGGGGTCTCATTGATGATTAAGCGTCACTAAAGTTTCAAAGTGGTTTTAAGTTATTTCGAATTTATTTTCAATAAATTGATAAGCTATGGGTTAAACTTATTGCACTTTTGTAAAGAAAATAATAAGTGTGACTTCTTTGGTCCATTGGTTTCAAAGCTTAAGAAGGATGGCTTATTGGATTTGATTCATTGTTTTCAAACCTAAGGAGGATGGCTGGTTGGAATTGATTTCTTTGATTTCAAAAGGGAAAGGAGGAAAGGAATTTCATGGTATCATATTGGATTCAGATTCAAAAGGCATTTCATGGGCCTTTTGTGGTGTTATGTGTGATTGGGAGTATGTTGGATTTGGATTAAGTTGGATTTGGATGCACATATGTTTGGAGTTATGGTTCATTTTATGTTGCTATGTGTTACTCAAGGTGCATTGTTTTCAAGCATGTTAATGTTGATATTGTCCAAGTTTTGCAAGATATTGAAATCTTGATTTGGTGCATTGTCAAAATAAATGAAAATGAAAACCAAAGACAACAAGATTGAAGGAGCACCTCTACATCCTTACTTTTAGGTTTCATCGCATATGCCTGGTTCCTTCTTGATTTGCGGTTATCACATGATCTCTTAAAAGATGCGTTTCTATTTTTCCTCATACAACATACTAAGCTGAAGTGCTTGTGTTTCGAGTGGAACAAAACGTGAAAGTATGCTTTAGAGTTGTTGGTTGGTAAAGATATGATAATATGGTTAAAAGAGACCGCTTCAAAACCATGTGATAAAATGTCATCACATTGTAGTCTTCAAAATCAAAAGCACCAAGTTCCCATGCTATTGAATTCTAGTTCTACAAATTTACAGAAGAGAAAATATGGCAATACAATCAACTCATGAATCAAACATTCTTAAATCCAGGCGGATTCTCAACTCTCAAGATGAGATGTTACAAAATGGAATGCATAATGGATCTTTTCCACTGCCTCCTAACAAAAAATAAAGATAAGCAACATGTGTTCTTCCTCTTCACACGATAAACATCCTCCTGTAGCGATTTCTGAGTCAAACAACACAAAGACTTCAAATACAAGCAGTTACTACTCACTTTGTAACAGGTTCTCGGTAGAGATGTGTACAGGTTGGATCATGAGGCTGCTAGAGTCCTTCAAAGCTACAATTTGCAAGTGCATTATGAGAAGGAATTGAGTATGAATAAGTGCCGCATCATCACACCGCATACAGGCCCGGGCCAGCTCCATCATGTGCACGTCACAAATGTTCCTGCAATACAGTACAACAGTTGATTCAATAGAAAACTGAATATGTTAATCAAACATATACAAAAAGAGAGAAAAGCGCAAAGTCCCATGGTTACTGATGGTTGGAGTGATGATAATAATTTGCAGCTTGACGATGTCAATATTGTGCCTATTCATCCTGAAACTGATGGAGAAATTGTCAAAGAAGTGTCTCATCTTACAATTTCTGAAGATAGTAATATGTATGGCAATGCTCTGGCAACAAACAAACAGCCAGAAGATAGGCGTTTACCAAGTGCTATTTTGCCCCTCCTTCGGTATAGCCAGTATGAAAGCTCTGAATCCTCCTGCAGTTTTCAAGGTTCACCTTATTTTAGGAGTGATGCTGATAATACTGAGACAGAAGAGGCTTCATTCTCGGGACAAAAAGATTTAAATGACTTACATGAGATTCTTGAATGGGCCAAGGATAATAATTGTGGACTGTTACAAATTATAAGAGCTCTATTGGAGAAGCAGACTGTAGTCGTCCGTTCCAATTTGGGAATCCTATCCGCGTCAATTCTATCAGTTATTCCACTCATCCGACACTGCCAATGGCAAAGCCTGCTAATGCCGGTTTTACCAAATGACATGCTTGACTTTCTGGACGCTCCTGTCCCTTACATAGTTGGTGTTAGGCACAAGACAAATGAAGTTCAGTCAAAGTTAACCAATGTTATTCTGGTTGATGCAAACAGAAACCAGGTGAAATCACCATCACTACCTCAACTGCCAAGACAGAAAGAGCTATTGTCTTCTTTGCATCCTTATCATGCAACCCTTGTAGGAGGAAGTTACTTAGGTAGGAAAAGGCCGGTGTATGAATGCACAGAAATGCAGATAGAAGCTGCCAAGGGATGCTTATTCGTGTTAAGGTCTTATTTGGATTCCCTTTGCCATAACATCCAGCTCCTCCATTCAGTGCCACAACAACAGCCGTACCGCACGTCATCACAGGACACCTGATCAAGAATGAAAACAAGTCATAGAAACAATAAAAAAGAAGAAAAAAGAGCAATTTGATTCTGATTCGGACTCTGACATGTTGGACTTTCCTGAAGTTCCAAAGGCATCTGTCCAGCCAAGTGCAAATTTTGCCACAGCTCCTGATATGGTTATACCTCCAGCTGATATGCCACACCCTAAAGTTGATCTTCATTCATCAAGCCATTCTGGAAAGTTTGCAGATATGAAGCAGGAACATGATGAGCCAACAGTTCACAGTGATAAACCACATACTTCATTTGATAAATTGGAAAGTAAACAATTTTTGCCATTCATCTCCCCTCCATCAGAATCATCTGGATCATATTATGCAAGACATAATGACTCACCTTCCTTGTCAAATGCAAAATCTATTTCCCCACCATCAGAATCACCTGCTTCATATGGTGTAAGGCATAGTGGCTTGCCTCCCTTGTCAACTGCAACATACAAGGCCTTGAGTGATCATCATATCATCCTCGAAGGAACTCTCTTGAAACCAGACACGATGAGCCTCATGAAAATCTCCTGAAACGAAATTTCCACAATGGTTAACACATAACAAGCAGTGAAAATAAGTTTACAGCGGTAAAAAAGAGAAACTAATCCAATCCAAAGCCAACTATCTCAGTTCATTTCAAAAGTCAAGAGGCATAAGCAGACAAAGACAAAGCAGGAGTATCAACAGGGTGGCAGAACCAGGACTGTCACAAAACAGGAAAGAACAAGCTCTGGTATGAAGAAAGGAAGAACAAACATAGCCAAAATGAAAAGTGCTTCAAGAGAAACCCTAATTTGCAGATATATAAAGAGGTTTTCAGAAAATTAAGCAACACAGAAAAAACACTAAAATCACTTTTATCAGAAGAGAATCAAAATCAAACAACACTAGCCACCATTCAAATCTACAAAGAAAATACACAAAAAAAACCTAGCCGCAACTGATAACAGAAAAAGACACCCAGAAGAAAAACCCTAGAAAATTTCCCTTTGATCCCTCGTTGAAAAAGAAAGCAAAATTCGAAGAAGGAGAGGTTTTAAGACAAAAGAAAAGGAAAGTTCGAGCTGAAGAACGGAGCACCTGGAGAGAGAATTATACCTCTGAGAACATTCAGAGCAGGTACAAAATGCGTTTCTCTTTTGACTCCCCTTTTCTCCTGCTGTTGTTGTTGAGCATTCGGTTTTTCTTTTTGCCTTTTGTTGTTCGATGACTGTTGTTGTTTAGGTTGATTTTGATGTTAGGTTTTGTTTGTTTCGGGAATGAGGGAGAGTGGAGATTGAGAGATGAGGGTAGAGATTGAGAGGCCGTTCGCCGCTGTTGGCTCCTCTTTCCTTTTTGTTCGGCCGTTGAGAGAAGAATGAGAGCAGGAGGCAAAAGCTACACTAACCCTAAGTTTGTCTTTCCCCCTTTTGGAAGACAACCGGGCCGGGTCTGGGTCGGTTTGACCCGACCGGCGTTCACCCAGGTCCTGTGCCCCTCTTGGGCCTCACTTGTTGGGTCTTCCCAATTTTGTTTTGTCTTTCTGGTGCTTACTAGATTCACAGCCCTTTCTTTTTTTAATACACCCTACTGTTTTTTCTAGTATTCCTTTTTCTCTTTTTTTTTAAAAAAAAATAAATAATTGACATTCTAAAAATATTCATAGTTAATTAATTTGTTTTATTAGTTTTGTTAGTTAGATTAGGGTCATAATTATATGAAAGAAATATAAAAAAAAAAGAGGTGTCATGTTTTAGGTAGTCATAAGGTGAAATTGTTCTAGTTAATTTGTTAATTTTTTTCCATTAAATAATTTCACTTTAATCTAGTTGGTTAACTTTTGCTTATTTTCACTTGCACAATCATTCATATCATCTTGTAACTCTACTTGTATCATGAACATGTTTCTATTTTCGGCTTGCATCCCAATATTAATTTCACTTTCACTTTATTTCTTTCTTTCATGCTAACTTTTCAGGTGGTAAGTACTCCGAGAAGTGAATTTGCCTTCACTTCTCGCATCTCCTTCTCATCTCCTTTGTGCATTATTGTTACATTTTTTGTATGTGTATTGGAGTGAGCTTGCTCCTCCCTGTTTATTATACCTTCTTTCTTCGAGCAACTTGACTTCTTAAGTGAAGCAAGTTGTTTTGCTTCTCTTTGCTTCTCCTGGTCCTTTCATCTGCTTCCTGGTGGTTCCATTGAAGATTTCTCTTGTTAACCTCACAAACCTTAGGAACAACCAAGCATGACAATGATTAGGGTTTTTGATTAGTCCCCCACTTAGTTTTACCTTTGTGTCTCTTTGAGTCTTCTCTTCTCATCTCATAATCAGGGACTAAACCCTAAAGGCTTTAAGGCTTTGTGATTAAGCTTATGCCTGCATCCTTCTATTAGGATGGAGTGTATAACTTTAATCCTAAGTGTTAAACCCTTAATGTGTTTAAATCCTTTAATCAATCCACCTAATAATCATCAAGACATCAAGCTTGTAACTTGGGCCTTGCATTAGGGTTCTAATTCTTCCTTAATTGGTTAAGAAGGACTAACCCCAGTGTTAATGGACAAGTCCCCCTCAAGTTGTCTTACAAACCCTAAAACTCACTTCATCATCATATCAGTAAATAAAATCCACTTAACAAAGGCTTTGTTTTGTCATGAGTTTAATCCCTAATCATGGATTAAGTTGAGGAGCTTTCCTCAGCTTAAACACTCTCATCTATTATCCTTCTATTAGGATGGTGTAATGAGTCTGTTTAATCCCTGATCATGGCTTAACCTCATTACTTAACACTAAACAAAAACCACAAAAACATCTAAATAATCACAAGTAGGTTAATGATCTTAATCCTACATCAAGGTGTTTAAGTGTGAGAAGCTGACTTCACACTTAAGGTACTCTCATTACCCCTAATCAGAGGGAAGATGTGATGAGTTTACTAAATCCATTGGTTTAGGCTTAAGCTCATTAACTTATGACAAATTTTCAAAAGCAATAAAAGACTGAAAACACAAAAACAAACAATAATCGTCTCCTCCGGGATTCTTCTCTCATCTCATTCACTCACAACCGAGAACTTGCTTCTTCCGTCTAATGCAAGACAATTAGCACCTGAGCCAGACAGGTCATACACTTGAGCATAGATAAGCAAGCAGTTCACAAGTCAATTCATCTTTCAGTCTCTTTGGGTCGAACTACGGTGTTCTGACTTCCTCATTGCACGAGAGGATACGTAGGCATAACTTAACAGTTATCGAACAAAAGTCTCTGTATATTCCCCCTCTTCCAGCATCATTTTTTAAGCCTCATCGTCATGAGCATTTCATTCTTTTTCTTACACTGACACTGTATATATCACACTTCACATTCTTCTACACTGACACATGTACGTCCTTTTCCAGCTATTTTATACACAGATTGCACTGACACTACCCCTTTAAAACACAAATCTTTTAAGCGTGGATCCCGTCGAGTACGACGGACAGTCTGGGTGCTAATACCTTCCCAGGTTGTAACCAACCCCCTTTCTCAGTCTCTCTGGTTCGCAACCGTCTTATCCATCTTTTTTCTAGGTCTATGCAGCATTACCTTTCCTCCGGGATAAAAATGCCTAGCTGGCGACTCTTTTCATTCCCAGTGAGTTCACTCCTGTGTGTTCTCACATACCTCTTTCGCCGACCGTTCGCGTCTGTACCCTTATTTGGGCCATTCCCCATTTATCGGGAGCGACACATACTACATTGCATACTAACTTTTGTTTTGTTTTGTAGGTTTTTGTTTTGTTGTTACTAACTCTGTTGTGGTTCAGGAACTATTGCTCGACGTCAGGTGTTCCCACTAAATCGTCCACACAGATATCCCACCCGCAACAACCTTTTGGGTATACAAATGGACCAAGTACAACAGGACCTTACAGAGGTCAGGACTCAAATGGCCAATGAGAGACTGGAAATGAGAAATCAGATGACCCAGTTTATGGAGGTGATGAATGGATTGGCATAGAGCCAAGAGAGATTAAGGGCACTGGTAGAAAGGCAGACCCAGGAGGAACCCCATCTAGGGACTGGGGGGACAAGAAATAATGAGAGGGTTCAGCCTCATGTTAATCCTCCAGTCTATGGACCCCACCTTCATCCAGAGATCAACATCCCTGCTAATGTGCAAGGGAATGCCACTGCAGGCAGAGTACTACAAGAAGACCCCCAGGAAGATCAGTTCACAGTGATGGGAGCTGGGGATGAAGCCTATGACAGAAGGCTAGATGAAATTGCTGAAAAATTGAGATCCTTAGAGTCCCAGAATTCCTTGGGCTTTGATGTTATGGACATGGGTTTAGTGGACGGGGTCAGGATTCCCCACAAGTTTAAACCTCCGTGCTTTGATAAGTACAACGGAACTTCCTGTTCCCGAACCCATTTACAATCATTTCTGGGGAGGCTGAAGGCATATACCATGGATGAAAAGTTATGGATGTTTTATTTTGAAGATAGCTTAACAGGAGCTTCAAGGGAATGGTACTCTCACTTGACTAGAGCAACCATTAGATGCTGGAAGGACCTGGCTGAGGCCTTTATCAGACAATACCAGTACAACTTGGATATGGCTCCCAACAGGACCCTCCTGATGGGAATGTCCCAATCATCCAGGGAAAGCTTTCGGGAGTACGCCCAGAGGTGGAGACAGCTTGCTGCTGCTGTCCAGCCTCCCATGTCAGAGAGGGAAATGGCTGATATGTTTATGAACACCCTCCAAGGGACATACATTGACAGGCTAGCTGCCTTTTATTCCACTAGCTTTGCTGACGTGGTCATAGCCGGGGAAAGAATTGAGAGCCTATTAAAGATGGGCAAGATTTCTGACAATGGTGCGAGCTCGTCCAGCAACCCCAGAAAACCTTTTGTAGGTCCAAGAAGAACTGGTGAGACCAATGCTATTCAGGCCAGCAGGGGCAGACCACAATATGTTCATAGGTCAGTGGCAGCAGTCACCATTCCCTCTCCACTTCCTCAGCAACCAGTATATCAACCACAGCAACAAACCCATTACCAGCAACAAACTCAGTACCCTCCTCAGAGAAACTACAACAACAACAACAACAGTCAGCAAAGACCATTCCAACAGAGACCATCTCAGGCCAATAGGGTGATTGATCCAATCCCTATGCCCTATGCCGCTTTACTGCCACAGCTCCTGAAGCTCAACCTGGTTGAGTTAAGGACGTTGGCACCACCAGATCCTTCCAGTTTGCCAAGAAATTATGACACCAACGCCAGATGCGCTTTTCATTCTAACGCACCTGGCCACAGTACAGAGAAGTGCAGAGCTTTACAGATGAAGGTGCAAGACCTGGTAGATTCTAAGGCTTTAAACTTTGCACCCCCGCCAAATGTTAACAAGAACCCTATGCCCAACCATGGAGGGCCCAAAATTAATGTTATTGAGGAAGATATGCCATCTTTCTTAATAACCAGTGTTGGGCAGATCCGGACACCCCTGGTAGAGATTAAAGCTCAACTCCTTGAATGCCAGATATTCCCTGGGTGTGAGCTCGGGTGCGGTTATTGCAACATTTCGGTAAATGGATGTGATAACTTGAGAAGCGGCATAGACAGTCTTATCCAGAATGGTCTACTTCAAATCACAACATCAATACCTTCAAATCCAGCAATCTCTCCAACAACAATTCCAGAATCTCCTACAACGGCAACAACAATTATTCCAAACAATTCTTCAGTTTCATCAACAAATGTTCCAAATATCACTTCAACAAGTCAGACATCGGCAAACATCTCTTCTACAACGTCAACACCCCTATATTCAGAATCTTCTCCTACAACACCAGCAAACATCTCAGCAGTCACTATTTATTACGATCCGTCAAGTATTCCTCCGAACAACAATTTTCAACAGCAAGCAGTGGCATCTCCTGCCATATCACCGGTCACTATCTACTATGATCCACATACTATTGCAACACCCTCCTCTGCTGCAGTCAGCCCGGTTACCATCACGGTACCTGGGCCTGTTCCATATGAAATCAGTAATGCCATCCCTTGGCATTACGGCTCAGATCTATACTGCGAAGGGCAGAAAATCACTCTTGAATCATCAACTTCTTCACCACAAATAGACAATGTGGGAGGAGGCGGAGGCTTCACTCGAAGCGGACGTCTTTTTGCCCCACAAGTTCCAAGACCCATTGCTGAAGCAGAAGCTGCTGCCAAGGCAAAAGGGAAGAGCATGGTGCAAGAAGAACAAGTTGCTAAAGAAGTTTTAAAGACCCCTTTTGATCAAGAGGTTGATGAATTCATGAGAATCATCAAGAAAAGTGATTACAAGATAGTGGACCAGCTTCACCAGACACCTTCCAAGATCTCCATTTTATCATTGCTAATGTGCTCCGAGGCTCATCGGAACGCACTATTAAAAGTCTTGCACGTAGCTTATGTGCCAGAGGAGATTACCGTCAATCAGTTGGAAGCTGTAGTTGGAAATGTTAACGCTAGTCATGGACTAGGATTTACCAACACTGATTTGACAACGGAAGGCCGCAATCACAACAAGGCTTTGCACATTACCTTGGAGTGTAAGGGTGCAGTTCTTTCTCATGTATTAGTGGACACAGGGTCATCCCTCAATGTCCTACCTAAGAAAGCCCTTGTGAAGCTGGAGTATGAAGGATTGGCATTACGCCCCAGTAACTTGGTAGTAAGAGCCTTTGACGGTTCTAAGAGATCAGTTCTGGGAGAAATTGAGTTGCCTATAACGATTGGCCCACAGACTTTCAAAACGACCTTCTTCGTGATGGATATACAGCTTGCCTACAGTTGTCTATTGGGTAGGCCATGGATACACGCCGCTGGCGCCGTGACCTCAACCCTTCACCAGAAGTTAAAATTCGAGTGGGAGGGCCAAGTCGTTACTATTTGTGGAGAGGAAGATATTTTTGTTAGCCATCTGGCTACATACAAATATATTGAGATGGATGGGGAGATCCATGAAACCATGAGCCAGGGATTTGAGGCCCTGAACATTAACGAAGCATCTGCTGTACTTGGGACTTCCATGACATCCTACCAGCAAGCCCGGAAGGTGGTTGAAGAGGGGAATGCTCAAGGCTGGGGCAAGCTGTTGCCTGTGGAGAAGAAAGAGGACAGATTTGGGTTGGGTTACAAACCAACTCAACAAGATCAAGCAGAGGCTGCTAAGAAGCCCAATTTTGTTAGTGGGGGGATGCTCACCCCTGATGCTGTAAACAACTTGGAAGATGAGTCGGAAGATGAGCGCAACCTGGAGAGCTGGATACGTCCAAGGATCCCGGGGAGCCGTATCTCAAACTGGTCTTCCCAGGAAATTATAAGGGTTACTCCTGCAGAGTAATTATTATTTCTTGTATATTTTAAGCATGCATCAAGTCTTGCATCTTGCCCAAGATGACAAGACTCATTTTGTAATCGGGCCATCTGTAATTTTGTGCAAACAGATCAATCAATGATAATCAGACATCTTTTGCAAATGAGTCTTTTTCTTTTCTGCTCACTGTTTTTCATTTTTCTTTTTGTACAAAAATAAATGGCAATGTTTTCAAAATGATGAACTTCATTTCACTTTTTCTAAACAAGATTAAAATCAATCACTAAGATGAACAAACTGAACCCTTGCAGAGAGTGCCTTCCAGACCGCACCGACAACAGCACGGCTATGACTTCGTATGACTTTGACAATCCAATCAATCAAGCTGATGAAGGGGTTGAAGAAGATTACGAGCTACCTGAAGAGCTAGCCAGGTTGTTAAGGCTAGAGGAGAAGGTTATCACTCCTCATCAGGAGGAGATTGAAACAATTAATCTTGGTACGGATGAAGACGTGAAAGAAGTTAAGATCGGGGCCTGCCTACAAAACTCAGTGAAAGAACAACTGATTGATCTGCTTCGGGAGTATGCGGATGTGTTTGCTTGGTCTTACCAAGACATGCCAGGGTTGGACACCGATATCGTCATGCACAAGCTGCCATTGAAAGAAAACTGCCCGCCAATAAAACAGAAGTTGCGCCGTACTCACCCAGATATGGCAATGAAGATAAAGGAAGAGGTACAAAAGCAGTGGGATGCCGGTTTCCTTGCTGTAACTAGCTATCCGCCGTGGGTTGCTAATATAGTACCTGTGCCTAAGAAAGACGGCAAAGTGAGGATGTGTGTTGACTACCGGGATCTGAACAGAGCCAGCCCGAAAGTTGATTTCCCGTTACCTCACATTGATGTATTGGTAGATAATACGGCTCAGTTCTCGGTATTCTCCTTCATGGACGGATTTTCAGGATACAATCAGATCAAGATGTCACCTGAAGACAACCTTCATCACACCCTGGGGCACGTTCTGTTACAAGGTGATGCCATTCGGATTGAAGAATGCTGGTGCAACATATCAACGGGCTATGGTAACATTATTCCATGATATGATCCATAAGGAAATCGAGTGTTATGTGGATGACATGATTGCCAAGTCCCTCACAGAATAAGACCACCTGGTGAATTTGTTGAAGCTATTCAAGCGTATGAGGAAGTACCAACTGAAGTTGAACCCCAACAAATGCACATTCGGGGTGCGATCTGGTAAGCTGCTGGGCTTTATTGTAAGCGAGAAAGGGATTGAGGTTGACCCTGATAAAGTCAAAGCCATTCAAGAAATGCCTGCACCAAAGACTGAGAAAGAAGTTCGAGGGTTTCTAGGTAGATTGAACTACATTTCCAGGTTCATATCTCACCTTACAGCAACCTGTGAACCATTGTTCAAGCTGTTAAGAAAGGAACAAACGGTCAGGTGGAATGAAGACTGCCAGAGGGCTTTTGACAAAATCAAGGAATACTTGCAAGAACCACCAATCCTTATGCCTCCAGTCGAAGGAAGACCTCTGATAATGTACTTAACAGTATTAGAAGAGTCAATGGGGTGTGTGCCGGGCCAGCATGACGAGTCTGGTCGAAAAGAGTATGCAATATACTACCTGAGCAAAAAGTTTACCGACTGTGAACAACATTATTCACTGCTCGAGAAAACTTGTTGTGCTTTAGCGTGGGCTGCTCGCCGACTGAGACAGTATATGTTGACCCACACTACTTTATTGATATCCAAAATGGACCCAGTCAAGTACATTTTCGAGAAGCCAGCTCTTACCGGACGGGTTGCAAGATGGCAGATGATCCTCACAGAATATGACATCCAGTACACATCCCAGAAAGCCATCAAGGGCAGTGTATTGTCTGATTATCTTGCTGAGCAACCTATTGATGATTACCAGCCTATGAGATTTGACTTCCCTGATGAAGACATCATGTTCATAAAAGCAAAAGATCATGAAGATCCTATTCACACTGAAGGGCCTGACCCAGAAGAAGAATGGACTATGATGTTTGATGGGGCTGTTAATATGAATGGTCGTGGTGTTGGTGCAGTACTCATTACACCTAAGGGAGTTCACATGCCTTTCTCGGCAAAGCTCACCTTCAACTGCACTAACAACGAAGCTGAATACGAAGCTTGCATTATGGGTCTTGAGGAAGCCATTGACCTCAGGATCAAGACATTAACTGTATTCGGAGATTCAGCTCTGGTAGTTAATCAAACCAACCGCAAATGGTACACCCACCAGGATCATCTGATACCTTACAGGGATTATACAAGAAGGTTATTGACTTTCTTCACAACGGTCAAGCTTGAGTATATCCCTCGGGACGAGAATCAGTTTGCAGATGCTCTGGCTACCATTTCATCTATGATCAAAGTTCAAGCTACCAACTTTGTACCTCAAATTTCAGTATCCAGACTTGACAGACCAGCATATGTATTTGCAGCAGATGTTGTCAAAGATGATAAGCCTTGGTTCCATGACATTAAGTGTTTCTTGGAGGATCAAACATACCCACCTGGGGCATCTTCCAATGACAAGAAGACTTTAAGAAGGCTTGCTGGTAGTTTCTTTCTGAACACTGATGGTTCCCTGTACAAGAGAAACTTTGATATGGTACTCCTCAGATGCGTTGATAGAACAGAAGCAGGCTTGTTGATGCACGAGGTGCACGAAGGATCCTTTGGTACCCATGCAGGAGGGCATGCCATGGCTAAGAAATTGCTAAGATCAGGTTATTACTGGATCACAATGGATGCCGACTGTTGTGCCTATGCCAGAAAATGCCATAAATGCCAGATTTATGCGGATAAGGTGCATGTGCCTCCCAATCCTCTGAATGTGATGTCTTCACCCTGGCCCTTTGCTATGTGGGGCATTGATATGATTGGCAAGATTGAGCCGACTGCTTCGAATGGCCACAGATTCATCCTGGTTGCCATTGACTATTTTACCAAGTGGGTTGAAGCAGCTTCCTATGCAAATGTTACAAGGCAAGTGGTAGCCCGATTTCTGAAGAGAGATATCATCTATCGATACGGAGTTCCCGAGCGAATCATTACTGATAATGGTTCCAACTTAAACAACAAAATGATGGCAGAGCTATGCCGGGACTTCAAGATCCAACACCACAATTCTTCTCCTTACAGGCCAAAGATGAATGGCGCTGTTGAGGCGGCTAACAAGAATATCAAGAAAATTGTGCAGAAGATGGTAGTCACCTACAAAGACTGGCATGAAATGCTACCATTTGCCTTGCATGGGCACCGCACGTCAATCAGAACATCCACTGGGGCAACACCGTATCAGCTTGTGTATGGTATGGAAGCAGTCCTACCGGTTGAAGTTGAACTACCCTCCCTACGGGTACTGATGGATGTTAAGCTAAACGAAGCAGAATGGGTCCGATCCCGATACGAGCAACTGAGTCTGATTGAAGAGAAAAGATTGGCTGCAATATGTCATGGGCAGTTGTATCAAAGAAGAATGAAGAAAGCCTTTGATCAGAAAGTCAGGCACCGAGAGTACCAAGTAGGAGATCTTGTGCTGAAAAGACTCCTCCCTCCTCACACAGACCACAGGGGCAAGTGGACTCCAAACTATGAAGGACCATTTGTAGTCAAGAAAGTCTTCTCTGGTGGAGCACTGATGCTCAGCACTATGGATGGTGAAGACTTCCCGTCCCCTGTGAATTCAGATGCAGTTAAAAAATACTTCGCATAAAAATGACCCGCTGGACACAAAAATAGAATGTAAGTCCAGGCAAAAATAGGGCATCCCGGCGAGTCAAAAACAGAATAAAAGACTCGGGCAAAAATAAGGGAAAATAAACAAAAAAATGTACACCCGCTGAGTTGAAAAGCCGCATTGGACAGCTCAGGCAAAAATGGGTATCCCGATGGATTGAAAACCCGAAAGGGCGATCCATGCAAAATAAGGGAGCAAGCGAACAACTGCATTCTGAATTCGTCTGTATCACTTACAACTTGGTAAGCTTCGAAAGGATCAAGCCTCTTTCAGAATCAACCTTCTTCAGAAAGCAAGACGAGAAGAATGTCAAAAGTCATACAAGTCATAGCCAAGGGAAGCTCCTTGAAGCGTCGTCAACATTGCCAACATTTTGTTTCTCAATTTATAACAATCTCCTCATTCTAGGGGATTTGTTTCTTTGACTGTATCTTGCCAATTCAGGGCATATGAATTAATAAAATCAGATTTTTAGTCATGTCTCGCCTCGTACATTTTATTTTCATTTGCAAAATGTCCGATGTCTATAAGATGCTGATTACATAAATACAGATGCTTCTTTTAAATACGTGCTCGCAGGGAATATGTTTACCCCCGGGAGTGTCTAGACTCCTATGATGGAATCCGGTAAGGGATACCTCGGGATTACTTGTACGTTTCTATCCTTGCAGGATTGCGGGTATCCAAAGCACGACATGGGGCATGAAAGCTTCACTCTTAGCGGGCTGGCAAATCAACACTCACTCAGTCTTAGCACCCAAGTGCTTGCTCCCCAGCTGAGTTGCCACTTGTTGTTTCTCCCCAGCCGAGGTGCCAATCATTCTTCCTCCTCAGCCAAATATGAAAGCCAGGGAACCATATCCCCACAGAGTTTCAGCCTCTATCCAGAAGAGCAACGCGCGAAAGGGTCACAACAGAGTGACAGAGACTTCTACAAACCCCAGCTGGGTCCCTCATTACCAAGAATAGGTCTATCAGTGACCTATTTCCCCAAGCAGAGTCATATACAAGATCTACCAACGATCTTATCCCCAGCTGGGATGCTCATTTCAAAGAGATCGACCAGAGATCTTCACAACAACAGGATCCGAATCCCGGATTGGTATCTTTTACATAATCATAGCATTCGCATCATACTCACCCCACAAAGCGTAACATTCCGTCTAATACGGAGCATTACGGCAAAAATCAAACATGTTGCATAATCATAAGTCATGGTCTGAATCAAACACTTGTGAATATAGACAATCCATCAATAATATACAGAAATGCTCCCCAGATTCCCCAGCGGAGAGCTAAAGCTAAAGCAGTTGCCTTACACCCACAAACACCAGTACATACTCCTTGTGACGCCCGTCCGTGTCACATCCCCAGCAGAAAGCCAAAGCGTCCCCTTTGCACTCACAGATACTTATATATAACTTTCTTGACACCCGTCCGTGTCACCACCCCCAGCATATTTACCTAAACACTTTGTATAGCATATACTTGTTTATAATATACCTCTTGACACTCGTCCGTGTCACTCTCTCCAGCAGGTTGAACACTCAAATATACACTACTCATAGTTGTTTTACTTATACAGATACTTGTCTGTATCCTGTATACACCATTTATATCCCCACAGATTCGACACTCGTCCGTGTTCTTTGTTAACCAGTTGGTACTCGTCCATACCATCATCTCAGAACATGCGTCTAGCGTTTGTTTCTACCTGATACTCGTCCGTATCATAGTCTTAAGGATGCTCGTCCGCATCTTTAATCCATACACTGTGTCAAACACTTTTCGTCTTCTTGAAATTAGACACTCGTCTGTGTCTACCTTTCCCAAGAAGAGTCCCCTCAGATTCAACACTTGTCCGTGTTCCTTGTTAACTAGTTGATACTCGTCCGTATCATCATCTCTGAACACGTGTCAGTATTTGTTTCTACCTGATACTCGTTCGTATCATAGTCTTAAGGATGCTCGTCCGCATCTTTAATCTATACACAACACCAAACACTTATACCTTTTATTTCTTGGATATAAACACTCGTCCGTGTTTACTATTCCCCATTAGATCGCCAACAAAGCAAAACTTCTTTTGTTATCTGACATTCGTCCTATGTCATGATAAACCCTGAGAGCAGCCGTACCCTGCTAGGTGATCGTCCTTCACCTCTTGATGATCGTCCTTCATCATACTCATCCGATAGCCGTCCCCATCGTTGACCTTTTCTATCCGGCATTCCTCCTATGTCGTGATATTTAGCAGCCGTCCCCTGCTAGGTGATCGTCCCTCACCTCTTGATGATCGTCCTTCATCATTTTATCCGGTGGCCGTCCCCATCGTTGATCTTGTTATCTGACATTCGTCCTATGTCACGATAAACCTTGAGAGCAGCCGTCCCCTGCTAGGTGATCGTCCTTCACCTCTTGATGATCGTCCTTCATCATGCTCGTCCGATGGCCGTCCCCATCGTCGACCTTTTATCCGGCATTCGTCCTATGTCGCGATACTTTCGGCAGCCGTACCCTGCCAGGTGATCGTCCTTCACCTTAGATGACCGTCCCTCATCTTACCCCCAACAGAGCAGCCGTCCCCTGCTAGGTGATCGTCCTTCACCTTTGATGACCGTCCCTCATCATTATTTCATTTATTCTTTAACCCGATGGCCGTCCCCGTCGTGGTCCCCTTTTCTTTTTCAGTTTAGCCCGATGGCCGTCCCCATCGTTGGTTACCTTACTTTATGAACTTGATGGACGTCCCCATCATTTTTCATTAATCCCCAGAGAATCTTATAACTTTACTTGATGGCCGTCCCCATCACAATCCTTTTTATCCCCAGCATGTCGGCCGTCCCCGTCATTGCTTTATTTTCCGCACTCTCCCCAGCATGTCGGCCGTCCCCGTCATTGCTCTTTCCCCAGCAGTCGTCCTCTGCTCGACGGTCGTCCTCTGTCGCCCACACTTTATAATATACTTTATTTCCTTTTACAATCTATATCCCTTTTCTTCTTCATTCTGTGAGTGCAAAGTTTGGACTGTCTTTGGTATTCAACCACAAGTTATCTTGTTAGCCTGTTAAGCCGCTGCTTACATCCTGCACAGCTAACTCATGTTTGAATAGGGGCAGCTGTAAACACCCCAAATTTGCCCTCACCCATTCACACCATGGCTTGTGATCATTTCATATGCATAATCATAACATCTCATACCACATTTTTTTTGATTCACTGCATTGATTCAAAGTCATCTGCATCTAGGGTTTGTGATCTGAGCAATCCAAGAGCTTCTTGAGCCACTCCAAAGGTCATCAATCACTTCAAAGGGATCCATGTATGTTCAAGCATCATATTATATCCTCTCAAAGTCAAGAATGTCAAAAAATCACAAGAACTGAGAATGGTATGGAAGCAGAGCCAAGTTTGACTGCACAGTTGACCTAGAATTAGGGTTTTGGTTTCAGAGGCCATAACTCCAAATTTTTTGGTCATTCTTGTTTCTATTGGTCTCTATATGGTATAGGGAGCATGCATATCAATTTTCATGAAGAAATTCCATGGGGAAGTCATCTGATCAAGAGTTGACTTTCTGGGCAAGTCAGTGTAAAATCAGGGCATCTGAGGCCCCCAATGACCCAACCAAAGGGTGTTCTTCATCATTTTGATTGTATATGATCTTTATTTGATCATAGAAGAAGTTGGAAGTTCACAAAATTGAAGAATTTCAAGTCTTTTGCAAAGTTGACTTTTTGGGAAAGTTGACTTTTTAATGAAATTGCCATTTTGGGAAACTTTTTCAACCCTTGCTTTTTGATTCAAAAATGCTTCAAATGGAAAAACTTTGGTCATGAAAATTGTAGAATGGATCATTCCCTTTTCAAAAAGTACAAGAACTTGACCTAATTCATTTTGGATCAAAAGTTATGGCTTGTCAACGTTGGCTAAAATCACATAATTTCAAGTTATGCACCAAAGAGGGAAACTTGCAAATTCTTGTACCAAGGCAATTGGTGACTTCTAATTGATGTCTAACCTTTACACAAACATCATACATGACTTAAACTTCAGATTGGCCCAAGGATTTCTTAAGTTCTATGCCTTAAACTTCAAGAATTACAAAAGGGGCCAAAGTTGTGACAATTTGCAAAAGGGATCAAAGCTTCTCATCCACTTGCCTCAGTTCACAAAATCTGATCCAAAAGCATTCCTTGATCCTTGCTGAACTCAACCATGCTCCTATCCTAGCCTGCCACTTGCCCATACTTCCAAGTACAACTTGCTTGACTTTTTGCAACTTGAAGCCATACCAATCCCACAGTGACACAACCACTCTCTGCCCAATCCAGACTTTACAAACACATCCCAAGGCTTCATTCTCATAACACACACAAGCCTGAAAACTCCAAGAAGACAGCATACTCAAAAATCCTCACATTTTCAAAAGCTTTCGAATCCTTTGATTCAGCCATCAAACCTTCAAACTTTTTCCACCACTCAACTCCACAAACCTTGCTGATCATTTCCCTGCCCTCATTTTGCCCTAAAACCTCCACAATCAAAAACACGATTTTCACATTTCATGAACTGAGATTCTGCAAACTCTCTCCAGAGGCTATTTAAACTCCAACCAAGCATTGCAAGCTTCTTAGGAGGATCATTGGAGTGGATTTGAAGCAAAGAACTGGCCAGAAAGTCCCTGATTCGAAAGCTCAAGCTCAGGTAGCCATGGCATTTATTTTTCCAGAACTCTCATTTTATGTTATAGAATGATTCTACATGCTTCACTGGTTGTCATGATGTGTTTAGTTTTGAAAATAGTTGAGAAATGAGTATTTCATGAGCTTCTGAAATTTCTGTGTCCTTTTCCGTTTTGCTTCGATTCATGGATTTGATGATGGATAAATGAATTTTGATGGCTGATTCTTGTTGGGGTTGGGGAGAGGATCATTTCTGGAGAGTTTTAGGGCCTGGGGACGCGTATTAAGAGAGATAGCTTGAGTGGCTGGCCGGAGAAGACGACCGGAACAGTGTTCCGGTCGTCTGAAAGTCATTAGGGTTAATTAATTAGGGTTTAGTCTTAATTGCGTGAATTTGAATGTGAGCCGTCCAGATGCGCGTCAGGTCCACTCCCACGCGTGTGAGTTTGAATCCTGTCCCTTGATCTTGCATACTTTCCCATTTTCAGTTTAAATTCATTTTATTTTTCATTTAATTGCATTTGTTTTCTACATTTTATAAAAAATAGCAAAACACCTTTAAAAATTCTGAAAAGTTTTATACAAGCTTTTATTAATTTTCAGAAACCAAAAACATTTTTATTTTTATTTTTTGCATTAAAAAATATTTTTAAATCATTTAAAAGTTTATTTTTAATTAATTAATGAGAATTAATTAATTAAAAATACTTTTAGGTATTTAAAAATCACCAAAAAATTCATGAAACCTTTAAAATCATTTAGAAACATTGTCTAACCCTCAAACCAAATTTATTTTTTGATCTTGATGTCTTTTGACAATTTTTCATGGAATTAATTTCATTTCAAGGCAATATTTTGTTTCAAACTTCCAAAATTCATTTCTGCCTAACCATTGAGAGTTGGACTTTGATTCTTTTTGCATTGTGTCTTGCATATCATGTAGTTTGTAGGTTTAAATTGGCATGATTTGATTTTGCATTTTCAATTTGTTTGACATTTTTCTTGACAAGGTACCTTAAAACCCTAGCAATCTTAAGAAATTCATAACCCTCATTAGGTTAAGAGTTAAAACCCCTCCTTTGGGCAATGAGTTTGTATAGGTTTAGGGTTCCCTTGGATGTGTTTTCAATTTTTTATCTTGATGTTTGCTTCTGGTTTTGGTTTTTGTTTGGTGCATTGATCATAAACCCTAATTTGGGCTTCCTTTTGCATTCACCTTGCATTTGCTTGCATACTGTAAACACCCCAAATTTGCCCTCACCCATTCACACCATGGCTTGTGATCATTTCATATGCATAAACACAATCATACCATCTCATATCACATTTTTGATCCACTGCATAGATTCAAAGTCATCTGCACCTAGGGTGTGTGATCTGAGCAATCCAAGAGCTTCTTGAGCCACTCCAAAGGTCATCAATCACTTAAAAGGGGTACATGTGTGTTCAAGTACCATATTGTCTCCTCTCAAAGTCAAGAATGCCAAAGAATCACAAGAACTGGGATTTGTATGGAAGCAGAGCCAGGCTTGACTGCACAGATGACCTAGAATTAGGGTTTTGGTTTCAGAGGCCATAACCCCAATTTTTTTGGTCATTCTTGTTTCTATTGGTCTCTATATGGTATAGGGAGTATGCATATCAATTTTCATGAAGAAATTCCATGGGGAAGTCATCTGATCAAGAGTTGACTTTTCAAGCAAGTCAGTGCAAAATCAGGGCATCTGAGGCCCCCAATGACCCAACCAAAGGGTGTTCTTCATCATTTTGATTGTATATGATCTTTATTTGATCATGGAAGAGGTTGGAAGTTCACAAAATTCAAGAATTTCAAGTCTTTTGCAAAGTTGACTTTTTGGGCAAGTTTGACTTTTAATGAAAATGTCATTTTATGCAACTTTTTCAACCCTTACTTTTTGATTCAAGAAAGCTTCAAATGGAAAAACTTTGGTCATGAAAGTTGTAGAATAGATCTTTCCCTTTTCAAAAAGTACAAGAACATGACCTAATTCATTTTGGATCAAAAGTTATGGCTCATCAAAGTTGGCAAAAATCACTAAAATTCAAGTTATGCACCAAATGGAAAAACTTGCAAATTCTTGTACCAAGGCAATTTGTGACTTCTAATTGATGTCTAACCCTTATACAAACATCACACATGCCCTAAAAACAGAATTGGCCCAAGGGATTTTGCATTGTTTGCTTTGGTTTTCAAAGATCCTTAAGTCATTTTTCATTACAAGTGCAAAAGGGGGATTCTTGGCAAAATCATTTTCCAAAGGGTTATGTGATCACTAGCTGATTTCTATGCATTGCCATGACTAAATGAAGTTCTATGCACCAAAATTCAGCAAGAATCATATCACATACATAGCACAAAATCATGAGAAAACACCAAGTGGGCAAGTTGCAAAAGCTAGCATAGCTCATGATCCACATGTTGCAGTCACTCACAAGCAATCTAAGGGTCATCCTTGACCCAAGCTGAAGCAGGACATGCCCTTAGACAGCTGCTGCCATAGCCCATGCTGCAAGTACCAATCACATTGACTTTTTGGCCAAAACCTCCATACTCTTGGAACAGTGAGCAGCCACCTCTACTGACCTGCTCCACAGGCTACTCATACATTGTTGGAGTGTTATAGCATTGCATTGGCCATTGAAACAAGCCAGAACACAGCCTTCACAAAAACTGTCAAAGAACTTCCCTTCTTCGAATCCTCTTCCACAGCCATCAAACACCCCATTTCTCTTCACCAACAAATCAAACACACTCAAAGGAACCAGAATCAACCATTGGTAGAGCCTGAAACATCATATACACAGACCTCATTTTCTGATACACCAGAATCGAACCTCTCAAAATAGCCTGTTTAAACTCCATCCAAGCTTGCCATTAGCACCAGGGGGATCATTGGAGTGAGTCTGCATCAAAGAACAGCCCAGAAAGCCCAGAACCAGAAGCTTCCACCTCAGGTATGGCCATGAACTTTTTCTCACAGAGCTTGCATTTTATGTTATAAATTGATTGTGTATGTCTTGCTGGTCATGAGGATGTGCTTAGAATTGAAAATGAGTGAGAAATGAGTTTGTACTGATGCTTTGAAATTTCACCCGTGAAAAATGATTTCTTCGATTTGTTTGATTCTTGAGGTTTAAATGTTGTTTGAGGGATTATTTGTGTTCTAGGATGTTAGAGGATCATTTTGCTGTGTTTAATTTGAAGTGTGGTAGCCTGAATCATGATCTAGGGTTTTGGTTCGCCGGAGAAGACGACCGGAAGTCTTCTCCGGCCACCTGAGAACCATTAACCCTAATCCCTGTAATTAATTGGTGTTTGAATCTGATGCGTTGGATCCTTTGACTTAGTTGACCTGGCGCGCGTTTGTGTGGCCCAGATGCATCCATTTTGCCCTAATCTCAATTAGTTTAATTAAATCCAATTAATTAATTCGTAAAACCTAATTAAGCCAGAGTCCATCCTGACCCTTGTTTCACGCGCCAAGTCAATGGTCTCCTCCCAGCTTTGAATCTGATGCGTTGGATCAGATTACTTTTCATTTTATTAATTTTATTTCATTTCTTTTATATTTCTTTTGTTCATTTATTTTAAAATAGTAAAACAATTTCAAAAATTCTGAAATTTTTTATACAAACTTTTATTTAATTTCAGAACACAAAAACGTTTTTATTTTTATTTTTCGCATTTAAAAAGTATTTTTAAATATTTAAAAGTTTATTTTTAATTAGTTAATGAGAATTAATTAATTAAAAATACTTTTAGGTATTTAAAAATCACCAAAAAATTCATGAAACATTTAAAAACATTTAGAAACATTGTCCAACCCTCAAACCAAATTTCTTTTTTGATCTTGATGCATTTTGAGAATTTTTCATGGAATTAAAATCATTTTAATGCATTATTTTGATCCAAACTTCCAAAAATCATTTCTGCCTAACCATTGAGGGTTGGACCTTGATTCTTTTTGCATTGCATTGTGTTTAGCATGTAGTATGTGAGATTAAATTGGCATGATTTGATCTTTCATTTTCCATTTGATTGGCATTTTTCTTGTTAAGGAACCCTAAAACCCTAGATAACTTAGGAAGATCATAACTTGAATTAGGTTAAGAGTTGGAACTTCTCCTTTGGGCAGTGAGTTAGTATAGGTTTAGGGATCCTTTGAGTGCATTTTCAATTTTTTATCTTGATGTTTGCTTCTGATTTTGGTTTTTGTTTGATGCTTTGATCATAAACCCTAATTTGGGCTTCCATATGCATCCATCTTGCATTTGCTTGCATAACATGACTTGCCATAGTATTTTGTGCATCCATTTGATTCATTTAACATCTTAAGACATCTTGTAAGCATGTTTGATCATTGCATCTTGCATTTGCCATGTTGTATGCCATATGCATCTCATTACTTTTCATGTATGATCATGGTTCCAAATTTGTTTCATCTGCACCCATAAGCTTGTATGATCATCACCATGCCTTGTTTCATGTTTGCATCATCTCATAGCATCATTATCATCCCATATATGCTTCTGGTTTTGGTTTGACTCATGTCATTTCATCCCATTTTGCATTGCATTGCATTTCTTTCACTAACTTTTCAGGTGGTAAGTTATCTTGAGAAGTGAATTTGCCTTCACTTCTCATAACTTCTTTTCATTTCTCTTTATGCATCCTTGCTGCATCTTTGTTTGTGTTTGAGATTGAGCTTGCTCATTCTTTTTCTCCTTACTTTCTTTCCTCAAGTGACTTGTCTTCTTCAATGAAGCAAGTTACTTTGCTTCTCCTGATCCTTTCAGCTGCTTCCTGGTGGTTCCATTGAAGATTTCTCTTGTAAACCTCACAAACCTTAGGAACAACCAAGCATGACAATGATTAGGGTTTTGATTAGTCCCCCACTTAGTTTTTACCTTTGTGTCTCATTGAGTCTTCTCTTCTCACCTCATAATCAGGGACTAAACCCTAAAGGTTTTAAGGCTTTGTGATTAAGTTTATGCCTGCATCCTTCTATTAGGATGGAGTGTATAACTTTAATCCTAAGTGTTAAACCCTTAATGTGTTTAAATCTCTTAATCAATTCACTTAATAATCATCAAGACATCACACTTGTAACTTGGGCCTTGCATTAGGGTTCTAATTCTTCCTTAATTCGTTAAGAAGGACTAACCCTAGTGTTAATGGACAAGTCCTCCTCAAGTTGTCTTACAAACCATAAAATTCACTTCATCATCATATCATTAATTAAAATCCACTTAATCAAAGGCTTGTTTTGTCATGAGCTTAATCCCTAATCATGGATTAAGTTGAGGAGCCTTCCTCAGCTTAAACATTCTCATCTATTATCCTTCTATTAGGATGGTGTAATGAGTCTGTTTAATCCTTGATTATGGCTTAATCTCATTACTCAACACTAAACAAAAACACCAAAAACATCTAAATAATCACAAGAAGGTTAATGATCTTAATCCTACATCATGGTAATTAAGTGTGAGATACTGACTTCACACTTAAGGTATTCTCATCACCCCTAATCAGAGGGAGGATGTGATGAGTTTACTAATCCATTGGTTTAGGCTTAAGCTCATTAACTTATGACAAATTTTCAAAAGCAATAAAAGACTGAAAACACAAAAACAAACAATAATCGTCTCCTTCGGGATTCTTTTCTCATCTCATTCACTCATAAACGAGAACTAGCTTCTTCCGTCTAATGCAAGACAGTTTGCACCTGAGCCAGACAGGTCATACACTTGAGCATAGGCAAGTAAGCAGTTCACAAGTCAATTTACCTTTCAGTCTCTTTGGGTCGAACTACGGTGTTCTGACTTCCTCATTGCACGAGAGGATACGTAGGCATAACTTAACGGTTATCGAACAAAAGTCTCTGTATATTCCCCATCCTTCTAGCTTTATCCTTTAGCCTCATTATCATGAGCATTTCTTCTTTGTTCTCACACTGAAACTGTACATTTACACACCTCACATTCTTCTCACACTGACACCTGTACATCTTTTTCCAGCTATTTTATACACAGATTGCACTGACACTACCCCTTTAAAACACAAATCTTTTAAGCGTGGATCCCGTCGAGTACGGCGGACAATCTGGGTGCTAATACCTTCCCAGGTTGTAACCAACCCCCTTTCTCAGTCTCTCTGGTTCGCAACCGTCTTATCCATGTTTTTCTAGGTCTATGCAGCATTGCCTTTCCTCCGGGATAAAAATGCCTAGCTGGCGACTCTATTCATTCCCTGTGAGTTCACTCCTGTGTGTTCTCACATCCCTCTTTCGCCGACCGTTCGCGTCTGTACCTTTATCTGGGCCATTCCCATTTATCGGGAGCGACAGCTTGGCGACTCTGCTGGGGACCCTTATACTGTAACCAGGGCTTCTGGTTCTTTTTTGTGGGTTCCTCCTAGCGCTTGTTTGATTTGTGTTTACTGGGGTGTTATGTGCTATTTGTGCTTGTATTTGTATTTGTTTTTGCTTTATGTACAGTTGTTTATCTGCTTTCTTTTTAGCTTTACATATATATCATACTGTCATACTGTGCTGGCTGGATCTGTTTTGTTGCTTTGATGGGTGGGTGTTTTATTGAGAGTTGAGGTTCTACACCTGGAACCTGAGTGACACCTAGGCTAGAGTGGTTCATGTTCTTTCCCATTCCATTTCGGTCTGGTGCGGGAATATGAAACACGGTTCAGATATGGGTTTCTTCTTGAGAACTCTGTGCTGCAGATTTCCTGTAGTACTAGGGCTATTTGGGAAGCCTGCTAAGTCTGGATGACCTTTAGTATTGACCTTCAGAAACTGGGGTGAATTAGAGGAGGATCTTTTATGGTTATTGTAAACACTGTACCTCCGGGTTAGAAGTGTTTACACTTCTCATAACTGATCCACGTCTGAGGATCCTTGTTTTAGAACATCACCTGTGAGGGGGTTGGGCTGTTTACAGGTTTGCAGGTACCCTTGACCTCAGCATACCCTGTTACTTTAAGAGTACTCCATGTTGGAACAGTTCTTGTGATTTTTAAACCCTGGACATGTGACTCTTTATTTGAGTCCCCCACCTTGGTTACTGGACTTATGAACCTCCATCCGGATTTCTTGAACATATATGGACTCATATCAGAGCACTCGATCAGATCCAGCTCAGTCACAAACCCTTGCATATCATTTGCATACATTCTCATTGCATCATTTTAACATGTGTTTATTTGTTTTTCAGGGTATCCATCTTATCATTTTGGCTTGGTTTTGACCCCTTCTTCAGCTTAGACCTGTCTTCATCAGTGCTTACTTCAGCTATCAGCTACCTGCTTCAGTCACCTGCATCACCAGTCTCAGCCTGTCAGAGGCCTATCTTCAGTATTATTCTCAACACCTGTCTCAGTTCTCTTTCAGCAGCATGGCACCTAAGAAGAGTAACATCTCCTATCATTTCTTTGAGCCTGAGTTGGCTAACATCAGGAAGATTCAGACCCTGGTTACTCCAGACCATATACCACTTTTTAGAGAACATTATGGAGGAATCCTTGATGTGGTTATGGATTTGGACCCTTCACAGAGGAGCTTGATACATACTTGCCTGCAGTTCTATGATCCCCCTCTGAGGTGCTTCACCTTCCAGAATTTCCAGTTGGGACCCTTGTTGGAAGAATATTCATCATTGGTTGGTGTGCCTATCAGGGGTGGAATTCCCTTCAACCCTGAGATGGCTTTCCCTAGTAATGAGGAGATAGCAAAAGCATTATATCTGGAACCAGTTCTGATTGGGCAGAATTTGACAGCTAAGGCTGGAGTCTCTGGTTTTCATCTGGACTTCTTAACTTCTCAGGCTAGTCTGAAGGCCTCCTTGGGGGAGTGGAAGGCAGTCTGTGCTCTGTTGGCCCTTAGCATATATGGGGTCATGCTTTTTGCAAATGAGCCTAGGTTTGTTAGCAAGAATGCAATCCATCTTTTCATCCTGAGAAACCCAGTGCCCACCTTACTAGGAGATCTTTACTACTCTGTTCATCAAAGGAATGAAAAGCAAAGGGGAAGATTAGTGAGATGCTGTGCTCCTTTGTTCCATACTTGGCTGCTCAAACATTTGCCAAAGACTGATGCATTCTTGAACCTTCACCAGCAAAGGAATTGGGCTAGGAGGCTTGTTGCTCTAACCTCAGATGACATCAGGTGGTGCACTCAGAGCACCAAGGGCAGAGACATCATTACAAGTTGTGGGCAATTTCCCAATGTACCTCTGATTGGAGTAAAGGGTTGCATCAACTACAACCCTCTGCTATTCAAAGGACAACTGGGCTATGCATTGGTCCATCCTCCTAGAGCACAGGATCTGACTGAGACCCTCTATTGTGAAATCAAGCCTAATCTGGCTATTGTCAGGCAAGCATCCTGGGCCTGGGACAATGTGCAGACTAAAGGGGTAACCATTCTTGGAAGATGCAATAATGTGGCCTCAGCTCAGTACTATGAGTGGTCTCATGCCAGAGCTCAAATTACTGGAATGCCTTTCACTATTGAAGATGTGCCTGGACCCTCCACAACACCACCTCCAGCAACTGTCAGCTTAGAGGAGTTTGAGAAATTGAAGGAGAGAAATGAGAAGCTGACTCAAGCTCTACAGAAGACCCTCTGGGAGAGGAGTGATGGTAGGTTGGATATTGAGAGGTTAGAAAAGCTAAAGGTGGAGCATCTAGCCAGAATTGAGAAGTCAGAGGACTATATCAAGAAGTCTAGGGCTGGAGAGCAGATCTTGAAGAATGCCTGCAAAGAGGCCCAATTCCAGAGAGCTAGGACTGATTTGTACCTGAAGGAGAGTCAGGCTAGGTGGGTCAGGATTACCGAAGCCCGTACTCAGGAGGATAAAAGGACTCAGGATAAGATTGAGCAGCTAGAAGCTAGTGCAAAAGAGCAACAGGAAGCCCTGGCAGCAGCCCAGAGAGAGGTCTCAGAATTGAAGATTAGAGCTGGTGTAAAGAGGTCAAAGGACCAGAGTCAACACAAGAAGCTAACTGCAGCTGTTACTACAAGGAATCTCCTTATCAGGAATCTTACAGAGCGTCCAGCTGATCCTGTGACTGAAGCACTTCTCAAGGAAGTTCAGGAGGATGAGTTTGGTCTGGGGGTTTGACTTTTGCTTGTTGTTGTTTTCATTTCATGTACTTTTATTTATGTTGTATTTTTGACCCCTCAGAGGGCATGTATTGTAAAAAACAAACTATGTATCATTTTCTTTTTGTAATATATGTGTTGGTTTGTTTTATCTGATTTCTTTCAAAGCAACGTCACAAGCATCTTCCTCAAGGGTCTGGAAAGGTCAAAACCAAATGCCAAGCCGGATACCTTGGAAACAAATAGACATACTGCATTGCATGCTAACCCTTTGTTTTGTTTTGTAGGTTTTTGTTTTATTGTTACTAACTCTGTTGTGACCTCAGGAACTATTGCTCGACGTCGAGGGTTTCCACTCAACCGTCCACACAGATATCCCACCCGCAACAATCTTCTGGGCATACAGATGGACCAAGTACAGCAGGACCTTACAGAGGTCAGAAATCAAATGGCCAACGAGAGGTTGGAAATGAGGAATCAGATGACACAGTTTATGGAGGTAATGAATAATATGGCCCAAAGCCAAGAGAGGTTAAGAGCACTGGTAGAGGGGAGGAATCAGGAAGACCATCATCCAGGGACTGCTGGGACAAGTAACAATGAGAGAGTCCAGCCTCATATTAATCCCCCAGTCTTTGGACCCCACCAGCATCCAGAGATCAACATCCCTGTCAATGTGCAAGGGACTGCCACAGCAGGTAGAGTACTGCAAGAAGACCCCCAGGAAGATCAGTTCACAGTGATGGGAGCTGGGGAGGAAGCCTATGACAGAAGGCTAGAGGAGATTGCTGAGAAACTGAGGTCCCTAGAGTCCCAGAATTCTTTGGGCTTTGATGTTATGGACATGGGCCTAGTGGACGGGGTCAGGATTCCCCACAAATTTAAACCACCATGCTTTGAGAAGTATAACGGGACTTCCTGCCCCCGGACCCATTTACAATCCTTTCTGGGGAGGCTGAAGGCCTATACCATGGACGAAAAGCTATGGATGTTTTATTTTGAGGATAGCTTAACTAGAGCTTCGAGGGAATGGTACTCTCATCTGACCAGAGCAACCATTAGATGCTGGAAGGACTTGGCAGAGGCCTTCATCAGACAGTATCAGTACAACTTAGATATGGCTCCCAACAGGACCCTCCTGATGGGGATGTCACAATCATCCAGGGAAAGCTTCCGGGAGTACGCTCAAAGGTGGAGACAGCTTGCTGCTGCTGTCCAGCCACCTATGTCAGAGAGGGAGATGGCTGATATGTTTATGAATACCCTCCAAGGAACATACATTGACAGGCTGGCTGCTTTCTCCTCCACTAGCTTTGCTGATGTGGTCATAGCCGGGGAAAGAATTGAAAGCCTATTAAAGATGGGTAAGATTTCTGACAACGGTGCTAGCTCATCCAGCAACCCAAGAAAGCCTTTTGTAGGCCCAAGAAGAACTGGCGAGACCAATGTTATCCATACCAGCAGGGGCAGACCCCAGTATGTTCATAGGTCTGTGGCAGCAGTCACCATTCCTGCTCCAATTCATCCTCAACCAGTTTATCAACCTCAGCAACAAAATTATCAGCAACAAACTCAGTATCCTCCTCAAAGAAATTACAACAACAGCAACACCAACAACAACAATCAGCAGAGACCATACCAACAGAGGCCCTCTCAGGCCAATAGGGTGATCGATCCGATCCCTATGCCCTATGCCACATTACTGTCACAACTCCTGAAACTCAACCTAGTTGAGCTAAGGACATTGGCTCCTCCAGATCCTGCCAGTCTGCCCAGAAATTACGACGCCAGCGCCAGATGTGCTTTTCACTCAAATGCACCTGGCCACAGTACAGAGAAGTGCAGAGCTTTGCACATGAAAGTACAGGACTTGGTAGATTCCAAAGCTCTAAACTTTGCACCACCACCAAATGTCAACAAGAACCCTATGCCACATCATGGAGGTCCCAGAATCAATGCTATTGAAGAAGACAAGCCGTCTTACTTGATAACCAGTGTGGGTCAGATTCGGACACCCTTGGTGGAGATTAAAGCTCAACTCCTTGAATGTCAAATATTCCCGGGATGCGAGCTAGGGTGTGCTTATTGCAACATTTCAGTGAATGGTTGTGATAACTTGAGAGATGGCATAGATGGTCTCATCCAGAGTGGTCTGCTCCAAATCACAACATCAATACCTACCAACCCAGCAATCTCCTTAACAACAGCTCCAGAATCTCCTACAACTGCAACAACCATTATTCCAAACAACTTTTCAGTTTCATCAACAAATGCTTCATCTGTTACTTCAACGGACCAAATATCAACAAACATCCCTTCTACAACTTCAGCACCCCTTCATTCAGAGTCTCCTACAACAACAACACCCATCCTTCCAACATTGTCTCCTACAACATCAGCAACAAACAATGCAAGTGTCTCAACAGTTACAATTTATTATGATCCTGCGAATGATTCTGCCTACAATTCACAAAATGCCACTCCTACCAGAGCACCAGTCACAATATATTATGATCCACAGACTATCATGGTTCCTTCCGCAGCTGCCATCAGTCCAGTCACTGTCACAGTGCCTGGGCCAGTACCTTATGAAAGCAGTAATGCCATCCCTTGGCATTACGGCTCCGACCTATACTGCGAAGGACAGAAAATCACTTTTGAATCATCCACTTCTTCACCACAAATAGACAATGTGGGTGGAGGCGGAGGCTTCACTCGAAGCGGACGTCTCTTTGCCCCGCAAATTCAAAGACCCACTGCCGAAGCAGAAGCTGCTGCCAAGGCAAAAGGGAAGAGCATGGTGCAAGAAGAACAAATTGTTAAAGAAGCTTTGAAAACACCTTTTGATCAAGAAGTTGATGAGTTCATGAGAATCATCAAGAAAAGTGATTACAAGATAGTGGACCAGCTTCACCAGACGCCTTCTAAGATCTCCATTCTATCATTGCTTATGTGCTCCGAGGCTCATCGGAACGCACTACTCAAAGTCTTGCACGCAGCTTATGTGCCGGAAGAGATCACCGTCAATCAGTTGGAAGCTGTGGTTGGAAATGTTAATGCTAGTAATGGACTAGGATTTACCAACACTGATTTGACTTCAGAAGGCCGCAATCACAATAAGGCTCTGCACATTACCATGGAATGTAAGGGTGCAGTTCTCTCCCATGTGCTGGTAGACACAGGATCATCCCTCAATGTCTTGCCTAAAAAAGCCCTTGTGAAGCTGGAATATGAAGGATTGGCATTGCGACCCAGTAACTTGGTAGTAAGAGCCTTTGACGGCTCTAAGAGATCAGTTCTGGGAGAAATTGAGTTGCCTATAACGATTGGCCCACAAACTTTCAAAACGACCTTCTACGTGATGGACATTCAGCCTGCCTACAGCTGTTTGTTGGGTAGACCATGGATTCACGCCGCTGGCGCAGTTACGTCTACCCTTCACCAGAAGTTAAAATTTGAGTGGGAAGGCCAAGTCGTTACTATTTGTGGAGAGGAGGATATTTTTGTTACCCATCTGGCTACATACAAATATATTGAGATGGATGGGGAGATCCACGAGACGATGAGTCAAGGGTTTGAGGCCCTGAATGTTAATGAAACCTCCGCTGTACTTGGGACTTCCATGACATCCTACCAACAGGCCCGGAAGGTGGTGGAAGAAGGAAATGCTCAAGGCTGGGGCAAACTGTTGCCTGTGGAGAAGAAAGAAGATAGATTTGGGTTGGGTTACAAACCAAATCAAGAAGATCAAGCAGAGGCTGCTAAGAAGCCCAACTTTGTTAGTGGGGGGATGCTCACCCCCGATGCTGTCAACAACTTGGAAGATGAGTCGGAAGATGAACGCAACCTGGAAAGCTGGATTCGTCCAAAGATCCCGGGGAGCAGTATCTCAAACTGGTCTTCCCAGGAAATTATAAGGGTTACTCCTGCAGAGTAATTATTATTTCCTGTATATTTTAAGCATGCATCAAGTCTTGCATCTTGCCCAAGATAACAAGACTCATTTTGTAATCGGGCCATCTGTAATTTTTGTGCAACAAGATTAATCAATGAAATATCAGACATCTTTTGCAAACGAGTCTTTTTTCTTTTCCGCTCACTGTTTTTCCATTTTTCTTTTTGTACAAAAAATAAATGGCAATGTTTTCAAAATGGCAACTTTATTTCACTTTTCTAAACAAGATTAAAATCAATCACTAAAATGAACAAACTGAACCCTTGCAGAGAGTGCTTTCCAGACAGCACCGACAACAACACGGCTATGACTTCGTATGACTTTGACAATCCGATCAATCAAGCCGATGAAGGGGTTGAAGAAGATTACGAGCTTCCTGAAGAGCTAGCCAGATTGTTGAGACAAGAGGAGAAGGTTATCACTCCTCATCAGGAGGAGGTGGAAACGATTAATCTTGGTACAGATGAAGATGTGAAAGAAGTTAAAATCGGAGCCTGCTTACAAGACTCAGTGAAGAAACAACTGATTGACCTGCTTCAGGAATATGTGGATGTGTTTGCTTGGTCTTATCAAGATATGCCAGGGTTGGACACCGATATTGTTACGCACAAGCTGCCTTTAAGAGAAGAATGCCCACCGGTTAAACAGAAACTGCGCCGTACTCGTCCAAACATGGCGATGAAAATCAAAGAAGAGGTACAAAAGCAGTGGGACGCCGGGTTCCTTGCTGTAACTAGCTATCCGCCGTGGGTTGCTAATATTGTGCCTGTGCCTAAGAAAGACGGCAAAGTAAGGATGTGTGTTGACTACCGGGATCTAAACAGAGCCAGCCCGAAAGATGACTTCCCATTACCTCACATTGATGTATTGGTTGATAATACGGCTCAGTTCTCGGTATTCTCCTTCATGGACGGATTTTTCGGGGTACAATCAGATCAAGATGTCACCTGAAGACATGGAGAAGACAACCTTCATCACCCCCTGGGGCACGTTCTGTTACAAGGTGATGCCATTCGGATTGAAGAACGCTGGTGCAACATATCAACGGGCTATGGTAACATTATTCCACGATATGATCCATAAAGAAATCGAGTGTTATGTGGATGACATGATTGCCAAGTCCCTTACGGAAGAAGACCACCTGGTGAATCTGCTGAAGTTATTCAAGCGTCTGAGGAAGTACCAACTGAAGCTGAACCCCAACAAGTGCACATTCGGGGTGCGATCTGGTAAGCTGCTGGGTTTTATTGTAAGCGAGAAAGGGATTGAAGTGGACCCTGATAAAGTCAAAGCCATTCAAGAAATGCCTGCACCGAAAACTGAGAAAGAAGTTCGAGGGTTTCTGGGTAGATTGAACTACATTTCAAGGTTTATATCTCACCTCACGGCAACCTGTGAACCCTTGTTCAAATTGTTAAGAAAAGAACAGACGGTCAGGTGGAATGAAGACTGCCAGAAGGCTTTTGACAAGATCAAGGAATACCTGCAGGAACCACCAATCCTTATGCCTCCGGTTGAAGGAAGACCTCTGATAATGTACTTAACAGTATTAGAAGAGTCAATGGGGTGTGTGCTGGGCCAGCATGACGAGTCTGGTCGAAAAGAGTATGCAATATACTACCTGAGCAAAAAGTTTACCGACTGTGAACAACGTTATTCACTGCTCGAGAAAACTTGCTGTGCTTTAGCGTGGGCTGCTCGCCGACTGAGACAGTATATGTTGACCCACACTACTTTATTGATCTCAAAAATGGACCCAGTTAAGTACATTTTCGAGAAGCCAGCTCTTACCGGACGGGTTGCAAGATGGAAAATGATTCTCACAGAATATGACATCCAGTACACCTCTCAGAAAGCCATCAAGGGCAGTGTACTATCTGAATATCTTGCTGAGCAACCTATTGATGACTACCAGCCTATGAGGTTTGACTTCCCTGATGAAGACATCATGTTCATAAAAGCGAAAGATCATGAAGAGCCTATTCACACTGAAGGGCCTGACCCAGAGGAAGAATGGACTATGATGTTTGATGGGGCTGTTAACATGAATGGTCGTGGCGTTGGTGCAGTGCTCATTACACCTAAAGGAGTTCACATGCCTTTCTCGGCAAAACTCACTTTCAACTGCACTAACAACGAAGCTGAATACGAAGCTTGCATTATGGGTCTTGAGGAAGCCATTGACCTCAGGATCAAGACATTGACTGTATTCGGAGATTCAGCTCTGGTAGTTAATCAAACCAACGGCAAATGGTACACCCACCAGGATCATCTGATACCTTACAGGGATTATACAAGAAGATTATTGACTTTCTTCACAACAGTCAAGCTTGAGTATATCCCTCGGGACGAGAATCAGTTTGCAGATGCCCTGGCTACCATTTCATCCATGATCAAAGTTCAAGCTGCCAACTTTGTACCTCAGATTTCAGTATCCAGACTTGACAGACCAGCGTATGTATTTGCAGCAGATGTTGTCAAAGATGATAAGCCTTGGTTCCATGACATTAAGTGCTTCTTGGAGGATCAAACATACCCATCTAGGGCATCTTCCAATGATAAGAAGACTTTGAGAAGGCTTGCTGGTAGTTTCTTCCTGAACACTGATGGTTCCCTATACAAGAGAAACTTTGATATGGTGCTCCTCAGATGCGTCGATAGAACAGAGGCAGACTTGTTAATGCATGAGGTGCATGAAGGATCCTTTGGTACCCATGCAGGAGGGCATGCCATGGCTAAGAAATTGCTAAGATCAGGTTATTACTGGATCACAATGGATGCCGACTGTTGTGCCTATGCCAGAAAATGCCATAAATGCCAGATTTATGCGGATAAGGTGCATGTGCCTCCCAATCCTTTGAATATAATGTCTTCACCCTGGCCCTTTGCCATGTGGGGCATTGATATGATCGGCAAGATTGAGCCAACTGCTTCAAATGGCCACAGATTCATCCTGGTAGCCATTGACTATTTCACCAAGTGGGTTGAAGCAGCCTCATATGCAAATGTTACAAGGCAAGTGGTAGCCAGATTTCTGAAGAGAGATATCATCTGTCGATACGGAGTTCCCGAGCGAATCATTACTGATAATGGTTCCAACTTGAACAACAAAATGATGGCAGAACTATGTCGGGACTTCAAGATCCAACACCACAATTCTTCTCCTTACAGGCCAAAGATGAATGGCGCTGTTGAGGCAGCTAATAAGAATATCAAGAAGATTGTGCAGAAGATGATAGTCACCTACAAAGACTGGCATGAAATGCTACCGTTTGCCTTGCATGGGTACCGCACGTCAATCAGAACATCCACTGGGGCAACGCCGTATCAGCTTGTGTATGGTATGGAAGCAGTCCTACCTGTTGAAGTTGAACTACCCTCTCTGAGGGTGTTGATGGATGTTAAGCTGAACGAAGCGGAATGGGTCCGGTCCCGATACGAACAACTGAGTCTGATTGAAGAGAAAAGATTGGCTGCAATCTGTCATGGGCAGTTGTATCAGAAAAGAATGAAAAGAGCCTTCGATCAGAAAGTCAGGCACCGAGAGTACCAAGTAGGAGATCTTGTGCTGAAAAGAATCCTCCCTCCTCATACAGACCACAGGGGCAAATGGACCCCAAATTATGAAGGACCATTTGTTGTAAAGAAAGTTTTCTCTGGTGGAGCACTGATGCTCAGCACCATGGATGGTGAAGATTTCCCGTCCCCTGTGAATTCAGACGCAGTTAAAAAATACTTCGCATAAAAAGACCCGCTGGACATAAAAACAGAATGTAAGTCCAGGCAAAAATAGGGCATCCCGGCGAGTCAAAAACAGAATAAAAGACTCGGGCAAAAATAAGGGAAAATAAACAAGAAAATGTACACCCGCTGAGTTGAAAAGCCGCATTGGACAGCTCAGGCAAAAATGGGTATCCCGATGGATTGAAAACCCGAAAGGGCGATCCATGCAAAATAAGGGAATAAGCGGACGACTGCATTCTGAATTCGTCTGTATCACCTGCAACTTGGAAAACCTCGAAAGGATCAAGCTTCTGTCAGAATCAGCCTTCTTCAGAAAGCAAGACGAGAAGAACGTCAAAAGTCATACGAGTCATAGCAAGAGGAAGCTCCTTAAAAGCATCGTCAACATTGCCAGCATTTTGTTTCTCAATTTGTAACAATCTCCTCATTCCAGGGGATATGTTTCTTTGACTGTATCTTGCCAATTCAGGGCACATGAATTAATAAAATCAGATTTTTCAGTCATGTTTCGTCTTGTACATTTTTGTTTGCAAAGAATGTCTGATGTCTTAAGAAAAACTGATTGCATGAATACAGATGTTATCTTTAAAAATAAAGAAAATAAAACACGTGCTTGCAGGGAATATACTTACTCTCAGAAGTGTCTAACTCCTATGACGGAATCCGGTAAGGGATACCTCGGGATTATTTGTGCGTTTCTTGTCTCTGCAGGATTGCAGGTATCCAAAAGCGCAGCGTGGGGCACGAAAGCTTCACTCCAGCAAGCCGGCAAGTCAACACTCACTCAGTCTTAGCACTCAAGGTGTTTTCTCCCCAGCTGAGTTGCCACTTGTTGCTTCTCCCAGCCGAGTTGCCAATCATTCTTCCTCAGTCAAAAGCCAGGAAATCATTTCCCCACAGAGTTTCAGCCTCTATCCAGAAGAGCAATGCACGAAGGAATCACAACAGAGTGAAGAAAGCTTCTACAAACCCCCAGCTGGGTCCCTCATTACTGGAAAAGGTCTATCATTGACCCATTTCCCCAAGCAGAATCATTTCATCAGATCTACCAACGATCTTATCCCCAGCTGGGATGCTCACTTCAAGCGAGATCGACCAGAGATCTTCACAGCATTGGGATCCGAATCCCGGATTGGTATCTTTTTGCATAATCATGGCATTCGCATCATATTCACCTACAAAGCGTAGCATTCCGTCTTAATACGGAGCATTACGGCAAAAATCAAACATATTGCATTATCATAAGTCATGGTCTGAATCAAACACTTGTGAATAATAATCCATCAATAATATACAGATTACTCCCCAAGATTCCCCAGCAAAAAAGCAGTTGCCTCACATTCATAAACATCAGTATATACTCCTTGTGGCACCCGTCCGTGTCATATCCCCAGCAGAAAGCCAAAGACATCCCCTTTGCACTCACAAATACTTGTATATATATAACTTTCCTTGACATCCGTCCATGTCATTTTCCCAGCACAGTAACATAAACACCTTGTACACCAGATACTTGTTTATATACTATACTTTTCTCCCTTCGACACTCGTCTGTGTCACTCTCCCCAGCAGATTGAACACTCGAATATATATTACTTGCACTTTTCACTCTCATCATACTTATACAGATACTCGTCCGTATCTTGTATACACCATTTATATCCCCGCAGATTCGACACTAGTCCGTGTTCTTTGTTAACCAGTTGATACTCGTCCGTATCATCATCTCTGAGCATGTGTCAAGCGTTTGTTTCTACCTGATACTCGTCCGTATCATAGTCTTAAGGATGCTCGTCCGCGTCTTTAAATCCATACACTGTGTCTTCTTGAATATAGATACTCGTCTGTGTCTATTATTCCCCAAAAGAGTTCTTTCAGATTCAACACTCGTCCGTGTTCCTTGTTAACCAGTTGATACTCGTCCGTATCATCATCTCTGAACACGTGTCAGTTTTTGTTTCTACCTGATACTCGTCCGTATCATAATCTTAAGGATGCTCGTCCGCATCTTTAATCTATACACAATACCAAACACTTATACCTTTTATTTTCTTGGATGTAAACGCTCGTCCGTGTTTACTATTCCCCAGTAAAACAAATTTCTTTCTATCTGACATTCGTCCTATGTCATGATAAACCCTGAGAGCAGCCGTACCCTGCTAGGTGGTCGTCCTCTGCCTCTTGATGGTCGTCCTCCATCATGCTCGTCCGATGGCCGTCCCCATCGTTGACTTTCTCTATCCGACATTCGTCCTATGTCGTGATATTTAGCAGCCGTCCCCTGCTAGGTGATCGTCCTTCACCTTTTGATGATCGTCCTTCATCATTTTATCCAATGGCCGTCCCCATTATTGATTATGGTTATCTGGCGTTCGTCCTACGTCATGATAAACCTTGAGAGCAGCCGTCCCCTGCTAGGTGGTCGTCCTCCACCTCTTGATGGTCGTCCTCCATCATGCTCGTCCGATGGCCGTCCCCATCGTTGACCTTTTATCCGGCATTCGTCCTATGTCGCGATATTTTCGGCAGCCGTACCCTGCCTGGTGGTCGTCCTCCACCTTAGATGACCGTCCCTCATCTTAACCCTTACAGAGCAGTCGTCCCCTGCTAGGTGATCGTCCTTCACCTTTGATGACCGTACCTCATCATCTGTTTATTTCATTTATTCTTTAACCCGATGGCCGTCCCCGTCGTGGTCCCTTTTCTTTTTAGCCCGATGGCCGTCCCCATCGTTGGTTGCTTTGCTTTATGAACTTGATGGCCGTCCCCGTCATTTTTCATTAATCCCCAGAGAATTTTACAGCTTTGCTTGATGGTCGTCCCCATCATAAGCCCTTTTTTCCCCAGCATGTCGGTCGTCCCCGTCATTGCTCTTTACGCAGCAGTCATCCTCTGCTCGACGGTCGTCCTCCGTCTCCCATACTTTACAATATACTTTATTTTCCTTTACAATCTATATCCCTTTTCTTCTTCATTCTGTGAGTGCAAATTTTGGACTGTCTTTGGTATTCAACCACAAGTTATCTTGTTTGCCTGTTAAGCCGTTGCTTACATCCTGCACAGCTAACTCATGTTTGAATAGGGGCAGCTGTAAACACCCCAAATTTGCCCTCACCCATTCACACCATGTCTTGTGATCATTTCATATGCATAAACACAATCATACCATCTCATATCACATTTTTGATCCACTGCATAGATTCAAAGTCATCTGCACCTAGGGTGTGTGATCTGAGCAATCCAAGAGCTTCTTGAGCCACTCCAAAGGTCATCAATCACTTCAAAGGGGTCCATGTGTGTTCAAGTACCATATTGTCTCCTCTCAAAGTCAAGAATGCCAAAGAATCACAAGAACTGGGATTTGTATGGAAGCAGAGCCAGGCTTGACTGCACAGATGACCTAGAATTAGGGTTTTGGTTTCAGAGGCCATAACCCCAATTTTTTTGGTCATTCTTGTTTCTATTGGTCTCTATATGGTATAGGGAGTATGCATATCAATTTTCATGAAGAAATTCCATGGGGAAGTCATCTGATCAAGAGTTGACTTTTCAAGCAAGTCAGTGCAAAATCAGGGCATCTGAGGCCCCCAATGACCCAACCAAAGGGTGTTCTTCATCATTTTGATTGTATATGATCTTTATTTGATCATGGAAGAGGTTGGAAGTTCACACAATTCAAGAATTTCAAGTCTTTTGCAAAGTTGACTTTTTGGGCAAGTTTGACTTTTAATGAAAATGTCATTTTATGCAACTTTTTCAACCCTTACTTTTTGATTCAAGAAAGCTTCAAATGGAAAAACTTTGGTCATGAAAGTTGTAGAATAGATCTTTCCCTTTTCAAAAAGTACAAGAACATGACCTAATTCATTTTGGATCAAAAGTTATGGCTCATCAAAGTTGGCAAAAATCACTAAAATTCAAGTTATGCACCAAATGGAAAAACTTGCAAATTCTTGTACCAAGGCAATTTGTGACTTCTAATTGATGTCTAACCCTTATACAAACATCACACATGCCCTAAAAACAGAATTGGCCCAAGGGATTTTGCATTGTTTGCTTTGGTTTTCAAAGATCCTTAAGTCATTTTTCATTACAAGTGCAAAAGGGGGATTCTTGGCAAAATCATTTTCCAAAGGGTTATGTGATCACTAGCTGATTTCTATGCATTGCCATGACTAAATGAAGTTCTATGCACCAAAATTCAGCAAGAATCATATCACATACATAGCACAAAATCATGAGAAAACACCAAGTGGGCAAGTTGCAAAAGTTAGCATAGCTCATGATCCACATGTTACAGTCACTCACAAGCAATCTAAGGGTCATCCTTGACCCAAGCTGAAGCAGGACATGCCCTTAGACAGCTGCTGCCATAGCCCATCCTGCAAGTACCAATCACATTGACTTTTTGTCCAAAACCTCCATACTCTTGGAACAGTGAGCAACCACCTCTACTGACCTGCTCCACAGGCTACTCATACATTGTTGGAGTGTTATAGCATTGCATTGGCCATTGAAACAAGCCAGAACACAGCCTTCACAAAAACTGTCAAAGAACTTCCCTTCTTCGAATCCTCTTCCACAACCATCAAACACCCCATTTCTCTTCACCAACAAATCAAACACACTCAAAGGAACCAGAATCAACCATTGGTAGAGCCTGAAACATCATATACACAGACCTCATTTTCTGATACACCAGAATCGAACCTCTCAAAATAGCCTGTTTAAACTCCATCCAAGCTTGCCATTAGCACCAGGGGGATCATTGGAGTGAGTCTGCATCAAAGAACAGCCCAGAAAGCCCAGAACCAGAAGCTTCCACCTCAGGTATGGCCATGAACTTTTTCTCACAGAGCTTGCATTTTATGTTATAAATTGATTGTGTATGTCTTGCTGGTCATGAGGATGTGCTTAGAATTGAAAATGAGTGAGAAATGAGTTTGTACTGATGCTTTGAAATTTCACCCGTGAAAAATGATTTCTTCGATTTGCCTGATTCTTGAGGTTTAAATGTTGTTTGAGGGATGATTTGTGTTCTAGGATGTTAGAGGATCATTTTGCTGTGTTTAATTTGAAGTGTGGTAGCCTGAATCATGATCTAGGGTTTTGGTTCGCCGGAGAAGACGACCGGAAGTCTTCTCCGGCCACCTGAGAACCATTAACCCTAATCCCTGTAATTAATTGGTGTTTGAATCTGATGCGTTGGATCCTTTGACTTAGTTGACCTGGCGCGCGTTTGTGTGGCCCAGATGCATCCATTTTGCCCTAATCTCAATTAGTTTAATTAAATCCAATTAATTAATTCGTAAAACCTAATTAAGCCAGAGTCCATCCTGACCCTTGTTTCACGCGCCAAGTCAATGGTCTCCTCCCAGCTTTGAATCTGATGCGTTGGATCAGATTACTTTTCATTTTATTAATTTTATTTCATTTCTTTTATATTTCTTTTGTTCATTTATTTTAAAATAGTAAAACAATTTCAAAAATTCTGAAATTTTTTATACAAACTTTTATTTAATTTCAGAACACAAAAACGTTTTTATTTTTATTTTTCGCATTTAAAAAGTATTTTTAAATATTTAAAAGTTTATTTTTAATTAGTTAATGAGAATTAATTAATTAAAAATACTTTTAGGTATTTAAAAATCACCAAAAAATTCATGAAACATTTAAAAACATTTAGAAACATTGTCCAACCCTCAAACCAAATTTCTTTTTTGATCTTGATGCATTTTGAGAATTTTTCATGGAATTAAAATCATTTTAATGCATTATTTTGATCCAAACTTCCAAAAATCATTTCTGCCTAACCATTGAGGGTTGGACCTTGATTCTTTTTGCATTGCATTGTGTTTAGCATGTAGTATGTGAGATTAAATTGGCATGATTTGATCTTTCATTTTCCATTTGATTGGCATTTTTCTTGTTAAGGAACCCTAAAACCCTAGATAACTTAGGAAGATCATAACTTGAATTAGGTTAAGAGTTGGAACTTCTCCTTTGGGCAGTGAGTTAGTATAGGTTTAGGGATCCTTTGAGTGCATTTTCAATTTTTTATCTTGATGTTTGCTTCTGATTTTGGTTTTTGTTTGATGCTTTGATCATAAACCCTAATTTGGGCTTCCATATGCATCCATCTTGCATTTGCTTGCATAACATGACTTGACATAGTATTTTGTGCATCCATTTGATTCATTTAACATCTTAAGACATCTTGTAAGCATGTTTGATCATTGCATCTTGCATTTGCCATGTTGTATGCCATATGCATCTCATTACTTTTCATGTATGATCATGGTTCCAAATTTGTTTCATCTGCACCCATAAGCTTGTATGATCATCACCATGCCTTGTTTCATGTTTGCATCATCTCATAGCATCATTATCATCCCATATATGCTTCTGGTTTTGGTTTGACTCATGTCATTTCATCCCATTTTGCATTGCATTGCATTTCCTTCACTAACTTTTCAGGTGGTAAGTTATCTTGAGAAGTGAATTTGCCTTCACTTCTCATAACTTCTTTTCATTTCTCTTTATGCATCCTTGCTGCATATTTGTTTGTGTTTGAGATTGAGCTTTCTCATTCTTTTTCTCCTTACTTTCTTTCCTCAAGTGACTTGTCTTCTTCAATGAAGCAAGTTACTTTGCTTCTCCTGATCCTTTCAGCTGCTTCCTGGTGGTTCCATTGAAGATTTCTCTTGTAAACCTCACAAACCTTAGGAACAACCAAGCATGACAATGATTAGGGTTTTGATTAGTCCCCCACTTAGTTTTTACCTTTGTGTCTCATTGAGTCTTCTCTTCTCACCTCATAATCAGGGACTAAACCCTAAAGGTTTTAAGGCTTTGTGATTAAGTTTATGCCTGCATCCTTCTATTAGGATGGAGTGTATAACTTTAATCCTAAGTGTTAAACCCTTAATGTGTTTAAATCTCTTAATCAATTCACTTAATAATCATCAAGACATCACACTTGTAACTTGGGCCTTGCATTAGGCTTCTAATTCTTCCTTAATTGGTTAAGAAGGACTAACCCTAGTGTTAATGGACAAGTCCTCCTCAAGTTGTCTTACAAACCATAAAATTCACTTCATCATCATATCATTAATTAAAATCCACTTAATCAAAGGCTTGTTTTGTCATGAGCTTAATCCCTAATCATGGATTAAGTTGAGGAGCCTTCCTCAGCTTAAACATTCTCATCTATTATCCTTCTATTAGGATGGTGTAATGAGTCTGTTTAATCCTTGATTATGGCTTAATCTCATTACTCAACACTAAACAAAAACACCAAAAACATCTAAATAATCACAAGAAGGTTAATGATCTTAATCCTACATCATGGTAATTAAGTGTGAGATACTGACTTCACACTTAAGGTATTCTCATCACCCCTAATCAGAGGGAGGATGTGATGAGTTTACTAATCCATTGGTTTAGGCTTAAGCTCATTAACTTATGACAAATTTTCAAAAGCAATAAAAGACTGAAAACACAAAAACAAACAATAATCGTCTCCTTCGGGATTCTTTTCTCATCTCATTCACTCATAAACGAGAACTAGCTTCTTCCGTCTAATGCAAGACAGTTTGCACCTGAGCCAGACAGGTCATACACTTGAGCATAGGCAAGTAAGCAGTTCACAAGTCAATTTACCTTTCAGTCTCTTTGGGTCGAACTACGGTGTTCTGACTTCCTCATTTCACGAGAGGATACGTAGGCATAACTTAACGGTTATCGAACAAAAGTCTCTGTATATTCCCCCTCCTTCTAGCTTTATCCTTTAGCCTCATTATCATGAGCATTTCTTCTTTGTTCTCACACTGACACTGTACATTTACACACCTCACATTCTTCTCACACTGACACCTGTACATCTTTTTCCAGCTATTTTATACACAGATTGCACTGACACTGCCCCTTTAAAACACAAATCTTTTAAGCGTGGATCCCGTCGAGTACGGCGGACAATCTGGGTGCTAATACCTTCCCAGGTTGTAACCAACCCCCTTTCTCAGTCTCTCTGGTTCGCAACCGTCTTATCCATGTTTTTCTAGGTCTATGCAGCATTGCCTTTCCTCTGGGATAAAAATGCCTAGCTGGCGACTCTATTCATTCCCTGTGAGTTCACTCCTGTGTGTTCTCACATCCCTCTTTCGCCGACCGTTCGCGTCTGTACCTTTATCTGGGCCATTCCCATTTATCGGGAGCGACACATACCATGACTTGCTATGACATTTTATGCCTCCATTTGATTCATATTACATCTTAGGACATATTAGAATCATGTTTGATCATTGCATCTTGCATTTGCCATGTTGTATGCCATTTGCACTTCATAACTTTTCATGTATGATCATGGTTCTAAGCATGCTTCTCTTGCATCCATATGTTCATATGATCATCCTCATGCCTTGATTCATGTTTGCATCATCTCATAGCATCATTAGCATCATGTGTATGCTTCTGGTTTTGATTTTCATCATGTCATTTCATCTCATCTTGCATTGTATTGCATTCCTTTCATTAACTTTTCAGGTGGTAAGTAACTTTGAGAAGTGAATTTGCCTTCACTTCTCACAATTTCTTTTCATCTCCCTTATGCATCCTTGCTGCATTTTGTTTTGTGTTTGAGGTTGAACTTGCTCTATCTTCTTCATCTTACTTTCTTTCTTCAAGTGACTTGTCTTCTTAAATTAAGCAAGTTGCTTTGCTTCCTTTGCTCCTTTCATCTGCTTCCTGGTGGTTCCTCTGAAGATTTCTCTTGTAAACCTCACAAACCTTAGGAACAACCAAGCATGACAATAATTAGGGTTTTGATTAGTCCCCCACTTAGATTCTACCTTTGTGTCTCATTGAGTCTTCTCTTGTCACCTCATAATCAGGGACTAAACCCTAAAGGCTTTAAGGCTTTGTGATTAAGCTTATGCCTGCATCCTTCTATTAGGATGGAGTGTATAACTTTAATCCTAAGTGTTAAACCCTTAATGTGTTTAACTCCTTTAATCAATTCACTTAATAATCATCAAGACATCAAGCTTGTAACTTGGGCCTTGCATTAGGGTTCTAATTCTTCCTTAATTGGTTAAGAAGGACTAACCCTAGTGTTAATGGACAAGTCCTCCTCAAGTTGTCTTACAAACCATAAAACTCACTTCTTCATCTTATCATTAACTAAAATCCACTTAATAAAGGCTTTGTTTTGTCATGATTTTAATCCCTAATCATGGATTAAGTTGAGGAGCTTTCATCAGCTTAAACATTCTCATCTATTATCCTTCTATTAGGATGGTGTAATGAGTCTGTTTAATCCTTGATTATGGCTTAACCTCATTACTCAACACTAAACAAAAACAACAAAAACATCTAAATAATCACAAGTAGGTTAATGATCTTAATCCTACATCAGGGTGATTAAGTGTGAGAAGCTGACTTCACACTTAAGGTACTCTCATTACCCCTAATCAGAGGGAAGATGTGATGAGTTTACTAACCCATTGATTTAGACTTAAGCTCATTAGCTTATGAAAAATTTCCAAAAGCAATAAAAGATTGAAAACTCAAAAACAAACAATAATCGTCTCCTTCGGGATTCTTTTCTCATCTCATTCACTCATAACCAAGAACTTGCTTCTTCCGTCTAATGCAAGACAGTTAGCACCTGAGCCAGACAGGTCATACACTTGAGCATAGGCAAGTAAGTAGTTCACAAGTCTTTTTTTTTCTTTCAGTCTCTTTGGGTCGAACTACGGTGTTCTGACTTCCTCATTGCACGAGAGGATACGTAGGCATAACTTAACAGTTATCGAACAAAAGTCTCTGTATATTCCCCCTCTTCCAGCATCATTCTCTTAGCCTCATGATCTTGAGCATTTTATTCCTTTTCTTATATTGACACTGTACATTTATACACTCCACTTTTCTTTTACACTGACACCTGTACATCCTTTTCCAGCTCTTTTATACACAAATTGCACTGACACTACCCCTTTAAAACACAAATATTTTAAGCGTGGATCCCGTCGAGTACGATGGACAATCTGGGTGCTAATACCTTTCCAGGTTGTAACGAACCCCCTTTCTCAGTCTCTCTGGTTCGCAACCGTCTTATCCATATCTTTCTAGGTTTATGCAGCATTACCTTTCCTTCGGGATAAAAATGCCTAGCTGGCGACTCTATTCATTCCCTGTGAGTTCACTCCTGTGTGTTCTCACATCCTCCTTTCACCGACCGTTCGCGTCTGTACCTTTATTTGGGCCATTCCCATTTATCGGGAGCGACACAATCATCAACTTATCTTCAATAATCTTTCCAAATCACAAAAAAACTTGATCCTCCATTCAAATCGGGATCTGGTTTGCAAATCTTCAGAGTTAATTGATTCCAAAGAGAAGAGAGAGAGAAGGGACCGCTGTTTGTGTGAAGATTGCCGGCTTGAATTTGCATTTTGACGGTGAGAAGGTGAGCCTTGGCGGCGGAAGTTTTTTCTTCTTTTGTGAATCACGCTGTGTTATGTGGAGAAGAAGAAGCAATGACCTTCTTTTGATTTGTTTTCTTTTTTTTATGTTGACTATTAATTGTTTTTTTAATAAAAGAATATGAGTTTGGTTGGGCTTTGATGCTAGCTCCATAGTGCTATCCATCACCACCTGCCGTGGATCTTTTCCCCCCTTCATTTCATTATTTTCTTCTTTTCTTTCATATTATATTTATTATTTTTGTTCTTCATTTTTTTTCTTTTGTGTTCAAATTCTATTTTAATAAACAAGTTAAAAAAAGTATTATAGAAAAGAATTTTAGGAAAAGTACTTTAGAAACAATTTAGAAAAAAGTTTTAAGAAAAAGATTTAAACAAATATTTTAAATTCTTTTATGGATCTACTTTTAGATCCATTTTTCTTCATCTTTTATTTTTGGTCGATGACAATCTCCGATTCGTGATTGTTGAATTTCGAATAGGTTTAATCTTCATTATTTCAAATCTATGGATGAATGATCATTTGGATCATTCTCCATACTTTGAGATCGTGATAGGTTGCCTTCGACGAATTCAACGAAAATCTCGATTAAGATTAGACCGTTCTTTTTCTTTTAGTGTGGCATGTTTTCGGAGAACGATCCATAATATCGTTTCTCTAACATGTATTAACACGAATATTTTCCACTTTAAATAGTGGTGGCCGGCCTCATTTGTAGGGTAATTACTTCGTAAATTACTCGGCGATTGCTTAACATAGACCTAAATTTGTCCCGATTCGGAATAAGATCCACTTGGATCCGGTTGCCTCGATTTTGTTATTTTTTTCGTGGTTGTGCTTGATTAAGTTCATCATACCACTTATTATGTAAATATTATAATAATGTGAATATAATAATCCATTTAAATTTAATCTCTCGCACCTTATCCTTTTATTTCAATTTCTCGCTCCTTATCTCTTTATTATGCTTTTATCATATTATATCATATATCATATTGTTTATGTTTATATTGTTGCTTGTGATTTTTCTTTTGTCCATTTGGACACAAAACACTAATAAAGGATTAAACACCTAAAAGACTTGTGACTTTAATTTCGGACTATGGTTACTATCCTTAGCATTGGAGTTTGGACTTAGATTTTAGGATATCTCCCTTTGCTCAAATGGTGATCGATTGAAGACTTTAGCCTCAAATTAAGTTCATTTGTCTTTGAAGATGGAATTCCGGTTACTTTGAAGAATTGTTCATAATATGGTTTGATCGCTTCTTCTCTTAACTTTTAATTCAAGTATTAGGATAGTCCCTTCATCTCCTCCCCATTCTTAAATTTTCAAAACTTCTCCCTATTTCAAAAATCTTCTTTGTTTTCAAACTTCAAACGCTTTCGCAATCAAACCTTGACTTAGGTCAAGTGATTTTTACCTTTTCACTTTATTTTCTTAATAAATGTTAATCCATGTAAATATATCGAAATTCTTTTCTTACATACTTTAAAAAATCCAAAACTCACTCAATTGTTTTTGTGCCTTTGTTCACTTTTCTTTTTATATGTTTAGATATGATTCATTCTTTCTAGCGGAATTATTCGCTAAAGAATGACGACTTATCTCTACATTTTAAAATTAATGCAACTCATTGTTTCTTTTCAAATTTTGTACCACGAACTACGAGGTTTTGATCTCGCATTGCACTTTGTGGGTACGTAGGCATGAGGCGTTAAAACCTCATCAAACACAAATCTTAAAAAAACATTCTTCTTCTCATCCCTTCAATCATTTTCAAGCAAACCAATTTCAAACAAAAAAAAAAGCAATAAATATTTCAAAGGGCTCCCGTGGAGTACCACGGACGAGTCGGGTGCGTAAAACCTTCCCGATTTGTAACCAATCCCCTTACCCGTTCTCTGTTTGTTTCTTTTAGCTTTTGCTTTTAGATTCCTTAGGTTTTTGTTCGTTCTTTTACCTTTTTCCATTCGGAAATAAATAAAAGCGCGGTGGCGACTCTGTGTACCTTGAGTGAAGTTAATCAATAGCTTACACTCACGATTTTACCGCTACAATAATATATCGACGACTTTCGACTTAATTTTTCGACTTTTTAACTTAATCAACCACAACATAAAATAGACCGACTAAACACAAATAATTACTTAAATATTCAATAAAACAATTAATTAAAATATTTGGACGTTACAACTCTCCCCCACTTAGAATATTTTTGTCCTAAAAAATTTAACTGATTCAAACAACTCGGGATAAGAGTCTCGCATCTTGCTCTCCAATTCCCAGGCCGTGCTTTCTCCAGCTGCTCCTTACCAAACAACTTTGACCAACACAATCTCTTCCCCTCAAAGAGTCTTTGTTTCACGATCCTCGACTCATACAGGCTTCGTCTCCACAGTGAGATTATCCCTTACTTGAACATCGTCCATACTAACCACATGAGACAGATCTGAAATATACTTCCAAAGTTGCGACACATGGAATACATTGTGCAAATTCAAAATATTTGGCGGTAACGCCATCCGATAAGCAACTTTCCCAACTCTATCCAAAATCTGATATGGACTGATAAAACAAGGAGTGAGCTTCTTAGATTTCAAAGCTCTCCCAACACCAGTCACAGGCATGACTCTTAAAAACACATGATTACCAGCTCAGAGGTAAAGAGATTCCTCTGGTGAGGGTAGCTTGGGGAGGAGCTGCAGGTGGAAGTGTGACCTGGGAGTTAGAAAGCAGGATACGGGAGTCGTATCCGGAACTTTTCTCATCAGGTACATTTTCGAGGACGAAAATATTATAAGTGGCGGAGAGTTGTAACACCTCATTTTTAATATTTAATCGTCAGGTATTTTTGGTGTTGTGTTGGCCTTGTTTAAGGCGTGAATCTTGTCGTTTTGTTGTTGTGTCCTAGTGGGACAGGTAGAATCAGGTGCGCTTAGTAATAAAGGGTGTGCGAGTAATAATAAGACTATTTAATTACTATTTTTATTATTATTATTCTCTTTATAAAAATAATATTAGTAATATTATGGTATAATTATTATTATTAGTATTATTTGGATTTAATTAAAATAAGGGGTAGTTTAGTAAAATCTCAAGGTGAGGATTTTAGAGGTGAATTAGTCTAACCATAAAATTAGTGGGAGGTTAATCGTATAATTTTGTTGGAAGAACAAAGAGGCTAGGAAGGAAGAACAATTTAGGGCGCCAATCTTAAAGAAATTCGCAGGAATTTTCATCCGAATTCGAGGTTAGGGGGAGAACGAATTTAAAATTAGGCGATTTAACATGATGGATAGTGAGGACTTCCTTCCCTCATAGGAATTTATGTTGTTTATGATGTCTTGTGATGAATATGTGAATGTATGACCATTGTTGCGAATCTGTGAATATAACTGTATAATCTTGATGAATTATGATGAAATGTTGTTGTTGTGATGGTATAAACATGGTTTATGTAGATTTTTGTTGTTGTTTATGAACAATTGCGATTTTAGATCTAGTACCATAACAAAATTGAATTTAGTAATGATAAGTGAAAGAAGAATAAGAATAGTGGTGTAAAACTGGATTAGAAACAATCATAGGTCTGGTATAAATCCCGAAATCGAGAGTTATGAGGAACAAATCTGGAATGAAGAGGAAAAAGCAGAAAAAGTTGGTTCTCTGCCCATACGTGTATGGATGGGCGAGGAAACGGGTCATTACGCGTAGAAAGGGTGCATTACGCGTATTGTGTGGGGATCACGCATATGGAGAGTGAAAATGTAGGGTTCTCTACCCATTTTAGTAAGCTACGCATAGGGGGCCAGAGTGGTACGCGTATGAGCGGCGTATTGGGTTGGGTTATTACGCGTATGGCCTTGCCATTACGCGTATGACCAGAGGGCTTGGGCCAATTTGTTGTTTTTGCGATTTATGTTCCGATTTTGCATGCATGGCCAATTCTTTTGGTGTGAGATGTTGAGATGGGCCTAAATACTTGTTTAATCAAGGATTAACATCGAGAATGAATTAATGATGGAATTTAAAGGGAGTTAATCAGTGAGTAATCGATTAAGTCACATGAGGTTATTATTAGTGAATTTTGTGGAACTATTGTTGTGTTTTGATCGAATGGATCGTGTAAATGTATAATATGGTGAATTATACATGTTGTATGCATTTTCATATCCATGCATATATTTGTTGAATTATTGTTGGGATGATCGTGTTGGATGGATGAATACGATCATCCGTACTCCGTTATGGAGAATGGTGGGATAATCATTGTCGGGTGGGTGTATGTGATTATCGGTGCTCGATTGAATGAACAAAATCTTGTAACGCATGCATTGTGTCATGTTGAGTCACATTGCATAAATATTGTTGTAATTATTGTTGCATAAATGTTGTTATATTTGTTGTTGCTTAACTATTGGTGTGATTGTTGTACTTGTTATTATGAGTGAGAAACTACCTTAAAGATGTTATATGCATTGTTTATGTTTGAATTTGTTTCTCACCCCTTGTTTGTTATTGTTGTTGTATATGTGCTTCTTTGGAATTACAGATAATCCAGGTACTTGAGAGTGTGTGGAGTTGTGTTGCTCTTCAAGTCGTAGGATGCTCTGATACGTAACACTGGATGGGGAACTTTTAGTTGTTTTAATTGTTTTGTTACGTGTCTATTTTATAAACCAAATTATGGAGGATATATTGTTAGGATTGGCATATTGCTCGAGTTGAACAAAATGGTTATTTTATTCTGCTATTTTAATAAAAGATTTCATGTTGGATATTATTGTTGAAAATGTGGCATTCCACTTTATAAACTTTGATTTTTCGTTGTAAACTGTTATTTTACCTATTTGGGGAAGTTGGGTGTTACAATGTTTATATGTTGAGTTTATCTTGTCTTGGCCATGAGCATGTCTTGATTGATAATGATGTGTATTGTTTGATCTTATCTTAATAACCATGTTGCTTTTCCATGTGTTGTTGATTTCATTTTTTGTTGATGCTTGATAATTACATGATGTTTTTCCATGTGCTTATTAATTTCATTTACATGATGTTTTTCCATGTTGCTTATTGATTCACATGATGTTTTTCCATGTGTTGTTGATTTTATTTGTTATTGTCACTTGTGATCTAAATCTGAGGGAAAGGGAATGGACATGTTGATTCTCTGTCATATGTTTTCTTGGTATGTATCCCCATTATCCTTTCCATTCCATTTTGCAATCACATTAATAAATAATTAACCTTTCTCTCATCGTCGTGCGATCGAGACCTTTTTCTTACCCATAGCCTCTGAACTACGATTGCTCTGACTTCCTATTAAGGATACGTAGGCTCATGATTGCGAGATCCTGGTGAGCTACCTTTTTTTTCAACCTTTCCTTTTTTCACCCGCAGTCCTCTGAACTATGATTACTTAAACTCACTTTTAAAAAAAAAAATTATTTCCTCATTTTCCCAATCTTTTGCAAATAATTTTTAGCCAAAACATAGATATTTCAAGAGGTTCCTGTAGAGTAATACAAATACTTAGGGTGTTAGTACCTTCTTTTAGCATAATCAACCCACATACCTTTGATCTCTTTATTTTTTAGATTTTATCGTTTCTTTATTGCTTTGCAAGTTTATTTTGGGTTTATTCGATCTTTTCTCCATTCCCTTGGAAAAATAAAAGTTTGGTGGTGACATCTTGTTTTTGCGCATCAAGCTAGTCAATAATTTGGTCTCTGATTCTTCACCGCGACACCTAGGATCATCTGACATGTCTAAATTATTTAAGTAATCTTGCCATTTTTCCTTAGAAAACTCCATAGTCTCCTTTCTCGGCTGGTTTCTGCGTTTGGACCCAGAAGATCTTCTTCTTCTATGTGTAGGCATGGCGAGAAAATCCGGATCCGCCTCAAAAATAATGGAGAAAACCCGGTTTTACTGGGTGCGGGGGCGGGGAAAACACAGTTTTATATTACGAGTGCGGGGGCGAGGGATGCTACTACTCGCCCCGCACCCGCCCGATTCATTGTAATTTACTTTAATTCCCTCATTTTAATTATTTTATTATAGTTATTTTAATTTTTAGAAAAAAATAGGGATGGAAATGGGCAGGGTTTGGGTAGGGTACTATAGTACCCGTCCCCATACCCGTAGTTGAAAAAAATCCTCATACACGAGCTCATACCCGCTTGGGTACCAAGATTGGCACCCGTATTGGTATTTTGTTTATTTTGTTTATTTCTAGGTATTCAAACATTTAAAGGTCGTATGCGTAGAAAGGAAGCAAAATCAGGCGAAAAACAGAAGAAATGGAACAATTTGCGTACAAGGAGTTGTCTGACGAAAATGGCCATAACTTTTGAACCATAAATCGAAATGACGCCCCGTTCGAAGCGCCGGAAAGCAAAGACTGAGATCTGCAACCTGAATCTGGAAATTGTGTGTGTGACAGTCGTCACACCCCTGTTACGACCGTCATGGCACCAAAGTCTGAAAAACCAGAAGAAACACTAAAACTCTGCATAATTTGTAGCTGTGACGGTCGTCACAGCCTCATGACGACCGTCACGGTCTAAAACTGAAAGAAAATGCCCATAATAGGCCCATGACGCTCGTGGTTGTGTTCTATTTAGTTTATGCAGAACGTGCAAAGTGGAAACGAAAACAGAGGAAGTCATCCCACTTCCTCCTCAAATTTCTCGGTCTACTTTTAAACCGCCCACTACTCTCACTCTCTCCACCACTCATTATGCTACATGGAAGTTACAGAAGGAAGACTACCTCTATAAATAGGAGTTTTCATAGCTTTTCGATGGGAGAACAACCAATTTTCGTTCAGAGCTGATGTTTATCTCTTAGTTTTTAGGCAGAAAATTACCATGTAAAAGTGGTAGTTTCTCATATTGAGAAACTACCACACCATTAGTTTTAGGATTTCATTTTTCGTATTTTGTTTTCCTGCAATCGTTTTCAAGATTTCAAAACTTAATGTATTATTCCAAGCATAATTTAATTCCAGTTTTTATTTATTTTTATTTCTTTTACTGTCTTCTTACTTAATTTCCAAATTATGTTCCTGTCTTTAGTTATATATCGTATTTTCATATTTAATTTCTTGTCCATGTCTAGCTAATTATTTTGGGTCTGGCGTATGAGAACCTTTTCTACCGACGGGACTCCGTAGTTTCTTTAGGTGTGAATTTATGATTACTATTTTGTTTTGGTCTTAATTTCTATGCGTAATTGAATTAGTATTGTCATGAGAGTGAGATGTTAGTTAACATTGCTTAGTCATGAGAGTGAGAGGCATATAAAGGTTTGAGCCGAGATCCGCGAGAGCGTGAGGAGCGGACTAGATAGGAGAAATTAGGTAACTTATCTAAATACAGCGAGAGCGCTTTAGAGACGTTTAGGATATTATTAGCTTTCAAAGAATGTTTCCTAGTTAGTGGGCGAGCGAGAGCAAAATCTTGGGATTAGGAAGTATGATTTTAGTTAAGACCACGAGAGCGTGAGACAAGGTCTTTAAGTTGGTATATTCTACGGAATAGGAGTATAGTCGTAATTAGCACCTCATTCTACGAGTCCCTTAGGAGCGCGAAAACCATATCACAGACTCGTTCTTTTATTATATTTTCTTAGTTCTATTTTAGTTTTAGATCTAGTTTACCTTTAATCAAATATCATTAGCCTTAGCTTTACAAAGTGACGATAGATAACGATAGGTTGATATTGGTCTCTATGGTTCGACAATATTTTATATTACTTCGATAAATCCGTACGCTTGCGGACGCATCAAGTTTTTGGTGCCGTTGCCTGGGACAAACAGTCAATATTGTTATTCCGTTGTTGCACCGTATAGACTAAGGCATTTTCTTTCTTATTTCTTTAACTATGTTCCACCCAAACTCTTTCTACAATCCCCATTCCCAGTATTTTGAGGAATCTCAAGGATACGATAATCCCAACCTCGAAATACATATGGAAAATTTCAATCCTTCATCCACCCATTCTCACCCAAATAACCTCTATAACTATCAATTCTAAAATTTTGAGGAATCACACCCAAATCTTCCCGATGATTACCATTCCCAATATTTCGAGGAACCCCAAGAATCGTACAATTCCAATCTCGAAATACTAATGGAAGATTTCCACGCGATGCTATCTCATTTCCGCCCAAATTACCACTCTCAATATTTTGAAGAACCGGAAGAATCCGTTCAGTACAACCTCGAAACATTAATGGAGGATTTCATTGAAACATCGATCAATTCTAGAATAGAATCTATGATGAAGCACTTTGTGGACGCACAAACTATCCAGAATGAAGAACTTAAAAGACAACATATCGATAAACATGAAACCCTTAGGCGGCTGAACACGATGGTCGAGTCCCTCGTGACTCACACTGAGGCATTGGAGACCCAAGCTTTAATGCTTACACTGACACCTATAGGTCCCTCCCTTGAGGAGAATGCTTATGTTATAACAACCAGCAGTGAAAACCAAATCGAAAATCCTGAGGAGAGTGATAATAAGGTTGATGATAGTTATGGTGAGGAAAGAGTTATGGTGAGGGATATGTGAGATGGCTTTAATCTATACACAGCGTCAAACACTTATACCTTTAATTCTTAAGCATTCGTCCGTGTTTAGCAATCCTCAGCAAGTCACCAACAAAACAACTTCCTTCTATCCGACATTCGTCCTATTTCATGATACTTTTGGCAGCCGTACCCTGCCAGGTGATCGTCCTTCACCTTTGGATGACCGTCCCTCATCCCTTCCCCAACGGAGTCCCCATTAGTGGAACCATCTTCTATCCGATATTCGTCATATGTCGTGATATTTTTAGCAGCCGTCCCCTGCTAGGTGATCGTCCTTCACCTTTTGATGACTTTCCCTCATCATTTTATCCGATGGCCGTCCCCATCGTTGATCTTTTTATCTGACATTCGTCCTATGTCGTGATAAACCCCGAGAGCAGTCGTACCCTGCTAGGTGATCGTTCCTTCACCTCTTGATGATCGTCCTTCATCATGCTTATCTGATGGCCGTCCCCATCGTCGACCTTTGCTATCCGACATTCGTCCTATGTCGTGATAAATAGCAGCCGTCCCCTGCTAGGTGATCGTCCTTCACCTTTTGATGACCGCCCCTCATCATTTATTTCGTTTATTCTTTAAACCGATGGCCGTCCCCATTGCTGTTTACTTTACATTCTAAGCTTGATGGCCGTCCCCATCATTTCCTTTACTTTAATCCTCATAGAATTTTGTTTCTTTACCTGATGGCCGTCCCCGTCATGGTCTCTTTATTTCCCCAGCTTGTCGGCCGTCCCCGTCATTGCTTTACTCACCAATTTATCCCCAGCAGTCGTCCTCTGCTCGATGGTCGTCCTTCATCGCCTTCATTTGATAATCATGCTATACTACCTTTTACAATTTATATCCCTTTTCTTCTTCTATCCAGCGAGTGCAAATTTTGGACTGTCATTGGTATTCAACCACAAGTTATCTTGTTTGTCTGTTAAGCCAGGCGCTTACATCCTGCATAGCTAACTCATGTTTGAATAGGGGCAGCTGTAAACACCCCAAATTTTCCCTCACTCATATCACACCATGGCTTGTGATCTTTCATGTTTGCATTAGCATATGCATACTATCTTATATTGCATTTTTGCTTCACTGCATAAGTTCAAGTTCATCTGCATCTAGGGTTTGTGATCTTAACAATCCAAGAATCTATCTGAGCCATCCCAAAGGCCTCAAAGCTTTTTAAGAGGGTCCATGTGTGTTCTATCATCATATTATGTCCCTCAAAGTTCATTGAAGTCAAGATATCACAAGAACTGGCAAGGCATGGGAGCAGAGCCAGGGTTTCACTACACAAATGACCAAAATTAGGGTTTTGGTTTCAGAGGCCTTAACACCAAACTTTTGGGCCATTATTGTTTCTAATGTTCTTAAGATGTTATAAGGATCATTTTTACCAAGTTTGATGAAGAAATTCATAGTGGAAGTCATATGTTCACTGGGTAACTTCTTGAGCAAGTTAAGTCAGAATTAGGGCATCTGAGGCCCCCAACAATGGAACCAAAGGGGTATTTTCATCAAATTGAAGTTCTATGATCTTTATTTGATCTTAGAAGAGGTTGTAAGTTCACAAGATTGAAGAATTTTGAGCCATTTGCAAACTTGCCAAAAATGGAAATGACTTGTAATGGAAACTTTCCATTTTGGGAAAGTTTTTCAACCTCCTCTTTCTCAACCAAAAATGCTTCAAATGAAAAATTCTTGGTCATGAAAGTTGTAGATTAGGTCTTTCCCTTTTCAAAAAGTACAAGAACATGTCTTGATTCATCCTAGAACTCAAGATATGGCCTTTCAAAGTTGGCAAAAATCCTATAATTTTCAAGTGTGCACCAAAGAGGGATTTTTGCAAATTCAAGTTCTAAGCCATTTCATGACCTCTAATTGACTTCTAAACATCATACAAACATAGTGCATTGCATTTGGACCAGAATTGTGCCTTGCATCACAAGTTTCATTAAGCCATTTTCACAAAAATCTTCAAAGTTGGAAATTTGCAAAACCTATGGTATCTCTTCATCCAAGTGATCCAGCTGCATAAAAATGATCCAAGGGCCATCCATGAACTCAGCTGAGGCCAAGACACCCCTAAATCCAGCTCTGAACCATGCCCATACCTCAAATACACAATGTTGACATTTTTGCAACTTGACCCATACCAATCACACTATGCCACCACCCACTTTCTGAGCACTCTCATTGGCCTATACTAACCTTATTGACCTCATTTCACATAACACACAAGCTTGAAACATTCTACAAGTCAGATTGCTCAAAAATCCCCAAAACCTTCAAGCTTTCGAAACTCACTCCTCAGCCACTCAAACTCAAAATTTTTTTCACCATTCAACTCCACATAACCTAAGGATCATTTCCCACCCCTTGCCATGGCCTGAAGCAAGCCCAAACACAAACACGATTTTTGCATCCTCAGAACCAAACACCTCAAAACAGCCATCACAAGCTTGCTCTAAGCCCATCTTCATCATCAGGAAGATCATTGGGGTGGTTTTGAACCAAGAGGGAGGCCAGAAAGCTCAAGAACACAAAGCTTCAACTCAGGTAGCTTCATGAACTTTTTTTCCAGAACTTGTTATTTAAGTTTCTAAATGAGTCTACATGTTTCACTAATCACCCTGATATGTTTTGTTTTGAAAATGATTGAGAAATAAGCATGTATTGAACTTCTGAAAGTTTTGTTCATTTTCACGATTTGCTTTGAATCTTGTTTTTGATGTATGATAAATGTGTTTTGATGATGGATTCTTGTTTAGGGATGTTAGGGGATTGATTCTGGAGCTTTAGAGCTTTTGATTTAGCCTGGGGAAGAAGTTAGGTGTTTTGGCTTGCCGGAGAAGATGACCGGAGCTAGCTCTGGTCACCTGAAAGTGCTTAGGGTTCTTAATTAGGGTTTAGTCTTCAGTTTAAATGTGAGCCGTAGGATGTGAGTTTCGCGCGTGGATGAATGACCCAGATGTCTCATTAAAACCCTAATCAGTTAATTAGGTTAATTAATTAGGATTAATTAATAAATTTTCCAGATCAGATACTGACCACACAATCACGCGCCAGTCAACTCCCTCCCTTTTTGTTTAAATCCTGGCCCTCAGATGCGTCTACTTTCCATTTATTTTGTTTTATTTTCATTTTTATTCATTTCTTTTGCATAATTAATTAAAAATACCAAAAAGCATCCAAAAAATATTTTCTTTTGCATTCTGACTTTAAATATTTTTCTCATTCCAAAAATGATTTTTATTTTATTTTTTGCATAAAAAAAGTATTTTTAAAACATTTAAATGTTATTTTTAATTAATTAAAGTCTTTTAATTAATTAAAAATACATTTAGGTTTCTAAAAATCACCAAAAATATCATGAATCATCCCAATGCATTTAGAAACATTTTCAAACTCTTCACACAAATTTCTTTTTAGGTTTGATCATAATTTGTGAATTTTCTTTGAATTAAGGGTCATTAAAATCTTATTTTTGAACCCTAACTTTAAAAAATCATTTTTGCCTAACCAAGAAGAGTTTGAAGATGATTCTTTTTGCATTGTGTTACATATTGCATGTAGTTTATAGGTATTTTTCCTCATGAATTTATCTTGCATTTTCAATTTGATTTGCATTTTTCCCTTTGAATCACCCAAAAACCCTAGAAAACTTAGGAAATTCATAACTTTTGATTGGTAAGGATTTTGACCTCCTCCTTTGGGGTGTGACCTAATATGGGATTAGGGTTTGTTTGAGATTGATTTCAAATTTTTATCATGTCATATGCTTCTGTTTTTTTCATTTGCATCTTATACTTTCATAAAACCCTAATTTCTCATGTTCATTTGCATTCATCTTGCATATGCATCCTTACATGAACTTGCCATGACATTTCTTGCATTCATATGTCCTCTTAGACATATTAGGACATTTAGAACCATGCTTGATCATTTCTTCATCCATTTTCCATGATTTTGCATTCATTTCATTTCATTAATTTTCATGTGTTTTCAAACTTCAAAGCATGCTTACATGACATCTCCTTCTTGTATGATCATACATATATACTTTGTATGCCTTTGCATCATCTCACATGACATTAACATTGCATAAACACTTTTGACTTTGGTTATTTCATCTCATCACATCTTATTTCATTTCATTTCTTTATGCTTTGTACTTTATGCATTCATGCTAACATTTTCAGGTGGTAAGTTACTTTGAGAAGTGGATTTGCCTTCACTTCTCACTTCTATTTATCTCTTTCATTTGCATTTTGTTTGTCTTTTAAGTGAACTTGTTCACTTGTGTTCCATTTCTCTCACTTTCTTTCTTTAAGTTACTTATCTTCTTCAATGAAGTAACTAACTTATTCTTCTGCTTCTTCCTCCTTTCATCTGCTTCTTCCATTGGTGGCTTCTTTGAAGATATTTCTCAAGCCTCACAAACCATAGGATATCCAAGCATGATAATAATTAGGGTTGTGATTAGTCCCCCTTAGCTTTTACCTTTGAGTCTCCTTGAGTCTCTCTTCTCATCTCAATAATCAGAGACTAAACTCTTAAAGTTTTAGGACTTTGGAATTAGGTTTATGCCTGCATCCTTCTCTTAGGATGGAGTGTATAACTTTAATCCTAAGTGTTAAACCTTTAATTTGTTTAAACCTCTTAATAAAATCATCTTAATAATCACTAAGACTTCATCTTGTAACTTGGGCCTTACATTAGGGTTCTAATTCTTCCTTTATTGGTTAAGAAGGACTAACCCTAGTGTTTAATGGACAAGTCCCCCTCAAGTTGTCTTGCAAACCATAAAACTCATTTCTTAATCTCATCCCTTAATTAAAATCCACTTAATAAAGGCTTGTTACATAATGAATTTAATCCCTAACCATGGATTAAGTTGAGGTATCTTCCTCAGCTTAAGTGTGCTCATCTATTATCCTTCTATTAGGATGGTTTAATGAGCCCACTAATCTGTGATTAGAGATTAAACTCATTTCTTAACACAAAACAAAAACCCAAAAACATCTAATTAATCACAAGTAGGTTAATGATCTTAATCCTACATCATCATGGTAATTAAGTTGAGATGCTTATCTCATACTTAAGTATTCTCATTATCCCTAATCAGGGAGGATATAATGAGTTTACAAACCCTTGATTTAGGCTTAAGCTCATAATCCTATGCAAAACACCAAAAACAATAACAAAACTGAAAACACAAAAATAAACAATAATCGTCTCCTTCGGGATTCTTTTCTCATCACACTCATTCACAAACGAGAACTTGCTTCTTCCGTCTAATGCAAGACAGTTAGCACTCGAGCCAGACGAGTCATACACTTGAGCATAGACAAGCAAGCAGTTCACAGTCAATTTATCTTTCAGTCTCTTTGAGTCGAACTATGGGGTTCTGACTTCCTCATTGCACGAGAGGATACATAGGCATAACTTAACAGTTATCGAACAAAAGTCTCTTTGTCTTCCCCCTCTTTCAGCATTCTTTTTTTAGCCTCAGTTCCTAAGCATTTCACTCTCTTTTGCGCTGACACTTGTATATTCTTTTCTCAGCTTTTGCACACAGATAGCACATACACCAACCCTTTTAAACACAATCATTTAAAGCGTGGATCCCGTCGAGTACGACGGACAATCTGGGTGCTAATACCTTCCCAGGTTGTAACTAATCCCCTTTCTCAGTTTCTCTGGTTCGCAACCGTCTTATCCATCTTTTCCCAAGTTTATGCAGCATTACCTTTCCTTCGGGATAAAAATGCCTAGCTGGTGACTCTATTCATCTTCATTTCATTTTCTCTTTTCGTCGACCGTTCGCGTCTGTACCCTATCTGACCCGGTGTCTTTTCGGGGGAGCGACAGAACTCTATCGCTTCCATTTTACCGTGTTTCTAGTTAGATTTAATGTTTTCCAGCATCATTTTAATTTTTTTTTCTATTTTAATGTTTCATTGCATCTTTGCATGTGTTGTCGAGTCTTTATGCGTGATTTTATGTTTACAAATTTCCCCAAATTTCTTAAGCCGTACTAAATAATTTGAAAATTTTTGAATTACGAAAATAGTGTTTCTTTTGAAAATCTTAGGCTACAGGCAAAATTAAGGTTAGATTGCGAGAGTTGGGAAAATTCCGCAAGATCGGTACCGTTTTAACACCATTAGGCTCCCAATTATGGAAATCAAATTGAATACTTGTTATGCCATAACCTTAAGTTCTCACCCCTTTAGTAGTCCCTAATTAGTTTATTTAGTTGTCAACATCATCCTAAGCACACACTAAATAGGAAGCCGATGCAAATAAGTGTATGATCTAAGGCTTGAAAAGTATATTAAGAAAATAAAAGTGAATGAATGAAAAAAAATGTCCCTTCTAAGTTAGGTGATCCTCACCCGATCATTTATCCCAACAGTGTAAACTTCTTTATTTTATTATGTGCAAAAGAGAAAAATTGATGATAATGAGATCATAGTTGTCATACCCCAAATTTGTCCTACCCGTACCATTTTATTTTACTGTCTAACTATATTGCAAAAATCCAAAAAATATGTACTACTTTATTTTTCTGTCTGACATTTGAAAAATTCAAAAAAAAATATGTCATTTATTTCTAAGTTCTATGATCTGTCATTCGATTTCGTAATTCATTCCATTGTCCTCTATTTTTTTTATTTAAAATCACTTTTATAAATAATTTACATTTTTACATTTTATTTAAGCCCATTGGTTCACTATCTTTTTCTAAAGCAAATTACTAAAAAAAGTCAAAAAAAATATATATCATTGTTATTGTTTCATTTATTTTTTTTCATATCACAATTTTCCATTTATTATCATTGTCGCAACTATTATTTCTATTATTTATTCATTATTATTATTAGTATTATTAAAAAAAAAAGAGTTGTTTTTACATTTTAGTGAATCATCAAGTTCCTCTCTTCTCTACACAAAAACTTCTAAAAAAGGATTATTTTTATTTCTATTATTGTTTTGTTATTAAAACTATTTTCTTTTTTCTATTTAATATTATCATCATTATTAATCATTTTATGACTATTGTCTTATTATTATTATTATTATTATTAGTATTAGTTTTGATACCACCATTATCACTTTTTTTATTATTATTAGTGTTACTTTTTTAATGTTGTTTCAGGAAAACAAATTTCATTAACTTTTCCACCCTTGTTTATACAGCCTGTAACAAACTTTCCGTCACCAATTTCACTACCTCACAATCACCTCCACTACCCCATTTCCGCAGGACCCTAAAATGAAGCAAGGCACAAACTCACAGCATAACAAACTCACAACATAAAGCATAACAAATTCACAGCTAGCAAAAGATTCCTCCTAATCCTTATCTTACCATTTCACCCCTCTAATCTCTTTATAAATAAGCCTGTTATTATCCTTAAAAAAAAAAGCTTGAGAACCCACACAAAAAAATTATGCAAAACCAAGTTTAAAAAAAAAATCAACCAAAAAATGATAAATTCATATTTTCAGCACCTTCATCATCTTTCAAACAAATCTGTAGAAAAATAACCATTCTTAAACCTTCACAGAAACTCACTACCACTCACTACCATTTTTATGTTTCTTTATCTCCAAAAAAAAAAAAAACAAGCAAATCATCAATGTTTTTTCACAAACCGTAAAAAAACCATTGACCCTGAACCGAATCCGGTACAAATCGCACAACCCAAACCCGCCGGAAACCGCACGTGAACCACCATGGACTACCCAACCGCAGAAAACTGAACCCTTTTCACAAAACCGAAATCTCACCATAAACACGCCAAAAAACACTGTGAGAACACCGGAACACGAACCGTAAACCTTGAACCACCTCCGAATACCATAAACCTCCGCGAATCAACCTTCAAAACGTTTGAAACCGAAACAGATCGCGCAGATCCACACAGAGAGATTTAATCGGAATCTCGTCCTGAGACTGAGAGAGAGATTCGCGACGGTGAGAGCGAAAAAGTTCACAACAGAAACTGTGAGGTAAATTGGCGGTGGCGTTCTTTCTCAAAACTTGAATCTGTGTGTTTGTTCGTTCTTAAAAAATACAGAAGAAAAGTCGTTTGTTTTACTCCCCTCTGTTTTCAGCGTTAGCTTATATTCCCCCTTTTGTTTCATTTATTTATTTATTATCATTTAAAATGCAACAGCAAACCTCTTGTGGTTATTGGGTTCAGTAAGTCCAATCCAGTTGCTATGTAGACTCTGAAAATCAATACGGCACACTCCCTTTTTGCTGTGTTTTGTTTTTTAGATTATTGAGTTGGGCTTGGCCCATTTGAAGCTTACTAATCACACATCATGAAATCAAACACGCAACCCTCTTTTTTTTTATTTTGTTATTTTTTTTTATATTTTTGTGTTTCATTTTAATTTTCCTTGGTTTTTTTCTTGTGTTGTTAGTTTTTTTATCTATTCATTTTATCATTAATACTTTTAGATTGTTTTCATCTTAATATTTCTTAAATTTTATTTCTTAGGGTCTATGATATAAATACGTATTTTTCGATATTCGGTTTCGATCCGACGTTATCAATATCGCTATGAGACCATTATTTTATTATATTTTATTTCTAACAATTATTAATTAATTTGTTTAAATCTATTATTATCGATTTATTTATTTTTAGGGCCAATGATATGATAAACGATTAAATTATTTCCGATATTGTAAAATCGGGAAATTTAATCAATATGAGGCCTTCTATTTTATTTATTATGTAATTCAAATTCGATAAAATAAAATAAATTTAATTTTTATTCTATTATATTATTTCAATTATTTAGTACTTTATTAAATTCATTTAATTTATTTATTTATATCTATTATTTCATTCCGATTTAATTGTCGCAATTTAATTTAATTCTTTTTGTTATCGTTTTAATCGATTCGCAAACCATGTAAGCCGAGCGCATCGTGCCTCGCCATCAAATCTTTTCCGAATTCGACATTTAAATATCTTTTATAATTAAATAACGGAATAACTGAATTCTAGAGTCTCGCATTCCTCGAATTCTTGAATGAACGCTCCTAAGGCTCGCCCCGTGGGACGTTGTTCATTCGACTTTCCGTAATTAAAACTTTTAATTGACACATCAAATAATGAAAGAATTGAATTCTGGAGTCTCGCATTCCTCGAATTCTCGAATAAACTCTCCTGAGGCCCGCCCCTCAGGACGCATTTTATTTACCCTTTCATTCTTAAAAACTCTAATTATATCAAACATCTTTTAAAGAAGAACTGTTTAAGTCCTTTCTATATTTGCAAAACAAGCTAGCGCTTCAGCCTCCTATCGCGAGCAGACAAGCCAATGCTTAGCAGTTAGAATGCGGTTTAAATAACTGTTCATCAAACCAACCAAACAGACCAACCTTAGTACCACGAACTACGAAGCTCTGACTTTCCCATTGCACAAGGGAATACGTAGGCACACGGATCTTACTCCTTGCCGAGCACTATAGGAATAAAACCACCCATTTTCCCCGTAACCCTTAGAATAGAATCATTCGCATTTATTTTATTATTCGAAGAAAACAGAAAGCATAAGTCAACATTAGATCGCAAGTTAAACTAAGAGGTTCCCGTTGAGTACAATGGATGTAAGGGGTGCTAATACCTTCCCCTTACGGAATCGACTCCCGAACCTAGAATCTGGTTTCAAAGACCCTGTTCTATCCGTTTTTCAAAAGGTTTCTCGATATTTTCCTTTTCCTTAATTGGAATAAAATAAGTTCGGTGGCGACTCTGTTGTTTTAATTTTTATCCGCGGTATATTTCTTTTACCGCGAGGTCGTATTTTTCGAGGTGAGACAGATGGCGACTCTGCTGGGGACAGCTAGAGAGTCAAGCCTAACTTAGTTTACTTTGCAATCAATATTGACTTTGCTTATATGTTTTCTCCACGCTTTTTATTTATGCTTGTTTATTTGCTCTTCTTATTATGATCATTATCATACTTGCTTGTTGGATCCTGGGACGACATCTGAGTTTTCGAAAAAAGAAGAGGGAACACCCAGTTTAGAATTGGAAGTTATTAGTGTTAGTCTCCAAGGACTCGCTCCTTGAAAGCCTAGCATGAAAGCTCCCCCCAGAGAGTAGACATATTCATAGATCTTGTCATAACACAGCTAGCTTGTCACATGACTTGATTCATGAAAGGGTTGTGACTCTGGGACCCACTTTTAGAACCAGTTTCAAAGTTGGTAGTTGCGTAGTGTTAGTCTCCGAGGACCCGCTCCTCATATGGCTAACATGATAACTCCACTCAAGGTAGATTTTATCGTTATTATTGTCATAATACAGCTAGCCTGTGGCAGGACGTTAGTACGATTAGCGTCCATGACCTTGAGTATTCTTATCCATAACCGTAGAAACTAGCCTGTGAGTGGTTTTACGGGTAAATAACTTAGAACAATCCTATAAGAGTCTACCTGATAAGGTTACTTTTATCAAGAGATACCGATTATTTACTCGTTACTACGGTTCACCTCAGAGCAGATTATACTCGTGATCCTGGATCTTGCATTGCATCCATACGCATATTAATTTCATTTGTATATTTGTTCATCCTGCATTTCATTCCAAAGCCGTAAACTCATTGCATGTTCTTTCATCTTCAGTAAATCAAGTTGGTTTCCCGACGCCCGTATCGTGCTAGACAACCGTATCTAACTAGGGCCAACACTAGAAGACTGATGGACATGATTCAAGAAGAACAGGTTGATATGAGGGAAGAGATTGACTCGGTCAAAAGCAAGATCGACTAGATTTATGAGACTATACAAGCCTTGGCCAGAATGGAAGAACGTCGTGAAGCCGCTGCCACAATGAACAATGCTCTAGTGCAAGGATCTGCCTCGCGAGCAATTCCTTCAGTTCCAGTTCCAAATCCTTTGGTCTATGGTTTGCCTCCAGGCTTTACTCCTGCTGTTGAAGAAGTCACTTCCCAACCAATACCTACCTCTGGTGTTACTGTTGGTGATATTCCTCAAGCTCAACCTGTCGTTACCCAAGTCCAGTTTCCTCATGCTGAAGAGGATCATCAAGTTGAGTATGAGATGCATACTGCTGTTCCAATCATTAACCCCCATGCTGTCCAAGAATCCAAAGCTATGAAGATGTGTCGCGAGTTAGCTGAAAAACTCCGAGTCATGGAAGGACACAATTCAACCTCTCTGAGTGCCTCAAACTTGTGCTTAGTTCCAGATGTAGTGATCCCTGCTAAGTTCAAATTGCCTGAATTCGAGAAATATAAAGGCCTCAGTTGTCCTGAACTCCATTTGAGGATGTACTGCAGAAAAATGGCCGCTCATGCCAAAGATGACAAGCTCATGATCCATTGCTTCCAAGACAGCCTATCTGGAGCATCTCTAGAATGGTACATGCAACTTGAGCGCAACAATGTTCGTACTTAGCTTGATCTATCTGATGCATTCAAAAAGCAGTACAAGTACAACACTGACTTAGCTCCGAATCGTACTCAACTTCAGAGTATGACCCAAAAGGAGAGCAAATCCTTTAAGGAGTACGCCCAACGCTGGAGGGAGTTAGCTGCTAGAGTGCATCCGCCATTGGTTGACCGTGAATTGATTGATATCTTCATGGGTACCCTACAGGGTCAATACTACGAGAAGCTGATCAGCAGCGTATCTTCTGGATTTTCAGACATGGTAATCGTCGGAGAAAGAATCGAAGAAGGGCTGAAGAGTGGAAAGATCCAAGGAGGTTCTAGCAGCCAAACCAATGTCAAGAAACCTTTCAACGGGTACAAGAAGGGCGAAACAAACGCTATTTCTTCTGCAAGTGGGAATCTTCAACAGAGTGCACCTACTCCAATTCCCTACTACCAGTATCCGTATGTTGCTGCTGCACAATACGCTCCTATGCCTTATCAGCCAATTCCTCCAATGCCTTATCAGCAGGCCATGCAAGCTCCATTTCCGCCTCAGACGGCTTATCAACCACGTCCATATCCTATGGTTGCAGCTGCACAGTATGCGCCCAATCCGTACCAACAACCGGCTTATCCACAACAGCCTGGTCAACAACGCCAACGCGCTCCTCAACAACGCCCACCATATCAACAAAGAGGATATGATAGACACATTGATCCCCTGCCTATGACATATTCCGAAATCTTTAATCAGCTGATGGCAAAAGGATTTCTTACTTTGAAAGATATGCCACCTCAGACTAGTAATGCCCGGAACTATGATGCCAATGCTCGCTGTGAGTATCATAAAGGCACTCTAAGTCACACAATCGAGAACTGACATGCCTTCAAACACATGGTTCAAGATATGATCAAATCTAAGGATCTCACCCTCACTCCGAGAAATCCAAATGTCCAGAACAACCCAATGCCGCCGCACGGTGCCAACAAGTGAAGACATTTGAAGGGGTTGTTGAAGACCAAGCTGAGTAGTCACCAACTTTGAAGCATTCAATCAAGAGAAGTTCATTCCTCAAGTCAAGGCAACCATCGCCATTTATCATTTCCGTATCTTTGTTATTTTGTACTGTTTGTTAAGTACTATTTGCTTTGAACATTATCGTTTGTACTTGGTTTTGTTAATATTATGTTTATGCATGTTTTGAATCAATCTATTCGCATTCGCTCATTATTTATTATTTTATCACGGAAATCACAAAAAATATTCCCTCACTTCACTTTAGCAAATATTTGAGGGAGGATGATGAAAACCAAATACCCATAAATGTTGCGGTATGCTTTCGGATAAAATCTCGTCAATGATGTACAAGCATTTATTTAAATCCCTAAACACTGAAGAGATAAGGAGTTAATCCCTAGTCAACCACTTCGAGCCTAGAAGTAGGAGTTTCTTTCGGATACAACCCTTACATCTAACCCGGGGCAGGGTAGTTGTTCAGTTAGCCTGACTACACCTTTGAATCGCAAGATGAGACATCCCGTCGGAGGACCAATCAACAAATGACTTGACAGTCACAACATTCAAACAAAAAGAAAAGAAAAAACCACTAAGTTGAGCACCCGAAGGGAGACTTAGTCGGAAAAAAAAGAAATCAAAAGAGGAACTCAAATCCTCAGCAAAAGCAAAACAAATATCAGTGACCACCAAGTTAAAAAAATCAAAGGGTCACCAGCAAAATAAGATGACTATCATTTTCAGGCGAACCTTAAAGTTTCACTCTTGCAAAGTCAAAGCAAATGCATGTGTAGAGTTAACTGAACATAGGACTGGACAACATCACGAAGAAGGGGTGGGTACAAATCAAACTTTGAGCCTTATATCTTTGTTTCTCTAACCATTAACCAAACCACGTTACAACCCTCGAAAGACCTAATTGAGGCGTAGTTTATTCTGAAAGCATGCTACCAACAAGGTTGCGTAAGCTGACTCCTATATATTTTCTAATCTTCAATCTCGTTTCACATTATTCTTGCTGCATCTTTTATGCACTTTCTAAATTAGCACCTCGTTTGGACCAACGGTCCATTCGTCACACTATCACGGTATTCAAATAAATCGACTTTTTTCAAAACTCGCATGAACTTTATATTAACGCTACCATTTGTGTCTGAATAATTTAATTGCAATTCAGTGCTTGACATTAGTGCAATCCCAACAAAGGGAAATCGAAAGAAGAATTTAAATCAATACTTCTTCAAAGTCAGCTCAATCAGGAGCAAAAGTACTCTCAGCAGTCCAATCAGGGGCAATTTATCTCAAATTCGATTAATCAGGGGCAAAATCATCTTCAATGGCCCAATCAGGGGCAACTTATATTCCAACAGCTCAATCAGGGGTAGGCGCCTATCAAATCCAGATACTGGGGCAGATCATGCCATGGCCATTGTCAAAGTTTCCCCACCAGATTTATTTCAATTATCCTACAGACAGGGGCAAGCAAACAAAGAGCAAATCTTCCTATCTCTACTCCCCAGCTGAACAAGAAGATTTTACCAAGTGTTGGCAACCATTCAAAGCAAAGAGGTCTTCATATGTCAATTAAATCGCTTTGCTCACCAGCAAATAACCAAACTTGGAGCATACAGATTCATCTTCTGGCCATGTATCATCGAAGATCGAGTGTCGGGGAATCAAAAACCTCCACCCACCCAAAGTCCAATCATTATTGGCAACTACCAAACCAAAAGTCCATCAAACTGGCACCTTTCAATCGCTCATATGCATCATATGCATCATTACACATCATTTACATCAATCATTTACAGCATGTGCATCATACGCATACCTAAATAAATCAGCTTTTCATACTCCCACAGTTTTAACTTTCATCAATGCATAAGCACTTGCATCATATCTCCATCATTATGGAATACCATTTCACAAAAAAACAATCAAGCATACGTGCATAACTCAGGATCCAGGATCAACACAAGTTTCCCGTCCTTTCCCCAGCGGAAGTCAGGATCATATTGTAAACACCCCAAATTTGCCCTCACCCATTCACACCATGGCTTGTGATCATCTCATATGCATAAACACAAACCTGTCACCTCACATCTCATTTTTTGATCCACTGCATAGCTTTCAAGGCATCTGCACCTAGGGTTTGTGATCTGAGCAATCCCAAAGCATCTTGAGCCATTCCAAAGGCAACCAATCAATTCAAGGGGTCCATGTGTGTTCTTATATCATGTTTCATCTCCTCAAAGTCAAAATTGCAGAGGAATCACAAGAACTAGGGTTTGAGTGGATGCAGAGCCAGGATGAACTGCACAGTTGACTGAAAATTAGGGTTTTGGTTTCAGAGGCCATAACTCCAAATTTTTTGGTCATTCTTGTTTCCATTGATCTCTATATGGTATAGGGAGTATGCATATCAATTTTCATGAAGAAATTCCATGGGGAAGTCATCTGATCAAGAGTTGACTTTTCAGACAAGTCAGTGCAAAATCAGGGCATCTGAGGCCCCCAGTGACCCAACCAATGGGTGATCTTCATCATTTTGAGTGTATATGATCTTTATTTGATCATGGAAGAAGGTTGAAGTTCATAGAAATCAAGAATTTAGGGTTTTTGCAAATGTTGACTTTTTGGGCATAGTTGACTTTTCAAGAATGCATCATTTTAGGTCATTTTTCAAGCCATGATTTTGGATCCAAAAATGCTTCAAATGGAAAAACTTTGGTCATGAAAGTTGTAGATCTCATCTTTCCCTTTTCAAAAAGTACAAGACCATGATCAAACTCTTCTTGGATCAAAAGTTATGGCAAGGCAAAGTTGGCTAAAATCATTAATTTCTAAGGCATGCTCCAAATGGAAATTTTGCAAAACCTTGAACCAATGCATCATGTGACCTCTAATTCCTCTCAAACCAGTGCACAAACATTTCTCTAAGTCATAAAATCAGAATTGGATCAAGTTTGCCCATGATTTGGTTTGTGTAACAAGGCATTTTCTCATAGAATTCCATAAAGCAACAACTTGCAAAAACCATCATGATCACTTCACCAACTTGATGCATTGGCTGCTGAGCTTTGCTAGACCTCTCCCTCATCCTTGCTGCACCAGCCCATGCCTTGTACTTGCCTAGACCTTGAGCCATGCTTCTCTTACACATTATTTGACTTTTTGCAAAAGTTGCCTTACCAATCAATAAAGCACATGTCAAATCAACTGACCAATGAGAGAGAGTTATGTGGACAATTTGCAAGCAAAACATAAGGGCAAGCAAGGCTGAAACTATCACATTCATAACATACACAAAAACTCACCATCTTGCAACTTGCTTCGAATTCCTCTCCACAGCCACTAAACATTCAAGCCAACTTCATCAATCATCTCACCACACTTCATAGATCACCCAGCACCAAGAACACAAGCCTGATATAGCCAGAACACCCCATAGCCATTGCTCACCCTCAGTCTGCATTTCTCTTCGAAACTCTCACCACAGCTTGCAAACACACAAACAAACCTTGCAAAGCTTCTCCATACATCATTTGGACCTCAAACCTTCCTTCACAATGGCCTGAAACCTCCAGAAACACCATTGCCATTTCTGAGCAAGCTTGAGCAGAAGCTGTCGAATCTCACTATCCAGCCAACTCAAACTCATTTTGAGCATTCAAACATCTTTGGGAGATCAAGTGGAGTGGTTTGCACAAGGAAAAGTGGCCAGAAAGTCCTCAAGTTGAAAGCTCCAAATCTCAGGTAGCTCGAAAATAATTTTTCCAGAAATCATTTTTCTTGTTACAAACTTGTTCTTCATGATTTGCTGATCATCCTGGTACCATTGGTTTTGAAAATGGTTTTGAAATGAGCATTTAATTTGTTTCTGAAGCTTGCGTGACCTAGAACTTCTTCTCTTCGATTCAGCTTGTTTAGGAAATATAAATTTGTTTTGAGAGAGGGGTTTGATTCGTGAGAGGCTGGAGATCATTTCCCAATTCATAGATTTTGTTTTTGTTACGTTTTGAGAGGTTTTGAGGTTTCTCAGGTGAGGGCTGGCCGGAGAAGACGACCGAAAGTCTTCTCCGGCAGCCTGAAAGTCATTAATCACTAATTAGGGTTAGGGCACCAACTTTGAACCTGGGCCTTTAGATCCTGTTTCCCGCGCGTGAATGGAAGGCCTGGATCTTGTCATTAGTTTTAATCAGGTTTAATTTATTTAATTAATTAAGATTAACTTAGTTTGAATTATGACCATCAGATCACGCGCCAAGTCAATGCATTCTTTCCCAGATTCAATCCTGGCCATCCCTTGCGTTTACTTTTCATTTTCTTTAATTTTAATTCATTTCTTTTTCATTTGTCTTGCATAATTATTTTAAAATAGCAAAAAATTCATAAAAATTATGAAACTTTTTCCTTAAAGTTTTAATAATTTTTATGACCCAAAAATATTTTTTATTTTATTTTTATCATTAAAAAAGTATTTTTAAGTATTTAAAAGATTATTTTCAATTGATTAATGAGAATTAATTAATTAAAAATACTTTTAGGTATTTAAAAATCACCAAAAAATTCATGAAATGTTCTAAGACATTTAGAAACATTGTCCAACCTTCAAACCAAATTTCTTTTTTGATCTTGATGCATTTTAAGATTTTTTCATTGAATTAAATCATTTTTTATGCATTATTTTGATCATAAGTTCAAAAAATCATTTCTGCCTATTGGAGGAGGTTGAGACATTGATTCTTCTTGCATTGTGTTATGTTTAGCATGTAGTTTCTAGGATAAAAAGGCCATGAATTGTTCTTGCATTTTCAAATTGTTTGGCATTTCTTTTGTTAAGAACCCTAAAAAACCCTAATAACTTAGAAAATTCATAACTTGAGTTTGTTTGAGAGTTGAGAGCTCCCCTTTGAGCAGTGGTTCATCATAGGCCTAGGGTTTCTTTGGGTGCCATTTTCCATTTTTTATCATGAGGTTTGCTTCTGTTTTTGGTTTGTGTTTGATGTTTGATCCATGAACCCTAATTTTGGGCTCTCTTTTGCATCCTTCTTGCATTCTCTTGCATAACATGACTTGTCATTGCATTTGGTGCATTCTTGTGATCCATTTGACATCTTAAGACATGTAGAAAGCATGTTTGATCATTGCATTGCATATTTGCCATGTCATTTGCCTTGTATGCTTCATAACTTTCCATGCTTGTTCATGCTCCTTAGCTTGCATCATTTGCATTCATGACCTTGTATGAACATCTCCATGCCTTGTCTCATGTTTGCAGCACCTCATAACATCATAATCATCATCAACATGCTTCTGGTTTTGCTTAGCATCATATCATTTCATCTCATCTTGCATTGCATTGCATTTTCTTTCTAACATTGCAGGTGGTAAGTAAACTTGAGAAGTGGATTTGCCTCCACTTCTCATACCTTTTCTTTTCATCTCTCTTGCATCCATTGCTGCATTTCTATTTGTGTTTGGGATTGAGCTTGCTCATTCTTCTTCCTCCCACTTTCTTTCTTCAAGTGACTTGACTTCTTGAACGAAGCAAGTCACTTTGCTTCTCTTGATCCTGTTCATCTGCTTCCTGGTGGTTCCATTGAAGATTGTTCTTGTAAACCTCACAAACCTTAGGATCATCCAAGCATGACAATGAATTAGGGTTTTGATTAGTATCCCCTCTTAGTTTTACCTTTGTGTCTCTCTTTGAGTCCTCTCTTCTCATCTCATAATCAGGGACTAAACCCTAAAGGTTTTAAAACTTTGTGATTAGGGTTATGCCTGCATCCTTCTCTTAGGATGGGGGTGTATAACTTTAATCCTAAGCATTAAACCCTTAAGGTGTTTAAATCTCTTAATCAATTCACTTAATAATCATCAAGACATCACTTGTAACTTGGGCCTTGCATTAGGGTTCTAATTCTTCCTTAATTGGTTAAGAAGGACTAACCCTAGTGTTAATGGACAAGTCCCCCTCAAGTTGTCTTACAAATCATAAAATTCACTTCATCATCATATCATTAATCTAAAATCCACTTAATAAAGGCTTGTTTTGTCATGGGTTTAATCCCTAATCATGGATTAAGTTGAGGAGTCTTCCCCAGCTTAAACACTCTCATCTATCATCCTTCTTTTAGGATGGTGTAATGGGTCTGTTTAATCCTTGATTATGGCTTAACCTCATTACTCAAAACTAAACAAAAACCCAAAAACATCTAAATAATCACAAGTAGGTTAATGATCTTAATCCTACACCAGAGGTGATTAAGTGTGAGAATCTGACTTCACACTTAAGGTATTCTCATTACCCCTAATCAGAGGGAAGATGTGATGAGTTTACTAACCCATTGGTTTAGACTTAAGCTCATTACCCTATGACAAACCTCCAAAAAGCAATAAAAGACTGAAAACACAAAAAACAAACAATAATCGTCTCCTTCGGGATTCTTTCCTCATCATCTTCACTCACAAACGAGAACTTGCTTCTTCCGTCTAATGCAAGACAGTTTGCACCTGAGCCAGACAGGTCATACACTTGAGCATAGGCAAGTAAGCAGTTCACAAGTCAATTCACCTTTCAGTCTCTTTGGGTCGAACTACGGTGTTCTGACTTCCTCATTGCACGAGAGGATACGTAGGCATAACTTAACAGTTATCGAACAAAAGTCTCTGTATATTCCCCCTCTTCCAGCTTTATTCTCTTAACCTCATTATCATGAGCATTTCACCTTTTGTCCTTACACTGACACTTTCATACTTCATATCACTTATATACTTTACACTGACACCTGTACATTCCTTTCCAGCTATTTTATACACAAATTGCACTGACACTACCCCTTTAAAACACAAATCTTTTAAGCGTGGATCCCGTCGAGTACGACGGACAATCTGGGTGCTAATACCTTCCCAGGTTGTAACCAACCCCCTTTCTCAGTCTCTCTGGTTCGCAACCGTCTTATCCATCTCTTTCCAGGTCTATGCAGCATTACCTTTCCTCCGGGATAAAAATGCCTAGCTGGCGACTCTATTCATCTCCAGTGAGTTCACGGCTGTGTGTTCTCACTGTTCCCCTCGCCGACCGTTCGCGTCTGTACCTTCATCTGACCAGTTTCATTTGTCGGGAGCGACAGCTTGGCGACTCTGCTGGGGATATAACCTATATTGCAACCAGGGCTTCTGGTTCTTTTTGTGGGTTCCTCCTAGCGCTTGTTTGATTTGTGTTTACTGGGGTGTTATGTGTTATTTGTATACTTGCTTTATTTACTGCTTTCTGTACAGCATTATTTATTGCTTTCTTTACTGTTTTTTATATATATCATACTGTCATTGTTGCTGGCTGGATCTGGTTTTTCTTTGGTGGGTGGGTGTTTCATTGAGAGTTAAGGTCCTACACCTGGGACCTGAGTGACACCTAGGCTAGAGTGAATCATATTCTTTCCCATTCCATTTCGGTCTGGTGCGGGAATATGAAACACGGTTCAGATATGGGTTTCTTCTTGAGAACTCTGTGTTGCAGATTTCCTGCAATGCTAGGGCTATCTGGGAAGCCTGCTAAGTCTGGATGACCTTTTAGTATTGACCTTCAGAAACTGAGGTGAATTAGAGGAGGAATTGTTATGGTTATTGTAAACACTGTACCTCCGGGTTAGAAGTGTTTACACTTCTCATAACTGATCCAAGTCTGAGGATCCTTGTTCTAGATCACCACCGGTGAGGGGGTTGGGCTGTTTACAGGTTTGCAGGTACCTTGGCCTCAGAATACCCTGTTACTTTGACTTTGTTAAGAATGCTCCATGTTGGATAGTTCTTGTGATTCTAAAACCCTGGACATGTGGCTCTTTATTTGAGTCCCCCACCCTGGTTACTGGATTTATAGACCTCCACCTGGATTTCTTGAACACACATGGATCTATACCAAGGCAGTTAATCAGATCCAGCTCGGTCACAAACCCTTGCATTTCATTTGCATACATACTCATTGCATCATATTAACATTTGCTTATTTGTGTTTCAGGGTATCCACCTTCATCTGGTTTTGGTTTTGACCCCATCTGCATCATTGACCTATCTCCACCAGCACTTGCTTCAGTTTGTCAGCCATATACTTCAGTTACTTGCACTAGCCAGCCAGTGGCCCATCCCTCAGCATCTTCATCAGCACTTATCCTACTCAGTCCTCAGCATCATGGCTCCAAAGAAAAGCAACATCACCTATCATTTCTTCCAACCAGACTTATCAGACATCAGGAGGATCCAAACCCTGATCACTCCAGATCACATACCTTTGTTCAGGGAGCATTATGGGGATATACTTGACTTGGTCATGGATCTGGACCCATCTCAGAGAAGCCTGATCCATACCTGTATTCAGTTCTATGACCCCCCATTGAGATGTTTCACCTTTCAAGACTTTCAGTTGGGACCTCTTCTGGAAGAATACTCATCATTGATTGGTCTGCCTATCAAAAGAGAAATCCCTTTCAACCCTGAAATGGTCTCTCCAAGCAATGGAGAGGTAGCAAAAGCTTTGCACCTGGAACCTGCTTTGATTGAGCAGCATATGACCTCTAAAGCTGGGATCCCTGGATTTCATCTGGACTTCTTAATTTCTCAAGCTAGTTTGAAGGCCTCCTTGGGGGAGTGGAAAGCTGTTTGTGCTCTATTGGCCTTGAGTGTATATGGAATTGTGCTGTTTGCAGATGAGCCTCGATTCATTAGAAAGAATGCAATCCACTTGTTCATCCTGAAGAACCCAGTGCCAACTTTACTGGGTGATCTCTATTACTCAGTACATCAGAGAAATGAGAAGCAAAGGGGAAGATTAGTGAGGATTTGTGCTCCATTATTCCATGCTTGGCTCCTCAGGCATCTACCCAGGACAGATGCATTTCTAAATCCTCATCAGCAAAGCAACTGGGCTAAGAGGCTCACTACTCTCACTTCAGCAGACATCAGATGGTGTACTCAAAGCACCAAGGGCAGGGATATGATCACCAGCTGTGGGCACTTTCCCAATGTGCCTTTGATAGGAGTTAAAGGAAGTATCAATTACAACCCTTTGCTGTTCAGGAGGCAATTAGGCTATGCACTGGTTCATACTCCTAGGGAACAAGACTTGGTGGAGACCCTCTACTGTGAGAACAAGATTAGTTTGACTGTTGTTAGGCAGGCTGCCTGGGCCTGGGATCATGTTCAAACCAAGGGAATCACCATTTTGGGGAAGTGCAATAATGTGGCATCAGTCCAATATTATGAGTGGTCCCATGCTAGGGCCCAATTCTCTGGAATGCCCTTCACCATAGAAGACATGCCTGAGTCATCTTCAGCACCACCCCCTGCCACTATCAGTTTGGAGGAGTTTGAAAGCTTGAAGGAAAGGAATGAGAAGTTAACCCAAGCCTTGCAGAAGACCCTCCGGGAGAGGAGTGAAGGTGTGAGGGAGATTGAAAGACTGGAGAAGTTAAGGGTGGAACACTTGACTAAGATCGAGAAGTCTGGAGATTATATCAACAAGTCTAAAGCTGGTGAACAGATTCTGAAGAATGCTTGTAAAGAAGCCCAGTTCCAGAGAGCAAGGACAGATTTGTATTTGAAAGAGAGTCAGGCCAGGTGGGTTCGGATCACTGAGGCCCGTACTCTAGAAGACAAGAGAGTTCAGGACAAGATGGAGCAGATGGAAAAAGCCCTGGCAGCAGCCCAGGAGGAAATATCAGAGCTGAAAATCAAAGCAGGATTGAAGAGGTCTAAGGACCAAAGTCAGAGCAGGAAGTTGACTGCAGCTGTTGCAACAAGAAACCTTCTCATCAGAAATCTCACGGAGCATCCGGCTGATCCTGTGACCGAAGCACTTCTCAAGGAAGTTCGTGAGGATGAGTTTGGCCTTGGAATTTGATCATTTGCTTGTTGTTGTTCCTTTTCATGTACTTTTGCTTTTTGTGATGTATTTTGACCCCTTTGAGGGCTTGTGTTGTAAAAAAGGAACAAGTTGTATTATTTCACCCTTTGTAATATATTTGTGTTGGTTTCTATCTGGGTTCACATCAAAAGCAACTTCAACAGCATCATCTTCAAGGGTCTGGAAGGGTCAAAACTGAAGGCCAAACCGGGTACCTTGAGAACAAATAAGCATAACTGCATTGCATGCTAACCCATTTGTTTGTTTTGTAGGTCTTTGTTTTGTTGTTGCTAACCTCTGTTGTGATACTCAGGAATTATTGCTCGCCGTCGGGTGTTTCCTCTCAACAGGCCTCACAGGTACCCGACTAGAAACAACCTTCCGGGAATTCAGATGGATCAGATGCAGCAAGACCTTACGGAGGTCAGAAACCAGATGGCCAACGAAAGGTTGGAGATGAGAACGCAGATAACACAGTTCATGGAAGTAATGAACAACTTAGCTCAAAGCCAAGAGAGGCTCAGAACTTTGGTAGAAGGGAGGAATCAAGAGGAGCCCCATGTGGGGACTGCAGGCACAAGTAACAATGAACGGGTGCAACCACATGTTAACCCCCCTGTGTTTGGTCCACATCTACATCCTGAGGTTAATGTTCCCGCAAACATTCAAGGAACAGCCACTGCAGCCAGAGTACTTCAAGAAGATCCTCAGGAGGACCAGTATACAGTAATGGGTGCTGGAGAGGAAACTTATGATAGACGATTGGAAGAGATAGCTGAGAAGTTGAGGTCCTTAGAATCTCAAAATTCTTTGGGTTTCGACGTCATGGACATGGGTTTGGTAGACGGGGTCAGGATCCCCCATAAGTTCAAGCCTCCTTGTTTCGAAAAGTATAATGGGACTTCATGCCCCCGGACTCATTTGCAATCATTTCTGGGAAGGCTGAAGGCCTATACAATGGATGAGAAACTTTGGATGTTCTACTTCGAAGATAGCTTGACTGGAGCTTCTAGGGAATGGTATTCCCATCTGACAAGAGCAACTATAAGATGCTGGAAGGACCTGGCAGAAGCCTTCATCAGACAGTATCAGTATAATCTAGACATGGCACCCAACAGGACCCTCCTAATGGGAATGTCACAGTCTTCGAGGGAGAGTTTCCGAGAATATGCTCAAAGATGGAGACAGCTGGCTGCTGCTGTTCAACCACCAATGTCTGAGAGAGAAATGGCAGACATGTTTATGAACACTCTTCAGGGAATGTATATTGACAGGTTAGCTGCTTTCTCTTCCACCAGCTTCGCAGATGTTGTCATAGCTGGGGAGAGAATTGAAAGCCTGTTAAAAATGGGTAAGATCTCTGATAATGGTGCAAGCTCGTCCAGTGGTACAAGAAAGCCTTTTGCAGGCCCGAGAAGAACTGGCGAGACCAATGCCATTCACACCCACAGGGGCAGGCCCCAATATGCTCAAAGGTCAATAGCAGCAGTCACCATTCCTGCTCCAGCACATCCTCAACCAGTCTATCAACCTCCTCAACAAAACTTCCAACAACAACCTCAGTATCATCAGAATCAGTACCCTCCAAGAAACTTCAACAGTAACAACAACAACAATCAACAGAGGCCATTCCAACAAAGACCGTCCCAAGCTAACCGAGTGATCGACCCGATCCCAATGCCGTATGCTGCCTTGTTGCCACAACTTCTGAAACTCAACCTGGTTGAGCTAAGAACGTTGGCACCTCCGGATCCCAACAGTCTACCAAGGAACTATGACTCCAATGCTAGGTGTGCTTTTCACTCGAACGCACCTGGTCACAGTACAGAAAAATGCAGGGCTCTGCATATGAAGGTACAAGACTTGGTAGACTCCAAGGCTCTGAACTTTGCACCTCCGCCCAATGTCAATAAAAACCCAATGCCAAACCATGGTGGTCCTCGAATTAACGCTATTGAAGAAGACCAACCATCTTATTTGATAACTAGTGTGGATCAGATCAGGACACCATTGGTGGAAATCAAAGCTCAACTCCGTGAAAGCAATATATTTCCGGGGTGTGAACTAGGGTGCCCATATTGCAATATTTCATGGAATGGGTGCGAGGACCTGAGGAATAGCATTGACAGCCTTATTCAGAGTGGCCTACTCCAGATCACTACATCATTTCCGACAAATCCGGCAACTTCATCAACAACGGTTTCAGAACCTCCTACAAATGCAGCAACTATTGTTCCCGACGACTCACCAGCAACATCAACCAGTACTTCATCTGTCCTCCCAAATGATCAGTTTTCAACAGTTTCTCCTGCTACAACTTCAGCTTCATTCCATTTCGAATCTCCATCAACAACAACAACAGTCCTTTCAACAGTACCTCCTGTAACACCAGCAATCAATCATGAAGATGTCTCTACTGTTACCATATTCTACGATCCTGAAAATAATTCCGCCTACCATTCAGAAGGTGCTGCTCCCGCCAGAGCACCAGTTACAATCTTTTATGATCCACAAACAATAATAGTCCCTTCAGCAGCAGCAATCAGTCCAGTCACTGTCACGGTGCCTGGACCAGTACCATATGAAAGCAATAGGGCCATCCCTTGGCACTATGGCTCTGACGTGTACTGTGAAGGGAAAAGAATCACTCTTGAAACATCAGCACCTGCACCGCAAGTAGATAATGTGGGGGGAGGCGGAGGCTTCACTCGAAGCGGACGTCTCTTTGCTTCACAAGTTCAAAGACCTACAGCCGAAGCAGAAGCTGCTGCCAAGGCAAAAGGAAAAGGCCCGGTGCAGGAAGATCCAGCTGCCAAAGAAGCCCTGAAAACTCCATTTGATCAGGAAGTTGATGAGTTTATGCGAATCATCAAAAAGAGCGATTATAAAATTGTGGATCAGCTTCACCAGACGCCATCCAAAATCTCCATCCTCTCACTGCTTATGTGCTCCGAAGCCCATCGGAATGCACTACTTAAAGTCCTGCACGCAGCTTACGTGCCTGAGGAGATTACTGTCAACCAATTGGAAACCGTGGTTGGAAATGTTACTGCTAGCAATGGGCTAGGGTTTACCAATTCTGACTTGACAGCAGATGGTCGCAACCACAACAGAGCCTTGCACATAACCATGGAATGCAAAGGAGCTGTCCTTTCTCACGTGCTGGTGGACACAGGTTCATCCCTGAATGTCTTACCAAAGAAGGCTCTGGTGAAGCTTGAGTATGATGGATTGGCATTGAGACCCAGCAACCTGGTGGTAAGAGCCTTTGATGGCTCAAAGAGATCGGTTCTGGGAGAGATTGAGCTGCCCGTGACAATTGGCCCGCAGACCTTTAAAACTATCTTTTATGTGATGGACATTCAGCCCGCCTACAGCTGTTTGTTGGGTAGACCCTGGATTCACGCCGCTGGCGCAATAACGTCTACCCTTCACCAAAAGTTAAAATTTGAGTGGGAAGGTCAAGTTGTCACAATCTGTGGGGAAGAGGATATATTTGTTAGCCATCTGGCTACTTATAAGTACATTGAAATGGATGGAGAGATCCATGAAACAATGAGCCAAGGTTTTGAAGCCTTGAATGTCAATGAAGCATCTGCTGTGTCAGGGATCTCCATGTCGTCTTACCAACAGGCCCGGAAGGTTGTTGAAGAAGGAACTGCCCTAGGCTGGGGCAAGGTCTTAGCTGTGGAGGAAAAGAAGGACAAGTTTGGGTTGGGTTACAGACCAACTCAACATCAAGCAAAGGCTGCTGCAGAGCCAGGTTTTGTCAGTGGGGGGATGCTTACCCCCGATGCTATCAACTGTCTGGAAGACGAGCTGGAAGAGGAGCGCAATCTGGAGAATTGGATTCGTCCAAAGATCCCGGGGAGCAGTGTCTCGAACTGGTCTTCCTAGGAAATTATAAGAGTTACTCATGCAGAGTAATTATTATTTCCTGTATTTTTATAGCATGCATCCAAGTCTTGCATCTTGCCCAAGATGACAAGACTCATTTTGTAACCAGGGCCATCTGTACTTTTGTGCAAACAAGATTAAATTAATGAAATATCAGACATCTTTTTGCAAACGAGTCTTTTCCTTTTATGCTCACTGTTTTTTTCATTTTTCTTTTTGTACAAAAATAAATGGCGGTGTTTTCAAAATGATAACTTCATTTCACTTTTTTCTAAAGCAAGATTAAAATCAATCACTAAAATGAACCAACTTAACCCTTGCAGAGAGTGCCCTCCAGACAGCACCGACAACAGCACGGCTATGACATCGTATGACTTTGACAATCCGATCAATCAAGCTGATGAAGGGTTTGATGAAGAATATGAGCTTCCTGAAGAGCTAGCCAGGTTGTTAAGACAAGAGGAAAAGGTCATTACTCCTCACCAGGAGGAGATTGAAGTGATTAATCTTGGTACGGACGAAGACGTGAAAGAGGTTAAAATCGGGGCCTGCCTGCAAGACTCAGTGAAGAGACAACTGATAGATCTGCTTCAAGAGTATGTTGATGTGTTTGCTTGGTCGTATCAAGATATGCCAGGGTTGGATACCGATATAGTTGTGCACAAGCTGCCTCTGAGAGAAGAATGCCCTCCAGTCAAACAGAAGCTGCGCCGAACTCGCCCAGACATGGCTATGAAAATCAAGGAAGAGGTACAAAAGCAATGGGACGCCGGGTTCCTTGCTGTGACTAGCTACCCGCCGTGGGTTGCTAACATAGTACCTGTGCCTAAGAAGGACGGCAAAGTAAGAATGTGTGTTGATTACCGGGATCTGAACAGAGCCAGCCCGAAAGATGACTTCCCATTACCTCACATTGATGTATTGGTGGATAACACGGCTCAGTTCTCGGTATTCTCCTTCATGGATGGATTTTCAGGATATAATCAGATCAAGATGTCACCTGAAGACATGGAGAAGACAACATTCATTACACCTTGGGGCACGTTCTGTTACAAAGTGATGCCATTCGGACTGAAGAATGCTGGTGCCACATACCAACGGGCTATGGTGACATTATTCCATGATATGATCCACAAAGAAATAGAATGTTACGTGGATGATATGATTGCCAAGTCCCTTACAGAGGAAGATCACCTGGTGAATCTGCTGAAGTTGTTCAAGCGTCTGAGGAAGTACCAACTAAAGCTGAACCCCAACAAATGCACATTCGGGGTGCGATCCGGTAAATTGCTGGGCTTTATTGTAAGCGAGAAAGGGATTGAGGTTGACCCAGATAAAGTCAAAGCTATTCAAGAGATGCCTGCACCGAAAACTGAGAAAGAAGTTCGAGGATTCTTAGGTCGATTGAACTACATTTCAAGGTTCATATCCCACCTTACAGCAACTTGTGAACCTTTGTTCAAGCTGCTAAGAAAGGAACAAACGGTCAGGTGGAACGAAGACTGCCAGAAGGCTTTTGACAAGATCAAGGAATATCTGCAAGAACCTCCAATCCTCATGCCGCCAGTTGAAGGAAGACCTCTGATTATGTACTTGACAGTACTAGAAGAGTCAATGGGGTGTGTGCTGGGCCAGCATGACGAGTCTGGTCGAAAAGAGTATGCAATATACTACCTAAGCAAAAAGTTTACCGACTGTGAACAGCGTTATTCACTGCTCGAGAAAACTTGCTGTGCTTTAGCGTGGGCTGCTCGCCGACTGAGACAGTATATGTTGACCCACACTACCTTATTAATCTCAAAAATGGATCCAGTTAAGTACATTTTCGAGAAGCCAGCTCTTACCGGTCGGGTTGCAAGATGGCAGATGATTCTCACAGAATACGACATACAGTACACCTCTCAGAAAGCCATCAAGGGCAGTGTACTATCTGAATATCTTGCTGAGCAACCCATTGATGATTACCAGCCAATGAGGTTTGACTTCCCTGATGAAGACATCATGTTCATTAAAGAAAAAGATCACGAGGAGCCTATTCACACCGAAGGGCCTGACCCAGAAGAAGAATGGACTATGATGTTTGATGGGGCTGTCAACATGAATGGTCGTGGTGTTGGTGCAGTACTCATTACACCCAAAGGAGTTCACATGCCTTTCTCGGCAAAACTCACTTTCAACTGCACTAACAACGAAGCTGAATACGAAGCTTGCATTATGGGTCTTGAGGAAGCCATTGACCTCAGGATCAAGACATTGACCGTATTCGGAGATTCAGCTTTGGTAGTCAATCAAACCAACGGAAAATGGTATACCCACCAAGATCATCTGATACCTTACAGGGATTATACAAGGAGGTTACTGACTTTCTTTACAACAGTCAAACTTGAATATATCCCTCGGGATGAGAATCAGTTTGCAGATGCTCTTGCTACCATTTCATCCATGATCAAAGTTCAAGCTGCTAACTTTATACCCCAGATATCAGTGTCCAGACTCGATAGACCAGCATATGTGTTCGCAGTGGATGTTGTCAAGGACGATAAGCCTTGGTTTCATGACATTAAATGCTTCTTGGAGGATCAGACATACCCACCTGGGGCATCTTCCAATGATAAGAAGACTTTGAGAAGGCTTGCTGGTAGTTTCTTTCTGAACGCTGATGGGTCTTTATACAAAAGGAACTTTGATATGGTACTCCTCAGATGTGTTGACAAGACGGAAGCAGATTTGTTGATGCATGAAGTGCATGAAGGATCTTTTGGTACCCATGCGGGAGGGCATGCCATGGCTAAAAAGTTGTTAAGATCAGGCTATTACTGGATCACAATGGATGCAGACTGTTGTGCCTACGCCAGAAAATGCCATAAATGCCAGATCTATGCAGATAAGGTGCATGTGCCTCCCAATCCTTTGAACATCATGTCTTCACCATGGCCCTTTGCTATGTGGGGTATTGATATGATTGGCAAGATTGAGCCGACTGCTTCAAATGGTCACAGATTCATCCTGGTCGCCATTGACTATTTTACCAAGTGGGTTGAAGCAGCCTCATATGCTAATGTTACAAGGCAAGTGGTAGCCAGATTTCTGAAGAGAGATATCATCTGTCGGTATGGAGTGCCCGAGCGAATCATTACTGATAATGGTTCCAATCTAAACAACAAAATGATGGCAGAGCTGTGCCGGGACTTCAAGATCCAACATCACAATTCTTCTCCTTACAGGCCAAAGATGAACGGCGCTGTTGAGGCAGCAAATAAGAATATTAAGAAGATTGTACAGAAGATGGTAGTCACATACAAAGATTGGCACGAAATGCTACCATTTGCCTTGCATGGGTACCGCACGTCAATCAGGACATCCACCGGGGCAACACCGTATCAGCTTGTGTATGGTATGGAAGCAGTCCTACCTGTTGAAGTTGAACTACCCTCGTTACGGGTATTAATGGATGTTAAACTGAGTGAAGCAGAATGGGTTCGGTCCCGATTCGAACAACTGAGTCTGATCGAAGAGAAGAGATTGGCTGCAATCTGCCACGGGCAGTTATATCAGAAGAGAATGAAGAAGGCCTTCGATCAGAAAGTCAGGCATCGAGAGTACCAAGTAGGGGATCTTGTGTTGAAAAGAATCCTCCCTCCTCATACAGACCACAGGGGCAAATGGACTCCAAATTATGAAGGACCATTCGTTGTAAAGAAAGTTTTCTCTGGTGGAGCGCTGATGCTCAGCACCATGGATGGTGAAGATTTCCCGTCCCCTGTGAATTCAGATGCAGTTAAAAAATACTTCGCATAAAATGACCCGCTGGACATAAAAACAGAATGTAAGTCCAGGCAAAAATAGGGCATCCCGGCGAGTCAAAAACAGAATAAAAGACTCGGGCAAAAATAAGGGAAATAAATGAAAAATGTACACCCGCTGAGTTGAAAAGCCACATTGGACAGCTCAGGCAAAAATGGGTATCCCGATGGATTGAAAACCCGAAAGGGCGATCCATGCAAAATAAGGGAATAAGCGAACAACTGCATTCTGAATTCGTCTGTATCACCTACAACTTGGTAAGCTTCAAAGGATCAAGCTTCCATCAGAATCAACTCTCTCCAGAAAGCAAGACGAGAAGAACGTCATTGTCATACGAGTCATAGCAGAAGAGGAAGCTCCTTGAAAGCGTCGTCAGCATCGCCAACACTTTATTTCTCAATTTGTAACAATCTCTTCATTTCAGGAGATATGTTTCCTTGACTGTATTTTGCCAATTCAGGGCACAGGAATTAATAAAATCAGATTTTCAGTCATGTCTCGTTTTTACATTTATGTTTTGCAAAGAGTTGTCTGATATCTCTAAAAATACAATTGCATAAGTACAGATGCCTTTCTCTAAAAATAAAAACACATGCTTACAGGGAATGCGATTATTCTCGAAAGTACTTAACTCCTACGACGGAATCCAGTAAGGGATACCTCGGGACCTTTTGTACGTTTCCTTATCTTTGCAGGATTGCAGGTATCCAGAACGCAACTCGGGGCATGCAAGGTACATCCCAGCAAGCTGGAAGATCAACAAAAGATATCAGCATCCGAGATGCTCTATCCCCAGCGGAGCTGCCAAATCAGCATACACTCAATCTCAGCATCCGAAATGCTCTATCCCCAGCTGAGTTGCTCCCCATTGCTTTCCCCAGCAAAGTTGCCAAATCAACTAACAGGTTTAACACTCAGGATGTCTTCTCGCCAGCCGAGTTGCCTCTCATTACTCTCCCCAGCTGAGTTATCAACAGCATTCCCCAGCTGTAGTGCCAACCATTCTTCCTCAGCAGAATGCAGAAGTCAGGGAATCATCTCCCCACAGAATCCCCAGCCTCTATTCAGAAGAGCAACGCACGGAGAAATCACAACAGAGTACAGAAAGCTTCTGCAAACCCCAGCTGGGTCCCATATTATAAGGATATGTCAATCAGTGACCTATATCCCCAAGCGGATACATCACCAGATCTACCAATGATCTCATCCCCAGCTGGGAAGTCTATTTCCAACAGATCGACCAGAGATCTTCGCAGCAACGGGATCCGAATCCCGGATCCGTGCCCCTTTGCATAATCATGGCATCCGCATCATATTCACCCCTTAGAGCGTAGCATTCCGTCTAATACGGAGCATTACGGCAAAAATCAAATGCATAGCATAATCATAAGTCATGTTGTGAATTGAACGCTTGTGATTAGTAACCATTCATCAGAATACAGATTACTTTCCCCCAGAGTCCCAGCAAAAGCAGCTGCCCTTTCAAATCACAAACACCAGTATATACACCTTTTGGCACCCGTCCGTGTCATCTTTCCCCAGTAAAGTCGCCTGAACACTCTTTACGAACAAATCACCCGTATTACAGATACTTCCTGGCACCCGTCCGTGTCAAATCACCAGCAAAAAGCCAAAGACATCCTCTTTGCACTCACATATACTTATATACACTTTCTTGACACCCGTCCGTGTCATATCCCCAGCGCAGTCGCTTACACCTTTATCACTCATATACTTGTTAATATTATACTTTTCTCTCTTGACACTCGTCCGTGTCACTCTCCCCAGCAGATAAACACTCATCTATACAATACAATACTCACTACCCATGGTACGCTTATACAGATACTCGTCCGTATCTTGTATACATCATCACTCATAACCCCACAGATTCGGCAGTAGTCCTTGTTCTTTGTTAACCAGTTGGTACTCGTCCGTACCGTCATCTCAGAACATTGCGTCTAGTGTTTGTTTCTACATGATACTCGTCCGTATCATAGTCTTAGGGATGCTCGTCCGCATCTTTAATCCATACACTGTGTCAACACTTATGTCTTCTTGAATATAGATACTCGTCCGTGTCTACTATTCCCCAGAAGAATTCTTTCAGATGCAACACTCGTCCGTGTTCCTTGTTAACCAGTTGATACTCGTCCGTATCATCATCTCTGAACATGTGTCAGTTTGTTTCTACATGATACTCGTCCGTATCATAAGTCTTAAGGATGCTCGTCCGCATCTTTAATCTATACACAATACCAAACACTTATACCTTTTGTTTCTTGGGTGTAAACGCTCGTCCGTGTTTACATTATCCCCAGTAGATCGCCGACAAATTTTCTTTTTATCTAACACTCGTCCTGTGTTATGATACCCTTGAGAGCAGCCGTACCCTGCTGAGTGGTCGTCCTCCACTTCTTGATGGTCGTCCTCCATCATGCTCATCCGATGGCCGTCCCCATCGTTGATATTTTTAGCAGCCGTCCCCTGCTAGGTGGTCGTCCTCCACCTCTTGATGATCGTCCTTCATCATTTTATCCAATGGCCGTCCCCATTGTTGATTTTGGTTATCCGACATTCGTCCTATGTCACGATAAACCCTGAGAGCAGCCGTCCCCTGCTGAGTGGTCGTCCTCCACTTCTTGATGGTCGTCCTCCATCTTGCTCGTCCGATGGCCGTCCCCATCGTTGATATTTTCGGCAGCCGTACCCTGCCAGGTGGTCGTCCTCCACCTTTGATGGCCGTCCCCATCATATTTTCTTTCCCCACAGAGCAGCCGTCCCCTGCTAGGTGATCGTCCTTCACCTTTGATGGCCGTACCCCATCATCTGTTTATTTCATTTATTCTTTAACCCGATGGCCGTCCCCGTCGTGGTCCCTTTTCCTTTTAGCCCGATGGCCGTCCCCATCGTTGTTTGCTTTACCCTTTATCTTGATGGCCGTCCCCATCATAATATCCTATTTTCCCCAGCTAGTCGGCCGTCCCCGTCTTAGCTTTACTTGTTTTTCCCCAGCTAGTCGGCCGTCCCCGTCTTAGCTTTACTTGTTTTATCCCCAGCATGTCGGCCGTCCCCGTCATTGCTTTATTTTCTGCATTTATCCCAGCATGTCGGCCGTCCCCGTCATCGCTCTTTACCCAGCAGTCGTCCTCTGCTCGACGGTCGTCCTCCGTCGCCCACGCTTTACAATATACTTTATTTTCCTTTTGCAATCTATATCCCTTTTCTTCTTCATTTCCGTGAGTGCAAATTTTGGACTGTCTTTGGTATTCAACCACAAGTTATCTTGTTTGTCTGTTAAGCCGTCGCTTACATCCTGCACAGCTAACTCATGTTTGAATAGGGGCAGCTGTAAACACCCCAAATTTGCCCTCACCCATTCACACCATGGCTTGTGATCATCTCATATGCATAAACACAAACCTGTCACCTCACATCTCATTTTTTGATCCACTGCATAGCTTTCAAGGCATCTGCACCTAGGGTTTGTGATCTGAGCAATCCTAAAGCATCTTGAGCCATTCCAAAGGCAACCAATCAATTCAAGGGGTCCATGTGTGTTCTTATATCATGTTTCATCTCCTCAAAGTCAAAATTGCAGAGGAATCACAAGAACTAGGGTTTGAGTGGATGCAGAGCCAGGATGAACTGCACAGTTGACTGAAAATTAGGGTTTTGGTTTCAGAGGCCATAACTCCAAATTTTTTGGTCATTCTTGTTTCCATTGATCTCTATATGGTATAGGGAGTATGCATATCAATTTTCATGAAGAAATTCCATGGGGAAGTCATCTGATCAAGAGTTGACTTTTCAGACAAGTCAGTGCAAAATCAGGGCATCTGAGGCCCCCAGTGACCCAACCAATGGGTGATCTTCATCATTTTGAGTGTATATGATCTTTATTTGATCATGGAAGAAGGTTGAAGTTCATAGAAATCAAGAATTTAGGGTTTTTGCAAATGTTGACTTTTTGGGCATAGTTGACTTTTCAAGAATGCATCATTTTAGGTCATTTTTCAAGCCATGATTTTGGATCCAAAAATGCTTCAAATGGAAAAACTTTGGTCATGAAAGTTGTAGATCTCATCTTTCCCTTTTCAAAAAGTACAAGACCATGATCAAACTCTTCTTGGATCAAAAGTTATGGCAAGGCAAAGTTGGCTAAAATCATTAATTTCTAAGGCATGCTCCAAATGGAAATTTTGCAAAACCTTGAACCAATGCATCATGTGACCTCTAATTCCTCTCAAACCAGTGCACAAACATTTCTCTAAGTCATAAAATCAGAATTGGATCAAGTTTGCCCATGATTTGGTTTGTGTAACAAGGCATTTTCTCATAGAATTCCATAAAGCAACAACTTGCAAAAACCATCATGATCACTTCACCAACTTGATGCATTGGCTGCTGAGCTTTGCTAGACCTCTCCCTCATCCTTGCTGCACCAGCCCATGCCTTGTACTTGCCTAGACCTTGAGCCATGCTTCTCTTACACATTATTTGACTTTTTGCAAAAGTTGCCTTACCAATCAATAAAGCACATGTCAAATCAACTGACCAATGAGAGAGAGTTATGTGGACAATTTGCAAGCAAAACATAAGGGCAAGCAAGGCTGAAACTATCACATTCATAACATACACAAAAACTCACCATCTTGCAACTTGCTTCGAATTCCTCTCCACAGCCACTAAACATTCAAGCCAACTTCATCAATCATCTCACCACACTTCATAGATCACCCAGCACCAAGAACACAAGCCTGATATAGCCAGAACACCCCATAGCCATTGCTCACCCTCAGTCTGCATTTCTCTTCGAAACTCTCACCACATCTTGCAAACACACAAACAAACCTTGCAAAGCTTCTCCATACATCATTTGGACCTCAAACCTTCCTTCACAATGGCCTGAAACCTCCAGAAACACCATTGCCATTTCTGAGCAAGCTTGAGCAGAAGCTGTCGAATCTCACTATCCAGCCAACTCAAACTCATTTTGAGCATTCAAACATCTTTGGGAGATCAAGTGGAGTGGTTTGCACAAGGAAAAGTGGCCAGAAAGTCCTCAAGTTGAAAGCTCCAAATCTCAGGTAGCTCGAAAATAATTTTTCCAGAAATCATTTTTCTTGTTACAAACTTGTTCTTCATGATTTGCTGATCATCCTGGTACCATTGGTTTTGAAAATGGTTTTGAAATGAGCATTTAATTTGTTTCTGAAGCTTGCGTGACCTAGAACTTCTTCTCTTCGATTCAGCTTGTTTAGGAAATATAAATTTGTTTTGAGAGAGGGGTTTGATTCGTGAGAGGCTGGAGATCATTTCCCAATTCATAGATTTTGTTTTTGTTACGTTTTGAGAGGTTTTGAGGTTTCTCAGGTGAGGGCTGGCCGGAGAAGACGACCGGAAGTCTTCTCCGGCAGCCTGAAAGTCATTAATCACTAATTAGGGTTAGGGCACCAACTTTGAACCTGGGCCTTTAGATCCTGTTTCCCGCGCGTGAATGGAAGGCCTGGATCTTGTCATTAGTTTTAATCAGGTTTAATTTATTTAATTAATTAAGATTAACTTAGTTTGAATTATGACCATCAGATCACGCGCCAAGTCAATGCATTCTTTCCCAGATTCAATCCTGGCCATCCCTTGCGTTTACTTTTCATTTTCTTTAATTTTAATTCATTTCTTTTTCATTTGTCTTGCATAATTATTTTAAAATAGCAAAAAATTCATAAAAATTATGAAACTTTTTCCTTAAAGTTTTAATAATTTTTATGACCCAAAAATATTTTTTATTTTATTTTTATCATTAAAAAAGTATTTTTAAGTATTTAAAAGATTATTTTCAATTGATTAATGAGAATTAATTAATTAAAAATACTTTTAGGTATTTAAAAATCACCAAAAAATTCATGAAATGTTCTAAGACATTTAGAAACATTGTCCAACCTTCAAACCAAATTTCTTTTTTGATCTTGATGCATTTTAAGATTTTTTCATTGAATTAAATCATTTTTTATGCATTATTTTGATCATAAGTTCAAAAAATCATTTCTGCCTATTGGAGGAGGTTGAGACATTGATTCTTCTTGCATTGTGTTATGTTTAGCATGTAGTTTCTAGGATAAAAAGGCCATGAATTGTTCTTGCATTTTCAAATTGTTTGGCATTTCTTTTGTTAAGAACCCTAAAAAACCCTAATAACTTAGAAAATTCATAACTTGAGTTTGTTTGAGAGTTGAGAGCTCCCCTTTGAGCAGTGGTTCATCATAGGCCTAGGGTTTCTTTGGGTGCCATTTTCCATTTTTTATCATGAGGTTTGCTTCTGTTTTTGGTTTGTGTTTGATGTTTGATCCATGAACCCTAATTTTGGGCTCTCTTTTGCATCCTTCTTGCATTCTCTTGCATAACATGACTTGTCATTGCATTTGGTGCATTCTTGTGATCCATTTGACATCTTAAGACATGTAGAAAGCATGTTTGATCATTGCATTGCATATTTGCCATGTCATTTGCCTTGTATGCTTCATAACTTTCCATGCTTGTTCATGCTCCTTAGCTTGCATCATTTGCATTCATGACCTTGTATGAACATCTCCATGCCTTGTCTCATGTTTGAAGCACCTCATAACATCATAATCATCATCAACATGCTTCTGGTTTTGCTTAGCATCATATCATTTCATCTCATCTTGCATTGCATTGCATTTTCTTTCTAACATTGCAGGTGGTAAGTAAACTTGAGAAGTGGATTTGCCTCCACTTCTCATACCTTTTCTTTTCATCTCTCTTGCATCCATTGCTGCATTTCTATTTGTGTTTGGGATTGAGCTTGCTCATTCTTATTCCTCCCACTTTCTTTCTTCAAGTGACTTGACTTCTTGAACGAAGCAAGTCACTTTGCTTCTCTTGATCCTGTTCATCTGCTTCCTGGTGGTTCCATTGAAGATTGTTCTTGTAAACCTCACAAACCTTAGGATCATCCAAGCATGACAATGAATTAGGGTTTTGATTAGTATCCCCTCTTAGTTTTACCTTTGTGTCTCTCTTTGAGTCCTCTCTTCTCATCTCATAATCAGGGACTAAACCCTAAAGGTTTTAAAACTTTGTGATTAGGGTTATGCCTGCATCCTTCTCTTAGGATGGGGGTGTATAACTTTAATCCTAAGCATTAAACCCTTAAGGTGTTTAAATCTCTTAATCAATTCACTTAATAATCATCAAGACATCACTTGTAACTTGGGCCTTGCATTAGGGTTCTAATTCTTCCTTAATTGGTTAAGAAGGACTAACCCTAGTGTTAATGGACAAGTCCCCCTCAAGTTGTCTTACAAATCATAAAATTCACTTCATCATCATATCATTAATCTAAAATCCACTTAATAAAGGCTTGTTTTGTCATGGGTTTAATCCCTAATCATGGATTAAGTTGAGGAGTCTTCCCCAGCTTAAACACTCTCATCTATCATCCTTCTTTTAGGATGGTGTAATGGGTCTGTTTAATCCTTGATTATGGCTTAACCTCATTACTCAACACTAAACAAAAACCCAAAAACATCTAAATAATCACAAGTAGGTTAATGATCTTAATCCTACACCAGAGGTGATTAAGTGTGAGAATCTGACTTCACACTTAAGGTATTCTCATTACCCCTAATCAGAGGGAAGATGTGATGAGTTTACTAACCCATTGGTTTAGACTTAAGCTCATTACCCTATGACAAACCTCCAAAAAGCAATAAAAGACTGAAAACACAAAAAACAAACAATAATCGTCTCCTTCGGGATTCTTTCCTCATCATCTTCACTCACAAACGAGAACTTGCTTCTTCCGTCTAATGCAAGACAGTTTGCACCTGAGCCAGACAGGTCATACACTTGAGCATAGGCAAGTAAGCAGTTCACAAGTCAATTCACCTTTCAGTCTCTTTGGGTCGAACTACGGTGTTCTGACTTCCTCATTGCACGAGAGGATACGTAGGCATAACTTAACAGTTATCGAACAAAAGTCTCTGTATATTCCCCCTCTTCCAGCTTTATTCTCTTAACCTCATTATCATGAGCATTTCACCTTTTGTCCTTACACTGACACTTTCATACTTCATATCACTTATATACTTTACACTGACACCTGTACATTCCTTTCCAGCTATTTTATACACAAATTGCACTGACACTACCCCTTTAAAACACAAATCTTTTAAGCGTGGATCCCGTCGAGTACGACGGACAATCTGGGTGCTAATACCTTCCCAGGTTGTAACCAACCCCCTTTCTCAGTCTCTCTGGTTCGCAACCGTCTTATCCATCTCTTTCCAGGTCTATGCAGCATTACCTTTCCTCCGGGATAAAAATGCCTAGCTGGCGACTCTATTCATCTCCAGTGAGTTCACGGCTGTGTGTTCTCACTGTTCCCCTCGCCGACTGTTCGCGTCTGTACCTTCATCTGACCAGTTTCATTTGTCGGGAGCGACACATATCAATCGAAGATTCTAGGCACCTCCTTGGCAAATTTCCAGTGGTCGTACCCCGTTGGACATTTCTCCCTTCAACCGTTTGCTCCCCAAGCAATTTTAATTTATTTTACCAGTATTTCTCAACTAGTCCGCCTATCATCCTCTGTTGATAGTGATTCTTTATTTTTTGTCTTTCGCCTATCATCCTCTGTTGATAGTTGATTCTTTATTTTTCTGTCGTTCGCCTATCATCCTCTGTTGATAGTGATTCTTTATTTTTCTGTCTTTCACCTATCATCCTCTGTTGATAGTGATTCTTTATTTTTTGTCTTTCGCCTATCATCCTCTGTTGATAGTGATTCTTTATTTTTCTGTCTTTCGCCTATCATCCTCTGTTGATAGTGATTCTTTATTTTTTGTCTTTCGCCTATCATCCTCTGTTGATAGTGATTCTTTATTTTTTTGTCTTTCGCCTATCATCCTCTGTTGATAGTGATTCTTTATTTTTTTATATTTCGCCTATCATCCTCTGTTGATAGTGATTCTTTATTTTTTGTCTTTCGCCTATCATCCTCATTTGATAGTGATTCTTTATTTTTTGTCTTTCGCCTATCATCCTCTGTTGATAGTGATTCTTTATTTTTCTGTCTTTCGCCTATCATCCTCTGTTTATAGTGATTCTTTATTTTTCTGTCTTTCGCCTATCATCCTCTGCTGATAGTGATTCTTTATTTTTCTGTCTTTCGCCTATCATCCTCTATTGATAGTGATTCTTTATTTTTCTGTCTTTCGCCTATCATCCTATGTTGATAGTGATTCTTTATTTTTTGTCTTTCGCCTATCATCCTCTGTTGATAGTGATTCTTTATTTTTCTGTCTTTCGCCTATCATCCTCTATTGATAGTGATTCTTTATTTTTCTGTCTTTCGCCTATCATCCTCTGTTGATAGTGATTCTTTATTTTTGTCTTTCGCCTATCATTCTCTCGTGATAAGTGATTTTATTTTCAGTCTTTTGCCTTATCATCCTCTGGTGATAAGTGATTTTATTTTCAGTTTGTTGCCTTATCATCCTCTGGTGATAAGTGATTTTATTTTCAATCTGTTGCCTTATCATCCTCTGGTGATAAGTGATTTTATTTTCAGTTTGTTGCCTTATCATCCTCTGGTGATAAGTGATTTTATTTTCAGTCTTTTGCCTTATCATCCTCTGGTGATAAGTGATTTTATTTTCAGTTTGTTGCCTTATCATCCTCCGATGATAAGTGATTTTTATTTTTCAGTCATTTGCCTTATCATCCTCTGTTGATAAGTGATTTTATTTTTCAGTCATTTGTCTTATCATCTTCTGTTGATAAGTGATTTTATTTTCAGTCATTTGCCTTATCATCTTCTGGTGATAAGTAATTTTATTTTCAGTCATTTTGCCTTATCATCCTCTGGTGATAAGTGATTTTATTTCAGTCACTCGCTTTATCATCCGTTGGTTATAAGTGATTTATTTTGTCAATTTGTTTCTTGCTGTGTCACCCATCATTTCCAATTTTAATCATCTGTTATTTTCACAATTCCATTCTTTTTGGACAAATTCGGAGTCTTATACCTTGAAAGTTTGAACGCAAGCAAATTCATCTTACTCGGTCTAAGCCAATTCGATAGGGGCAGCTGTCATACCCCAAATTTGTCCTACCCGTACCATTTTATTTTACTGTCTAACTATATTGCAAAAATCCAAAAAATATGTACTACTTTATTTTTCTGTCTGACATTTGAAAAATTCAAAAAAAAATGTCATTTATTTCTAAGTTCTTGGTCAGTGCGAGAGATCAGATTCAGAAAGGTCGGTGTGTTGTGCGAGGATCTGTCATTCGATTTCGTAATTCATTCCATTGTCCTCTATTTTTTATTTAAAATCACTTTTATAAATAATTTACATTTTTACATTTTATTTAAGCCCATTGGTTCACTATCTTTTTCTAAAGCACATTACTAAAAAAAAGTCAAAAAAAATATATCATTGTTATTGTTTCATTTTTTTTTTCATATCACAATTTTCCATTTATTATCATTGTCACAACTATTATTTCTATTATTTATTCATTATTATTATTAGTATTATTCAAAAACAAAGAGAGTTGTTTTTACATTTTAGTGAATCATCAAGTTCCTCTCTTCTCTACACAAAAACTTCTAAAAAAGGATTATTTTTATTTCTATTATTGTTTTGTTATTAAAACTATTTTCTTTTTTCTATTTAATATTATCATCATTATTAATCATTTTATCACTATTGTCTTATTATTATTATTATATAGTTTATTATTATTATTATTATTATTATTATTATTATTAGTATTATTATTATTATTAGTATTAGTTTTGATACCACCATTATCAGTTTTTATTATTATTATTAGTGTTACTTTTTTAATGTTGTTTCAGGAAAACAAATTTCATTAACTTTTCCACCCTTGTTTATACAGCCTGTAACAAACTTTCCGTCACCAATTTCACTACCTCACAATCACCTCCACTACCCCATTTCCGCAGGCCCCTAAAATGAAGCAAGGCACAAACTCACAGCATAACAAACTCACAACATAAAGCATAACAAATTCACAGCTAGCAAAAGATTCCTCCTAATCCTTATCTTACCATTTCACCCCTCTAATCTCTTTATAAATAAGCCTGTTATTATCCTTAAAAAAAAGCTTGAGAACCCACACAAAAAAATTCTGCAAAACCAAGTTTCAAAAAAAAAAATCAACCAAAAAATGATAAATTCATATTTTCAGCACCTTCATCATCTTTCAAACAAAAATGTAGAAAAATAACCATTCTTAAACCTTCACAGAAACTCACTACCACTCACTACCATTTTTATGTTTCTTTATCTCCAAAAAAAAAAAAACAAGCAAATCATCAATGTTTTTTCACAAACCGTAAAAAAACCATTGACCCTGAACCAAATCCGGTACAAATCGCACAACCCAAACCCGCCGGAAACCGCACGTGAACCACCATGGACTACCCAACCGCGGAAAACTGAACCCTTTTCACAAAACCGAAATCTCACCATAAACACGCCGAAAAACACTGTGAGAACACCGGAACACGAACCGTAAACCTTGAACCACCTCCGAATACCATAAACCTCCGCGAATCAACCTTCAAAACGTTTGAAACCGAAACAGATCGCGCAGATCCACACAGAGAGATTCAATCGGAATCTCGTCCTGAGACTGAGAGAGAGATTCGCGACGGTGAGAGCGAAAAAGTTCACAACAGAAACTGTGAGTTAGATTGGCGGTGGAATTCTTTCTCAAAACTTGAATCTGTGTGTTTGTTCGTTCTTAAAAAATACAGAAGAAAAGTTGTTTGTTTTACTCCCCTCTGTTTTCAGCGTTAGCTTATATTCCCCCTTTTGTTTCATTTATTTATTTATTATCATTTAAAATGCAACATCAAACCTCTTGTGGTTATTGGGCTCAATAAGTCCAATCCAGTTGCTATGTAGACTCTGAAAATCAATACGGCACACTCCCTTTTTGCTGTGTTTTGTTTTAGGTTACTGAGTTGGGCTTGGCCCATTTGAAGCTTACTAATCACACATCCTGAAATCAGACACACAACCCTTTTTTTTATATTTTTGTGTTTCATTTTAATTTTCCTTGGTTTTTTTCTTGTGTTGTTAGTTTTTTTATCTATTCTTTTTATCATTAATACTTTTAGATTGTTTTCATCTTAATATTTCTTAAATTTTATTTCTTAGGGTCTATGATATAAATGCGTATTTTTCGATATTCGGTTTCAATCCGACGTTACCAAAATCGCTATGAGACCATTCTTTTATTATATTTTATTTCTAACAATTATTAATTAATTTGTTTAAATCTATTATTATGATTTATTTATTTTTAGGGCCAATGATATGATAAACGATTAAATTATTTCCGATATTGTAAAATCGGGAAATTTAATCAATATGAGGCCTTCTATTTTATTTATTATGTAATTCAAATTCGATAAAATAAATTTAATTTAATTTTTATTCTATTATATTATTTCATTTAGTTAGTACTTTATTAAATTCATTTATTTTATTTATTTATATCTATTATTTCATTCCGATTTAATTGTCGCGCTTTAATTTAATTCTTTTTGTTATCGTTTTAATCGATTCGCAAACCATGTAAGCCGAGCGCATCGTGCCTCGCCATCAAATCTTTTCCGAATTCGACATTTAAATATCTTTTATAATTAAATAACGGAATAACTGAATTTTGGAGTCTCGCATTCCTCGAATTCTTGAATGAACGCTCCTAAGGCTCGCCCCGCGGGACGTTGTTCATTCGACTTTCCGTAATTAAAACTTTTAATTGACGCATCAAATAATGAAAGAATTGAATTCTGGAGTCTCGCATTCCTCGAATTCTCGAATAAACTCTCCTGAGGCCCGCCCCTCAGGACGCAGTTTATTTACCCTTTCATTCTTAAAAACTCTAATCATATCAAACATCTTTTAAAGAAGAACTGTTTAAATCCTTTCTATATTTGCAAAACAAGCTAGCGCTTCAGCCTCCTATCGCGAGCAGACAAGCCAACGCTTAGCAGTTAGAATGCGGTTTAAATAACTGTTCATCATCCAACCAAACCGACCAACCTTAGTACCACGAACTACGAAGCTCTGACTTTCCCATTGCACAAGGGAATACGTAGGCACACAGATCTTACTCCTTGCCGAGCACCATAGGAATAAAACCACCCATTTTCCCTGTAACCCTTATAATAGAATCATTCGCATTTATTTTATTATTCGAAGAAAATAGAAAGCATAAGTCAACATTAGATCGCAAGTTAAACTAAGAGGTTCCCGTTGAGTACAACGGACGTAAGGGGTGCTAATACCTTCCCCTTACGGAATCGACTCCCGAACCTAGAATCTGGTTTCAAAGACCTTGTTCTATCCGTTTTTCAAAAGGTTTCTCGATATTTTCCTTTTCCTTAATTGGAATAAAATAAGTTCGGTGGCGACTCTGTTGTTTTAATTTTTATCCGCGGTATATTTCTTTTACCGCGAGGTCGTATTTTTCGAGGTGCGACAATAGTCACTAACAGGCTATCCTACCATGAGTGTGAGAGGATAACGAGCTTAATGTGATTGCACCCGAATGAAAAGGGAAGAAAGGAGGATGAGTGAGTTAAACTTAAGTATAATGACATGATTCCGATTGGTTTGTATAGGAGGGAGGCCGATGACCGCAAAAAGCGGAATTGTGTTGTTACAACATCCTTAGTGTGTGAGCAAGTACCTATCGACACAAACTTAACCAAAGTAGAGTTGGTAGCCTAGGACGAGTATCTGTATGCATTATTTTTCTTACGAGTCATGGTTTATTGCTTGAGGACAAGCAAAGGTTCAAGTATGGGAGAGTTTAATGACGTGAAAATACATCGTTTAATTGACTTGATTAATGCAGATTTTCTAGTCATTTTGATTTGCATTTGCACCATATTACGTTGGTATTTTGTTTATTTTGTTATTTCTAGGTATTCAAACATTTAAAAGTCATATGCAAAGAAAGGAAGCAAAATCAGGCGAAAACATAAGAAATGGAACAATTTGCGTACAAGGAGTTGTCTGACGAAAATGGTCACAGCTTTTGAACCGTAAATCGAAATGATGCCCCGTTCGAAGCGCCGGAAAGCTAAGACTGAGATTTGCAACCTGAATCTGGAAATTGTGGGTGTGATAGTCGTCACACCTCTGTTACGACCGTTATGGCACCAAAGTCTGAAAAACCAAAAGAAACACTAAAACTCTGCATAATTTGTAGTTGTGACGGTCGTCACAGCTTCATGACGACCGTCACGGTCTAAAAATGAAGAAAAATGCATGTAACAGGCCCATGATGCTCGTGGTTGTGTTCTATTTAGTTTATGCAATACGTGCAAAGTGGAACGAAAACAGAGGAAGTCATCCCACTTCCTCCTCAAATTTCTCAGTCTACTTTTCAACCGTCCACTACTCTCACTTTCTCCTACACTCATTATGCTACATGGAAGTTACAGAAGGAAGACTACCTCTATAAATAGGAGTTTTCATAGCTTTTTGAGGGGGGACAACCAATTTTCGTTCAGAGCTTATTTTTATCTCTTAGTTTTTAGGCAGAAAATTACCATGTAAAAGTGGTAGTTTCTCACATTGAGAAACTACCACACCATTAGTTTTAGGATTGCATTTTTCGTATTTTGTTTTCCTGCAATCGTTTTCAAGATTTCAAGACTTAATCTATTATTCATAGCATAATTTAATTCCAGGTTTTATTTAGTTTTATTTCTTTTACTGTCTTCTTATTTAATTTCTAAATTATGTTCTTGTCTTTAGTTATATATCGTATTTTCATATTTAATTTCTTATCCATGTCTAGCTAATTATTTTGGGTCTGGCGTATGAGAACCGTTGTTTCCGACGGGACTCCGTAGTTTCTTTAGGTGCGAATTTATGATTACTATTCTGTTTTGGTCTTAATTTCTATGCGTAATTGAATTAGCATTGTCATGAGAGTGAGATGTTAGTTAACATTGCTTAGTCATGAGAGTGAGAGACATATAAATGTTTGAGCCGAGATCCGCAAGAGCGTGAGAAGCGAACCAGATAGTAGAAATTAGGCAACTTATCTAAATACAGCGAGAGCGCTTTAGAGACGTTTAGGACATTATTAGCTTTCAAAGAATGTTTCCTAGTTACCGGGCGAGCGAGAGAAAAATCTTGGGATTAAGAAGTATGATTTTAGTTAAGACCGCGAGAGCGTGAGACAGAGTCTTTAAGTTGGTATATTCTACGGAATAGGAGTATAGTCGTAATTAGCACCTCATTCTACGAGTCCCTTAGGAGCGCGGAAACCATATTCCGACCTTGTTCTTTTATTATATTTTCTTAGTTCTATTTTAGTTTTAGATCTAGTTTGCCTTTAATCAAATATCATTAGCCTTATCTTTACAAAGTGACGATAGATAACCATAGGTTGATAATAGTCTCTGTGGTTCGACAATCTTTTATATTATTTCGATAAATCTGTGCGCTTGCAGACGCATCAGTTACCCGCATTTTTAGTAAAAATAAATATATCAAATATAAAATATCATATTATTTTAAGTTTTTATAAACATTAAAAAGTTTTTAAGAAAATTTATTGTTGAATTATGAAATTAATGATGACTTATATTAAATATGTAGTAGTTTAAAGTTGATATATTTTTAAAAATTGATATACTTTTATTTTTATATAATAATAATATAAATTAAAATATATAAATATATATTGTGCGGGTATGTGGCAGGTGGGTACTAAGGTGCCCATCTCCACCTATTTAAGTGGGTAATTACCTGAGCCAATGCCCGTACTCATTTTTGCGGGTTTTTACCCTACCCGTTGTGGGTACCCACTGGGGACGGGCCTAATTGTCATCCCTAGAAACAAATTTATTAGAATTATTTTACTCTTTAAAAATATGTTTATTAGAGAACATGTTAATTGAAATTCTGTGATCAGGTATGAGATGTCGAATGAGATGTTCCAACACTTGACAAATTTAACCAAAACTTAAAGTGCAGGAAAATTAAACAACACAGTAATTTGTTAACCCAGTTCAGTGTATAACCACACTTACATCTGGAGGCTACCAAGCCAGGAGGAAATCCACTATAAGTAATATTAATTCTAGACTTAAACCACCCAGTTTAATCTTTCACTTAATATCTACCCAATGCAATTTCTACCTAAGACACAACTTAGATATGAGTACCAACTCACTCCCCCTCAATCACACAGTGATCTTGTTTACAAGTTTAATAAAATTGAAGTCATACTTCAAACAAAACAGCTTGATCTTACTTCACAGTTTCAATCAAGACACAAATACACTAATGCTTAAAAGCTCATAAAGTGGTACAATAAAACAACCTGCTATTAAAACATAAAACACCCTATTTTATCTTCTTAAATTCATGCTCTATTCTGAGAGTTTCTGTTGCTTAAATAGGTGTTTGGATTTTGGGCTTTCTGTAGGTTAATCCAGTCCTAAAACTCATGCAGCTTCCACCTTGAATTAGGGTTTGTTACTTCCTAGATTCTAGGTGATTTAGTTCTTCTGATTATGCTGAAGTCTCATAACAACACTCCCTACAGATGCGCCTTATTCTGTTTTTGTCCATCCATAATTAATTCCAGATAACTTTCCTTAAATTACTCAGATCAGTTTGTCTTTAATTAATTCTGGTAGCAGGTTTGAGATGTCACAACATCTGTTGGGACATCCTGAAAAACTGAACTTAAATCATTAACACAATGTCCCAACATCTGGTGTGACATCCTGAATTAAGTTCTTATACTCTGTTTGATAATGTCCCAACATCTGATAGGACATCCTGAACTGAATTCAACATTTCTTGTTTGGTCAAAAATTCTGCCAATTCTAAACATCTACAAACTCCCCCTTTGGCTAATTTTTGGCTAACATTCTTTTCTGATTTTCAGAGTGCAGCAGAAGTTCTTTTATCAGAGTATAGCAGTTCTTTTCTGTTGAGTCATGTGTGAGTTTACTCCCCCTCAAGCATACATGTATTCAGTCTTGTTGCAACAGAAATTTTTCATTAACATCACAGATTTAGTTCAGAAGCAAACAGAGATTTTTCATTAATAACCAAACAGCATTATACATTGTTGTTGTTCTTGTTCTCCCCCTTGTTAGACATAAATTTGGGGCCAAAGTTACTAATTCAAAATTACAATGCAGAAGCTGTCATTACATATTCCTCACATACAATTTTCACTCAGATTCCTCATAGTCAGTTTCTTCCTCTTCCTCAGTCTCCTCATCAGAAGTAGCAGCTTTCTGAGCACTTTCTTCAATCTCCAGCCTTTGGATAATCTCCTCAAGCTTCTGCTTCCTTGCATCCAGTTCTTTAAAAGTGCTCTTCAGTTCAGCAATCAATGCAGTTTTTGGAGATTGGAGACTTTGCCTTTGAAGGACCAGCAGATGTCCCAGAGGGAGCTTCAACATCTGCTGCATGATGACTCAAAAACAGCTTGTAGTGAAAGGCCAGAGGGCTTTCTCTTTTGCAAATTGTTTCCTTCTCAGTGAGGATACCAGGATACTGACTCAGCACCATTCCACACAGCAAGGAAGGGAAGGCAATTGGCAGCTTTGTTGCAGATGATCCAGCATGCTTCAATGTCTGATCAAAGATATAAGCTCCATAATCCAGCTTTGTTTGGGTGCCTACAGCATATATGAACCTGCCCAATCCAGTTGATATTGAGGATGTATGATTGGTAGGAACCCAGTTTGCTGTGCCAATCCTATTCAGCATGGCATATTTCCTTGTCAGCATGCTAACTGAGAGCTTCCCTTTAACTGGCCAAGTCTTGACCTGATTAGCAGTGATAACCTTGCAAACTTGGTTATCAGTCTTCCCTAACTCATTTGGACCATCAGATTCTCTTCCAAGGTATTGGTTGATAACCCTAGGAGAGAATTCTACACACCTTCCTCTTACATATACTTTTCTAAAGTCAGCAGACTTACCATTAGCACAATCTTCTTGGAGGTTGACTATGAATTCCTTGACAAGCAGCTCATAGCAAGGAGAGAAGTTGGAGACAGTTTTGAAAAGGCCAGCAGAAGAAATGAGATCAATTAGCTCTGTGCACTCAAGTGCATTACTGCTCAGCTCTCTTTCAAGTGCTACCCTTCTTTGATAAACAAACTTCCATCTATTCACACTTGAAACATGATGAAAGGAGATGTTGTCCAAAGGAGCTTCTGGAACAGCAGTTGATGACCTTGAGGGTGCTGGTTTCTTCTTTGGAGGAGATGTTGGGACATCTTCTTCAACATCTGAATCTGGAGGAGTGATAGCTTTCCTCTTTTGTGTTTGCACCTTGCTCCATTGTTTTGTAGGACCAAAGACAACTTTAGCTTTGTCCTTCTTTGGTGTAGCTTGCTTCTTCTCAGGAATTGTATGTCCTGCATTCATCTTTTCTTTCCTAGTCCTAAGCCTTTTGGCTATGCTAGGGTTTACAGAAGCAATGATTTCTGTATCAGAATCATGCTCTAGGTTCACAACAGGAGGAGGTTGAGCAGTCTCCTCTTCAGCTGGTGGTTCAACAGAGATTTGATCTGCATTGGAGGCCTTGTGCTGGTCCTCAGATATTTCTTCATCACTATCAGTGGAGGCCTTTTCTGGTCCTCAGATGTTTCAACAGCAGCATCAGATGAGGCCTTTTGCTGGTCCTCAGATGTTTCAACATCTATTGGGACATCCTGTTGAACAGGAGTGTCCTTTTCAGCCTGAGTTTGTTGATCTTCTTGTGGAGCTGGCATGGTGTTCAGAGGGATAGATATGCCACTTACCACTCTTTGCTCAGTTAAGATCCTGTTTACCAGCTCCTTTATGGAATCATCCACATATGCAGAAGCACTTGGAGTGGTGTTTAATGGTGAAGGAAATCCTTTGGCCTTGCTGAACACAGGATCTTTTGTTCTTTTTGGAGTTCTTGGCTTTTGAGCAAGAGGAACACTTCCTCTGATTTCGTCCATTGGAGTTGAATCCATGGGTACCACAGAGATGGGGGTTGCATGCACCACATCTTCCTTGTTGAGGATTTCTTCAGAAGTGTTAGGGTTTTGATGTTGAGACATTTTCGAAAAAGATGGATGAAGAGTTTTAGGTTTGATGAGTTCTGAAAAACAGTTAGAGAATGCAATTCGTTTTTGAGAGAATGATGAGAGGATGGATAGCTGAACACAAGCTGATATTTTATAAGTAGCCGTTACTTTGAGAATTTTTAGGAGAGGAATACCCAAGGTGCTTGACCAGACTGGTGTTGCCATCTGGTGCTCATGCCACATAATGTCATATGACATGTTGGCACATCTCCATAACTGCTAAATTTCACATAAGCAGATTCCCAATTTACCCCTTAGGTTTTCAAATTGAGTAGCATCCAAGGCTTTGGTAAATATATCAGCCAACTGCAGATTTGTAGCTACATGTTCCAGTGAAATCACTTTCTCTTCTACAAGATCTCTGATGAAATGATGTCTGATATCAATATGCTTGGTCCTGCTATGTTGGATAGGATTCTTTGATATGTTAATTGCACTTAAGTTGTCACAGTACAATGTCATGACATCTTGTGGGACATTGTACTCAGTGAGCATTTGCTTCATCCAAACCAACTGTGAACAACTGCTTCCAGCTGCTATATATTCAGCTTCAGCAGTAGATAAGGATACACAATTTTGTTTCTTACTGAACCAAGAAATCAAATTGTTTCCTAGAAAGAAGCATCCTCCTGAAGTGCTTTTTCTGTCATCAGCACTTCCAGCCCAATCAGCATCACAGAAGCCAGTGAGAATTGGTTTGCATCCATGAAAGTACATTATGCCATAGTCACAAGTACCATTAACATATTTCAGAATTCTCTTGACTTGGTTAAGATGACTAACTTTTGGATCAGCTTGATATCTTGCACAAACACCTACTGCAAATGCTATGTCTGGTCTGCTAGCAGTCAGATATAACAAGCTTCCAATCATGCTTCTGTATAGGCTTTGATCTACATTCTCACCCTTGTCATCTTTAGTCAGCTTTAAATGTGTGGGGGCAGGAGTTCTCTTATGAGTAGCATTGTCCATCCCAAATTTCTTGACTATGTTCTTAGCATATTTGCTTTGGGAAATGAACATAGAGTCCTCCATTTGCTTTATTTGCAGTCCAAGAAAGTAGGTTAATTCTCCTACTAGGCTCATTTCAAATTCTGATTCCATCTGATTGACAAAAATGTTTTACCATCCTTTCTGACATCCCACCAAAAACAATGTCATCTACATATATTTGAGCAATCATGACATTTCCTTCTTCATCTTTAACAAACAAAGTTTTGTCAATTCCACCTTTCCTGTACCCTTGCTTGATAAGAAAAGTAGTCAGCCTTTCATACCATGCTCTTGGAGCTTGCTTCAAACCATAAAGAGCCTTCTTTAGTTTGTATACATGATTTGGACAGCTTGGATCAACAAATCCTTTAGGCTGTTCTACATATACCTCTTCATTAAGATATCCATTTAAAAAGGCACTTTTCACATCCATTTGAAATAGCTTGAACTTTAAGATACAAGCAATTCCCAAAAGTAGTCTGATTGATTCAAGCCTTGCTACTGGTGCAAAGGTTTCATCAAAGTCTACTCCTTCAATTTGTGTGTATCCTTGAGCTACAAGTCTAGCTTTGTTCTTTGTAACAACTCCTTGCTCATTTGACTTGTTCTTATACACCCATTTAGTTCCAATCACATTTATGTCATCAGGTCTAGGAACAAGGTTCCACACTTCATTCCTTGTGAATTGACCTAATTCCTCTTGCATAGCACAAATCCAGTATTCATTAATAAGAGCTTCCTTGATGTTTTTAGGTTCTATTTTTGAAACAAAACAGGAACCTGAAATCACTTCTCTTGATCTAGTGCTTACACCTCTGTTGGGATCACCAATTATCAAATCTTTGGGATGATCCTTCTGGATTCTGATGGAGGGAGGTTTGCTGGATTGTTCTATCCTTGCATCAGTTTGAGTGAAGTCAGAATGATCACTCTTTTCTTCAGCTTCAGTTTTGATATCAGCAGATGTTCCAACATCTTCTGGAACATCTGTAGGAGCATCATCAATTATCACATTTATGGACTCCATGATAACCTTGGTTCTAGAATTAAATACTCTATATGCTCTGCTGTTTATAGAGTATCCGAGAAAAATCCCTTCATCACTTTTAGGATCCATTTTTCTTCTTTGCTCCCTATCTGCCAGAATATAACAGTTACTTCCAAACACATGGAAGTACTTAACTATGGGTTTTCTGCCCTTCCAGACTTCATAGATTGTGGACAAAGTTCCTTTCCTTAGAGTAACTCTGTTATGGATGTAACAAGCTGTGTTCATAGCTTCAGCCCAGAAGTACAAAGGTAACTTTTTGGCATGGATCATAGCTCTTGCTGATTCTTGAATAGTTCTATTCTTCCTCTCAACAATCCCATTCTATTGAGGAGTGATTGGTGAAGAGTATTCATGATTGATTCCTTCTGAAGAACAGAAATCTAAGAATTTTTGGTTCTCAAATTCTTTTCCATGATCACTTCTTATTCTTATCACACAGCTGGCTTTTTCCCTTTGTATTCTTTGGCATAAGTCTTTGAATACATCAAATACATCAGACTTTTCTTTGATGAAATTTATCCATGTATACCTTGAAAAGTCATCAACCACTACATAGGCATACCTCTTACCACCAAGGCTCTCAACCTGCATAGGTCCCATAAGATCCATATGCAATAGTTCCAACACTTTGGAAGTTGTCAGATGTTGGAGCTTTGGATGGGACATCTTGGTTTGCTTGCCTATTTGACATTCACCACATATTTTGCCATCATCAATTTTCAGTTTAGGAATACCTCTCACAGAATCCATAGATATGATTTTCTTTATGCCTCTGAAATGAAGATGACCTAGTCTTTGGTGCCATAGTTTCACTTCTTCTTCTTTAGCTAAAGAGCAAGTTGAAGTGAGACTGAAGTCTTGAGGTTCCCACATGTAACAGTTGTCTTTAGATCTGGCTCCTCTCATGACAACCTTTTGTTCTTTGTTAGACACTATGCATTCAGTTTTGGTAAAGTTTACACTGTACCCTTGATCACATAATTGACTTATGCTGATCAGGTTAGCAGTTAAACCTTTAACTAGCAGCACATCATCTAGTCTTGGTACATCTGGACAGTCCAAGGTCCCAACTCCCTTGATTTCTCCTTTAGCTCCATCTCCAAAGGTTACATATCTGGATGAATATGACTTTAAGTCTAGTAGCAGATTCTTCAGTCCAGTCATGTGTCTTGAGCATCCACTGTCAAAGTACCAGTCTTCTTTAGCTGATACTCTTAGTGATGTATGAGCTATATATGCAACACCTTTCTTTGACCATTTGAGTTGAGATTTCTTTTGATACCTCTGCCCTGTGTATTGTTTATCAGTAGAGCTCCAAGGTTGTTTGTTGATCTTGTTCTTGGGCATGTAGCTTTGATCAGCATGAAGACTAGCTTTTGGTCTCCATACCTTCTTGATGACCTCTGTCTTCTGCTTAGGGGGTTGCTGATCTCTTTGATGTCTATGCAGCACTTTCTTGGTAACTTCTATCTTCTGCTTAGGTGGTTGCTGATACATCTGATTTGGATATCCATGCAACTTATAGCAGTGAGGTTTGATATGTCCAAATCTTCCACAATGATGACATCTCCATCTTTGATACTTCTTCTTCATTATGTTCTTTTTAGGATGTTGAGACATCTGTTGGAACATTATGTTTGGCTTTGTGTTCTTTTCATGATGTTGAAGCATCTGTTGGGACATCTTGTTTGACTGTAAGGACTTTGAAGTAGTTTTGCTAGAGCTGGCTTCAATCTTATGAACTTTGTTAAATCCCAGTCCACTTTTATCCCCTGAATGCTTATTGTTGTTGAGAATAACATCCAGTGTGCTTGAGCTATTGTTCAGCATTCTAACAGATTTGGACATATGTTCCAACTTGGAGTTGAGAAGACTTACTTCACTTTTCAAGGTGTCAATGATCTCTAGATCACTTGCTTTTTCATCCTTTAGTGACTCAATCTGCTTCTTTAGCTTTATACTCTCCCTGCATATTTCAGTGCTTCTTTTGAATAATTATTTGTATGATTGCTCAAGTTCTTCAAAAGTAAGCTCCCCATCACTGGATTCACTTTCAGATTCACATAATCCAGCTAGAGCAGTGATATGCTTAGCTGATTCTTCTTCTGAATCACCTCCTGAGTCTTCATCAGACCAGGTTACAGAGAGGCCTTTCTTTTGCCTTTTTAAATAGGTAGGACATTCATTCCTGATGTGTCTATATCCTTCACATCCATGGCATTTAATTCCTTTTTCTTGACTGGTCTTTTCATCATAATTTGACCTTCTATTAGCATCATAAGGTCTTTTGTTTTCAGAAGAATTTGTGTATCTTCCACTTGGTCTGGACTTGTCTTCCATCCTTCTGAGAATCTTTTTGAACTGTCTTCCAAGCATAGCAATGTTTTCTGATAAGCTTTCATCAGTTTCTGATTCATCATTTTCTTCTTCTTTATCAGTATTTGACATCAAGGCTATGCTTTTGTTCTTCTTTACAATTGTGTCATTCATTCCCATCTCAAATGTTTGAAGGGAACCAATGAGTTCTTCAACTTTCATTGTGCATATGTCTTGAGCTTCTTCTATTGCTGTGACTTTCATGTCAAATCTTTTTGGCAAAGATCTGAGAATCTTTCTTACAAGCTTTTCATCAGTCATCTTTTCTCCCAAGGCTCCAGAGGTATTGGCTATTTCTAAGATGTTCATGTAGAATTCATGAATTGTCTCATCTTCCTTCATTCTCAAGTTTTCAAACTTGGTGGTGAGAAGTTGAAGTCTTGACATCTTTACCTTTGATGTTCCTTCATGAGTTGTTTTGAGAGTGTCCCAAACATCTTTGGCCAGCTCACAGTGATGCACAAGTCTAAAGATGTTCCTATCAATGCCATTGAATAAAGCATTTAAGGCCTTGGAGTTTCCAAGTGCTGAATCTTCTTCCTCCTTACTCCATTCTTCTTCAGGTTTCAACACTTTTGCTCCATCTTTGGTGTCTTGGACAGGATGTTCCCATCCATTGTTGACTGCTTTCCAGGCCCTATTGTCAAGTGATCTTAAGAATGCAATCATTCTTGGCTTCCAGTAGTCATAATTAGATCCATCCAGTATAGGTGGTCTATTTACTAATCCTATATCTCTGTCCATGTTTCCAGAATTTGTATTCCCTAGATCTCACCCAGAATAAACAGGCAGGGTGCCTGCTCTGATGCCAATTGAAATATTGTGATCAAGTATGAGATGTCGAATGAGATGTTCCAACACTTGACAAATTTAACCAAAACTTAAAGTGCAGGAAAATTAAACAACACAGTAATTTGTTAACCCAGTTCAGTGTATAACCACACTTACATCTGGAGGCTACCAAGCCAGGAGGAAATCCACTATAAGTAATATTAATTCTAGACTTAAACCACCCAGTTTAATCTTTCACTTAATATCTACCCAATGCAATTTCTACCTAAGACACAACTTAGATATGAGTACCAACTCACTCCCCCTCAATCACACAGTGATCTTGTTTACAAGTTTAATAAAATTGAAGTCATACTTCAAACAAAACAGCTTGATCTTACTTCACAGTTTCAATCAAGACACAAATACACTTTTGCTTAAAAGCTCATAAAGTGGTACAATAAAACAACCTGCTATTAAAACACAAAACACCCTATTTTATCTTCTTAAATTCATGCTCTATTCTGAGAGTTTCTGTTGCTTAAATAGGTGTTTAGATTTTGGGCTTTCTGTAGGTTAATCCAGTCCTAAAACTCATGCAGCTTCCACCTTGAATTAGGGTTTGTTACTTCCTAGATTCTAGGTGATTTAGTTCTTCTGATTATGCTGAAGTCTCATAACAACACTCCCTACAGATGCGCCTTATTCTGTTTTTGTCCATCCATAATTAATTCCAGATAACTTTCCTTAAATTACTCAGATCAGTTAGTCTTTAATTAATTCTGGTAGCAGGTTTGAGATGTCACAACATCTGTTGGGACATCCTGAAAAACTGAACTTAAATCATTAACACAATGTCCCAACATCTGGTGTGACATCCTGAATTAAGTTCTTATACTCTGTTTGATAATGTCCCAACATCTGATAGGACATCCTGAACTGAATTCAACATTTCTTGTTTGGTCAAAAATTCTGCCAATTCTAAACATCTACAAATTATTACAATCATTAAGTACTTACTAAAATTATTATTTTACTGTTATGAATATATATATATATTAAAACAATAGTTTTTGCGGGTGGGGAGGGGGCGGGGAACCCGTTCTCTATTGGGGTCGGGTATGGGTGGTAATATTTTACCCTCGACTGGGTTTATGGATGGGTGCAGGGTTGGTTAAATCCTCCCCCGACCCACCTTGTTGCCATGCTTATTTGTGTGTCTTCACAAAGGATGTTGAAGAAAAAAGCACTTTTGAGGTTGTATGCTTGCTTGTAGATCCCTCAATTGTTGATTTACTCTAGTTTGCTTGAGTTACTGCATTCAATAATGTTTTTTTCCTGAAATCTCTTTGGAACCCATATCTGCTTTTTCTTGTACATCTTGGTTTTTAGGGATTAAGTTATGATGGAAGAAAGCTTACTATGAGCCCTTTTATAGACATGTTACATATATTTTCCTTGATCTATGTTATTTTTAATGTTGATTAATTCAAATCAATATTTTAATCTCTTGGAAATGTCATCTAACAGTCTAACATGTTTAAGATTTTTTAAACAACTATGAATTTGTGTTTGATTTGTTTACTGTTACTTATGTTGTCAGTTTCACTTTGCTAATGTACTTTCAGAAAGGGAACTAAATGGTGCTAGAAAAGATCTCTAACTAAGTTATATTGTGCCCTACAGTGTGCATATCTGCCATAATCCACTTCTTCATCCTCTGAATCAACTTCTTCTTCCTCCTCTAGGACTGGGAGTGAGTGGTAAAACCATATTTTGATCCTTCTTCTCTTCTTTGACCTCTTCAAATTTCTTCTTTTTTGCTTTAGCTCAACAACTAAAGAACCTCCTTCTGAAGGTTTTTCTAGAGCTGCTGAAGTTGCCTCTTCATAAGTGAGTGGTGCAGAGGAAAAAGGCCCAATTATAGAAGATTCAAGAGCCTTTTGCTTCTGTAGGGATTGGACATCATGTCCTGTATAGCTCTCTTCAACTTCTGTTACGAAGGATGTGTTATGACTCTTAATTAATGCTTATGTATCTCTAAGTAGATGTTGATGAAAATGGTTTAGATTTTGGGTGCTTTTATAATGGCTTTTGTGCATACTAAGCATCAATATTTAATTTTTACTTAATTCTTGGAATAATAACGACCACTAGAACTTTAAAGCGTGCATTATACAGACTATAATGATCCTTATTACTTGTTCGTTTTCCAATTCTTGAAAACTGATCTAGTAATGATGATTTGAGATACATTTATTAGTGAAAATTATTTTCCTCTTCTTTTCTTTATTTTTTTCTTTTAATTTTTTATTTTTGATGTGACAAAAGGGGGGGAAATAATGGTAAATATTTAAGTGAAAACTGAACCCATTGAATACCTATTCAGTTATACATATTAGTCATTTATATTTCTATTATTTAATTTTCTATTTTTATGGTTATCTTGTCCAGGGTGACATATTTTAACTTTCTAGCACATAGGCCAATGAGGAGCTTACAAACCTTAGATTTAGCCTATAAGACTCAGAAGGAGCTTGCAAACCTCATTTTGTTGTTGCCAAAGGAAGTTAAAATATTATATTTGGGTTTTCTTACAAATGGAACTACGGGGGAGCTTGCAAACATCAAACTTAGAACTGTTTGACTCAATGAGAGCTTACAAACCTCAGAACCAGATGTTATTAAGAAGAGTGGATTACTTTTTCTTGAAAGTAGTACTTGGTGTTATAGTCCGTAGAACTTAAGTTTAGACTATTAGACTCAGGGGGAGCTTACAAATCTCATACCCTAATGTTGCAGAGAAATTTATAAATGTCCAACATTATCTTTTAAATACTTATGTTTGTCATCATCAAAAAGGGGGAGATTGTTAGAACACGATTTTTTTCAAGGCATAATCTCTTTTAGTTTTGATGATAATAAAAGTATTGAAAGAACAATGGTTTATTTGATGTGTGCTTCATATATGCAGGTTCTAGTTCATGTACATAAATAAACATAATCTGATATACTTTGACACACTTGGGAGTTGCTACATTGCTAGCTTCTGGTGGAAAACTTTGGAGAACATTTACTAGTGTGGCTTGGCGCAGACTCAGGGGCTGAAGTTCCAACATTTAGACTATTCACTACATATGGTAATTATATATCAGCATCTGGTACTATACGCGCGAAAACCGCATCCTCTCTCGAGGTCGTATGCATTTTCTGCAATCACACATGTGAAATTTTATATATATCCTATGAAGCTTAAAAGGAAAGGGAAAATATAAGTAAACCATGCAAGAATGCAAATGTTAGAAACAATGTGTCGCTCCCGGGATTTTCATCCTAGTACAAACGCGAAAGTGGCGCGGAAAAGTTAGAGTCGCCAGCCAGACATTTTTATCCCGAAGGAATGAGAAAGGTAATGTTGCACAAACCTAAGGAGGAAGGAAAAGGACGAGGCCTTGCGAACCAAAGATCTGGGTCCGGAAGTCGGTTACGAATTGGGAAGGTATTAGCACCCCAATCCGTCCGCCGTACCCGACGGGATCCACGCTTGTTAATTTGTTTCAAAGGGTGAGAAATAATATGCTGCTTGAATGAAAGAATAGCTATCCGGAATGGAAATGAAATGAGAAAAGGATTCGGAGAAGAAAATGGAACAAAGGGGAAAAAATCTAGGGAAAATAAAGATTGTGCTCGAATGGGCCCTACCCCACTGCCTACGTACCTCATCGGGATAAATGAGGATCAGAGACGCCGTAGTTCGTCTAACTAAGGCTGACACTTGTTTGTGATTTTTAGGATGACGTTGCCATAGCTCTAGCTCAGGTGTTATCGGCTCTGACTCGAGGGTGTTTACCGTATCGCTGTTTGAACTGTCGAGACAAGTCATGTTCGTCCGCAAAGAGTATGAGATGAGATGAAAAGACGTGATGTCTTGGTTTGTTGTCTTTTAGAAGAAGTGTTTTGAATTTATGTTTATTTTATGTACAACACTAAAGACTATGACACAGGAGCGAATACTTTCCAAGATCGCCCCCAATGGAACGTTTGTAAAGCATCCTAGAAGAGTGGAGGAGATCTCCACTAATCATTTCCCGTATAGCTTAAGGCTCGTGACGCATTGTACACATTTCCTTTATTAAGTGTTTTGATTTTTCTTTAGGATGAGAAGTGAGACTCAAGTTGCAAAAGGAGAAAATTCTAAGGGAAACTAGACTTACCCTAAGTTAGTTGAATTTGAAGATAACCTATGGTTAGTGAGGTTTGAAAGATTGAATCTACCTAAGAGATATTAAACTACAAATGCAAGTACAAAAAGTAATAGTGAACAATATGGTCCTCCTAAGTCATGGTGGGTAAAAAACGTGAATGAAACATAAATGGGATGAAACGATGGATCGGGTGGGTCGATTGCGTGGTGCTGAGACGCACGACTTATGGTGTGCAGCATATAAGGCTTGCTTTTGGTTGTAATGGAGTGGAACGATGGTAATCGAGGAATCCTAAAGTCACATGCAACTTTATTTATTTTGAAAATTCACTCGACGTTGGATCGAGTCTTTATTTCATTTTTGAGATTTTTGTTTTCTATCGATTTGTTTTATCTTTTCTATCGATTTGTTTTATCTTTTCTATCATAGTTATAGGAACTATACAAGCATACAAGTTCTAAGATATTACATCATAAAGTACAAGTCACAAAAATATAATCGAGACATAATAAAATAATCCAAGTCCATAAGCAAATCCTCGGAAAATACCTTGCACAAAAGGAAAATAGTTAGTAAATGAAATAAACATGAATATGCATAATATGATGGAAATGAATTAAAATGACAAAAAATATCAAAAGTCATGGAAAAAATATGAAATTGATTCCCTAGGGTCTCTAACCTGATTATAACATTGTGTTAAAAAATCTCTTGAAAATTCTAAGTCTAACTATGTCAAGTTGCCACCTAAATCTATCTAAGGTTCAATCACACTACCAAAACAGTAGATAAAATGCCCTAAAATATATGTCAAAAATACTCTAGGTACTTTCATTTATCCTCTAATCATAGCAAAAAGAATGGACCAAGAAGCTACAGGAAGTGGTAGGAATAAAATGTACAAATTTATGTGTTTATGAAGGAATTCAATATAAATCAAATAAAATGAAAAATCGATTTTAAATTAAAAAATGCAAAAATTCAGAAAGTAAAAATTGGGAAAGTTTCTAAATTGCATTAAGATTCTAATATAATTTTTGGGGATTTTTCTTAAGTGTTTTAATATTTTTTTGTGAATTAAATTGAACAAGTACTAGAAAATAAAAATATGAAGAATAAGAAGGGGTGTGCAGTAAGTAGTTTTTCAGTTTAAAAGGGAAATGGGCTTAACCCAGGGGTGCGAATAGTAACCAGAAGAGGGCCCAAACGCAGGTGTGTGGAGTGCCTGCCATGCACTTTCAGTCAACTCCATTGACTGAATCCTATCCGTCTGATGGAGATAGTGATGATGTGGGAGGTGGAGATGCGGTGACTCATGACATCTATGGTGGGGGTGACGCATAGGATCATAATATTGTAAACCTACCGGACGGTGACAAGTGTCACCGCCGGTATGGTGAGAATCCAAAAACCTCTCTAATCTTATCCGATAGGAAACATAATCAGCATTAATGGATTTAATTACCTTTTATTATTCTCCATTACCATCAATCTCTCATTAATTCCTAAAATCTTCCTTTTAAAATTAAAATAAGGGTTAAGTTGTAAACACACAAGATAGAAGAAGACACAAAGGGGGAAAAGAACCCAAAAACCCTAGGCCCTTTCTTATTCCATCCACCGCCGCTGCCTTTGCCTCACCACCATCTTCTCCGTCATCCCATTCTTTCCCTCATGCGAACCTTAACATAAACCTACAACACCTCCCTCCTCCTCTTCTGAGCTTAATCCAACATCTTCCATTCTCCGTCGTGGTTTCTTTCCATTCTCACAATGTCCACCACTCTTCAACCCTAACGGCGGTGCAATTCCCTCTTCTTTTCAACAAAACTCCCGAACCTAAACACTAACCTCTGTTCAAATTCTCTCCATATCTCAAATTTTCAAACAATTCCACACAAATATCCCTAAATCTATAGACCACCATTAACCAACGACGAGGTAGAAGGGGAAATTCGAAGCTTCTTACTTGCAATGAGGGTGGTGATGAATTGACGTTGGATGCTTGAAGATGAAGATCGACGTTGTGAAATCGATGACTGTTCCAAGTTGACACCGCGAAGACGGAGATCGGAAGCCTCGTGTTCGCGCTAGGTTGCTCTTGGCTTCTCCTTCGCGTATGCCGCTGAGTTGTTAAAACCGTTGCGATTTGAGAGCGTTCTTGACGTTGCAGGGTCGCGATATGTTCTTGATTGTAGCTCTGTTCTACTCTTGCTTTCGAATTCGAAAGTCTCGCTGCTTGTTGTTGATTCTGCGAACTATGGTTTGATTTCTTTTTGCAGGTTGTAGCTGTAGGTTTTGCGGATCAATGATGAAGGTGGAAAAGGTGATGATGGAGGATTGTTGAAGGGGATGGCGTGAAGAAATCGTTTGAAGGATAACTTCGCGAAGAAGATGCTGAGACTGACAATGATTCTGCGAAGAACTCTGATTAAAACTTCATTCAGGTATAACTTCTCGATCTCTCTCCTATTTCGTCCTTCTGTAATCCTGAGTTTCCTTCCCTTGAAGTGATCTTGACGCTCTTGTGGTGATGTTCTTGAAGGTGGTTTTATTTGATGAAAAATGAAGAACACTGTCTGGGAAAATTCGGATTAGGAGCAGAACAATCGAAGAGCTTTCTTTGTTGAGTTGTCGAAGGCGTGAGCGATCAATGATGATCGATGAAGATGAAGTTGGGATCTTGAAGGTGGTGTTGATGAAGAACGAGACAAAGTATTCCTGTGGTAGGCGGCCGATATAGATCGTCGAATTTAACGCAATCAATGTGGTTTGTATCTTTTCCTTGATTTTTCTTCTTCTGTGATTACCTAGTTGTGATGAATTTGTTGCAGGAATTGATGAGTTGTTGATGCAGGTTGTTGAAACAATGCGCGGATGATGGTGATTAAGAAATTTAAGAAGCTGTGAAGAATAGAAGATGAACAAGTCAAGGATGAATGAAAAAGAGTTTAGAAGATGAAAAATTATAAGAGTTGAGAGAGATGGTGGATGAAGAAAAGGAATTCCGAAGAAGTGGATGAAAAGAGTGAAGAGTGAATAAAGGAGAAGTTGGTCTTGATGAAGATGCAGCAAGGAAATATGAAGTTTTTTCAGAACCCCCCTAAATGAAGAAGAGTCTTCAGCCATAAAAAGATCCAGCTGAAGTTTCCGGAAAAATTCGGTTCAGAATTTGTTTTTTTAGTTAGAACTTGTAGGAATTTTCCAACCGATTCAATTGGATACCCTGTAACTGCTTCTGAATTTTTAATATTGATTCACTGCTGAATTTTTATTGTGATTAATTATTTTCCTACTGAGTTAGATTTTGTTATATTACTCAAAAAATGAGTTTCTTATTTAATGGACTTTCTTGCTTGCTTTTTTTTTGTAATGAGCATAGCTTAAACAAACTACATGGACCTTCAAACCTGGGATAATTAATTTGTCCAATAAAATTGGATAGAATTTGAATGAATTAGAAAGGATTTGGTATCAAATAAAAATTGGATAGAATTTGAGTGAATTAAAAAGGATTTGGTTCATGGTTTGGACTTCAAATTTTGATACTAAGATTTGTGAGTGGTATTAAGAAAAAAAACAACAATTAATTGGTTTAACATGGTTTAAAAGAGAAGCGGGTTCAATTTGGATAAAATATGGATTAATGGGTAAACCAAAGTTATGGTAATTGGGCTAAAGTAGAATATGGGTTTATTTCGGTTATTGAAAATGGACTTGAAGTTGGAATTAATGAATTGGTCATAAATGGGAATTGGTAATGGAATAGCATTTACAGCACACCTTCCAAATGAATCATAATCATGCACCTTACACCCTTAAATTGAACCGCAGTCTTGAAACAAGTTTATTCGAGAACCATGATATACCAATAAATATCTCTTGGTAATATTTGAAGAAAATAACCATAATAACTTGAAGAAGAGGAAATCCCTGATAATCACACTTCAAACCCTCAATCCACACTTCACTGCTTAAAGGAGAAGAAATAAGTAGAATCATGTTTTATTATACACCTCAACCATTGGGAAATCCTGATCTTCCAAGTCGTAGATCCTCTAAATAAGAAAATTCAAATCACAATAATCCTGCTTCGATCTCATGTTTTTGGAACTCAATGTTAATGAATAAATGCTAGTGTTGATGACCCAACAGAAAATGCGGATGAATGCAAAGCGTAAGCCAATTAGGTTATAAATAATGAGGGCAAATTTTGGGGTGTTACACAATGCAAATAAAGAGATTTAGAATTGGGGGTTGGTTATATTAAGGGAATGTATTAGCATCCTAAGCATCTATAGTACTCTATAGGAACCTCTTGTATATATTTGTGTTATTGGTTAATTTTCTTGATTTTGATTGGGAAAGTTTCTCTTTTAGGGTGAGGATGAGAGAGTGAGATGTTTTTGTGGTTTTTTGTTGCTTTCGTTGTTTTTGTAGTGTATATGAAAGGTATGAGGACCTAAAGGATTTATTTACTAGTGTGCTCGCTAAGATCTCACAATCTTATGCCTACATATTCTTAAAAAAAGGAACTTTGAGAAATCAAAATGTTCGTAGTTCCACCTACTAATGAGTGGAATTGATTTTGTTGGTTTTGAAAGAAGAGAGGATTTATCATCTTAAGGGGAGATATCTCACCTATTCACCACAAACATTTTGAGAATAATAAGGGAAGAAGCATTAACTTAGATATTGAAAAATCCATAACAATGCCACATTTTTCCTTGACTGAGTCTTTGCATAATAAGAGAAGGACATCAACTTGGATATAGAATCAACAAGTGTGCCACTTACATCACTTAAATAAATGAAAAGGTTTTTGTATAATAATAAGAGAGAGACTTCAACTTGGATTTTGAATCAACAAGTGTGACACTTATATCACTTATATGGGAAAAAGTTTTTAATGTTTGATTTGATTCTGGTGTATAGAAGAGATATCTCTCCCATATAGATGCATCATGTCTCATCTCTGGGGAAGAGTTTTGAATTGAATGCCACAAGGGCTATGAATTGAGTTTTTGAATGTGTCATGTACAAAACCCAAGATTGAGGCTAAAAATGTTTGTGTCTTGGTCAAATCCCAAGATTGAAGCTAAAAATATTTGTGTCTTGTTCAAAGCCCAAGATTTAAGTTAAAAATATTTGTGTCTTGTTCAAAGCCCAAGATTGAAGCTAGAAGATTTAAAAGTATCTTATTCAAAGCGCAAGATTAAAGCTAAAAGGTTTAAAAGTGTTTTGTTCAAAGCCCAAAATTGAAGCTAAAAGATTTGAAGTGGATGATTACTTGTATGAACCTATTGAAAAGATTTGTATGAACCTATTGATTACTTGCTATGCCCAATTCAAGTGGACAAAGCTTTGTAGGGCCACCCTTTATTTCTTTGGATTATTTTTATCAATAAAATTGCATTTTATTTTCAATCAAGATCTTATTTCTTTCATTTGCGCTTCTTTAAAAAAATGGCAAGACTTTTTTCAGTATTTTCATTTCAAACACTTCCTATCATAAAAGGATAAGAAAATCTTATGCATACAAATTTAAAAATGAACATATTGAAAATAACACCGACATAATCCCTATTGGCTTTGAATTACTGATTAAACAAGAGGAATAGGTTGATGAGGACGATTGTGAGCATTTGGAAGAATTAGCCAGGTTGTTAAGGCAAGAGGAAAAGGAAATAACACCTCACCAAGAATCAGTGGATGTGATCAATCTGGGAACGGAAGAGAGAAAAAAAGGTCAAAGTCGACACTTCATTAAACGGGGATATAAAGGAAAAATTAATAAAGCTATTATAAAGGTATATATATGTGTTTGCTTGGTCATATCAAGACACACCCGGAATCAACATCAAACAATTCCTCTTGAATCAATAGTACCCTACAAATGCTTCAAACAGGGATAAGAAGACTCTTAGAATATTGTCCGCCCAATTCTTCCTCAATGGGGATGCACTTTACAAAATGAATCATGATATGGTGTTGCTCAGGTGTTTAAATGGATATGAAACAAATATGCTTACAAGAAAATACACGAGGGATCATTTGGGGACACACGACAATGGACATGCAATGGCTAAGAAAATTCTTAGAGCGGGATATTATTGTTTGACCATGGAATCAAATTATTTTAAATATATCAAGAAGTGCCATAAGTGTCAGATCTATGCAGATAAAGTTCATGTTTCACCAACTCCCTTGAATGTCATAACAGCTCATAGGCTTTTCTTTATGTGAGAGACATATATTATTGGGATGATTGAAATGAAGGCGTCTAATGGACATCATTTCATCTTAGTTTCCATCGACTACTTCACGAAATGGGTGTAAGTTTCTTCCTATACAAATGTGACGAGGCAAGTGATAGCCTGATTTATCAAAAAGGAAATAATTTGTTGTTATGGGGTTTGTAAGAAGATTATCACGGATAATGGGCTTAATCTAAACAGCAAAGTGATGGATGAGCTATGTGGAAGCTTCAAAATCGAGCATTATAACTCTTCACCCTATCGATCAAAGATGAATGGTGCCGTAGAAGTAGCTAAAAGAACATTAAGCGAATCATTCAAAAAATTGTAAAGACTTATAAGGATTGGCAAGAGATGCTCATGTTTGCGCTACATGGTTACCGAACCTCAGTTCACACATTAACTAGAGCTACACCTTTTTCTTTGGTATATGGTAAGGAAGCGGTACTCCCAATTGAAGTAGAAATTCCATCACTAAGGGATATAATGGAAGCTAAGCTGGATGAAGCGGAGTGGGGATAAACTAGATAGGATCAACTGAACCTCATAGAAGAGAAACGTATGGCTTCCATATGTCACAATCAACTATATTAAAGGATAATCAAGAGGGCATTCGACAAGAAAGTCCGTCCTCTCTTATTCGAAGAGGAGGACTTGGTGTTAAGAAAAGTGTTACCCATCTATAAGGATCCCTGCGGAAAATGGACCCTAAACTATGTAGGACCATACATTGTGAATAGTGGCTTCTCTGGCGGAGCACTAATGTTAACAACCATGGATGGAGTGGATTTACCATAACCGGTAAACTCTGATTCAGTCAAAAAAATATTATGCCTAGAAAAAAGAGGATAAAAGCCCGCTAAGTAGAAAACCCTAATAGATGACTTAGGCAAAAATTAGAGAGTCTCGGTGGATTGAAAACTCTAAAGAGCAATCCATGCAAAAATTAGGGACTTATATAAAAATAAATAAAACCGGATAAGTCAAAAACCCGAAAGGGAGGCTTAGGAAAAAAATAGTATATCATCCTGGTGGACTAAGACTCTAAAAGAGAGGTTCAAGAAAAAGTTAGGGATATCCAGAAGGCATATAAGTGAAAACACTCAAGTCACCCATAACAGGAATTCAAAAGGGAGCGATCATTTTAGCCGTCATCTTCAGAAGCAAAGTATTGTGATCTTGAATACTTAGGGATTTTAGCCGGTGCTTAACTTTAATAAGGATATTAATAAATTTGTTTTATTGCCATTTTTGAATCTTTTTAGATTTCACGATAATCTCCTTATGGGAATTAATTTCCTTATGTACTTTTGCCTATTTTTCGAGCCTATTATCAATGCAATTTGCCTTTTTAAATCTTCTTCTTTGTTCCTTAATAAGTTATTTTATTACAAAGTGTTAATTAATTGTGAAATAAGGCATTGAAACATTGGGTATAATTAAAAAGCTTTTTAAAGGAAAATGGATTTTACTTTGATTTTGAAATCGTTAAAGGGATCATATGTTTTCAAATCAAAACACAGGGTTTATAAATAGCAGTCACAATGATGACCAACATGAGAGTTTTTCCAAAACATTACACATTATCGGGAATTAAGGGATTATTACTCAAGCATCAATGATGTTATGGATTATTTGTAATTACCAAGGATTCGAGGATTAGGGAATTAGGATGTTACGAAAAGATTTATAATTAAAACAAGGATATACATTACATAACATAAAAGAGGTGTTAGCTCAAATAATGCATCATACATAAATAATGCATCATGCATACATTCATAAACACAAACATGCATACATGCATAAGGATTTGAAAACCAATTCAATAAAAGGGTTATAAAAGGTTATCATCAACCGACAAGATTTTATCAGGGTTTTACCACAGGGTTGTATCAAAGGATTATCCAAAGAAATTCTTCTGGATTTTATCTGGAAGTTTTACCGAAATTGTATCAAGGGGATTCTATAGGATTTGTACCTAGGGATTTATAAAAAGGCATTTCATCATAGGGTTTATCAAGGGATTCAAGAAGAATTTTACCAGATTTTTATCCAAATAAGGGGTTCTATCAAGGTATTTTCACCAATGAGATTTCATCATAATTGTATCAAGGGGTTCTACCGGATTCTTATCCAAGGGATCTATCAAGGGGTTTTAATAAGGATTTTTAAAGGGATTCTATCGTATTATTTATTTCAGGGGTTTTACCAGAATATTATTAAAGGGTTTCACCAATGTCTTATCATGGAAATTTATTAGGGTTTTATTAAAAGGTTTCACTAGGATCTTATCAAGAGATTTTCTACGAAGGGATTTACCAAAGGGGTTTTACCAAGGGTTTTATCAAAGGGATTTCATCAAGGGATTCTATCAAGGGATTTTCATCAAACGGGGTTCTACTGTATGTCTATTCAAAGGGGGTTATATTAGGGGTTTTATCAACAAATTCGAGCAGAATTTCATCGGTTTTTATCTGAGGGGTTTTTAGGGGTTCTACGAGATTTTTGGGATTTATTATGGGGTTCTAACTAAGAGTTTAAGGGTTCCATCCAGGGATTTTATCCAGAGTGATCGAGGTATCACTAAAGTCCAATCTGATCCCAGCAACATGATCAGAAGATCATATGAGTCATAAGCAATATTCACCCATAAGGGTTGAAAGGGATTAGCGAGTTATCAGAGATTAATCAAGGGGTTTCATCGGGGTTTTATCAAGCAATTCAGTCATGAATTGTCATCAGGGGTTCCATCAGATTTTTACCAAGCAATTATGTCAGAATCATCATGGGTTCCACCAAGGAGTATCACGGGGTTCTATCAGGGGTTCCATCGGGGTTTTATCAATACAATTCTATCAGGAATTATAATCAGGGGTTCCATCGGGGTTTTATCTAAATAGAATCAGGTTCGCAAGAGTTCTATCTGACTTATATAATCAAGGATATTATACGAAGGGATATTAGGATAGCAATAGAGCACCGAGATTTGATTTTCTCTAAAATAATCGGTTTTGCGATCAAAATTAAGGGCCCTCTTATATTTAATCGCCTCATCTTCAGAAAGATGAAGACTCGTCGACTTCGTTATTTTGATTCAAAGTCGATTAAATAGGGGCAGTTGTCGTACCCCAAATTTTGACCATGCTTCATCTGTTTTCTAATGCCACTTTAATTCAAATAAATAAAATGACACAATTGGTAAGAGAGCATGAGTAAGGCTTACAAGCGAAAGGTCCCGGGTTCGAATCTCATATTTCCCAATTGTGTTTTTTCCCTTTTTATTTGTTTCTAACTTTATTTATATTTCTTAAATAAAAAAAATCACAAAAGTTATATTTTTTTACTATTTAAGTCTATTTATTTTTAAAATGGTTAAAAAATTATTTTTCATTAAAATCATGGTTTTATGAATAAAATGGTTAAGAAATTATAAAATTAAAAAAAGATTGTGAATGATTATTTATTCCATTTAATTTATTTTATATTTAAGATGATATTTTATTTTAGGAAAGAATCATTTGCATGATTATTGTGAGTAATCATTTGGATCATGATCAATATAATCAATATGTTTCTCATTTGGTCAATCAAATTTTAAATTAGGTTATTTTTAATTATTATCATAAAAAGGATAAAAAAACAATTTTTGTTTTTTATTTATGATTTATTTCATTTTAAAAAAAATATATTTTAAAAAAATTCATGAAAATATCATTTGTTTTATTATTTAATTTTAATTTTCGTATTTTAATTTTAATGTATTTTAAAAAATAAGTTTTTTTTTCATTAAAATCAATATTTCATGGAAAAAATCTCAAAAATTATAAAAATAAAAAATAATCAAATCTTTTTCTTCTTAATATAATAATTAGATTAAATAGGATTCATATCAATTATCCATCAAATTAAAAAAAATTATAATTAGTTCAATCACATTATTTCGTCTTTAGCCTAATTCTATCTATAAATACCACTTATTTTCATACACTTTGATCCACACACTATTCACATATTCAATCCCCAAAGTTGTTGTTCTTCACACCGAATAACAATAACAAATAAACTCTAGCCTCAATCATCAATTGGTAAAATAAATCGAGGAAGGAATATGGAAAAGGAATCTTGCACTAAATAATAAAGGAGAAAGATATAAAAGCAAAGAAGGAAGAAAATGAGTGGAATCAACTTAAATTGCTCACGACAGTTCAGATTGGTAAAACTGAATTCCAAACATGTGATCTAATATTAACATGGATGATATTTGCATATATAATTTGTTTGCATGTATAATTTGATTTTGAATGACTTTTTTTTCTTCCAGTGATGCTTCAAATCTTGAATTAAGTCATAAATGATTCAAATAACACAATAAATCATTAATATATTATGGGTTAAAAATAAATTTCCTGCATCAAAAAATGTATATAAATTTTTATTAATAGTAAATATTCGTAAAATGTTATAAGATATAATTAGGAATTTTGGTATTTTGTTTTATTTTGAGGGATTTATTTAGGGTAAAATAAAGTATTTAATTATTTAATAAATGTGTTTATTTTATAAAATATAAAAACTATTTTTTAATAAATGTGAAGGGTTTGTAATTATTGATTTTTTATGAAAAGGTATTTTGGAGATTTTAATTTATTAAAATATTTGGACTATGGTTTATTTTTAAAAGGGAATTTTTTATAGGGTTTCATTAAATAGAATTTAAACATAATTTTGGGATGAAAATATCAAATTAAATTTAAAGGTATTTTGGGATTAAGAAAATTCTATTTTTGAATTTAGGAATCTCTTAGGGATTTGAAATTTTTATTTAAATTATTAAATATTTTTTAGATTTAATATATTTTGTATGGTTTAAAATTTAGCATTATTTTTGTGGTTGAAATTCTAATATGTGGGGTTGTAATTATTAAGTGTATTTTTGGGATTTATTTTTTTATTATAAATTTTGGGATTGAATTTTAAATTATTTTTGGGGATTAAATAAACTTTATGAGTTTGATTTAAATGTTTATTTTGGGATTTAAAATTATGGGAATGATCTAAATATTTATTTTGGGATTTAAAAATTATGGAATTTGATTTTTGGATTAGTGTTTTGAATTTAAATGGGTTTCAATTATATTTTTTATTTTATTAAAAAAAATTGTTAAATTTTATTCTAGGGGTTTTGTGGGTTTATGGGTTGGGATTAATCTTAGGGGTTGACTAAATAATTTGGGGTTCCACTTTAAGGGGTCATGGACTTAGGGATTGATTTAGGGATATTAAAAGGATTTCATAAGGGACATACATGGGATTTTATAAAGAACATTAGGGGTTTCATAATGAATGTTAGGGGTTTTATTTAGAGTTTAAGAATTTAATTAAGGGGTAGTAATGGGATAGTGTTCTAATATTCGAGAAAGAAAATAAAGGATTATGATGGGGGTTAGGAATAGGATTAGAGGGTAGGAGAATTAAACTACGACGTTCTGATCCTTCTAATCGAAGTTACGTAGAAATAAGGTTGTAAAATCCTAGCGAGTAAAATAAGGGATAAAATTAGGGTTTTGACCTTATGTTGGATTTATTTTGGGATTAAAAACAAACATAACATACCCTAGAAACATAGAAAGGATCTTATTGAGTACAATAAAGGTGAGAGGTGTCTAACACCTTCCTCCCACTTAACTGGCTTCTTACCTTGTTTCTCTTATTTTGGGATTTTTGGTTTATCACCTATTTTTCCTTTAAAATGTGATGGCGACTCAAATTTTTTAGGCCAGCCGCGACAGGCGCCGTGGCCTTCATCTTCCTCCTCGTTGCACCTCAACTTCATCATATGCAAATGAATCCCTATCTCATTCAATACATAATGAAATTGGATGGAATAAAAATGAAACTTGTGTGAAATATTCTCAGAAATTCAATTATATTAATTAATTTCATCTATTTGCAGTGTATCTCAAGATAACATGTTATGAACAAATGAACCCTAATTTTGTAAAACAAACTATGAAATTCCATACGCAATAGATATAACACAATTGATTGAGGAAAATTGATCTATGTACTAGAAGAAACATAATGGTAACTTAAAATATCATATATGATGCATGGATTATAGAGTTTTAAGAAGCTCATGCTTACCTTGCAAAATAGAATCAAACTCTCAGTTGGAGGTGTTATAGATGTCAAATAATGATCCTTACAACTTCATTAGACATCAAGGATTGTGTTGCAATCTTTAGAATGACTTGAAACTCCCTGGATCACCTGACTCGAATCCGGATGCAGCTTGTGCAAGATGAGATAAGATGATGATGATTTTGATGTTACATAAAGTTTTAGGGTGTTTGGATCACTTATACATGATGCATGTAATGTGTTTGGATGGTTGATTTGAGTAGAAATGCACTGGTTTTGAAAATTTGATTTCTCACTCTTTGAAATTTGAATTTTAACAAGAATGAAGAATTGTGAGAAATACAAGTATTGTAGTTGTTTTGGTGTGTTTGAAATGATCAAATTTTCTCTCTATTTATAGAGAAGCAATCTGGTTTTGGATGAATATGTAAGAACAAGAGTTGTCTCTGCATTCCATCTATATGTTTTGATGATAACAATGGAGTATTTATGAAAGAACCATTTTATGTTCTGATGTTTGTTAAAGTGCAGATCATGAATATTATATACATTAAGGTCAAACAAACATTATGAATGAGTACGCAAATACTAATATGCGAAGTTACTATGTGTAACATAAGTCGCAAGCGTGCTGAAGAAGCAAGTGTGCTTCTGAATCTGAACATAATCAGAAAGATCCAAGGATGGGTATGTTGCTTTGGAAATATTCTCGTGGATTCTATTCTGAACGTGGTTTTGATCAAATATCAAAGTGAAGCTTCTGAAATTAATCTTCTGGAGAGCTAAGTTCTGACGACTCTGATGTCTTGAAATTTTGAAGACTTAACGTCTGAAGACCAAGTGCCTGCAAGATTCTGAAGACTTATGAGTTCTGAAGATTAAGGTTCTAAAGAACCAAGTGCTGAAGACTCTGAAGACAATTTTCTATGTGAACAAAGTTCTAAAGACTCTAAGACTTGAAGTTCTGGAGATCATGGATTTCAAGCCAAGTGTTGAAGTCCTAAAGAACGTAGTTCTATGTGAACAAGTTCTGAAGACTAAAGATTTAGGTTCTCTGAAAACCCATGTATCATCCTCTCTAGCTCATACTCCATTCATTGATTTATAATCAGAAGCCTCTGAAGTTCATATGACAATGTTACCGTTGGCAAGGATAACCTCTCCATTATCTTTTAATTGTGGAAAAGGATAATATGTGGATTCAATATTTAATTCCTTGTGTAACAGATTCCTCAGTAGCCGAATTGGATTGTAACGACTCTTTTATGTTTGGCTATAAAAGGAAAACATCACATGCTTTGTGATGTTGTTGGTACCTAAGGGAAGAACAACCACATGTGTTGATATTGTTGATTCCTATTTGGTTCAAATGAATAACCACACTCTTGAGTGTCGTTGATTTTGAATAGGAACTAAATCTGGTTGATTATCCACAAACTGAATATTTTTCTATTTGAAGTAATCATGGATACAACCATTTGGTTTATGTGTTGGTGTTGATTGATATAATTGAAAGGTTTCTAAACACACATACAACCAAGTTGTCAAATGGTCTTTGAACCATGTTATTGATGTTGTCATACAATGGCATAAGGTTGATGATAAAGATAACATTGGAACAAGCCGCGGAGAGTTTGATTGAATATGCAGTTGTTCTAGATAATTACTCTTTGACAATGTCTCTCCCGAGATTTTCATCCTAGTACAAACGCGAAAGTGGCGCAGAAAAGGTAGAGTCGCCAGCCAGGCATTTCTATCCCGAATGAATGGTAAAGGTAATGCTGCACAAACCAAATGAAGAAGGAAAGGACTAGGTCCTGCGAACCAAAGATCTGGGTTCGGGAGTCGGTTACGACCTGGTAAGGTATTAGCACCCCAGACCGTCCGCCGTACCCGGCGGGATCCACGCTTGTTTGTTTGTTTCAAAGGGTGAAACATAAAACTGTTGTTGAACAAAACCGCTAATAGGAATGAGAATGGAAATGAGAAAGGGAAGGAAAAAGAGAATGGAAAGAAAGGAGGAAACGTAGGGAAAATAAAGAATGTGCTCGAACGAGTCCTACCCCGCTGCCTACGTACCTCATCGGGAAAATGAGGATCAGAGTCGACGTAGTTCGCCTAACCAGGCGGGAACTTTGTTTGTGTTTTTTATGCGCTGGAACTGCTTATGTCTATGCTTTAGTGTTGCAGGCTCGTCTGGTACAAGTGCGTTTACCGTCTTGCAAAAGAGATAAGTTGTCGCAAGTTCGCGTTTAGAGTGAGTGAGATGAGAAGAGAAGTTCTCGCAGGAAAGTCTCTTATTATATTTGTTTTGTCTTTTATGAGAAGTATTTTGAATTTGTTTGTGAACGTCCTCATACTAAGACCTACCCATCGTGGTAAATACTTACACATCGCCCCGAAACAGGACATGTATAAGTACTCCGCAACAAAGTCTCATGGCGTATAAGAACATTCAACCTTTATTAAGTATTTTATTATTTTCTTCATGAGGTGAGAAAGAAAGACTGAAGTTGAACAGAGGAAAAAAACTAAGGGAACTAAGACGCAACCCTAATTTAGTTATTATATTCAAAAGTGATCCTAATGGTTTGTGAGGTTTTTCTATTCCTAAGGAAGAAAAGAAAATAAGAGAGTTAGAGCTCAACTTACTTCCTAAGGAAGTTAAGTTGGTTCTAAAAATGGGGAAGCCTATACAAGTGGAATACAAATATTAAGGCAACAAAATTAACAAAAACATAAAGATAAAATGAAGAAGTATTAGTTCAAAATGCATATTAAAGCACATAAAACAAATATAAAAGCTAAACACATCATGTAAACACACTTAAAGGAATTCTAAGCCTAATTCTTAAAGCTAAAGGATCCTAAATGATAACAACATTCTAAAATCAGTAGCTAAACCATACTAAGTCATCCTAATATTCTAAGATCAAGCCTAATCAATCTATGTCCTAATGTAACCAAAAAATCATAAATTAAAGCTAGATGGATTTACAATGGAAAAGTTGAATAAAATCAATGCACTAAAAATAGAAAAAGTTATGGAAAAAATATGAAATTAATTCCCTAAGGTCCCTAATCTGATTCTAATATTGTGTTAAAAAATCTCCTAAAAAAACACAACCTAACTATGTCAAATATTCACTTAAATCTACCTAAGATTTACCCACAAATTTTCAAAAACAACACTATCAAAACAGTGGATAAAATGGCCTAAAAAATATAACAAAAATTATTCCAGGTTCTATTATGAGTCCTCTAATCATAGCAAAAATAATGGGACAACAATCATACAGGAAGTGGGAGAAATAAAATGTACAAAATGAAGTATAGATGAAAGAATTCAATAGAAAACTAATTAAATGGAAAATCGAAATAAAATTGGAAAATGGCAAAAGTCAGAAAGTAAAAATGTAGAAAATTTCTAAAATGAGTTATAAATCTACTATAATTTTTATAGAATTTTATTAGTTGTTTTGGTTTTTTTTTCTGGATTAAAAGTGAAACTATACTAAAACAAAAATAAATAGAAAGAAAGAAATAGAAGGGAGGTGCAGGAAGTAGTTTTTTGTAGTTAAATGGTGAGATGGACTTAACCCGGGGGTGCCAAAAGCAATAAACGCAAGGCTTACATGCGCCAAGGCCCTAAGGGTGTATCTTATGGAATTCAGTCAATTCTTTGACTCTAATATGGACCACACGATCAAGTCTTCCTAATGATATTTTAATCAAGTGACTCACAGATGCAAGAACATGGCTATTATCGTGTGTTACCTCACATAGGATTGGCCACTGGCATAGCCTACCGGACAGTGACAAGTGTCACCGCCGGTGTGGCTGGGGAACCCAAATCTTATCCTCATCCTATCTCTTGGAATTGTAACGGTACAATTATGGTAATTAACCATGCTTTATTCCCTTTAATCTCTCAATATTCTCTTGAAATCCTCTTAATCCTTCTATTAATTATTTTTCTTATGATTAAAAAATATAAAAACAAAGAAAAAGAAACAAAGGGGGTTGAAGATCAATACGAAACCCTAAACTTCTTCTTCTTGTTCGCGCCGCCCCTTCCCCCAACACCACCTCCTCCTTCTTCTTTCCATTTCGCCACCATCATCAACACCAATCTCCTTCGTTTTCTTCTTCAAATCCGAACCCAATCCTCCTTACTCCCACAACGCAAATCCTTCTGCTTACAAACATCAAAACCCCGCCGCCAACCTCAAACCTCACCGGAGACAATGAGAAACAACAGTGGCATCTCATCCTAATCTTAACCTAACTTTTTCTCTCTACCAATCCTAAACCAAAATCCACAAAACTCAAAGAATTTCCAGAAGAACAACGGAGAATGGTTCAACCACAACGCAAAGCACAATAAATTTCTACAATCTAAGCTATGTATATTGTCGCTCCCTGGATTTCCATCCTGGTACAAATGCGAAAGTGGCGCGGAAAATGTTAGAGTCGCCAGCCATGCATTTTTATCCCGAAGGAACGGGAATGGTAATGCTGCATAAACTGAAGAAAAGAAACGGAAGGACACAGGTCCTGCGAACTAAAGAAACTGATTTCGGGAGTCGGTTACGACCTGGGAAGGTATTAACACCCCAGATCGTCCGCCGTAACCGACGGGATCCACACTTGCAAAGAAACTGCTTCAAAGGGTGAAGAAATGAAAGCTGATGCAAAAGAAAAGGATCTGGATCTGGATAAAAAGGAAATAAGGGGGAAAATGTAGGGAAAATAAAAGAGTATGCTCGAACGGGCCCTACCCCGCTGCTTACGTACCTCATCTGGACAATGAGGATCAGAGTCGCCGTAGTTCCCCTAACTAGGAGTAGAAAAGATTGCTTGTGTCTTAAGGCTTGAACTGTCTATGTCAATGCTCAGGTGTTGCAGGCTCAGACGACGAGTGTGTTACTGTTTTGCAAAATGACAAGTATGAGCAAGTTCGCACGATGAGAGAGAAGGAGATGAGAAAAGAAGTCCCGAAGGAGAGACGCTTATTGTTTGTTTGTGTTTTTTATGAGTTTTATGCTTTGAAGTTTGCATAGGTGAGTGTACCTAAGTCTTACTTAGTGGGATGTGTACTTCTTACATCATCCCGAAATGGAATGCGCAAGAGGCACACCTGGCTATGGAGGAAATCCCCAAATCTAGTCCCACAAGTGAAGGTTAAGACACACTGACCTACTGGCATTTATTAAGTGTTTTTGTTGTTTTTGGTTAAGAAGTGTTTTTTAGCTCTTTTTTGTGAAGTAATATCATGCTAAGACCTATCAACCACGAGGGATATCCTACACCTCGCCCCGAAACGGAACGCGTGCAAGTATCTCATAGCAAAGTCTTGTGTCACATGAGAAGACTCGTCATTTATTAAAGTAACTTGAAGTTAAGTTTGAAGATGAAAAGAGAGAGCACCAAAAGGATCTCAAAGGTAAAACATCTAAGGGGAGACTTACAATCCTAAATGTTATCATGCATGGGATTCCTAGGTTAGTGAGGTTTGGATTCTATTCTAATGAAGAAGAAGGAAAGAAGAAGAAAGGAATTAGAACTCAACTTACTTCCTAAGGAAGTTAAGTTGGTCCTAAAAGAATGAAAGGGAAATCCTATATTCAAAGCACAAGGTGCTAAGTCAAACACAATTAAAATGCATAAGGGATAAGAATGAAGTAATTCTTACCATAATCTTCCCCCCTACAAAACAAATATTAGCATGATGAAGCATTTTGAACGATTACAACATGGAAAATTTCAATTAAGAACTCACACTAATTAATAAAGGCATTAATGAACTTCTAAGCCTAAAGTCAAGTCCTAAGGGATCTTATATGATATCTAGCTTCTAAGGTCAGTAGCTAAGTCACACCTAAATGATCTAAGGTTGAAAAGAGAAACACACTCAAACTATGCCCTAAATGGCACTAAAACCCCCTAAGTGGAAACTAGGTGGATTTGCATGGAAAACTCGAATAAAGTCAAAGCACTAAAAATTGGTAAAGGTCCTGGAAAAATATGAGATTAATTTCTTAAAGTCCCTAACCTAAATCTAATGTTGTGTTAAAAAATATCCTAAAAATTCATAACCTAACTATGCCAAATGGTCACCTAAATCTACCTAAGATTTCTTCACAAACTTGCTAATCATGGATTAAGTTGAGGAGCCTTCCTCAGCTTAAATGTTCTCATCTATTATCCTTCTATTAGGATGGTGTAATGAGTCCATTAAATCCTTGATTATGGCTTAAACTCATTACTTAACACTAAACAAAAACTCCAAAAACATCTAAATAAATGCAAGTAGGTTAATGATCTTAATCCTACATCATGGTGATTAAGTGTGAGGTGTTTACTTCATACTTGAGGTATTCTCATTACCCCTAATCAAAGGGAAGATGTGATGAGTTTACTAACCCTTGGTTTAGGCTTAAGCTCATTTTCTTATGACAAACACCAAAAAGAAATAAAAGATTGAAAATACCAAAAACAAACAATAATCATCTCCTCCGGGATTCTTTTCTCACCTCATTCACTCATAAACGAGAACCTGCTTCTTCCGTCTAATGCAAGACAGTTAGCACCTGAGCCAGATAGGTCATACACTTGAGCATAGACAAGCAAGCAGTTCACAAGTCAATTTACCTTTCAGTCTCTTTGAGTCGAACTACGGTGTTCTGACTTCCTCATTGCACGAGAGGATACGTAGGCATAACTTAACAGTTATCGAACAAAAGTCTCTGTATATTCCCCCTCTGCCAGCATTATTCTTTAAGCCTCATAGTCTTGAGCTTTACATTCTTTCCTTACACTGACACTCCTTTATTTCACTCCACACTTCTTTTACAACTGACACTTGTACATCCTTTTCCAGCTTTTATACACAGAATAGCACTGACACTACCCCTTTAAACACAAACCTTTCAAGCGTGGATCCCGTCAAGTACGGCGGACAATCTGGGTGCTAATACCTTCCCAGGTTGTAACCAACCCCCTTTCTCAGTTTCTATGGTTCGCGACTGTCTTGTCCATATCTTTCCAGGTTTATGCAGCATTACCTTTCCTTCGGGATAAAAATGCCTAGCTGGCGACTCTTTTCAGTTCATCTTCTTGTTCTCCTCCTTTCGCCGACCGTTCGCGTCTGTACCCCTCTTGGCCAGGTGTCATTTGGTGGGAGCAACAACTTGGCGACTCTGCTGGGGACCCTTATACTGCAACCAGGGCTTCTGGTTCTTTTTGTGGCTTCCTCCTAGCACTTGTTTGATTTGTGTTTACTGGGGTGTTATGTGTTATCTGTGTTTATTTATTTTTCTTTATTTATTGCTTTATGTATAGCTTTATTTATTGCTTTCTTTTACAGTCTTATGCATATTTCATATTGTCATTATCACTGTGCTGGATCTGATTTTCCTTGGTGGGTGGGGTTCCATTGAGTGATTAAGGTCCTATACCTGGGACCTGAGTGACACCTAGGCTAGAGTGGTTCATGTTCTTTCCCATTCCATTTCGGTCTGGTGCGGGAATATGAAACACGGTTCAGATGTGAGTTTCTTCTTGAGAACTCTGTGCTACAGATTTTCTGTAGTGCTAGGGCTATCTGGGAAGCCTGCTTAGTCTGGATGACCTTTATTTTTTACCTTCAGAATCTGGGGTGAATTAGAGGAGGATCTTTTATGGTTATTGTAAACACTGTACCTCGGGTTAGAAGTGTTTACACTTCTCATAACTGATCCAAGTCTAAGGATCCTTGTTCTAGAAGATTACATGTGAGGGGGTTGGGTTTTTTACAAGTTTGTAGGAACCCTTGACCACATCATACCCAGTTACTATTATTGTTTTAAGAATGCATCACTTTGGACAGTTCTTGTGATTAGCCCTGGACATGTGACTCTTTATTTGAGTCCCCCACCCTGGTTACTGGATTTCTGAGCCTCCATCCGGACCTTTGAACATACATGGACTTTATACCAAGACAGATAATCAGATCCAGCTCTTGATCACAAACCCTTGCATATCATTTGCATACATCATCATTGCATCATTTAACATTTGTTTATTTGTTTTTCAGGGTATCCATCATATCATATTTGGTTTGGTTTTGACCCCTTCTATTTCTTAGACCTCTGCTTCAGCTATCTCCTTCAGCACCTCCTTCAGTCTGTCAGAGACTCACCTGTATCAGTCTGTCAGAGACTCAACTGCATCAGTCTGTCAGAGACTCACCTGCATCAGTCTACCAGAGACTCACCTTCAGCTTCTCAGTCTGTGATCTTCATCAGTACTTATCTTCAGCTTCTTCATCAGCACTCATGGATATTCCAAGGAAAGGCAACATATCTTATCACTTCTTTGAGCCCTCTTTGACTGGTATCAGACAAGTCCAGTCACTTATCACACCTGACCACATCCCACTGTTTAGAGAGCACTATGAGGGTATTTTGGACATGGTTATGGATCTTGATTCTTCTCAGAGAAGCATGATCCACACATGCTTGCAGTTTTATGACCCTCCACTAAGATGCTTCACCTTTCCTGACTTCCAGATGGGGCCTCTGTTGGAAGAGTTTTCTTTGTTGATTGGAGTGCCTATCAGAGGAGGGATCCCTTTTAACCTAGAGATGACTGCTCCTAGAAGTGAAGAGATAGCAAGGGCATTGCACTTGGAGCCTGCCCTTATTGAGCAAAATATGACAATAAAAGCTGGGATTCTTGGTTTACATCTAGACTTCGTGATTTCTCAAGCCATCCTGAAGGTTGCAGTGGGAGAATGTAGGGCAGTCTGTGCACTTTTAGCCCTCAGCATATATGGGGCTATATTGTTTGCAGATGAGCCTAAATTTGTGAGTAAGAATGCCATCCACTTGTTTCTGCTAAGGAACCCAGTGCCTACATTGCTAGGGGATTTTTACTACTCCATCCATCAGAGAAATGAAAAACAAAGGGGGGAGTTAGTCAGATGTTGTGCTCCCTTATTTTACTCTTGGTTACTCAGACACCTGCCTAAATCAGATGCTTTCTTGAACCCCCATCAGCAGAAGAATTGGGCCAAGAGGTTCATTGCCTTAACATCAGATGATATCAGATGGTGCACCCAGAGCACCAAAGGCAAGGATATTATTACCATCTGTGGGCAATACCCTAATGTGCCTCTGATAGGAGTAAAAGGTTGCATCAATTACAACCCTTTACTATTTAAGAGACAATTGGGATATGCCTTAGTTCACCCTCCCAGAGGACAGGATTTAGCTGAGACCCTATACTGCGAAGTGTAACCTAATTCAGTTGTTGTCAGGCAAGCTGCCTGGGCTTGGGACAACATCCAGACCAAAGGGACAGCCATCCTTGGAAGGTGTAACAATGTTGCTTCAGCTCAGTACTCTGATTGGTCCTGTACTAGAGCTCAGATCACCAAGATGCCTTTCACCTTGTAAGACACACCTGGACCTTCTACAGTACAGCCTGCAACCACTGTTAGTCTGGAGGAATTTGAGAAGCTGAAGGAGAGGAATAACCAGCTATCTGAGGCCTTGAAGAAAACTCTTTGGGAAAGAAATGACGGTCGTCTGGACATTGAAAGATTGGAAAGACTCAAGACTGAGCATCTGACCAAGATTGAGAGGACAGATGACTACATAAGGAAAGCAAGAGCAAGGGAACAAATATTGAAGAATGCCTGCAAGGAGGCCAAGATTCAGAAAACTAGGGCTGAGCATTACCTGGAGGAAAGCCAGGCTAGGTGGATCAGGATCACTGAAGCCCGTGCACAAGAAGACCAGAGGACTCAGGCCAAGATTGAGCAGCTGGAAGCCAATGAGAAGAAGCAGCAGGAAGCTTTGTTGGCAGCTCAGAAGGAGATATTAGAATTGAAGCTTCGAGCGGGGTTAAAGAGATCAAAGGATCATGACAGGCATAAGAAGATGACTAATGCCATTGCTACCAGGAACCTCCTCATTAGGACCATTACAGAGCACCCGGCTGGTCCGGTGACTGAGGCACTCCTGAAGGAAGTCAGGGAAGATGACTATGGATTGGATGTCTGATTCCTCTTTGCTTGTATTTCTTTTCTTTTGATGTACTTTTCCTTTTTGTTGTATTTTTTACCCACCATGGGCATGTATTGTAAACAGACTGTATTTTCATTATTTGTAATATATCAGTTTGTTTTATTTTGGTGGGCTCTCTCAACATCATCAAAGCATCTCCTCGAGGTCTGGAAAGGTCAAAACCAAGAACCAAACCGGATAACTTGGAAAATAAATAAGCATATTACATTGCATACTAACTCTTTCCTTGTTTTGTAGGTTTTTGTTTATTATTTGTTTCTCACTTTGTTGTGGTTTCAGGAAACATTGCTCGTCGCCGAGTGTTCCCTGTCAATTGTACACACCGGTACCCAATGCGTAACAACCTTCCAGGCATTCAGATGGAGCAGGTACAGCAGGACCTGAATAAAGTGAGAAATCAGATGGTAAACGAAAGGGTCGAAATGAGAAACCAAATGACCCAGTTTATGGCTGTGATGACTGGCTTAGCCCAGAGCCAAGAGAGGCTGAGAGAGCTGGTAGAAAGGCAAACACCTGAAGAGCCCCACCTTGGAACAGGAGGAACCAGCAATAATGAACGAGGACAGCCTCGTATCGACCCACCAGAGTATGGGCCCCATTTGAACCCAGATGTTAATGGCACAAGGAATGTTCAAGGTAATACTGCTGGGGGCAGAATCCTGCAAGAGGATCCCCAAGAAGAACAATTCACTGTTATTGGGGCTGGAGATGAAGTGTATGACAAAATACTGGATGAGATTGCTGAAAAGATGAGATCTTTGGAATCCCAGAATTCTTTAGGCTTCGACGTAATGGATATGGGGTTGGTAGATGGGGTGATAATTCCCCACAAATTCAAATCCCCTTGCTTTGAGAAATATAATGGTACCTCCTGCCCGCGTACTCATCTGCAATCCTTCTGAAGGAGACTCAAGGCTTATACCATGGATGAGAAGTTATGGATGTTCTATTTTGAGGACAGCTTGACTGGAGCTTCAAGAGAATGGTATTCACACCTAACAAGGGCCACTATAAGATGTTAGAAAGACTTGGCCGAAGCCTTCATCCGGCAATACCAGTACAACCTAGACATGGCCCCCAATAGAACTCTTCTGATGGGCATGTCTCAGTCTTCAAGGGAAATCTTTCGGGATTATGCTCAGAGGTGGAGACAGCTTGCTGCTGCCATCCAGCCACCCATGTCTGAAAGAGAGGTGTGTCGCTCCCACCAAATGACACAGGGCCAGAAGGGGTACAGACACGAACGGTCGGCGAAGGAGAGAACATAAGGGTGAACTGAAAAGAGTCGCCAGCTAGGCATTTTTATCCCGAAGGAAAGGTAATGCTGCATAAACCTAAGAAAAGATGGATAAGACGGTTGCGAACCAGAGAAACTGAGAAAGGGGGTTGGTTACAACCTGGGAAGGTATTAGCACCCAGATTGTCCGTCGTACTCGACGGGATCCACGCTTGAAAGATTTGTGTTTTAAAGGGGTGGTGTCAGTGCTATTTTGTGTGCAAAAGCTGGAAAAGAATGCAAGTGTCAGTGCAAAAGAAATGTGAAGTGGATAAGAGAAGTGTCAGTGCTGGAAAGAAGTGCAAAGCTCAAGACTATGAGGCTTTAAAGAATAATGCTGGAAGAGGGGGGGATGTACATAGACTTTTGTTCGATAACCGTTAAGTTATGCCTACGTATCCTCTCGTGCAATGAGGAAGTCAGAACACCGTAGTTTGACTCAAAGAGACTGAAAGATAAATTGACTGATGAACTGCTTACTTGTCTATGCTCAAGTGTATGACCTGTCTGGCTCAGGTGCAAACTGTCTTGCATCAGACGGGAGAAGCAAGTTCTCGTTTGTGAGTGAAAATGATGAGAAAAGAATCCCGGAGGAGACGATTATTGTTTGTTTTTGATATTTTAAATCTTTTATTGCTTTTGGAATTTGTCATAAGAAAATGAGCTTAAGCCTAAACCAGGGGTTAGTAAACTCATCACATCTTCCCTTTTATTAGGGGTAATGAGAATACCTTAAGTAAGAAGTAAACACCTCACACTTAATCAACATGATGTAGGATTAAGATCATTAACCTACTTGCAATTGTTTAGATGTTTTTGGAGTTTTTGTTTGGTGTTAAGTAATGAGTTTAAGCCATAATCAAAGATTTAATGGACCCATTACACCATCCTAATAGAAGGATAATAGATGAGAACATTTAAGCTGAGGAAGGCTCCACAACTTAATCCAAGATTAGGGATTAACCTCATGACATAACAAGGCCTTTATTAAAGTGGAATTTAGTTAATGATAAGGTTAAGAAATGGATTTTATGGTTTGTAAGACAACTTGAGGGGGACTTGTCCATTAACACTAGGGTTAGTCCTTCTTAACCATTTAAGGAAGAATTAGAACCCTAATGCAAGGCACAAGTTACAAGCTTGATGTCTTAGTGATTATTAGATGGATTGATTAAAGGATTTAAACACATTAAGGGCTTAACACTTAGGATTAAAGTTATACACTCCATCCTAATAGAAGGATGCAGGCATAAGCTTAATCATAAAGCCTTAAAACCTTTAAGGTTTAGTCCTTGATTAAGAGATGAGAAAAGAAGACACAAAGATGAAACAAAGGTAAAACTAATAGGGGGACTAATCAAACCCTAATTGTTAACATGCTTGGGTATTCCTAGGGTTTATGAAGCTTGCAAGAAATCTTCAAGAAGAGCCACCAAGGAAGAAGGAAGATGAAAGGAGGAGAAGCAGAAAGAAGCAAGACAACTTACTTCACTTAAGAAGATAAGTTGCTTGAAGAAAGAAAGTGAGGAGGGAACATGAATGAGCAAGCTCACTCTAATTCACAAGTAAAATGCAGCAATGAATGCATAAAAGAGATGAGAAGAGATTATGAGAAGTGAAGGCAAATTCACTTCTCAAACACTTACCACCTGAAAAGTTAGCAAAAAGAAATGAAATGAAATGAAAATGAGATGAAATGCAAAGATGAAAACCAAAGTCAGAAGCATATTCATGATGCAAATGATGTTATGAGATGGTATGAAAGCATGCCAAGTGATATGAATGTTCATACAAGAGATGAGAATGCAAATGAGACATGTAAGAAGCATGAAAGTTCATGAATGCATATGACATTAAATGAAAAGATAAACATGACAAATTAATGATGCAATAATCAAACATGATTTCAATATGTCCTAAGATGTCTTATATGTCATGTGGATGCACAAAATGTCATGGCAAGTTCATGTATGCAAGCTTATGCAAGGTGGATGCAAATGAAGATGCAAATTAGGGTTTATGCACAACATGAGATGCAAAATTCAAAATCAGAAGCAAATGGTAAGATAAAAAATTGAAAATAGAAGCAAAGGGACCCTAAATCTATACTAGTTCACTGCCCAAAGGGGAAGGTCAGAAGCTAAACCCTAAAGGATTTATGATTTTCCTAAATTTCTAGGGTTTTAAGGAGGATCCTATGGGGAAAATGCCAAACAAATTGAAAATGAAATTTAAAAATGAAATAAAAATGTTTTTGGATGCTTGAAAGTATGCATAACACAATGCAAAAAGAACCATTCACAAACTCAACTTGGATCAAAAGTTATGAATTTTTGAAGTTAGGGTTAAAAATATTCAAATTTAAGAACCCTAATTCACATGAAAATTGTCAAAGTGTGATCAAAACCAAAAAGAAATTTGTTTTGTGAGTTTGTAAATGTTTTTAAATGTTTGAAAATGTTCTATGAATTTTTTTGGGATTTTTAAATACCTAAATGTATTTTTAATTAATTAATTTCCATTAACTAATTAAAAATAATCATTTAAATGATTTAAAAATAATTTTTAATGCAAAAAATAAATAAAAAATATTTTTGGGTTCTGAAAATTAATAAAAGATTTAATAAAAAATTTCAGAAATTTTGAAGCCTTTTTACTATTTTTTATAAAATGTACAAATTAAATAGAAAGAAAATGAAATAAAATGAAATAAAAAGAAAAGTAATCTGATCCAATGATCCAGATTCAAAGTTGAGAGAAAATGGTTGACTGGCGCGTCATCCTAAGGCCCACATTTAAACTTACTAAACCTAATTAATTAAATAATTAAATCAGATTAGGGTTTTAATCAAGCAATCCAGACCATTCACGTGCGCGGGTAACTTGGATCTAAGGGCCACAATTCAAACTTAGCCTAATTACAGGACTATGCCCTAACTACTTTCAGGTGACCGGAACAGTGTTCCGGTCATCTTCTCCGGCCATCCACTCCTGCTAACTCACTCAATTCGTAAAATCAAACCACTAAACTCTCCAGAAATGATCCCTACTCCATTCTAAACAAGATTCAGCCATCAAACATCATTTATTTCACATGAACAACAAGATTCAAAGCAAAACGGAAAATTATTCAGAAATTTCAGAAGCTTCATACATGCTTAAAACTTAATCATTTTCAAAACCAAAAGGTGCAGTGTGATCAGTGAAGCATGGAGAACAATCTAAGAACTTAAAAAATCATTTCTGGAAAATTTGTTCTTGATGTTACCTTAAATGGGGCTTTTGAAAATGGCACTGTCTGGACCTTTCCTTGGTGCTTTTCTCCTTCTTTTGACTCCCTCTTGCTTCTGGGATGCTTGGCTGAAGCTTTTGTGGACTCTTTTGGAAGTTTGCTGAAGATCAGTTCAAGGAGGGGCCAAAATCGTGTTTTTGATATGGCTATTTTTAGGGCAAGATGAAGGGTGGGAAATGATGAGTGGTTCATGGTGAGTTGTTCTATGAAGTTTGTTTTGATGTTTGTGGCTTGTGTGATGAGTTTCGAAGAGAAATGCATAAGAGGGAGTTTTTGTGGTTGCTGACTTGTGGGAGGATTCAGGTTCCAAGCTTATGTGAAATGGCTTGCCTTTGGTACACATATCAATCCTTGATAGGTCAGAGAGTTGTTGGTGGCCTATGCTGATTGGTATGGTTCAATATGCAAAAATTCAACATTTGTGTAAGTGAAGGCATGGGCTGGTTCAGGCATGGTACAAGGGTATGGCTCGAGTCAGCTTGCTTCAAGGAGGTCCATGGAAGTCATATTTTGTAGCTGGCACAAGTGGCTGAAGAGATTTGATCCATTTTGCAATTTTGGGGAAGCTTGGCCCTTTTTGAATTACTTGAAGTTCAAGGCATGGAATGCAATGTTTCAAAGCACCAATATGATCTTTAGAGGTCACATGAGGATGTTTTGAAGCATTTTTGCATATTTGAAGCCTTTAGAATGCCTTATTATGCCATTTTGCAAAATGCCTCTTTGGTGCAAAAGTGAATTTTATGTGATTTTTCCCAACTTTGGAAAGCCATAACTTGAGTTCCAAAATGAATTAGATCTTGTTCTTGTACTTTTTGAAAAGGGAATGATCCAATCTACAACTTTCATGACCAAGAATTTTTCATTTGAAGCATTTTTGGTTGAGAAAGAGGAAGTTGAAAAACTTTCCCAAAATGGAAAGTTTACATTACAAGTCATTTCCATATTTGGCAACTTTTGGTTTAGCCCACTTTTCTTCAAATTTGTGAACTTCCAAGCACTTCAATGATCAAATAAAGACATATAACTTCATTTTGATGAAAAATCCACTTTGGTCCCATGTTGGGGGGCCTCAGATGCCCTGATTTGGCTCTGACTTGCTCAAGAAGTTACCCAATGATCAGATGACTTCCACAATGAATTTTTTCCATCAAACTTGGTATGCATGATCCTTATATCATATAGAGACCAATAGAAACAAGAATGACCAAAAAATTTGGGGTTATGGCCTCTGAAACCAAAACCCTAATTTTAGGTCATTTGAGCAATTAAGCATGGCTCTGCTTCCATGCCTTTCTCAGTTCTTGTGATTTTCTGACTTTCTTGATCTTGGGAGGATATAATATGATGCTTGAACATACATGGACCCTCTTGAGATGATTATGACCTTTGGAGTGGCTCAGATGGCTCAGGGATTGCTCAGATCACAAACCCTAGATGCAGATGACTTTGAACCAATGCAGTGAACCAAAAATGCAACATGATGTGATATGGTTGAACTTATGCAAATGAAAAGATCACAAGCCATGGTGTGATCTTAGTGAGAGAAAATTTGGGGTGTTTACAAGATGGCTGTCATGTTTATGAACACATTGCAGGGAACTTATATTGATAGACTTGCTGCTTTCTCTTCCACCAGTTTTGCCGATGTAGTTATAGCTGGTGAGAGAATTGAGAGTCTTTTTTGAAGATGGGCAAAATATTTGACAATGGTGCAAGCTCCTCCAAAAATCCCAGAAAACCTTTTGCAGGACCTCGAAGGGCAGGTGAGACAAATGCTATCCATGCAAGCAGGGGCAGACCCCAGTATTCTCACAGATCAGTAGCAGCCGTTACTATCCCAGCTCTGGTTCCACAGCAACCACTTTATCCTCAACAACAACAACAATAACACTATCAACAACAATCTCACTTTCTGCAACAAAGAACGTACAACAATAACAACAGCAACCAACAGCAGCGCCCCTTTCAACAGAGGCCATCTCAGGAAAATAGGGTGATTGATCCCATCCCTATGCCTTACGCTGCTTTACTGCCACAACTCCTGAAACTTAACCTAGTTGAGTTAAAGACGTTGGCTCCATCAGATCCTCTCAACCTCCCGAAGAATTATGATGCTAATGCCAGGTGTGCCTTTCATTCCAACGCACCTGGTCACAATACTGAGAAGTGTAGAGCCTTACAGATGAAGGTTCAGGATTTGGTCGACTCCAAAGCTCTCAATTTCGCACCTCCTCCAAATGTTAACAGAAATCCTATGCCTAATCATGGTGGGCCCAGGATTAATGCCATAGAGGAAGATCAACCATCTGTATTGATTGACAATGTTGCACAGATTCAAACACCATTGGCAGAAGTCAAGGCTCAACTTTTAAGATGCCAGGTGTTCCCGGGCTGTGGGGCCTGCTGCGATTCGTGCAAAACTGCTAGTAATGGTTGTGAGAGGCTGAGGTTTGGCATAGATGGCCTCATCAGAGATGGAATCTTGCAAATTACTACAACAGCTCCTTCAACAACTCTTGTTTCAGCAACAATGGATTCTCCTTCAACATCAACAATCTTATCTTCAGCAACAACATATACTCCTACAACTGCAACAACTATCATTCCCACTAATTCATCAACAACTCCAGCAATCACTCCATCCATTATTTCGACAGATCAAAGTTCAACAACATTTACTTCTACAACATCAGCATCCATCTTATCAACGGAATCACCTACAACACCAGCAAACACTAATGAAGATGTCTCAACGGTCACGATCTATTATGACCCGAAAAATGTTCATCCCAACAACAAACTGCAACACCTCCTGTCAGATCTCCAGTCACAATCTACTACGATCCGCATACCATCACAGTTCCTTCCGCTGCAGCGATCAGTCCGGTCACTTTTACGGTGCCTGGACCTGTTCCTTATGAAAGCAGTAATGCCATACCTTGGCACTACGGCTCTGATCTCTACTGCGACGGGAAGAAAATCACTCTAGATCCAGCAACCTCTTCACCACAAGTTGACAATGTTGGGGGAGGCGGAGGCTTCACCAGAAGCGGACACCTTTTTGCCTCACAAATACCGAGACCCAATGCTGAAGCAGAGGTTGTTGCTAAAGAAAAAGGTAAGAGTTTGGTACTCGAAGAGCCAGCTGTTAAAGAAACTCCGAGATATCTTTTGAACAAGAGGTGGACGAGTTCATGAGAATAATAAAAAAGAGTGATTACAAAGTGGTGGACCAGCTTCATCAGACACCCTCTAAGATCTCTATATTATCATTGCTAATGTGTTCCGAAGCCCACAGAAATGCATTGTTGAAGGTCCTGCACGCAGCATATGTGCCGGAAGAGATTACGGTTAATCAGTTGGAAACAGTGGTTGCAAATGTTAACACCAGTCATGGACTGGGCTTCACAAATGCTGATTTAACAACGGAGGGACGCAACCATAACAAGGCTTTACATATCACCTTAGAATGCAAAGGTGTTGTTCTTTCTCATGTACTGGTAGACACTGGGTCTTCGCTCAATGTCCTCCCAAAGAAAGCCTTAGTGAAGCTGGAATATGATGGTTTGGCATTGCGTCCAAGTAACTTAGTGGTGAGAGCATTTGATGGCTCTAAGAGATTCGTGCTTGGAGAGATTGACTTACCTGTGTTGATTGGCCCACAGACCTTTAAAACTACCTTCTTCGTGATGGACATATAGCCGGCCTACAGCTGTCTGTTGGGTAGACCCTGGATTCACGCCACTGGAGCTGTTACATCTACCCTTCACCAGAAGTTAAAATTTGAGTGGGAATGCCAGATCATCACAATCTGCGGGGAGGAAGACATTTTTGTTAGCCAGCTGGCTACTTACAAGTACATAGAGATGGATGGGGAGATCCATGAGACTATGAGTCAGGGGTTTGAGGCCCTTAACATCAATGAAGCAACTGCTGTGTCTGGAACTTCCATCACTTCATATCAACAGGCTCGGAAGGTTGTTGAAGAGGGTACCGCTCAAGGCTGGGGCAAGTTGCTTCCAGTTGAAAAGAAAGAAGACAGATTTGGGTTGGGTTACAGACCAACTCGACCAGATCAACCAGAGGCTGCAACGGAGGCCAAATTTGTCAGCGGGGGAATGCTTACCCCGGATGCTGTGAACAGTCTGGAAGATGAGGAAGAAGACGAACGCAACCTGGAAAACTGGATACGACCAAGGATCCCGGGGAACCAAGTCTCAAACTGGTCTTCCCAGGAAATTATAAGAGTTACTCCTGCAGAGTAATTATTATTTCCTGTCTTTAAGCATGCATCAAGTCCTGCATCTTGCCCAAGATGTCAGAGCTCATTTTGTAATCGGGCCATCTTGTATTTTGTGCAAACGATCAATTAATGAATATCAGGACATCTTTTGCAAATGAGTCTCTTTTTTCCTGCTCACTGTTTTTCATTTTTCATTTTTTATACAAAAATAAAATGGCAATGTTTTTCAAAATAAAAACTTTATTTTCACTTTTCTAAACAAGATAAAACTGATCACTAAAATGAACAAATCTAAACCCTTGCAGAGAGTGCCCTCCAGACTGCACCGACAACAACACTGCTATGAATTCATATGACTTTGACAATCCGATTAACCAAGCCGATGAAGGGGTTGAAGAAGATTATGAGCTACCCGAAGAACTAGCCAGGTTGTTAAGACAAGAGGAAAAGGTTATCACTCCTCATCAGGAGGAAGTTGAGACAGTTAATCTTGGTACCGAAGAAGACTTGAAAGAAGTTAAGATCGGGGCCCGTCTGCGAGATTCAGTGAAAGAGCAACTTATTCACATGTTGCGAGAGTACGTGGATGTTTTTGCTTGGTCTTATCAAGATATTCCAGGTCTGGATACCGACATTGTTATGCACAAGCTGCCTCTAAAAGAAGACTGTCCTCCAGTAAAACAGAAGTTGCGCCGCACTCGCCCGGATATGGCCATGAAGATAAAAGAAGAGGTACAAAAACAGTGGGACACCGGTTTCCTTGTTGTAACTAGTTACCCGCAGTGGGTTGCTAACATTGTACTTGTGCCTAAGAAGGATGGCAAAGTACAGATGTGTGTGGATTATCGGGATCTGAATAGAGCCAGCCCGAAGGATGACTTCCCATTACCTCACATTGATGTATTGGTCGACAATACGGCTCAGTTCTTGGTGTTCTCCTTCATGGATGAATTTTCAGGATATAATCAGATCAAGGTGTCACCTGAAGACATGGAGAAGACAACTTTCATCACACCCTGGGGCACATTCTGTTATAAGGTAATGTCGTTCGGACAGAAGAATGTTGGTGCCACTTATCAACGGGCTATGGTAACATTATTCCATGACATGATCCACAAAGAAATTGAATGTTATGTGGATGACATGATTGCCAAGTCCCTCACTGAAGAAGACCACATGGTACATCTGTTGAAGCTATTCAAACATCTGAGGAAGTACCAGCTGAAGCTAAACCCCAACAAATGCACATTCGGGGTATGTTCCGGTAAGCTGTTGGGGTCCATTGTAAGTGAAAAAGGAATTAAAGTTGACCCTGATAAAGTCAAAGCCATTCAAGAGATGCCTGCACCAAAGACTGAAAAAGAAGTTCGGGGTTTTCTAGGTAGATTGAACTACATTTCAAGGTTCATATCTCATCTTACTGCAACCTATGAACCCTTGTTCAAATTGTTAAGAAAGGAATAAACGGTCAGGTGGAATGAAGACTACCAAAGGGCTTTTGACAAAATCAAGGAGTAATTACAAGAGCCTCCAATCCTTATGCCTCCAGTTGAAGGAAGACCTCTAATAATGTACTTGACAGTATTAGAAGGATCAATGGGGTGTGTGCTGGGCCAGCATGACGAGTCTGGTCGAAAAGAGTACGCAATATACTACCTAAACAAAAAGTTTACCGACTGTGAACAACGTTATTCACTGCTCGAGAAAACTTGTTGTGCTTTAGCATGGGCTGCTCGCCGACTAAGGCAGTATATGTTGACCCACACTACCTTATTGATCTCAAAGATGGACCCAGTCAAGTACATATTTGAGAAGCCAGCACTTACCGGAAGGGTTGCAAGATGGCAAATGATTCTCACAGAATATGACATTCAGTACACATCTCAAAAAGCCATCAAGGGCAGTGTACTGTCTGACTATCTGGCTGAGCAACCCATTGATGATTACCAGCCAATGAGATTTGACTTCCCTGATGAAGACATCATGTTCTTGAAAGCAAAAGATCATGAAGAGCCTGTTCACACTGAAGGGCCTGACCTATAAGAAGAATGGACAATGATTTTTGATGGGGCTGTTAATATGAATGGTCGTGGAGTTGGGGCAATACTCATTACACCTAAGGGAGTTCACATGCCTTTCTCGGCAAAAATCACCTTTAACTGCACTAACAACGAAGCTGAATACGAAACCTGTATCATGGGTCTTGAGGAAGCCATTGACCTCAGGATCAAGACTTTAACTATATTCGGAGATTCAACTCTGGTAATCAATCAGACCAACGGTAAATGGTACACTCACCAGGAGCATCTGATTCCATATCGGGATTATACGAGGAGATTACTGACTTTCTTCACAACAGTCAAACTTGAGTATATCCCTCGAGATGAAAATCAGTTTGCAGATGTTCTGGCTACCATTTCCTCCATGATCAAATTTCAGGCTGCCAACTTTGTGCCTCGGATTTCAGTATCCAGACTTGACAGACCAGCGTACGTATTCTTAGTAGACATTGCTAAAGATGATAAGCCTTGGTTATATGAAATCAAATGCTTCTTAGAGGATCAAACATACCCACCTAGGGCATCATCCAATGATAATAAGACATTAAGAAGGCTAGTTGGTAGTTTCTTCCTGAATGCTGATGGTTCATTGTACAAGAGAAATTTTGACATGGTACTTCTCAGATGTGTTGATAAGAAAGAGGCAGACTTGTTGATGCACGAGGTGCATGAAGGATCTTTCGGTACCCATGCTGGAGGACATGCAATGGCCAAGAAATTGTTAAGAGCAGGCTACTACTGGATCACAATGGATGCAGATTGTTGTGCTTATGCCAGAAAGTGCCACAAATGCCAGATTTATGCAGATAAGGTGCATGTGCCTCCAAATCCTTTGAATGTGATGTCTTCGCCTTGGCCCTTTGCCATGTGGGGCATTGATATGATTGGAAAGATCGAGCCGACTGCTTCAAATGGCCACAGATTCATCCTGGTAGCCATTGATTATTTTACCAAGTGGGTTGAAGCAGCTTCGTATGCAAATGTCACCAGGCAAGTGGTAGCCCGATTCCTGAAAAAATACATCATCTGTCGGTATGGAGTGCCCGAGCGAATCATTACTGATAATGGTTCCAACTTGAACAACAAAATGATGGCAGAACTGTGTCGGGACTTCAAAATCCAACACCACAACTCTTCTCCTTACAGGCCAAAGATGAATGGCGTTGTTGAGGCAGCTAATAAGAACATCAAGAAGATTGTGCAAAAGATGGTGGTCACATACAAAGACTGGCATGAGATGCTACCATTTGCCTTGCATGGATACCGTACCTCCATCAGAACATCCACTGGGGCAACACCGTATCAGCTTGTGTATGGTATGGAGGCAGTCTTACCTGTTGAAGTTGAATTACCCTCCCTACGGGTACTGATGGATGTCAAGTTGAACGAAGCAGAATGGGCCCGATCTCGGTACAATCAACTGAATTTGATCGAAGAGAAGAGATTATCTGCAATCTGTCATGGGCAGCTATATCAGAAGAGAATGAAAAAAGCCTTCGATCAGAAAGTCAGGCTTCGGGAATACCAAGTGGGAGATCTTGTGCTGAAAAGACTCATCCCTCCTCATACAGACCACAGGGGCAAGTGGACTCCGAATTATGATGGTCCATTCATAGTAAAGAAAGTTTTCTCTGGTGGAGCACTGATGCTCACTACTATGGATGGTGAAGATTTCTTATCCCCTGTGAATTCAGATGCAGTTAAAAAATACTTCGCATAAAATGACCCGCTGGACATAAAAACAGAACGTAAGTCCAGGCAAAAATAAGGGCATCCCGGCGAGTCAAAAACAGAATAAAAGACTCGGGCAAAATAAGGGAAAATAAAGAAAAAACGTGTACACCCGCTGAGTTGAAAAGCCACATTGGACAGCTCAGGCAAAAATGGGTATCCCGGTGGATTGAAAACCCGAAAGGGCGATCCACGCAAAATAAGGGAATAAGCGAACAACTGCATTCTGAATTCGTCTGTATCACTCACAACATGGCAAGCTTCGAAAGGTTAAAACATCGGTCAGAATCAGCCTTCTTCAGAAAGCTAGATGAGAAGAACGTCAAGGTCATACGGGTCATAGCAAAGGGAAGCTCACTAAAGCGTCGTCAACATTGCCAGCACTTTCATTTTTCTCAATTTATAACAATCTCCTCATTTCAGGGGATTTATTTCTTTGACTGTATTTGCCAATTCAGGGCACCCGAATTAATAAAATCAGAATTTTCAGTCACATTTCGTCTTGTACATTTTATTTCATTTGCAAAAATGTCTGATATCCTTGATATAACGTTTGCATAAAAACAGATGTGCCTTTCTAATCACATGCTTGCAGGAAATATATTTGTGTTCTCAGGAATACCTAACTCCTATGACGGAATCCGGTAAGGGATACCTCGGGGTACTTGTGCGTTTCTTTGTCTTAACAGGATTGCAGCACCAGAAATGCTTTCTCCCCCATCAGAGTTGTCGGACATCACCTCTCCGACACATTTTCTTCAGAGCAGCATCTGAAAATGCTCATTTCCCCAGCTGAGTTGTCAAGTCTCCTCATCCTCATCAAGGTCCCCACAGAAATCTCTAGAAAGACCGTTCAGTGGCCCTTCCTCTCCAAACAGAGTACTAGACAGGGAACCATCTCCCCACAGAGCTCCAGCCTCTCCCAGACGAGCAATGTCTGAAATTTCCACACAACAAATTGACGGAAGTTTTCTCATCCCAGCTGGGTTCCTCATTACAAAGATAGGTCTATCAGTGACCTATTTCCCCAAGCGGAGTCATACATCTTATCAAATCTACCAATGATCTCACCCCCAACTGGGATATCCTTTCAAGCAGATAAATCAGAGATCTTCACAGCAGCGGGATCCGAGTCCCGGATCGGTATCTTTTGCATAATCATAGCATTTACATCATATTTCCCCTCAGAGCGTAGCATTCCGTCTAATACAGAGCATTACGGCAAAAATCAAACAGATTTCATAATCACAAGTCAGGTTCGAACCAGTCGCCTGTAAATACCAATACCACATCAGCAATATACAAATACCTCTCAAATTCCCCACAGAAAGCCAAAGCGCCCCCTTTGCACTCTCCAACACAAGTACATGTTCATATATATTTTCGACACTCGTTTGTGTCATATCATCCCTTGCAGAAATCTATATACACTCTCTTGACACCCGTCCGTGTCACCATTCCCCAGCACGGTTGCAAACCAGACACTTATCATAATACACTCTCATTGACACCCGTCCGTGTCATCCTATCCCCACAGATCATCGGATTACCTTTTACATCTATAAGTTCATAACTTATGTGGCACCCGTCCGTGTCATACTTTCCCCAGCAGGTTGAACACTCATCTGTTTCTCACTCATGCTTATTTTTACTCATACAGATACTCGTCCGTATCTTGTATACACCACGTATTTCCCCTCAGATTCAACACTCGTCCGAGTTCTTTGTTAACCAGTTGGTACTCGTCCGTACCATCATCTCTGAACATGCATCAACGTTTGTTTCTACCGATACTTGTTCGTATCATAGTCTTAAGGATGCTCGTCCGCATCTTTAATCTATACACAGTGTCAAACACTTATACCTTTCATTTCTTGGATGTAAACACTCGTCCGTGTTTACTATTCCCCAGCAAATCCCCAGTAAAATTATTTTTCTTCTATCTGACATTCGTCCTATGTCATGATACTTTCGGCAGCCGTACCCTGCCAGGTGATCGTCCTTCACCTTTGGATGACCGTCCCTCATCTCTCCCCCAGCGGAGTCTCCATTATTGGAACCTTTTTATATCTGACATTCATCCTATGTCATGATATTTAGCAGCCGTCCCCTGCTAGGTGATCGTCCTTCACCTTCTTGATGATCGTCTATCATCATTTTATCTGATGGCTGTCCCCATCGTTAATCTTGTTATCTAGCATTCGTCCTATGTCATGATAAACCCCGAGAGAAGCCATACCCTACTAGGTGATCGTCCTTCACCTCTTGATGATCGTCCTTCATCATGCTTATCCGATGGTCGTCCCCATCGTCGACCTTCTCTATCTGGCATTCGTCCTATGTCGTGATATTTTTGGCAGCGGTACCCTGCCAGGTGATCGTCCTTCACCTTGGATGACCGTCCCTCATCCTCATCCCCAACAGAGCAGCTGTTCCCTGCTAGGTGACCGTCCTTCACCTTTGATGGTCGTCCCTCATCACTTATTTCATTAACCCGATGGCCGTCCTCATCATTGTTTACCCTTACTTTACAAACCTGATGGTCGTCCCCATCATTGACTTTACCTTTAATCCCCAGAGAACTTTTTTACTTTGCTTGATGGCCGTCCCCGTCATGATCCCTTTATTTCCCCAGCATGTCGGCTGTCCCCGTCATTGTCTTATCCCAGCAGTCGTCCTCTACTCGACGGTCGTCCTCCATCGCCCACACTTTATAATCATATTATACTTTCATCTTACAATCTATATCCCTTTTCTTCTTCTCCCCAGTGAGTGCAAATTTTGGACTGTCTTTGGTATTCAACCACAAGTTATCTCGTTTGTCTGTTAAGCTCGTCGCTTACATCCTACACAGCTAACTCATGCTTGAATAGGGGAAGCTGTAAACACCCCAAATTTTCCCTCACTAAGTTCACACCTTGGCTTGTGATCTTTTCATTTACATTAGTTTAAGCATACCACATCATATTGCATTTTTGCTTCACTGCATTAGTTCAGGTTCATCTGCATCTAGGGTTTGTGATCTGAGCAATCCAAGATCCAGCTGAGCCACTCCAAAGGTCATCAATCATCTCAAGAGGGTCCATGTATGTTCAATCATCATATTATATCCTCCAAAGATCAAGGAAGTCAAAGAATCACAAGAACTGGCAAAACATGGAAGCTGAGCTAGGGTTTAACTACACAGATGACCTAAAATTAGGGTTTTGATTTCAGAGGCCATAACTCCAATTTTTTTGGTCATTATTGTTTCTATTGGTCTCAATATGTTATAAGGATCATACATACCAAGTTTGATGAAGAAATTCATTGTGGAAGTCATCTGATCACTGGGTAACTTCCTGAGCAAGTCAGAGCAAAATCAGGGCATCTGAGGCCCCCAACATGGAACCAAAGGGGATTTTTTCATCAAATTGAAGTTATATGGTCTTTATTTGATCATGGAAGTGCTTAGAAGTTCATAAAATTGAAGAAAAGTGAGCTAAACAAAAAGTTGCCAAATATGGAAATGACTTGTAATGTAAACTTTCCATTTTGGGAAAGTTTTTCAACCTCCTCTTTCTCAACCAAAAATGCTTCAAATGAAAAATTGTTGGTCATGAAAGTTGTAGATTGGATCATTCCCTTTTCAAAAAGTACAAGAACAAGATCTAATTCATTATGGAACTCAAGTTATGGCTTTCCAAAGTTGGCAAAAATCACATAATTTCAAGTTTCATGCCAAAGAGGGATTTTTGCAAAATCACTTACCAAGCTTCTAAGTGACCTCTAATTGACTTCAAAACATCATAACAACATCACATGACTCATTTTGCTGAAAATTGCCCAAGGAATCACAACATTTCATGCCTTGCCCTTGAAGAAATCCAAAAGGGGCCAACACTTCATGAATTTGCAAAATGACCAAGAACCTTTCACAAACATGATGAATTGCCTCTAAATGAATTCCATGGCCATCCTTGATCCTTGCTGCACCAGACACCCCATTGTACCAAGCCTGCCACTTGCCCATACCTCAAGTACAAGAAATATTGACTTTTTGCAAAACACCCCATACCAATCAGCATAGCCCACACCAACTCCACAGACCTATCACAACTTGATATGTGGACTTTATGCAAGCCATAACACACAAGAACTCAGCCTGAATCCTCAGCATCCACAAGTTCACAAAAATCACCTCTCTTGCATTTTCTTTCGAAACACACAACACACTTGCTCAAACTCAAAACAAATTCCACCATTCATCTCTAAATCAATCACTGATCATAAACCACCCATCAAAACAGCCAAGAACACACCATAAGCCAAACACGATTTTCTGACCAGAGGAGTCTAAACTCACAAACCAGCCTTCCTCAAAGCTCTCCAAGCATCAAAGCTTCTTCAGGGAGGCCATTGGAGGCATTTTGCACCAAGGAAGCAGCCAGAAAGCTCAAGGGTTGAAAGCTCCATCTCAGGTAGCCACCTCAAACTTTTTTTTCTAGAAATCTCTTTTTAAGTTATAGAAATGTTCCCCATGTTCCCCTGAGTGCACTGAACTTGTTATTTTTGAAAATGGTGAAGAGATGAGCATGAACCGAATCTCTGAAATTTTTGACCTAAAAAGAGATTGATTCGATTCATGCTTGTTTCTGAAAATAAATGGATTTCGTGCTTGGATTCTTGTTCCTTGATGTTTGTTGATTGATTCTGGAGCTTTAGGGGGCTTAGGGGTGAGGTTTTGAGTGAGTTAGCAATTTTCAGAGGAGAGTCTGGCCGGAGAAGATGACCGGAGGTCTTCTCCGGCCACCTGAATGTCATTAACGTGTTAATTAGGGTTAGGGCATTGTTTGAATGTGGACCCTTTGATCTGTTCTCCCGCGCGTGATTGAAGGGCTAGGATTAGGTCATTAACATTTAATCAGGATTAATTAAATAATTAAATAGGATTAGTGAGATTTGAATTTGGGCCATTGGATGTGGCGCCACTCAACCCAAACCAAACCCAGTTTCAATCCTGTCCCTCCATCCCGCATACTTCTCATTTTATTTTGTTTTTAATTCATTTTTCTTATTTATTTTGCACGAATTATTTAAAATACATAAAAAATCCAAAAAAAAATTTCTTTCTGCATTTTGACTTTAAATAATTTTCTCAACCCAAAAACATTTTTATTTTTATTTTTTGCATTAAAAAACTATTTTTAAAATATTTAAATAATTATTTTAATTAATTAATGGAAATTAATTAATTAAAATATCATTTAAGTTTCTAAAAATTCCAAAAACAATCATGTTGCATCTTTAAACATTTAGAGACATTTTCATACCATCCACACAAATTTCATTTTGGTTTTGAATCATTTTGACATTTTTTCTTTGAATTTTGGGTTCATAAAATCCCATTTTTGAAGCCTAACTTCAAGAATTATTTTCTGCCTAACCAAGAATGGTATGACCATGGTTATTTTTGCATTGATCTTCATTTGAAAGTTATTTTCTAACATAATTTTTCCATAAATTTCTTCTGCCTTTTTGAATTGATTGGAATTTTTTCCCTTTAGGTACCTTAAAACCCTAGATAACTCAGAAAAATCATAAGTCCCTTAGGGTTAAGAGTTAGGTCTCCTCCTTTGGGGTGTGAAATCATATGGGGTTAGGGTTCTTTTGATTGCATTTTCAATTTTTTATCTTGTCATTTGCTTCTGATTTTGAGTTTTGCATCTCATGTTGCATGAAAACCCTAATTTCTCATCTCCCTTTGCATACTTCTTGCATATGCTTGCATTCATAAACTTTCCATGACAATTTATGCATTCACATGACTTTTAAGACATCTCAGGACACATTAGATTCATGTTTGATCATTGCATCATCCATTTGCCATGTTATGCTTTCATTTCATTCCATGTGCATTCATGAACTTTCATGCTTCTTACATGCTTCATTTGCATCATCATTACTTGTATGATCATTTGCATCTCTTGACATATATTTACATCACCTCTTAGAATAATTTACATCATGAACATGCTTCTGGTTTTGGTTTGCATCCTTGCATTCATTTCATTTCATTTCCTTTTACTAACTTTCCAGGTGGTAAGTTACTTTGAGAAGTGAATTTGCCTTCACTTCTCACAATCTCTTCTCATCTCTCTTATGAATTCATTGCTGCATTTTGTATTTGAATTGGATTGAGCTTGCTCATTCATGTTCCTTCATCACTTTCTTTCTTCAAGCAACTTATCTTCTTAAGTGAAGTAAGTTAACATGTTTCTTCTGCTTCTCCTCCTTTCATCTGCTTCTTCCTTGGTGGCTCTTCTTAAAGATCTCTTGCAAGCCTCATAAACCCTAGGAATACCCAAGCATGATAACAATTAGGGTTTGATTAGTCCCCCCATTAGTTTTACCTTTGTGTCACCTTTTGTGTCTTCTCTTCTCATCTCATAATCAGGGACTAAACCTTCAAGGTTTTAAGGCTTTGTGATTAAGGTTATGCTTGCATCCTTCTCTTAGGATGGAGTGTATAACTTTAATCCTAAGTGTTAAACTCTTAATGTGTTTAAATCCTTTAATCAATTCATCTAATAATCATTAAGACATCAAGCTTGTAACTTGGGCCTTGCATTAGGGTTCTAATTCTTCCTTAAGTGGTTAAGAAGGACTAACCCTAGTGTTAATGGATAAGTCCCCCTCAAGTTGTCTTACAAACCCTAAAATCCACTTCTTAATCTTATCATTAACTAAAATCCACTCTAATAAAGGATTGTTTTGTCATGAAGTTAATCCCTAATCATGGATTAAGTTGAGGAGCCTTCCTCAGCTTAAATGTTCTCATTTGTTATCCTTCTATTAGGATGGTGTAATGAGTCCATTAAATCCTTGATTATGGCTTAAACTCATTACTTAACACTAAACAAAAACTCCAAAAACATCTAAATAAATGCAAGTAGGTTAATGATCTTAATCCTACATCATGGTGATTAAGTGTGAGGTGTTTACTTCATACTTGAGGTATTCTCATTACCCCTAATCAAAGGGAAGATGTGATGAGTTTACTAACCCTTGGTTTAGGCTTAAGCTCATTTTCTTATGACAAACACCAAAAAGCAATAAAAGATTGAAAATACCAAAAACAAACAATAATCATCTCCTCCGGGATTCTTTTCTCACCTCATTCACTCATAAACGAGAACCTGCTTCTTCCGTCTAATGCAAGACAGTTAGCACCTGAGCCAGACAGGTCATACACTTGAGCATAGACAAGCCAGCAGTTCACAAGTCAATTTACCTTTCAGTCTCTTTGAGTCGAACTACGGTGTTCTGACTTCCTCATTGCACGAGAGGATACGTAGGCATAACTTAACAGTTATCGAACAAAAGTCTCTGTATATTCCCCCTCTGCCAGCATTATTCTTTAAGCCTCATAGCCTTGAGCTTTACACTCTTTCCTTAGACTGACACTCCTTTATTTCACTTCACACTTCTTTTACAACTGACACTTGTACATCCTTTTCCAGCTTTTACACACAGAATAGCACTGACACTACCCCTTTAAACACAAACCTTTCAAGCGTGGATCCCGTCGAGTACGGCGGATAATCTGGGTGCTAATACCTTCCCAGGTGTCGCTCCCACAAAATGACACCCAAGGTCAGAAGGGGTACAGACGCGAACGGTCGGCAAAAGAGGCAAGGAATGAATAGAGTCGCCAGCTAGGCATTTTTATCCCGAAGGAAAGGTAATGCTGCATAAACCTAGGAAAAGATGGATAAGACGGTTGCGAACCAGAGAGACTGAGAAAGGGGGTTGGTTACAACCTGGGAAGGTATTAGCACCCAGATTGTCCGCCGTACTCGACGGGATCCACGCTTAAAAGATTTGTGTTTTAAAGGGGTAGTGTCTGTGCTATATGTGTATCAAAGCTGGAAAAGAATGCAAGTGTTAGTGTAAAAGAAGTGTAGTGTATGTAAGTGAAGTGTCAGTGCAAGAACAGAAGTGAAATGCTCAAGACTATGAGGCTTAAAGAATAATGCTAGAAGGAGGGGGAATATACAGAGACTTTTGTTCGATAACTGTTAAGTTATGCCTACGTATCCTCTCGTGCAATGAGGAAGTCAGAACACCGTAGTTCGACCCAAAGAGACTGGAAGATAAATTGACTTGATGAACTGCCTACTTGTCTATGCTCAAGTGTATGACCTGTCTGGCTCAGGTGCAAACTGTCTTGCATTAGACGGAAGAAGCAAGTTCTCGTTTATGAGTGAAGATGATGAGAAAAGAATCCCGAAGGAGACGATTATTGTTTGTTTTTGAGTTTTCAGTCTTTTATTGCTTTTGGAAGTTTGTCATAGGTTAATGAGCTTAAGCCTAAGCCAAGGATTAGTAAACTCATCACATTCTCCCTCTGATTAGGGGTAATGAGAATACCTTAAGTGTGAAGTCAGCATCTCACACTTAATCACCCTGGTGTAGGATTAAGATCATTAACCTATTTGTGATTATTTAGGTGTTTTTGTTGTTTTTGTTTAGTGTTAAGTAATGAGTTTAAGCCATAATCAAGGATTAAACAGACTCATTACACCATCCTAATAGAAGGATAATAGATGAGAATGTTTAAGCTGAGGAAGACTCCTCAACTTAATCCATGATTAGGGATTAATCTCATGACAAAACAAAGCCTTTATTAGATGGATTTTAGTTAATGATAAGATGAAGAAGTGATTTTGTATTGTTTGTAAGACAACCTGAGGAGGACTTGTCCATTAACACTAGGGTTAGTCCTTCTTAACCAATTAAGGAAGAATTAGAACCCTAATGCAAGGCCCAAGTTACAAGCTTGATGTCTTGATGATTATTAGATGGATTAATTAAAGGATTTAAACACATTAAGGGTTTAACACTTAGGATTAAAGTGATACACTCCATCCTAACAGAAGGATGCAGGCATAAGCTTAATCACAAAGCCTTAAAACCTTTAGGGTTTAGTCCCTGATTATGAGGTGAGGAGAGAAGACTCAAGGATGACACAAAGGTAAAAGCTAAATGGGGGACTAATCAAACCCTAATTGTTATCATACTTGGGGATCCTAGGGTTTGTGAGGCTTAAGAGAGAAAGAATCTTCAAAGGCCACCAAGGAGGAGCAAGATGAAAGGAGAAAGAAGCAGAATGAAGTAAGACAACTTGCTTCACTTAAGAAGACAAGTTGCTTGAAGAAAGAAGGTAATATGAACAAGAGTGAGCAAGCTCAATCTAATACACATACAAAAATGCAGCCATGATGCATAAGAGAGATGAAAAGAGATTGTGAGAAGTGAAGGCAAATTCACTTCTCAATACAACTTACCACCTGAAAAGTTAGTAAAGAAATGAAATGCAATGCAAATGAGATGCAATGTCATGATGCAAACCAAAACCAGAAGCATAAGTATGATGCCAATGATGCTAAGAGATGATACAAACACATGACAAGAGATGAGAATGATCAATCAAGCATAAGGATGCAAATGAAGCATGCATTGAACCATGGATATTCATGAAAAGTTATGAAATGCAATGGACATATAACATGGCAAATGAAAGATGCAATGATCAAACATGATTCTAATATGTCCTAAGATGTATTATGAATCAAATGGATGCACAAAATGTCATGGCAAGTCATGGTATGCAAGCAAATGGAAGATGGATGCAAAGGAAGACATAAATTAGGGTTTATGATCAACACACAAAGTAAAATCCAAAACCAGAAGCAAATGACATGATAAAAATTTGAAAATGCAAACAAAGGAACCCTAAACCTATACAAACTCACTTCCCAAAGGAGGGGATCCAACTCTTAACCTAGTGGAAGTTATGAATTTCCTAAGATTGCTAGGGTTTTAAGGTACCTTGTCAAGAAAAATGCAAAACAAATTGAAAATGCAAGATCAATTCATGCCAATTTTATCCTATAAACTAGATGTTATGCAAGATGCAATGCAAAAAGAATCATTGTCCAACTCTCAATGGTTAGGCAGAAATGAATTTTTGAAGTTTGAATCAAAATAATGCCTCAAAATGAAATTAATTCCATTGAAAATGATCAAAAGGCATCAAGAACAAAAAATAAATTTTGTTTGAGAGTTGGACAATGTTTCTAAATGTTCCTAAATGCAACATGAATTTTTTTGTGATTTTTAAATACCTAAAAGTATTTTTAATTAATTAATTTTCATTAACTAATTAAAAATAAACTTTTAAATGTTTTAAAAATGATTTTTAATGCAAAAAAAAATATTTTTGTGTTCTGAAAATTAATTAAACCTTTGACAAAAAATTTCAGAATTTTTAAAGGTATTTTGCTATTTTTAATAATTCGTGCAAAATAAATCAAAACAAATGAAAATAAAATGAATTTTAAATGAAAAATGAGAAAGTCAGCCAATCTGATGGCTGAGATTCAAACTCACAAGGGCGAGAATTGACCTAGCGCGCTAATGGACGGCTCACATTCAAACTTGCCTAATTACGTCATTAAGCCCTAATCTGAACCCTAAACACTTTCAGGTGACCGGAACAGTGTTCCGGTCATCTTCTCCGGCCAGCCAAAATCTCAATCTCTCTCAAAACGCATCAAAACCTCACAAAACTCTCCAGAATCAACCTATGAACATCACTAAACATAAACCCTAACACAAACAACATTTATTTTTCGTGAATCAAAGGAAACAAGCAAAAACATTTTCACGGGCAAACTTTCAGAACATCATAACATGCTTGTTTCTGGCTCATTTTCAAAAATAATTAGATCCCCATGACCAGGGCAACATACAGAACAACATTCTAACAAGAAATCAAAGTTCTGGAAAATTTGTTCATCATGTTACCTGAGTTTGAGCTTTCAGTCCAGGAGCTTTCTGCTTGCCTCTTTGCCTCAAAATGATCCCAATGGTCCTCTTGATGAAGTTATGAAGCTTGGTTGGAGTTTATAATGGTTGGTTTGTGAGTTTGCAGAAGTTCTGTTCAGTGAAGTGAGGAAATCGTGTTTTAGTTTGAGGAGGTTTCAGGGATGAATGAGGGTATGGAAATGATCAGGGGAGTGTGCTGAGTGATTCTATGGAGTTTGTTTCTATGTTTGATGCTTGTATGATGAGTTTCGAAGGAAGTTGCATAAGAGGTGGAAAATGAGAATGCTGGCTTGGAGAGTGTTTCAGGCCTGTGTGTGTTATGAAAATGAACCCTTGGAGTGTGTTTGTAAGGTCTGGATTGGGCAGAGAGTTGTTGTGTCACTGTGGGATTGGTATGGGTGTTTTTGCCAAAAAGTCAAAAGTGTTGTACTTGAGGTATGGGCAATGGTGTAGCTAGCTAATTGGCTTGTCCTAGCTCAGCTGAGATTAAGGATGTCCATGGGATTAGTTTTGAGATGATTCAGCAAGTTGAATGAAGTTTATGAGATGTTTTGCAATTTTCACAAAGTTTGCCCCCTTTGGAAATTCATGAAGTTCAAGGCATCAAAATGCATAATTCTTGGGCCAATTCTGATTTTTAGAAGTCACATGATCATGTTGTGAAGAGTTTGTGCACATTTGAAGCCTTTAGAATGCTTGATCACATCATTTTGCAAAATGCCTCTTTGGTACAAAACTTGAAATTATGTGATTTTTCCCAACTTTGACAAGCCATAACTTTTGATCCAAAATGAATTAGAATGAGTTCTTGTACTTTTTGAAAAGGGAATGATCCATTCTACAACTTTCATGACCAAAGTTTTCCCATTTGAAACATTTTTGAATCAAAAAGTAAGGGTTGAAAAAGTTTCCCAAAATGGCAAGTTTCCATTACAAGTCATTTTCCCAAAAAGTCAACTTTGCAAATGGCTTGAAATTCTTCAATTATGTGAACTTCTAACATCTTATATGATCAAATAAAGATCATACACAATCAAAATGATGAAGAATACCCCTTGGTTGGGTCATTGGGGGCCTTAGATGCCCTGATTTCACACTGACTTGCTCAAGAAGTCAACTCTTGGTCAGATGCCTTCCCCATGGAATTTCTTCATGAAAATTGATATGCATGATCCCTATACCATATAGAGACCAATAGAAACAAGAATGACCAAAAATTTTGGAGTTATGGCCTTTGAAACCAAAACCCTAATTCTAGGTCATCTGTGCAGTTAAACCTGGCTCTGCTTCCATGCCATTCCCAGTTCTTGTGATTCTTTGACTTTCTTGACTTTGTGGGGATATAATATGATGCTTGAACATACATGGACCCCTTTGAAATGATTGATGACCTTTGGAGTGGCTCAAGAAGCTCTTGGATTGCTCAGATCACAAACCCTAGATGCAGATGACTTAGAATCAATGCAGTGAATCAAAAATGCAATATGAGATGCTATGATTGAGTTTATGCATATGAAGAGATCACAAGCCATGGTGTGAATGAGTGAGGGCAAATTTGGGGTGTTTACACCAGGTTGTAACCAACCCCCTTTCTCAGTTTCTCTGGTTCGCGACCATCTTGTCCATATCTTTCCAGGTTTATGCAGCATTACCTTTCCTTCAGGATAAAAATGCCTAGCTAGCGACTCTTTTCAGTTCATCTTCTTGTTCTCCTCCTTTTGCCGACCGTTCGCGTCTGTACCCTCTTGGCCAGGTGTCATTTGGTGGGAGCGACAGCATCGACATCCACGAAATTCGGCATATTCGGGAACAAAGTGATTCCATAGATACACAAAGCTAGGCTCGCATTGAAGGTACTCCAACTTTTTGCCTCAGCTGCTTTAGTAGCCTCATCCAACAAGAAACTCAAATGATATCATCAGAAGCCTCCTTTGCTATCAATCCGGTCTTCCAATAATGACCTGCTCAAATAAAGAGCAGTTGCTACATCTTTGAAGTCGGGGTCAATCTTGGACCCAAAGAATGGTGCACAGTCCTTCACGGAAACTCTCAGGATGCTCGAATACTCCTCTAAGGTAGGTGCCAATATGAAGTCAGAAAGTACGAAACATCTAAGTTGTGGATCATAAAATTGTAGCAAGGTGTGCATCCCTCTGAAAGCGTAGTCACTGATGGGCTCTATGAAATAAAAAATCCACCCGTAATCCTGCTTGAAGACATTGAGAACTTCTGGAGGAGCTAAAGCTTTCACTTTGAGAATTTCTTTCACAACAGGCTGATGAACCTTGTAGGAGATAATACACTTGGTCTTTCTCTTGGATTCCATGCTCATAGATCAATACCCACAACTGGAATCAAGGATGTGATATGCAGCCCTGCAAATGAACAAACATGCATTAGGAATGCAAGTATGTGGATGATGTGATGCAATGCAATGGCATGTGATCACTGTTGCATATACTGGGCATTGTTGTATTGCCTTCTGATTTGCCTGAATACCGACTGTCAAGAATACCAGATCATAAGTATGCGTCGGAAGACTACTCAGGGAGGCCTCAGCTGAATTCCGGAAAAACAAGCATCCCTCATAAGTTCCCGGCTTCAAGCACTGAAGTCGAGAAACAATAGTACATTCATCCCGAAGGGTACAATACTACCGTCATACGACCAGTTGCTTTAACTAGGTTTCTATGAGAGAATAAGGTCATCCTATGCGATTTCCTAGTGGGCCCTCGGGTGCGAATGGGTTTGCCACAAAATGTGGTCGGCCACTGTCACCACTGGAGAGGGTTGTTTCCACTAAGGTCCTCGATGATCGGTTCCCAGTGTTAGCAGCTCAGGTGGGAACATTATATGTTCTGCCTAGGCAGTATAGAACATATCCCAAGAGAGTCTGATTTGGGTGTGGGACTCGTGAAAACTACATGTGCTCAAAACCACGCAAGCCACACGACTTCCCACTCTAAATCCTATGTGTATACTCAAGCTGGGTATTTGGCTTATCTCACAATAATCCCATCCCGCCAAGGAAAACCAGAACAGCCAGTACAATATATGCCAGTATATGCGACAGTAAAGTAAAGTGCAGAAAGCTATAAATAAGGTCGTAAAGGAAAGTGATAAACTGCAAATAAAACCGTAAAGCTAAACTAAAGCATGACAGCAAACGAATAAACACCCGAAGAAAACAGAAATAGACAAGCGCTAGGATTGACTCTCAAAGGAGAAATCAGAATTTCTAAAAGTCTCCAGCATAGTCGTCAGCTGTCGCTCACGGGATTTTCATTCTAGTACAAACGCGAAAGTGGCGCGGAAAAGGTAGAGTCGCCATCCAGACATTTTTATCCCGAAGGAATGGGAAAGATAATGTTGCACAAACCTAAGGAAGAAGGAAAAGGACGAGGCCTTGCGAACCAAAGATCTGGGTCCGGAAGTCGGTTATGAATTGAGAAGGTATTAACACCCCAATCCCTTCGCCGTACCCGACGGGATCCATGCTTATAAGTCTGTTTTCAAAGGGTGAAAAATAATATGTTGTTCAAATGAAATAATGGCTATTTGGATTTGGAAATGAAATGAGAAAAAGATTTGGAATTGAAACAATGGGAATAAAGGGGGAAAATGTAGGGAAAAAGAAAGATTGTGCGCGAATGGGCCCTACCCCACTGCCTACGTACCTCATCGGGATAAATGAGGATCAGAGACGCCGTAGTTCGTCTAACTAAGGCTGAAACTTATTTGTGATTTTTAGGATGACGTTTCCATAGCTCTAGCTCATGTGTTACCGGCTCTGACTCGAGGGTGTTTACCGTGTCGCTGTTTGAACTGTCGAGACAAGTCATGTTCGTCCGCAAAGAGTATGAGATGAGATGAGCAGACGTGGTGTCTTGTTTTGTTGTCTTTTATAAGAAGTGTTTTGACTTTATGTTTTTTGTATGTACAACACTAAAGACTATGACACAGGAGCGAATACTTTCCAAGATCTCCCCCAATGGAACGTTTGTAAAGCATCCTAGAAGAGTGAAGGAGACCTCCACTAATCATTTCTCGTATAACTTAAGGCTCGTGGTGCATTGTACACCTTTTCCTTTATTAAGTGTTTTGATTTTCTTAAAGATGAGAAGTGAGACTCAAGTTGTCAAAGGAAAACTTCTAAGGGAAACTAGACTTACCCTAAGTTAGTTGAGTTTGAATATAACCTATGGTTAGTGAGGTTTGAGAGATTAAATCTACCTAAGAGATATTAAACTAGAAATGCAAGTACAAAAAGGAAATAGTGAACAATATGGACCTCCTAAGTCATGGTGGGTAAAGACGTGAATGAAACATAAATGGGATGAAACGATGGATCGGGTGGGTCGATTGCGTGGTGCTGAGACGCACGACTTATGGTGTGCAACATACAAGGCTTGATTTTAGTTGTAATGGAGTGGAACGATGGTAATCGGGGAATCCTAAAGTCACATGCAACTTCATTTATTTATTTGAAATTTATTCGACGTTGGAACGAGTCTTTATATATTTTTTGAGATTTTGGTTTTCTATCGATTTGTTTTATCTTTTCTATCCTAGTTATAGAAATTATACAAGCATACAAGTATTACATCACAAAGTACACAAAATATAATCGAGACATAGAAATATTATCCAAGTCCATAAGCAAATCCTCGAAAGATACCTTGCATAAAAAGAAAATAGTTAGTAAATGAGATGAATCATGAATATGCATAATATGATGGAAATGAATTAAAATGCCAAAAATATCAAAAGTCATGGAAAAAATGTGACATTAATTCCCTAGGGTCTTAAACCTGATTATAACATTGAGTTAAAAATACTCTTAAAAAATCAGAGTTTAGCTATGTTAAATGGCCACTTAGAATTATCTAAGATTCAATCCTAAATTTATACAAATCACACTACCAAAACAGTGGATAAAATGCCCTAAAAAATACATCAAAAATATTCTAGGTACTTTAATTTGTCCTCTAATCAAACAAAAAAGAATGGATCAAAAATGTTATAGGAAGTGGCAGAAATAAAATGTACAAATTTATGTGTCTATGAAAGAATTCAATAGAAAATCAATTAAAGAAAAAATCGAAATTAAATTGAAAAATGATTAAATTCATAAAGTAAAAATTGGGAAAACTTCTAAATTGAATTAATATTCTATCCTAATTTTTGTGGAATTTTCTTATGCATTTTAGTATTTTTTTGTGAATTAAAATTGAAAGGGCATGAAATAGAAAAAATAAAAGAAATGAAAATAGAGAGGGGGTGGGAATAGAAATGTTTTTTAGTTTAAAAGACAATTGGGCTCATAGATGGGGCTGCGGGTAGCAATTCGCGAAGGCCCAAATGGACTGGAAAGCCTGCAGGATCATAGTATGAGCCTTAGTCAACTTGTTGACTAATCTAGGCCTTCAGATCAGAACTTCCTCCAAGTCCTCTCATCCAAAGGTTTAGAACACAAGGTGTATGATACTTACAATGGGGAAGGTGCGCAGGAATGAAATCCGGTGGTCCAACCGGACAGTGACAAGTGTCACCGCCGGAGTGGACCACCCCAAAGAAAATCTCATGGGCGGTGGAAGATCAAATTTATTCAGTTTCCATGGCAACATATTAATGATGATTGATGAAATTTTATATAATTTTAATGATTTTCGGCGCATTAATCAGAATTAATGGATTTTAATTTTAATAAACACCAAGATTAGACTCAAAAGGGCAAATAAAGGATGAACATATGAAAACCCTAGATCAGAACTTCCTCTTTATTCTCTCCCTCACGGCGTTCCTTCTCTCTTCCCCGCCGCCAACCTCTCACTCTCCTCTTCACCACTTCGTCTTCTTCTCCTTGAACTAACCCTAGCCGCCGCGACGCCGGGATATCTCTCCCTTCACAACGACAAAACTTCTTCTCTTCATAACCAAAACTCAAACCTCTCCCTCCATCCTCAACCTAAATCGCGACAAAATAACCTATTTTCATCTTATGCAAAGACATCCCACCATTCACCCTCTTGCCGATGCGTCTAACAAATCACCAACATCATGACCTAACATCACATAGGAAGAAAAAGATGGAGAATGGTACCTTGTGACCGACGAAGGTGTCGATTAAAGACGAGGGTGAAGGATGTGACGAACTAGTGTAGCCGCACTCGTGCAATGATGAACGAAAGCGATATAGTGAATCTGAACTTTAGTTTTCGATCTTGATCAGGTATACTTCGCGTTCTCACTGATGATGTTCTTGCTGTATTTTTGTCTTTTGTGTTGTATGTTGATTCGAGATCTTGGATTTGTTGCAGTAGTGTCGAGCATGGTGTCGAATCTTCAAAAGGTTGTTATGGTCGATCGAATGCTTGCAGGTTCTTGATGGATATAGAGATGGTGATCGACTCGTATGGTTGTTGTTGTTGTCGATTAACTAAAAATGAATGTTGTTGATGATGTGACGCTTAACTGTGTTCTTGAATCTTGCAGGTGTCACTCTGATGACATTTATTGATGATGATGACTTCTGAAGGTGATTGGAGATGAATGAACCGAAAAATGGCTAAGGATGAAGATCTGCGAAACTTTAGATTTTGTTGAGGGAGAAGATCATGAAGAGTTGGGGATTGATGATTGATGATACAGAATATTGGAGGAGTGTGTTGTTGAGTTATGTTTCTGATTCTGGTAATCTCTTTCTTCTTTGCGATTTTTTTGTGATGCTCCTCTTCAACTTCTCTTTCTTGTGATGCAGTATTGAAGATTGGTGAATAACAAGTGATGAAGATTGATGCGATAAAGGTGGAATCAATGATGGAAGAATCCAGGGGATGGTGGAATGGTGATGAGGCTGAAGGAATCAGCAGAAGAAATGGAGAGAGATGATGATGAAAAGATTCCAGAATTTTGTTGAAGAAGATGGTTCAATAATCAGAGAATGGGGGAAGAATCAAGGAGGTTGAAGCCCCCTGAGTTTGCAGCAACATGAGCATTTATAGGGGAGTTCTTTGATTCAGAATTCAGAGGATGGAGAGAGATGAGCGAAGATCCTGATGAAGAGTGAAGGCTTCCCCATTTTCTTAGTTTTTTTTCTTCTGTTATTCTATTCTGAGTTTTTTTGTAACTGTTTTCCTCTGCTAACTGAATTCTGTTAATTTCAGTTAGTTTTTTGTAACTGAAAACTGTGTATGGAACCCTTGTATCAACATTTTTGTAACTGAAATTTTGATGACCTTCTCTTTATTTTTTTTTGGAATTATTTCATGCCCTTTCCTTGATCTGTCTCGGCATCAAACTCGGCTTGCACACAAATTGCAGCGGCCGCTCTTTCCGCTATGCATCCTGAATTTTGTATGAAGGTTGTTTTCGGTTGCTCTTTAAGTAAAGAAGAAAGTGAACTATGAGAAGTATATGCTGATGTTGGAGTGGGAAACACATCAGTTTCAGCATATTTAGAAATTCAGTGTCCCAATCTGTTAGTTCCGCTGAAGTTATAGAGATGACTTTTTTCTTTGAATAAATTGCAGTGGGTTACACTAATGTTGTGGGCACCTAAAAAAGTGACCCTTTCTCTTTCATCAAATCCCCTTGATTTGCAAAGTACAATGATTTGAGATAAATCGGCATAGGGTGAAGGAAACTCATCGGTTGTAATGTCAGCAAAAGAGTTCGAACCATCTTTCCTTTATAACGGAATCCAAAGACTTTTGAGCATAGTGTATCACATATACAAGATCTCTTCTAAATTAATCCTTGAAATAATTCATGAATTCCAAAGAAATGCCAATGTATCATTGTTGATGGGCCTACAAAGAATTGAGCCATAAAGAAGGAATAATTCCTATATTTCTTGGTAATAAAGATTAATAGGTAAACAAATGTTCAGACTAGTTGACTAAAAATGGATAGAAATGGCTTTGATTGGTAAATAGACGTCTGAAGATTTGGAAAAAACTTAACCAAACATTTGAATTAGCATCTACCAAAATTCTCCTTTGCTGATGAAAACAAATTGCATTCTTCATGACAATCTTGACTTCATTGTTTCCCTCACAAATGATTGATATCGCTAGGAAAGACTTAAAAAAAAGGTAACAATGTCATGAGTACAATTAATCCCTTGCCACAAAGATATTCCAGATAGCCTGATAATAATGTCTTGGAGAACCATTGAGCGTTACAACATGATCCTTACTTAATGAAAACGTCAATGAGTTCAAACATGAATAGGAAATCCTTAAACCTTCTTGAAATATGTACTAAATGAAGAAATGATTCGAAATGTCAAAATCCAACCCAATCGCAACTCCTGTTTAGTCTCGAGTAAACCTTGATGAAGCCTTAATTAATTATTATCTCTTGTAAATTTCTGGGACAAGTACTTGATAAATCCTTGATGTGGAGGTTAGGATGAACATAACTCAACCTCTTGTTGTGACATGAATGAAAGAGAACTCCAAAAATAGGAAAGCTCGATCCATAGTAATTTGAGATCATATGTCTTAGGAACCAATAAAATGATGAATGTAAAGAATTAATGACCTATACGCAGTATACGAGGCACAAGCTATGACCTAATAAAAATGCAAATGGACGTGAAACAAAATCCAGTTAATAGTATTAAATAAGAGGGCAAATTTTGGGTGTTACACTAATGAGGTCCGATATGAATATGTGATGTTGAAGTACCTCTACACCTGTATGTAAATTAGTTTTAGACAAAATAAGCCAAAGGGGAGATTGTTAATTATATGATTTTATGATTGATATTATGTTTGGTAAAACTAATATGGTTGGAATATGTTGAATAAGAAGTTCCATATGTTAAATTAACATGGACTAGATTCTGGAAGAACATGTCAAACAAGATGTCCTGACATGGTGGCAATATACAAATGGGGTTATAAGGACTGGAAGATGTTGAGCCAGATGTTGAAACATTTGTAACTGTCATGACATGCACACCATTACTGTCATGTGTTACAGACAAATACTGAGCCAAATGTTGAGCTAGATATTGAAACATTTGCAATTGTCATGACAATATTACTATCATGTGTTACAAACAGATGTCAAAGACATATGTCATGACGTCTTGGTCTGTGGAGTTGGAGATGTGTTTATGATTTGAATTATGCAGAATATTCTATAGAATATTATGATATCACAGGTGGAGCTGTTTTAAAGGACTAAGGGATTCAAGGTGGAGCTTTTTTTCAAAGTATTTTCAAGGAGAATCCATAGGTTCTATATGTGAAGATATACTGGAGCTAATGATAAAAGTCCTAATTCCGGAGCTAATGATAAAGTCCTAAATTTGAGGAGAATATATTAGAGATGTATTTTGTTGTTCTGGAACATGTCGAAGAAGATGTCCTACGACATCACATACGACATCGTGCCTGTGCTGAGCTGGTGTGAGTGGTGTTTAAATATTTTAACAAATGCAGAATATTCTGGAGATATTATGCAATCATATGTGACACTTATTTAAAAGGGTGTTGATTTAAAGATCTTAAAGATTCAAATAAGGAGATTTTGGAAGATTTTATTGAAGACCTAATTTGTTGCAGGATCTTCTACAGATTTGTAACAACGAATTTGATGTGTTTTGAAGGCCCAAATCTAGTTGGGTGTTAGGTTATAAATAGAAGCATTGTAACCTAGTTTTAATACAAGTCGTGAATAAAAAATATGTAAACATTAAGGCTTTGTTTGTGAACCACTCTCTAGATGAGTTGGTGTGTGTAATCCACTCGGGTTGTGAGGTTGATTGTTATTCCTTGAGTTGTAAGGTTGTGTTCTCACTTAGAAACCCGTAGGTAATGAGTTGAGTGTTGTTCTTGGATGAAGCCTTGAAGCAAATCCAATTTGTGTTCTTGGTCAAGAATCTTGGCTAGGTATTGTCATGGAAGTATGTCTTCTGGTTTGATTTTGTTAATTGTAATTATCAATGAGGTGATTTAGGGAGTGAGATTGTGATTTCTCATATCTAGATGATGATTTCTAGGTAGAAGTTGCATTGGGTAGGGATTAAGTGAGAAGTTGTAAATTGGGATTTTTTAGGCTTTGAATTAATACTGCTAATAGTGGACTTCCTTCTTGGCTTGGTAGCCTCCAGATGTAGGTGAGTTTGCATCGAACTGGGTTAACAATCCTTGTGTCGTTTATGCTTTTCAGTACTGTTATTTTATATGATTTACTTTGTTGTTTCTGTAAGACTAGAAGTCTCGACATCCTATAGGACATCTGGGACATGTCATACCAAAATTTCAATATATCACCCAAGAGGTAGGATTAGAGTCCAGCCTAAGAGACTTAGTCCTAAGTCTTGTCTGAGGGCTTTATAGAAGTCCCATCTGAAAGGTTTAACTCCTTGCTTGAGGGACTTTTAGTCTCATTAACCATGTTTCACATAATTTTTACTAAGGGACCGAGCTTTCCCAAGTTATCTAAAAACTCCCCGACTGAGAGACTTGGAGTTTCTTCTGATGGGAGCAAACACACTAACACACACACACACACACACACACACACACACATATATATATATATATATATATATATATATATATATATATATATATATATATATATATCACCCAAGAGGTACGAGTGATGTCTAGCCAAAGAAACTTAGTCCTAAGTCTTGTTTGAGTGTTGGCTAGAAGTCCTTCTCGATAGGGCTAACCCCTCGCCTGAGGGACTTGTAGTCTCATCAACCATCCTCCATATAACTTTGCCTAAGGAACTAAGATTTCAGAGTATATCTAAAAACTTCATGCCTAAGAGACTTAGAGTTTCCTCGGGTAGGAAAAAACTTAGAAATATTGCCCAGAGGCACAACTAAAGTCTAGCCTAAGAAACATAGTTCTAAGTATTGTATGAGGGCTTGAGAGACTGTGTAATGTATTACCCAAGACAAGCCACAACCATATGTCTCCTTCAAGGAGGTATTTCCTTTCCCCCAAGTTACACGCACTCACCTAGAGATGGGAAAACATGGTAAATGGCATTCCTTAGGATGAGAGAAGTCAATATTAATAGTTGGTCCACGTCTCCTTAAGAAATATGGATTCAATGGTCTATTATTGATTGAGTAGGTGATAACCCTTCACAAGAAACCTTATGCCTAAGGCCTCTATAAATAATTATCCCCTAAATGATAGAAAGGATAGATCAAAAGTAACGCATAATACCCAAAGCACAACGCTTATACAAAAAGTCTTTCACCTCATATGAGAAGATCCTCTAAAATCACTGTAAAACTACCATACATGACTTCTCGGCGTTGTGGGCAAATTTTAACCACCCTAATTTCTTTTAAACCGACTAAACCCTTTGAGTATCCCATACTCTTGTATGAATACCATGTACACTTGTTCTTTTTGACACGTATATTTTTTATTAGAATTGGTTCATACAATATATAAATATTTGGTTTTAGTCCTTATATCACATATATTAAAAGAACTAAAATTAAAATACTTTACAAATTAAATGGGTGAATTCAAATAGGATTCAATTTTACAAGAATTAAAACAAAAGAATAAGAAAGTAAAGAAAAATATAAAATATTTGCAAAAACAAAATAAATGAATAATAAAATTCAAAAGAATAAAGTAAAATATTTAGCATATAGTCCGAGACCAATTACTTATTTAAACTATTTTTTATTGTTTTCATAACAAATGATGACGAAATTGGTGATTAAAAAATATCTCACACATTCACATATTTTATCTCTTAAATGGTTTGAGTTCCTATGAATAAACATAAATCTAAAGTTAAACATGATATCAATTTTTGACCTCCATTATAATATGAAAAATATTATTTATTATTGATACAATAATCATAAATTTACATCAAAATGATGCTGTGAAGCCTTAGAATCAGGAACTTTAATAATTAACCAGGAAGAAGAACAAATGAAATGAGCTTCCTAAATTGGTTCTTCTCCAACACAACAACATTATAGTTATTAGAAATAATGAAACTGGCTGAAATATTGAGAGAGTATCTCGTCCCAACATTAACCTTTGTCTCACCACTAATGACTTTATTTAACTTTAGATACAATTTGAGATTCTTGAATCGCTCGTCAATAGCATATTTGACTATGTCAATTACATGTGGATCATTTACATCCTTGATTGGTTTCCAGACACTTGTAATAACTTGATTTTCTACACCTATAGTAGAAGTCATTAGAACAATAAAGAGAAAAACGACATATTGAAATTTCATGATGTTCGAATTGTAATTATTCTATTTCTAAGTTTTTCAAATTGTGTTGGTGTGAATTATCCTTTGCAGAATTGGTCTTATTTATATTGCACATGAATTACTCAAATGTGACGTCATATAGTAATATCATAAATAAAAATGAACTTTTCTTAATAATTAAGTTTTCTAAATAAATATCATTTAAATTTCTTAAATATTTTTTTTATCTCTTATTATTAATTTCAAATTCCAAACATTTATTAAAAAAAAGGCAAAAGGGTCCTATTTTATTATATAATATTAGTTTAAACTTTAAATTTATTTTTATATAGTCAAATATGAAGCATTTAATAATTAAGTTTTCTTTCTTATTATCAGACTGACCTATTTAAACAAATATGGAATTTTATTATTATTATATTATTATATTATTATTGTTTAAAGTGCTTTAAACAAATAGGATGAAATACCTTATGAACAATATCATAAATAATTTTTATAAGTTTTTCTAAACACATAGTCTCACGGAATTTATACTATTAGATAAGCTGGGATAAATTAATGCAAACAATCTCAAGTTTCATTTATCTTTTAGTTTTAGTTTTGTTTATATGCTTTCTAATTTAGGATTTCATGTTTGCTTTCTAGTTTATTAGTTATCTGTTTTTGCATGTTTTGGTAATTTTGTCGAGTCTTTGTATGTATTGTTGAGTCTTGTGCAAATAAAACCCTCAAAATTAGAATCATTTTAATTTTTTTGTGAGAAGCTTGTGATGATATTTTAATGTGAAAGTATATTGAATCCAAGGGAGAAGAGGTTGAGGTTAAAAGTACATATTTTTAATGTATCACATGTCATATTTTAAAATATAAAATATAAAATATTTCTTTAACCAAACAAATATAAATATAATATAACACATTTGTTTGTCATTTAAATGCTTTGAATTTGAAATTAATAATAAGCAATAAAAATATATTAAAAGGTTATATAATATTATTTTATAAGACTTAACTATTAAGAAATAAACACAATTTAATTTAAAATATCCTACGTTGTCAGTTACACGTAACATGTGTACAATATTAATAAGAACCTAATGTGATAAGGGCAGACCACACTAACATAATAAGTAAGAAAACTTAATTATTAAATGCTTCATATTTGACTATATAAAAAAATTAAAATTTTAAACTAATATTATATAGTAAGATAGGATCCTTTTGCCTTTTTTTTAATAATGTTTAGAATTTGAAATTAATAATAAGAGATAAAAAAAAAATATGTAAGAAATTTAAATGATACTTAATTATTAAGAAAATCTCATTTTTATTTATGATATTACTACATGACGTCACATTTGAGTAATTCATGTGCAATATAAATATGAGTCAGTTCTACAAAGGATAATTCACATCAACACAATTTGAAAAGTTTAGAAATAAAATAATTACAATTCGAGCATCATGAAATTTCAATATGTCGTTCTTCTCTTTATTGGTCTAATGACTTCTACTATAGGTGTAGAAAATCAAGTTATTACAAGTGTTTAGGAAATCAAGGATGTAAATGATCCACATGTAATCGACATAGCCAAATATGCTATTGACGAGCAATTCAAGAATGTCAAATTGTATCCAGACTGTTCATAATGGAGTATTGATAAAGGACTCTCTGATCACTGTCATATAATGTTGAGAGACGAAGTTTTAGATTGGGGATCCAAGCCGTTCATAATGCTCAAATGTTGGAATGAGATGGAAGGTTACCATAGGTTCGTCGAAGAAAACTGGAATAGTTTCAACATACAAGGTTGGGGAGGATATATTCTTAAAGAAAAACTAAAGCTAATCAAGTTCAACCTAAAAGAATGGCACAAACAACATAGTGACAACGGAAAAATAGTTTGTGGTGCCAATAGTGCTTTCATAGCTCTAGTTCCGAAACATGAAAATCCGATTGGAATGAATGATTTCTGACCAATTTCTCTAATAGGCTGTATGATGAAGGTGCTAATCAAGATTTTGGCTAACAGAATGAAAGCATTTCTCCATAAAGTTATATCATCATCTCAAAGTGCCTTCCTAGAAGACAGACAAATGATGGACATCATTCTAATAGCAAATGAGCTTGTGGATGAAGCAAAAAAAAGAAGCGAGAAACTTTTTTTCAAAGTAGATTTCGAAAAGGCGTTCGATTCAGTCGATTGGAAATATCTTGACCATGTTATGGATAAGATGGGATTCCATATAAAATGGAGGCGATGGATAAATTCTTGTTTGTCAAGTTCAAGCATGTCGGTCTTGGTGAATGGAAGCCCAACACAAGAATTTAGAATGGAAAGAGGACACTGACAAGGTGATCCTTTATCACCTTTCCTCTTCCTAGTGGCAACAGAGGGTTTTAATATTCTTATGTCAAAAGCCATTCAGCGAAACCTATTTGATGGCTATCGATTTGGTTCTGAAGGAACGATGGTGTCGCATTTACAGTATGCGGATGATACAATCTAGCAAGAACAAAAAGTTTGAAAAATGTTTGGGCTATTAAAGCAGTTCTGCATCTCTTTGAATTGGTATCGGGGTTAAATATCAACTTCCATAAGTGCCTTCTCGTCGGAATTAACATTTCTCTATCTTGGCTAGAAGAAGCAGCACCGATTCTGAATTGTAGAATAAATACTTGGGGCTGCCGATTGGAGGAAACCTGCATAGAGTAGGGTTCTGGAAACTAGTTGTGGACATTGTCAGAAATAGGTTATTCGGATGGAATAATGAACATATCTCGATTGGAGGTAGAATTGTCTTGTTAAAATCTGTTATGTTCGCTCTGCCAATCTACTTTCTTTCTTTTTTCAAAGCTCTGTCAGGTAAAAATTTCTAAACTCGAATCTTTGTTTAAAAAATTTCTATGGGGTGGTGGATTGGAGGCTAGGAAAAGGAATTAAAAATTTAAAGGCTTTTAATTTAGCTCTATTAGAGAAATGGGAATGGTGGCTTCGCATAGATAAAAACAGTCTTTGGTACAGTGTGTTAGTAAGTAAATACGAAGTCTGTAACGGTGAAATTGCTAGGGAGAGTAGGACATCCTCAACCTGGTGGAAAGATCTTCAAAAAATTGAAAAAGGAGAGGCTATTTGGAATTGGTGTAGGAACAAATACTCTATTAAAAATTCTTACGATATCATCTTAGAAGGAGTTAATCCTGATTCTAATAGGTGTATCGTTGTTGCTTGGAATAAACTTGTTCCCTCTAAAGTGTCAGTTCTGGTTTGGAGGCCTTTTCAGAATAGGATTTCGTCCAAAGATAATCTATTTAAAAGAAGCATCTTGCCTGAGCCTTACATAGAGTGTCTTGCAGGTTGCGGTTCGGCAGAAAGCGCATTGCATATTTTCTTTGAATGCCCTGATTATTCTGCAATATGGCAGAAAAATTTTCAGTGGCTAAACTTATCAACTACAATGCATGATTCTGCAATGGATCACTTTTCACAATTTGTCGGCTTGTTAGGTAGAGGCAGAGAGAGGGACTCTAAATTCTCAGAGATGGTTTTCAGAGATTCTAGGCATTCAGTGCTAACTTGTTTTGATGAAATCCAAAACCTTGCTTGGAAGTGGATAAAGTCTAAGATCAAAGGCTTCAATTCTTCCTTGAGTCAATGGATTTATTTCCATTGGATTGCCTTTAAAGTGGCTCTATTCTGTATTTGTTTTATCCTAATTTTCCTTGCAGCTTCGTTTAGTTTGTTTCGATTGGCACCGTCGTAGCTATTAATTTTCTCCAATCAGGGTAGTTGTCATCAGCTTGCGACAGAGTGGAGTTTCATTGTTCTCGTGATTAGATTGATCGATGTTTTCATTTACAATTGTTTGGGTGTTCCTCTGGTGTTGGAGTGGAGTTTCCAGTCTGAGCAGCAGTATAGCCTCACCATTTTCTGGACCTGCTTCGTAGCCAACTCAGGAGACTCATTTTACAGTCTGCTCATTTTTTGTTCCGAATTTTACTGCAGTAGCTATGTAAAGTTAGCTTGATTTCCTTATCTTGGATTGAAGTGGTAGTGGTGGCTTGCTGCTATTTCAAATTGTCTCTAGCTCCAGGAGTGTTTTTTCATTTATCTGTTATAGGAGTGACTATGTTTTTTCCCTGTCTCAACTGTCAGGATTTTTAGACAAATAAACCAAGCAAACTAATCCAAAGTTAAAACAGAGGTGGCGTTGGAGGTGGTGTCGCATGGTGCAACAACACGGCGTGAGGGTTGTTCAATGATGGTGGATGATTGATGTGTGTGAGGAAAGTCGGTCTGAGCAGTGGTGTGAGAAGGAAGAGCGTGGTTGTTATAATGGAAGAGAAACAAGGTGAGTTGAGAATAATGGTTGGTTATGAAAAGAAGTGGATAGGGGAAAGAGTGTATGGTATGGAGTATGGTGATATTGAGAAAGAATGTTTATGTGTGTGGAAGTTTTAGAGAAGGAGAGTGGAAGGATGTTAGAGAGAGATGAAGCTGGGTTTTTAGAAGAGTCGTTAGTGTTATTTGCTTATGTAAAAAGAATGAAAAGAATATAGTTAAAGGGATGGAGGTGGTAGTAACTAAGTTGATTGAAGAAGAAAAAGAAAACAAAAACTTTTATTTGTGGAGCAAAATAAATATGAGAAACGAAATCATCGGCACACTTTCCTTTTCTTTTTTTTTGTTATTTTTCCCAATTTTAAATTGTTTGATTTTTTTTCTTTCAAATTCAAATGCTAAAAATCAGTTTACTAATTAAAAATAAAACCAAAAACACAACCTAAAAAATCAAACTAAAAACATAGGAAATTCTAAATAAATTTATCGATTATTTTGGCTAAAAAAACAAAAATAAACGGATGAAAAATAATAAAAATTAAACATTTGAAAAATAAACGGATGAAAAATAATAAAAATTAAACACAAATGTGCCAGAAAAATAAACCGAATGCATTATAATGATTTTATAATGTGAAATAAAATTTTCAGAAATATATAGATTTTGATCATATTTTGAAATAAAAAATTGTCGGTTAAAAGGCTCAGGATGATTAGAATATATGACCGAAAAAGTAGCCAAACAATAAAACAAGCACGTCAGATTAAACTACGCGAACTGTAGATTAATAATATTCATATTTGCAAGTTGGATTTTAAAATTTTTCGCTCGCTAATTCGACGTACAATTGAAAATTGATTCAACCGATTTGTTTGTAAATCCAAAAATTTATTATGGTCGACATTTTAAGAATTATGTGGAACGAAATGCATGTTGTGATAAGTAGATAATGCAGATGTCTGGTGAATGCATTGATTTGTTGATCGAGATATTGTGAATAGATAATCAGATGCAAAAGAATTGCTCTTGAACCATTTATGAAATTCTGGCTAAAAACAAACAATGTCGAACTCGATGTCACGACGCCAATAAAAACAACTGTAAGAGACAAAGACAGAAATTAAAGAACACAACAAGTTGTTAACCTAGTTTGGTGCAATCACACCTACTCTGGGGCTACCAAGCCAAGAAGGAACTTCACTACAAGTAGTATCAATTCAAAGATCCACAACAAACACCTACAGTTTGCAATCTTTTCACTTAATCCCTACCCAATGACAGATCTACCTAGGAACTCCTAGATATGAGACCCCCTCACTCCCTCCACAATCACAACAGTGATCTTAAACAAACAACTCACAGAAATCGAATACACTTTTCAAAACAATCTTTGACCTTGCTTAAAAGCTTCATTCAAATACAAACACTCTTGCTTCACAGCTTCGAGTGGACAAAATACAAATGCACACCTAGTCCAAAAACAATCATCAAAAGACAATTGTCTGGCTCACAACAAACTAACACACACACACACACACACACGTGAAAAACACTGAATACAAAATCCTTATTTTCCACACGTTCACACTAGGGTAAAAAAACCTTAAGTAGAACCTTCAATGGGCAATAGGCCTGCTGAACTGCACACAATCCGAATAAATAATTCCTTAAATAAAGGAACAAAAATAGCAAGAACAAATGTTCTGCTAAAATAACTACAACCTTAGTTATTGAGGCATGCGGGTCGACCTAAACAAAATATGTACCGACCTATACTGAAGCAACAACTTCTATAGGTTGACCTACACGCGTATGTGTCGGCCTATCCTTTAGTTTTCACACTAAAACTCCATTTTTAATGCATAGATCTTTCCTAAGACATCTTACGTAAATGTGACCAAGCATGTTATGGTCTGGTTTATCAAGAATCCAATTATTTTTCGATATGATGAGTAAGATCATTACTGAATAACAATATGATGAAAGAGCTTTGTGTAGATTTCAAGATAGCACATCATAACTCTTCTCCTTACAAACCTAAGATGAATGGGGTTGTTGAAGTTGCTAATAAGAATAAAAAGAAGATTATCCAAAAAATGGTTGTGACATATAAGGATTGACATGATATGCTCCCTTTTGCTTTGCATGAGTAACGTACATCTGTCCACACTTCAACTGGGGTAACCCCTTTCTCTCTTGTGTATGGCATGGAATTAGTGCTCCCCGTGGAGGTTGAGATCCAATCAATGAGAGTCTTGATGGTAGCCAAGTTGTTTGAGGTTTAATGATGTCAAAGCAGATATGATCAGTTGAATTTGATTGAGGAGAAGAGAATAACGGCCTTATGTCATGGTCAGTTATATCAGCAAAGAATGAAAAAAGCGTTTGATAAGAAAGTTCGACCTCGTGTGTTCAGAGAAGGCAACCTCGTGCTAAAAAAATATTGTCTTTCAACACTGATTCTAGGGGCAAATGGACTCCTAAATGATTACCCATATGTTGTTAAGAAAGTCTTCTCTGGCAGTGCATTGATTCTTACAACTATGGATAAGGCAGTCAATAAGGCAGTCAATAAATACTTCGCCTAGAAAATAAAAGAATATCTCGCTAAGTTGAAAACTCGAAAGGGCAGCTTAGGAAAAAATGAGTGTCTCGGTGGATTGAAAATCCGAAAGAGCGGTCCAAGAAAAAGTTAGAGAAATAACCAGAAAATAAGTATTCTGGTAGATTGAAAACCCGAAAGAGCGGTCCAAGAAAAAGTTAGATAAATAAATAGAAAATAAGTATCCTGGTAGATTGAAAACCCGAAAGGACAATCTAGGCAAAAGTTAGGAATTATGGCAAGTAATTGCATCAGGCCAGACTTGATCACTTGAAGCAACATTGCCCATCAAAGATTCTTGTTCAATCATTCTCGACAGAAGTTTTGAGCACAAATGGAATTCAAAGGTGTTAGGGAGAATAATGTTCATTGTGTTTCAATGTATCCTTTTACATGTATTTACCATTTTTCAACTTTGTAATGATCGGTGGAGTTACGCCATTTGCGGACTACCATTCTATCAATAAAATTTGTGTCTTTTCCCCATTTGTTTGCAATACTTATTTTGTTTATGTTTACAAATTTTCATTTATTCTTGATGATAATTCTTGAAACAAAAGATAAATAAACAATCATGCTTTTGAAAACTATAAAATTATTTTCCTTTGATTTATGAATCCAAAAAGGAATGTCAACAGTTATTCCAAGAATGGTAAAATCTTGAAGTGCAGAGCTCAGTGTTCTCCTAAGCAGAGTTATTCTTATGGATCTATTCAAGGTCTCCCCTACAGTTGTTAATCATGTAGTGGGTTTCCTACAGTTTGTTACAATGAGTTGGACTTATGTAATCAAAGGATCCCCAGTTAAGCGTCAGTTCAAATGATCGCCACCAAACAATAAATTTGGAATCTACTATCTATCTATTATAATTCAATTGCATGAACTTCCAAAATTGTCCTTTCATCACAAATTATTTACACTAATAAAAGAGTATTTTAGTAATCAACTAATGTTTACTTTTTTTTATTCTCATATTCTATTACATCATGATAAGTGACATTCATTTATCAACTTTCATCAATTAAATTACAATTAAATATTATATACACTTATTCTTTCTCTTCATTCAAATTGCAAATCTCTCTCACATTTATTTTTTTCCACACTTTATTACTTTCATTTTAATTCTTTTCCTATTTATTTATTATCACTAAAAATATTAATAATCTATTTTTCAATTTTAATAAAATAATACTATATATTTATTTCACATGTCACTGTCAACACCATATTTATTTTATTTTAACTAATCATTGTCTTAATTTGAGAGATAAATCCTTATTTTTAAATATTTTTTTCCATCTCACGCAGGGACGGACCCACACTAAGGCATGGTGTGGCTACAGATTTTCCTTATTTTTATATCATATAAGTATTTAATTTTATTATTATTAATTAATAAAAGAAAGATAATACCACCAACACAAACTCATTTCTCTCTCTCTCTCTCTCTCAATATCTCTTTTTTTTTCACTTTTCTCTTTCTCTCTTTCACGTTTTGTTTTTCTCTACTTCTCAAATCAAACCCCACCATCTCTCATATTTGTCTCTTTCTTTCATATTTTCTAATCCAATAATCCCTCATTTTTTACTCTAATTTTTTTTTCACTTGGCTTGATTGCATTTATTTGTGGGTGATTAAAAATCAAAGGTAAATTGAGTATTTCAAATTTCTCCCATCTTCTAACAAGAGACAAGAATTACCACTGGACAAACAAATAACTCAGTTTGCTAAATTGATTGAAGAGGGCCAAATAAAGACTAATAGTGGATTGAATCAAGAATAATCTATTGCTAGAGCGGGTGATACTCATTGAGGTACCCACTTTAGGACTCTCACTAGTTTGATGACTTTATATGGTGTCATTATTGGGGTACTTGAATAAGTTGAGAATGACACGTCATTTGAAAAATATGGTGAAACTATGTTTTTGTTAGATGTACTTCAATCCTTTGATTTTATCTTCATGTTATATATGATGGTTGAGATTTTAGGATTTACAAATGACTTGAGTGTAGCGTTACAAAAGTGTAATCAAGATCTTTTGAATGCTCTGTCACTTGTCAATGCTACCAAACAAGAATGACAAGAAATGAGGAATGATGGATGAGAAGAACTAAGGTTATGGAAATTTGCAATAAGCATGATATTGATGTGTCTGATATGAATGCACCGTATGTGCAATGGAAGAAACCTAGGCGACATGCTACAACTTTTAGTGTTTCTAATTTGCATCATTATAAGCATGATTGTTTGCTTAATGTTTTAGATTTGTAGTTGCACAAGCTAAATGCTAGGTTTGATGAAGAGAATACTTGACTTTTAAAATGTGTTTCATGTTTGAGTCCTTCATCGTCATTTGCATCTTTTGAAATGAAAAAATTATTAAGGATGGTTGAACTTTATCCAAATGATTTGTAGATATGCTGGAAGTGGTGTTGCGACATCAACTTCAAAATTATGTTAGAAATGTTCGATGTGACCCAAAATTTGCAAATTCAAAATGATTTTCAGATCTTTGTGTAAAACTTGTGGAAACAAATAAGTGCAACACATTTGATATGGTTTATAAACTTCTGAAATTGACTTTAGTCTTACCGGTAGCAACTGCAAACGTGAAACATGTTTATTCAGCTATGAAGATTGTGAAGAGTCAGTTATATAACAAAACGAATGATGAGTGGTTAAATGACAGTCTTGTAACTTTTATAGAAAGAGATGTTCTTGGAACAATTAACAATGATGTTATTTTAGCTCATTTTCAAGAAATGAATGATTGACGATTTTCATTGTAATGTATTCCATTAAACAATATTATTTTTCATTTTTAATATGATTTAGTATATAATTTCTTTTATGTTTAGCCACACTAAAATATAATGTTTGGATCCGTCTCTGATCTTACGATTCTTTTTTTTCTTTTCTTTTTTATATAATTATTTAATACAATTAAATTTATATGATTATTGTTAATTTTACAAAAATCATTTTAAATTTTGAATTTATATCGCATCAAATAATTTTTTTTATTTTACGGGTCAACATCAATTTTTATTGTCTTTCTTCATCTCACGAGTCTATTTATTTTATTTTATGGGTCACTATAAACACAATATATATTTTATTTAAATCAATAATTACCTTAATTTGAAAGATAAAATTCTTATTTTCAAATATTAAATATTTCTTTTTTTTCGAGTTCATTTTTTTTCTTTATATTTTAATATAATTGAATTTATATAACCATTGTTCATTTTACAATTAATAGTTAATTTAAAATTTAAATATTTATATAAATATATTTTATATCGTATTAAATTTACATATACATTTAAATATATTTTATATTTTATTAAATTTAATTCGTAGGAAATCATAGGTATGGACTAGTTCTCCAACTAAATCTTGATTCAAATCTTTCTCCCGCTGATTGTGGTTCTCTTCCCCAACCAGGTTATGATAGGCATTAGTGAAGTTTTGAGTTTTGTTTTCCCTTATATGGAATCTCCACGCAGAACTTTATCCTCATATTATCATTGCTTTAATTGTTCCCCAATATATTTTTCTCACCTTCAATATTTGCATGTGACTGATATGTTATCCTACTATATCATAGGCGTTGTTGTCTACCCCACACTTTTACTATAATTTGGAATAAATTATGAGAAAGAATAAACTTATAGGAGTTTCCCAAAACAAATTCAAAACATAGCAACAACCTATTGTCATTTTGGAAGAATATTCTGTTAGACTTTGATCATGGTTTTGGAAGTATCCTTCTGATGGTTATAATAATGGATTTAGAAATTATCTTTCTGAATTAGTTCCAATTGATATGAAACAACTACAATGAACCTAAGATATTTAAAATTCAATAAAACTATGTAAATGACAAATACATTGTAAAATCAAACATATCTAATATATTAGAAACAAAATGCGGTCCTTTGCACCTTGTTTGGATACAAAATTAGACATTGATATTCCTCAGATGTGTTGAAAGTCTAGAATTGTAAAACTAATGAAATAAAAAGAGAAAGTTATGGACTTATATATATACTTCCTCAATTTCTATTTATAAGTAAATTTTAATTTTTAAGATTTATTGAATAATTGATGTATCTAACATATATGTAGTCCAAATACATCATTTATTCAATGAATCTAAAAAGTTAAAATTTGCTCTTTGTCACTTTTCAATCTAAAAATACTACTATGTGGCAAAGGCTTTTTCTCGCTAAGTGATTTCTAGCCAATCGAATCGACAACGAAGATCGGAGATGATCAGGACTTGGAAGGATCTAAGTTGTACTTAGAAGTAGGATAGAGAATTGTTTACTTCATCTTAGTGTGGCTGCTACAACAATCAAGAACTGAACCATACGAATATGATTGTGGAAATTTGAATTAATCAGAAGTCGATTCTCACAAAGCTATTATTGTTCGGTTCAAAATTAGAAATGATTAGTTAAATGATGATGTAATGCTTTGTTGCGGTGTAGTTGTGTTTTCGATTCGACGGAGAGGAGACTGACTTGCAAGGTTAAACTCTACCACATAAATTAATGAAAGAAAGAAGAATAATGTGAGAGTGAGAGTGAATTTGAATCATATATTTTTCTTCACGTGAAAAATCTTATATATATATATATATATGAGAGTTGATTGAGGTGTCCAAGATTTAGATAAGATGTTAGACTTTCTTTTATATTTTGCAAAATTTAAAAATGCAAAATATCTACCATAAAAGAATTATTTGTGAACTTAAAATATATTTTAAAGGATTAAACAATTCCACATTTAAAACAAAAATAAAAGAATAGAAATATCAACACAAACCCAAGTCAATATCCAAGTCAACACCTTGTCCCTGTTCCTAATCCTTCTTATTCAGAAACAACACTTGCTCCTTAACTTTGCTCGATCATAATCAAGTATATACATGATTTGGCTTTAGTTTTTCATTTACATCTCTAATATCTGTCTTTACTACTTGAATAGTCCTTCAAATTGTGTAATAAATGGAACAAACAAAGAGTGTTTCGCGTTTTGAAGCAGCTCAGAAAGCAATAAACTCAATTGGATTGGGTTTTGACATCACAGTAGATATCAACTTCGACAATTGTAAGAGCATTGGTTCACCTTTGATCTTCATCAATAAAGAACAACAACAGTGTCGTGATTTGGAGATTCCTGGTGGTGTTACAGTTCCTAATGTTCCAAACTCTATCAAATGTGTCCGAGGAGAATCTATAAGAATTCACTTGGATGTTCTTACTCCATACCAGGTATATATTATTTTAGATCCGTGTTAAATTATATGAAGATTAAAACTTTTAAGATCAGGCTTTTATGCGTTGTTTTAGATGTTGAAGCATTTCAACCATGAGATGCGACTTGTAGGAGAAACTGCATCAGGCCATTTCTGTGCTTCATTTGGACTATCCAGTCGATGTATCAAACATTTGGCTTCCATTAAGTCTCTTGCTTATGATGGTTGGTTCATCAAACGCTATGCTGTCGAATTAGAAAGGTATCATGGTGAGCTTCGTGATCATGTCAAAGAAGCCGTGCCATCGTCATGGGACCCTGAGGCCTTGGCAAGGTTCATAGAGCGTTTTGGAACTCATGTTATAGTCGGGGTGAGCATGGGAGGGAAGGATGTGATATATGTTAGACAAGATGTTTCGTCCGATCTCAATGATCCGGCTACTATCCATAAACTTTTAAAGGAAACAGCTGACATGAAGTTTGTGGATTCTGCTGATAATCGTCGCCCATCTTCGGAAGACTTGAGCAACAAAAAGGAGGTAACAAACAAACTAGTTTTGAAATTTCTTGATTGCATTCATCATTCATTAAAACAAAATCTTTCGTCGCAATTGCAGAATGTTTTTATGATACATAGAAGGAAGGGCGGAAGCAGTAAAGAAATGTATCATAGTGAATGGTTGGATACTATTGATTCACAGCCCGACGTTATATCGATGCATCTTCTTCCGTTGACATCCCTTTTGTTAGGTATCCGTGGCAGCGGATTCATGAGCCATGCTATAAATCTCTACCTTCGTTGTAAGTACTGCACAAAATTTTATCTCAGAAATAATCTCTTTCCGAAACTGATTTAGCTGAACCTGCATATATACTGTGATTATTGAAACAGACAAACCTCCAATGGAAGACCTTCACCAATTTTTCGAGTTTCAGCTACCGAGACAATGGGCTCCTATACTTAGTGAGATACGTCTTGGTTCTTACTGGAAGCATCAAGTGAATACGTGGCTACGGTTTAGTATCTTTGGTCCAAAGCTTTACATAAATACAATTCCAGTAAGTTTTCTATCTTATAATTTTGTATATTTTGCGAGTATGTAAATCCGTTTAATGACTAGATAGCTAATAGAAGATACTCCATACTGGCTCCATTTTTTTTTTCTGATGACAGGTAGATGTAGGAAATAGACCAGTAATTGGCCTGAGATTACAGTTGGAAGGGAGAAGAAGCAACCGATTAGCCATTCATCTACAGCACTTGACTTCTCTGCCAAAGTCCTTACCACTCGCGGACAACGCAAATGCTTATCTCTCTTGCGACTCCTATAGCTGCAACTTCCATAAGAAAGTGAAATGGAGCTGTTTTTCACACGTTTGTACCGCACCTGTTGAATCGGACGATAGTCTTTCCATTGTCACAGGAGCTCAGTTGCAAGTTGAAAAGAAGTGTCTCCTATTACGACTGCGCTTCTCCAAAGTTATCGGTGCCACGCTTCAGAAACTACCTGAGTGGGATGGATCCTCCAATCTTGGCGGTTTGAGCAACAATTCTAGAGGCATCTTAGCTTTTCTTCCGAAAGACGGACAGAGGGGTCATCCAAAACCGGGTGATGTGACAATCGGTTCGACAACATATTCTGCTGCACAACCTGCACCAGTTAACACGCCTAAACTTCAACGATATGTGGACATAATGGAAAGGATGAGAGGACCTGAAGACAGTCCAGGATATTGGGTTGTGTCTGGTGCAAGGCTTTCTGTTCAGAATGGGAAAATATATCTATTTGTTAAGTATTCACTATTGAACTTTGTTATACAGTGTGAAACTGAAGCTTTTCATAGTAGTGCTTCAGTTTAGTATATATGTACTTGTTCTAACATAATGACTCGTTCGTCTAATCTTATCTGCAATACTTCTCCTAACCAAATTTTTTCTGTCTGACCCTTTATCCGATGTATTAGTATTGGTAATTTGGTATGATATTAATTAGAGAAGTGTATGACCCTTAGTGAGGTTTCTCATCCTACTTTATTCCTTCTAATGTCTTATATGTCAGAATTTATTATTACGGAGGTTGCACTCACCACGCATCGGAAAGCGAACAAGGATATCTCGGCAGTCTGGGTGGAGCTAGAGATTTTGGAGACTGCTATGTTCGATTATGAAGGCGGCCTCAACCATGTCTTTGGTAACGTGGGGCTGTCCTTTAACCAGGGGGTGTTGACTAGGGCGGTTCAAAAAAACTATGAACCGAACTGAACCGCTAAACCGAACCGAACTGAAGTTAAAATAACCAAATCATTATGTTTGGTTAGTGAACCAAACCATTTATTTATTAGCGGTTCTAGAACCGAACCAAATTAAAATTAACCAAACATAACCAATAATGAACCATTAACTTATTAGAAAATTTTAAATAATATTCACTACTTTTGAAAAGTCAAACTAATTGTTTTCAAAAATATCAAAAAAACCGGTTTTGTTTTTGAAAATGTCAAAAAACCGATTTTTTATAGAAAATATAAAAAAAAAAAAGATTTTTTCGAAAATATCAAAAATACCAATTTTTTTTCCGAAAATTTAAAAAAATCGATTTTTTTCGAAAATATCAAAAAACCAATTTTTTTCGAAAATATCAAAAAATGACTTTTTTTTTAAAATATCAAAAAACTAACTTTGTTTCTAAAAATATAAAAAAAACCGATTTTTTCCTGAAAATTAAAAAAAACTGATTTTTTTAGAAAATTTCAAAAAACCATTTTTTTTCGAAAATATCAAAAAAAATAGATTTTTTCCTGAAAATTAAAAAAAATCGATTTTTTTTGAAAATTTCAAAAAACCATTTTTTTCGAAAATATCAAAAAACCGATTTTTTTAGGAAATATAAAAAACAGAATTTTTTCGAAAATATAAAAAAAAAAACGATTTATTTTAAAAAATATAAAAAAAAACTGATTTTTTTTCAAAAATTCAAAAAATCGATTTTTTCGTAAATATCAAAAATACGATTTTTTTCTAAATTTCAAAAAACTGATTTTTTTTCAAAAATATAAAAAACCCGATTTCTTTTCGAAAAAAAAAAGATTTTTTTCTAAAATATAAAAAAAAAACGATTTTGTTTATGAAAATATAAAAAAAAAACGATTTTTTTTCAAAAATATCAAAAAATCGATTTTTTTTGAAAATATAAAAAAAAAACTTTTTTTTCGAAAATATCAAAAAACCGATTTTGTTTTTGAAAATATAAAAAAACAACTTTTTTTCAAAAATATTAAAAAACTGAATTTTTTTTTCGAAAATATAAAAAAAAATCTATTTTTTTCGAAAATGTAAAATAATCGATTTTTTTTTCTGAAATTACAAAAAAACGACTTTTTTTACGAAAATATAAAAAAGTCGATTTCTTTTCGAAAAAAAAAACGATTTTTTTTTCTCTAAAATATAAAAAAAAAACGATTTTGGTTTTGAAAATATAAAAAAAAAACGACTTTTTTCAAATATATAAAAAAATCGATTTTATTTGAAAAATATAAAAAAAAAAAAACTTTTTTTTCGAAAATATCAAAAATCCGATTTTGTTTTCGAAAGTTTAATAAAATCAGTTTTTTTTTTCGAAAATGTAAAATAATCGATTTTTTCCTGAAAATAAAAATAATCGACTTTTTTTCGAAAATATAAAAAAAATGGATTTTTAAAAAAAAAAACTAATTTTTTTTTTCGAAAATATAAAAAAAAAAAACTTTTTTTTCGAAAACATAAGAAAATCCGATTTATTTCCGAAAATATAAAAAAATGACTTTTTTTCGAAAATATAAAAAAAACGATTTTTTTAAAAAAAATAACAAACATATAAAAAACAAAGTTTAATAGTTTGGTTCTTAAACATATGGTTTGGTTTGGAAAAATTTGTCTTCTAATGGCTTAGTACAGTTCGGAGTTCCGAACCGTTATACCAAACCAAAAGTTTTGGTTCAGTTCAGTTCTGAAAAAAATGGAAACTGTTCGGTTCGGTTCGGATGACTTATATAATGGTTCGGTTCAGTTCGGTTCAGTTTTCTTATAGAACCATATCATGAACAGCCCTAGTGTTGACTCCAGTCAAGAATAAAAAGATATGTAATAAATAAAAACGTAATTTCTAGTGTCGAAGTAGTGTAGCTCGACAAAGGAAATGTCAAAACATATAGTGTGTGACGAGTTGTACTAGTGTGTCGAAGTGTCGAAGCATGTCGCTTCACACAGGATTTCGACTTGTCTATTTTAGTGGTATAAACTATTTTGGCCTTTTATAGTTTTTGGGTTTTGTCATGGGGAGCAAGCTAACCTAAATCTATAAATAGGGAGTAACTCTTATTTTGTAAACAAAATCTCATAGTATTATATTCACAAAATTTGAAGTTGCTAGTGAATCAAAGAGTTTTTCACAGTTTGTGGACAAAGAGAAACTCTGCAGAAAATATTCTTCTTCTCCAACATTTTTCTTTTTCTTTCTTTCTCAATCTTTTCTTTTCATTGTCACCGTGTGATTGCTAACAATCTTGTTCATAAAGATTGAGTGAAATTCTCTATAGGTTGTAGTTGATTTCCAACATCTGATATGAGAGCTCCGGTTTAGCGATTCAAGGGCAAGAAATCACGATGGCAATGAATCATCCAAACGAGCATTTTTCGGAGAATCTTCTAATTCTCAAGAAAGACAATTATGAGAATTGGTGCAATCAGATGAAGGTTGTGTTTTGTTGTCAAGATCTTTGAGATCTTGTGAAGGAATAAGTTACAACACTTGCAGAAAATGCGACGGATCAAGAAAAGGTTGCACACAAATAATTGAAGAAAAAAATATTATAAGACTCTCTTTATAATCCATCAATGTGTTGATCCAGATAATTTTGAAAAAATTAGTGATGTAGAATCAACGAAAGAAGCATGGGAAGTTCTGAAAAATTCGTTTGGAGGCACAAAGAATGTGAAAGAGGTGAGGTTACAAACTCACAAAAGGACTTATGAATTGCTTCAGATGGAAGACAATGAAAGCATAACATATTTCTTTAATAGGGTTACAAAACTGGTGAATCAAATCAAGACATGTGGAGAATTATTGACATCAAAATCAATTGTTGGGAAGATATTGAGGTTATTGGCTCCAAAGTTCGACCACGTGGTAGTAGCCGTAGAAGAGTCGAAAGACTTTTCAACATTGACAAAGGAAGGGCTTCAAGGGACGCTTGAATCTCATGAACAATGAATGGTTAAAAGAGTTACAGGAAATTCGAAAAGTGATGTAGTTTTGCAGACGCAATCGGCAAGAGAAAAGAAAGGCAAAGGAGCTGGAATGGAAAAAAAGGTAGAGGAGACTACAACAATTCGATTAGTTGAAATCAACAAGAAGGAAACTAGTCAAATTAGAGAAAACCTTGAACCAAGGAAACTAAAGAGGTTGTGTTGCAGGTAGAGGAAGATGTGGTGATTGAAAACCTGATAAAAGTCACATTCAATGTTACAATTGTTTGAAGGTCATTATTTTAATGATTGTCATGAAAAGGAAAAGAATCAAGAAAGTGATCCAAAGTTGGCAAAACATGAAGAAGAATAAGAGATGTTGCTAATGGTTATAGTGAGAGATGAAAAGAGATTCAAGGAACAGTGGTACTTAAACTCATGATGTTCGTCACACATGTCTGGAAGGAAATATTGGTTTATGAACATAAAACCCTCAACTAAGAACATGGTAAAATTTGCAAATGACAATATTCTAGCAGCTGAAGGTGTTGACGGTGTTCTGATTATGAGGAAAGATGACAAGAGGTCAGTAATTTCCAATGTGTTGTATATACCAGGCGTGAAGAATAATTTTCTCAGCATAGGGAAGTTGGTCGAAAAGAACTACAAGGTGTCGATAGAAGATAAGATGATGAAAGTTATCGACTCAGGAGGTAGGTTGATCTTGAAGGCTCCAATGTAGAATAGAACCTTCAAGATTGAACTTAATGTGATGGAGCATAAGTGCCTTGCAACTGCAGCCAATAGAGATGAATGAATATGACATTATAGACTTGGTCATCTCAACTTTAAAGACATCAGATATTTGAAGAGAAGAAATATGGTTTCAGGATTACCAGAAATCGACATCCCAAGTCAAATGTGTGAAGAATGCGTGCAATCAAAGCAACACAAGAATAGCTTCAACAAGGATGCAAGAAGCATGTCGAAGGCAGTTCTTGAAGTCATAAACTCTGATGTATGTGGTCCTACCAGGTGGATTCGATTGGAGGTAACAGATACTTTGTCACATTCGTAGATGACTTTAGTCGAAAACTGTGGACTTACTTGATCAAGAAGAAAAGTGAAGTGATTGAGGTATTTTCCAAGTTTAAATCTATTGTCAAAAAACAAAGTGGTCGAAAGCTTAAGATTCTGAGGACTGGTGGTGTTGGAGAATATGTGTCGAAATACTTCGAAAAATTATGTGAGAAAGAAGGGATCGTGCATGAGGTGGTGCCACCCTACACTCCACAACAGAATGTAATTGTAGAAAGGAAGAATCGAACCATCATGAACATGGTGAGAAGTATGTTGAAAGGCAAACATATACCCAAAGAATTATGGAGAGAAGGTGTGTCGACTGCAACATATATTTTGAACTGATGTCCGGCGAAGAACTTAGAAGGAATTACGCTTGAAGAATGTTGGTCTGGTGTCAAGCTTAGCTTGAGTCATCTTAAGGTATTTGGATTTATAACACATAGGCATCTGCTAGACCGGTTGAGAAGAAAAATTGATGATAAATCGAGTCAAATAATTCTGATAGGATATCATTCGATAAGAGAATACAAGTTTTTCGACCCAATGAACAAGCATGTTGTGACCAACAAGGACGCGATCATATATGAGCTTAAGGAATGGGATTGGATTGAAAATGTCAAGAAAGATTCAATTATAATCTTATGTGAAGAAAAAACTAGTGAAGTTGAAAGAGATGTTCAACAAGAAGAAGTCATAAGTGAAGCAGGCCCAAGCATACCTCAAAGAATAAGACACATTCTTGCAAGGTTGAAAGAATATTTGATTACATCGGGCGGTGTGGTCGATGATGAAGGTGAGATGGTACACTATGCTTTCAATGCACATGTTGAACCAATCAATGCATTTGAGGCATTAAAGGATTTGAAGTGGGTGAAAGCAATTAATGAGGAACTTGAGTCCATTGAAGCCAACAACACTTGGTCACTTGTCGAATTGCCTCAAGTCAAGAAGGATATTGATGTGAAGTTGGTATACAAGGTGAAGTTGAATCCCAAAGGAGAAGTAACTCGCCACAAGGCAAAACTTGTGGCGAAAGGACTTCTTCAGAAGGAAGGAATCGACTTCGACAAAGTTTTTGCACCTGTTGCTAGGATCAAGACAATCAGGTTGGTTGTTGGTCTAACAAACATGAACAACTAACAGATGTGTTAGATAGATGTGAAATGTGCATTCCTGAATGACCCCTTAGACGAAGAAGTTTATGTTGCATAACCAGTTGGATTTGTGAAATGAGGCGAAGAAAGAAAGGTGTATAGGTTGTATAAAGCCCTGTATGGACTCAAGCAAGCTCCAAGAGCTTGGAATAAGAAGATATATAGCTTTTTATGGGAGAAGGAATTTGTGAAGTGCACAACTAAGCATAAAGTATATGTAAGAAGAAGAGGTTGTGAATTTCTTATACTATGTCTATATGTCGATGACATGTTGATAACGGGATTTTGCAAGAAGGATATCGAAGATTTCAAGCATGACCTAAATGAGGAGTTTGAATGTCATACTCGGGAAATCTCTCATATTTCTTTAGCATCTAATTCTACAAGAGTGGTAGAGGTTTGATGATGCACCAATGAAGATATGTAGGCGAAATACTTAAGATATTTGATATGCAATATTGCAACTCAACTTTGACTCCATCTACTCCCTGATGCGTTAGCATGAAGTCCAAAAATTTCCCGACATGTACCCCCGAAGGTACATTGGTCGGGGTTAAGCCTCATGTCAAACTTCCTTATTGATTCAAATGTTTCTTTCAATTATTTTACATGTTTTACTTCCTCTTTGGTCTTGACTAACATGTCATCAACCTATACTTTCAGGTTACTTCCTATTTGTGATGAGATTACCATGTCCATCAGCCTCTGATATGTAGCTATAAAATTTTAAGACCGAATGGCTTTACTTCATAGTAATAGTTGTTTTTTTCAGTCATGAATGTGGTTTTGGGAGCATCTACCGGGTTCATTCGTATTTGTTTATATCCCTAATAGGCATCCATGAAGTTGAGCAGGTGGAAACCCAAATGTGGCGTCGATAATTCTATCAATATGTGGCAATGGATAAGGATTCTTTGGGTAAGCTTTATGAATATCAATGAAATATATGCATAGGTGCCACTTTCCCGATTTCTTCTTTACCATGACAACATTGGACAACCAGGTGGAGTATTTTATTTCTATGATGAACCTGACCTTCAAAAGCTTATTGACTTCTTCCGTGACATCCCTTCTTTTTTCTTCTATGTTTTTTCATTTCCTCTGTATTACATCCTTCAATGACAGATTGAGCGAAAGTTGATGTCAAATGACATTTGGGTCGATTTCGAGGATATCCGATAGTTTCAATGCGAAGAGATCGACATCATTTCTCAGAATCTTGATGATGTATGCTTCCTCTTCTTGAGACAACCCTGAACCTATCTACGTGACCTGAAAATATTTTGCACCGATTTGTACCTTTTTTAATTCTCTAATAGGGGTCAAGCTATCCTCCATTGTATTTCCCTGAGCATCAAGCTCCACCAAGTTGACCTTCAAATTTTTCTATGTCATAGGAAAATCCAGTTGGGTCTTCTTTTTTAACTTCAAACTATCTTTGTATTGTTTTCTAGCCAGTCCCATATCACCTTTAATTATTCTGACCTTTTCACCTTTTATGGGATACTTCATGGTTAGATAAAGAGGGGATAGTACAACCTCCAAAGCATTGAATGTTTGCCTTCCTATGATAATGTTGTAGGGTAACGACGCATTCACTATCAAGTATCTCACTCTAATGCTTTTGGCGTTGCTTTCACTTCCAAAGACGATTATGATGGGTAGGTATCATAATACTTAGACTTGTTCCCCAGATAAACCGACTAAGGTACCTTTGAATGGTAATATCTCGGATGTATCCATGTTCATGCCATTGAAAGCATCACAATATAATATGTTGGTCGAACTTCCCGATCGATTAACACCATCTTGACACTCCAATCATGAATTTGTACTCTTATGACCATCAGGTCATTCTCATGCGCCAGTACCCCTTCTGAACCATGTCTTGAAAAACCGATGACAATAGGTCTTCCTTTATTTTTTTGACAATAGATTATATGCATGTGCATTACTGATTGAGCGTATCATTTTCTGACCGAGCTTGTTTTTCCTCCACCAACGAAACCTCCTGAGATGGTGTTGAGTGTGTGTCGGACCATCCGGGTCTCACACACTTCTTCAGTGTTTTGTCCCTTCTTGGTAGTGAGGTTCCTTGAGTTTGGCTCTTTCCTAGAAGAGCTTATCTTTCTTGCCAATTCTTTTGCCTCCTTTACATACGACAGTAATTGACCTCTTTGGATCAAGATCTCGATTTCTCTTTTTGACCGATGTCAATCTTCATTAGGTCTCCTCTCAAACGATGATAGGCGCATCAAGCTTCCTCATCCTTTCTTAGCACAACATTGACCCTCTTGGGACGATTAGGTTCTGGTATTAGTTTGAGATGATACACCTCTCGTAAAATATTAACACATTCTTCATTTAGGGGTGTAAAGCTCTCGGTAAAGTTATCATATGATCTCCATGAAGGTTTTATTGCAGATCTTTCCCACGACCCATGCTTGTGGTGTTCTTTCTCGGGCCCAGATCCTTCATGTCTAGATTTTGTCTTTTCTTTAGCATCATATATACTTTTTCTTCGTATTGCTTTCCTCCCCCTTGATATAACATTTTTCTCTGTTCAAGACTTCCTCCATGTCGGTGGTTGACTTTTGTACCAACGATTCATTGAAATGTTTGGCCTTTAAGCCGTTTTGAAAGGCTCCCACGAATAGAGTTGTCAAAATGGATTACACGGCGCTAAACGGGTCGGTCCTGGCGGACCTCGAGCTTTTTAGGGATGGAGCAAAAAATATTTATTGTAATATAGACTCGAAAATTACTAGTTGAGTCCAACCCTAAATAGGCTTCGGACTACCCGACCCTGAACGAACTTTTTTTAAATAAAGAATTAAAATAAAAACAACATAATATTTATCATAAATAAAATTAAAATATATATTATTTTAAACATAAAATGTTTTTTAGTACTATATTATCTTTTATGAATACTATAATGTGTTTTTAAATACAACACATGTATAAATTGTATAAAATAATACTCGAATATTTAAATAAGAGAAACTAATAGAATACGAGGAAAAAATGTTGATAATATTAATGTATAAGATTCATCAGAGAAAGATTGAATAGAATAAAGATATAATTTAGTGAGGTGGGAAAAATCAATGTGTTATTTTGGAGTAAGAAAATATAAGTAGTAATATATTTTATAATTTTTTTTATCGTTATACGAACCTAATGGACAACCCACGATCCATATGGGTTAGACCTAATGGGTAGCGGGCTTTTTAGGACTAGGCTAAAAATGCCCTGAAAAATATGGGATATAACTTTAAGGCCCAAGCCCTATAATTTTTCGAGGCGGATCGGCCGACCCATATTGGCTACCTCATTTTGACTGCTCAACCCACAAACATCTCTTGATTTGGATGAGACACTTTTATAGTCTTTTCATTGAACCACACCATATATTCTTTGAGGGACTCGGGAGGTCCCTGACGGCCGTTGAACAAGCTGGTGGTAATCACCTTTCTATGTTTGTTGGTGGAGAAATGTTGCACCATGTTCCTGGCAGAGAAATGTTGTCACATCTTTGAATGCTCCCTCCATAAACTTGCATTTCAAGGAGTCGGAAGTTCTGACTATTACCATTTGATTGTGAATTGATATTATGTGCTCTTGATGATCACTTTTGCCATCGAAGGACGACAAAGGTGGAGGTTTGAAGTTTTATGGGACTTGATTGCCCCAAATTACCTCTGAAAGAGGTTGAGGATCAAGAAGTTCATTCTCCTCTTCATTTTCCTTAGTGTTTTGTGACTGCTGCAACGTCTTGACACTTTCCTGCAGAGATTCGTTCTGCTGGTGCAAATTCTCTACAATTGTAAGGAGTTGTACCATGTCTGATGGAGTGCGAGGTTCACTCCTACTAGGAGATGATCCAGACATCCTATTGCTATGGTGAACTGTATTGTTTTGAGAGACTTGAGAAAGTTTTATAGAGGCCCCACGGTGGGCGCCAAAAGTTCCTGATAAACATTGTTTGTTCAATTTTCCTGAGGCGAGTTAGGTGAGATCACAATCGTCTTGTTTGTAGAGGTAGTGATTATCTATCTTTCTTCTTCTTCACTGGAAGCCCCTTTTATACTTGTCATACCATCAAGGGTCCTTTAAGGAATGTCCCTTCAGATCTCGTGTTTAAGTGATTTTTGGTAACGTCTAACTCTCATGTAATGTCTCATCCATCATTTTTTTGTAACTCCCATTTAATCATGGAGTTATCTTGTAACCATCGTAGGTGATTATTCATGTTGTCTTCTAACACCCTCAAGAGACCGGGTCCGACCTGCTCATGTCGCCTACTAGTGTTCTTATGGGATCGAGACCGACTTGCTTATGTTTATAACAATAATCTCCTTGGCCAGGATCTAGCTTGCTCATGTTTATGCAACTCGACATGTTTGTTCCTTCCAACAACTCGATCTTGGGAATTCGAGAATGTACAGTAACAAATAAGTTCATTATACACGTACAAAGAGCCACTTAAATATAAAAAATATAAATAAAAAAATCCAACAACCCAAATCATTTGGTTAACAAAAAATTAAATGACCATGAAACGTAAATAAATTTATGGAGATTTAAAATTTTCAACTTAGAATCAATGTTTTTGTTATATCTCCATGAATCAAACGTATTTTTTTATTTAAACTTTTACCCTCAACTATAGATTTTTATACTAAAAATACTAAAACCTATGCAATCTTACGGTAATAAAATATATCATCCGTCCTGATAAGACAGCTCAGTTGATAGCTGATAGGGACATGAGTGCAGGGGCATATTCCAATCTCCGACATCCACTTATTTATCTTTGGACTCCAGCTATTAGACTGCTTAACAAAAAAAATCATTTTAAATTGAGCTTTTCAGCTGGATAAACCTCTTTTGTTGTACTCATCCTATTTACTTTCTTGGTTGGGTTTTTCTGAATCTTCTCCTTGTTTTCATGACTAGATGTCTTACTTGGTTCTGCAGCTTTTTCTCCACCAATCTTCCTGGAATACAAAAGATAAAGTCAAATCAATGGAATAAACACTAATAGGATCAGCATTATGTAGCAGCCTATAAAATGAGCTCAAACCTTAGGTTGAGAAACATGAATAACAAACCAACAGCAGTGGCACCACCCAAGACTGATCTTAACAGTAGTTTCTTTTGTGATTTTGATTTTGGTATTTCTATTCTACCTTCTTCTGGTTTTACTTCTTCCTGCTTAACAAAATGGCATGACAGATTCAATTTGCATACGGAAATGAGTTAACATAGCATAAACATGTCTAATAAAAGATCGAAAGTCTACACTTACTTTAATATGCACCAGAGAATGTTCTGGATGGTAAACATGATCCGTGTTGTATTGAGATGCTTGATGAGCCTCGTTGCATTCAAGTTGCGAGCTTTGATCTGCTGTGCCATGCCCAATGTGAGATACATCTACATCACAGTTGGTAGGAGTTGTCATATCTTGTATTCTCTGACCTCCATCTCCAATGTCTTGAGCTGACGCGACATCTATGCCACAGGAATCGTTAGCCTCATCGTCTTGAATGGGACTTATTTCATATTTATCTACACCAAGAGATTTAGATGCAAGATCCAAAAAACCATTGTTTAGTTTACCATCACTGTCCAAGTTAATAGACGCTGCACTAAATATATCTTCATTGCTTGGCACGCAAGACAACATAATTTTGGACATCAAAACTTCAGAATCCTTTTGTTTATTCGGTGCTGCAGTTTCCTTATGAGAGACATCTTCCAAAAAATATGAGGAATTTAGGCTATCTTTCATTTTATTTGATGCTGTAGCACTTTTTCCTTTCTGATCCCATTTACAAAACTCAGGCAAATAGTCGCAACTAGCGTTATCCGAGCACCTCGAATCAGTATTGCAGGAGTGACAAATAGGAGAATATAATGAATACTCGATTTCCTCAAATTTATTTACAGAATAGGAATTTCTTGCATTAGAAGCAATCCTGTATGACAATTCCTTGCCGTTCATTATGTCTTGAGCTTCATATTCTTTTATCTTGTCCCATTGATCATTATTGTCATTGTATAATCCAAAGGACTCAATTTTCTGATCATAATTTTCCGCATCAAATAAATCTCCCAAATTCAGTGGTTCCCTTGCCAAACAGTTTACAGAAGCTAGTTGCAGAACCTCCGTATTCTCAGAAATATCGAAACATCTACCTATTTCAACAGTTTGTGGAGTTGTGTTTAAACTGTAAGAGCTAACACTTTGATGTACACTATCTATTTCACCAATCATATCAGAGTCCAGTTTATTTTTTGCAAAGAATGTAGCATCCATAACTGATGTTCTGTCATTTATAGGAGTCCCGGTGACAGAAGCGTTACTTCTAAACAAAGCATGCTCAAAGTCATCGTAGTCTATGATCCTACTCTCTTGAACTTGCTCTACTCTAGTATCAAAATGAGATTTCATACCAATTACGTCTACATTTTGATCCCCACAAGAAGATGACACCCAAATCAGATTACAATCGTATTCTTGTCCTACATTGTCAGAGCAATGATATTCTAATTGTTCCATCGAAGATAACAATTCGAACTCATCCTTATAAATCTCATTTCTCGGTTGATTTTGAGTACCCAATTGATCAAAATCTTCGGACACAAAATCACTTTCACCCATTACAGATGGTATTTTGTAGCTTATCTCCGACATGCACTCGTAGAAGTCATCATCATTTAATTCAGGAAACGGATGCATGATTTCTGTGTCATTAGTAGGGTCTGAATATGTCATGTAATCCCTATTGGAGCTCATAACTGAGTAACCCTACAAAATCATAATTCTCGATCTATAAAAGTAGCAAAATGATTTGGTAGAAGCATGCACAAAGCACAGATGACATCAAAAAAGAAGCCTACAAACCTGACTAGATTTTCGTCTCGCAGGCTTCTGTAAGTGTTGACTAGAAGAATCTACATGAGACAGCTCTATGCTTCTGCGGATGCATCCAACCATATCTTTAGGCATGGCTACCATACATGTCACAATATCAAAATCAGGAACCTGTCACCACATTTTCACATTAGCACAAACTACAAAACAAAATTAAAAGACTAGTAAATTAAGATTATGAGGAATATCATGAAACTTACTTACATTTATACTCATAGACCTAGCTTTTTTCGAGAATGATCGTACACACATACAAACTTTTCGAGTATTTTTTCTTTCAACTACATCTGACGGAGTGAAGAGATCAATCCCAGTCAATCCCAAGATTTTACAAATCTATACAACAAAAGATACTCTAATTCATTAGATATGCTATTATTAAGATTTGATAAAACTATGTTATGAAATAATTAACCTTGAGAAATGAATCAACATTTGAATAAGGCCTATAGATGCCACTGTTTCTCTCAGAAGAAAATGGATGATTTTTGTATGCTTTTATGTGCCTAAGCTCCATGTGCTTTTCCAACAGCAATTTCCATATTACTTTTGATACTTGAAACCTAAACACCAATTAATTGTAATTAAACTTCAAAATTATTTCTAAACACAAATAAATAATGAAATTAATTATGCAAAACAAACATAACCATATAAAAAGTCGAAAAATGAAGAAACTTACAGGAATTCTCCATCAGCGAGTAATTCTGATGTAACGAGTTGATCATCCAATCTTATCTGCAAAACTTCTCCTAGCCATATTCTGGTTTGAGTCTGTAATAATTCAAAGAAAATCCAATGGATGAAAATTGATTCCTTATACAAAATATGAAGAAGAAACAAGAGTGAAAATGAAGAGATGATGATAATTAAACCTGCAAGAATGCGTCGTCGAGTTGACGGAAGCTGGATTCAACAAAGGAGGATGAATGAGCAGGAAGGTCAATCGTCGATGAAGATTCTTCATAGACCATTGCTCTGTTTTCCCCCAAAGAAACAGAGACTCAAAGTGTGGTGGAGTGAGTTACATAAGACACTGCGGAGATTCTGGTTCTCTTTTTGTGTTGTATTGGTAATAGTAGAAAAGAATGGAAAAAGTAAGAAAGAGTGAGTGGGTATGATTGAATGATGTTGGACTTATTAACAATTCTTTCCATTCCGTTCATTTCTATGGAGGGATGGATCTCCATCACCGATTTCTCGTGTTTTAATATACTTCTCTAACAAATTAGCCATGTGTCTTATCAACTCGTTGTGTTTATTCACTCTCATTTATTTATGACATTTTTTTTTTTTTTTGAGAAGTCATTTATTTATGACTTCCTTTTTACTAGAACAATTTAATTTTATCAATGCATTTTGACTTCTTTCCCAAAAAAAAAAAATTACCAAATAATGCTACCACCTCTCTTAGTGTGGATGTACATGGATATCTTTAATTTCATTTTTAATCAAACAATGATTGTGAGTTATGATGAAAGTGCGGACGACAAAGAAGTAGGAAAGAAGATATTAGTTCGACAGAAAAATGATGATACTAATTGATTGTATAGTCAAATTATTTAAGTGAGGTATGAAATATTGAATAGTTTAAATATAAAATGGCTAATAGATATTTGAATGAAATGTGAAAGATTTTCTTCAAAAAAGAAAGAAAGAAATATAAGAAGACTAATTTTTTTTAAAAGATGAAAAGATAAGGCATAATAAACTAATGATATTTAAATGAATTTTTTAATTTATTAATGGATACGGATATCTACGGGCACATGTATTATTAAACTCGTATACATATCCATTAATAAACTGCTATTTAAATATCCATTTATTTTATCAGTGGATATCCATTTATGTTAATCGCCCCATATCCGTGACGGGTTTTATCCGCGGATATCCGCAAGTATGGAATTTTTTCCATCCCTACTCTCTCCTTTAATTATTATAATTAATTTTATCAACCAATAACTAATATATTTGATTTATAAATGACATATTCATTATGGAATCAGAAATTGAGTGAGAGACAAACGTTATAGTATAAAAGAGTTTACAGTGTGACAGAACGGAGTTTACTTGCAAGATCAACACTTCGACGCTCAAGTCAGTATGTAAAAGAGTAGAGAGTATTCACAGCATTCCCTATATATATGGGAGAGGAATAATTGTCTCGTTGTTTTTTAAGCGTGTAATCCTGGTGGCCGTTAGATGTGTTTGATGCATGAATCTCATGGAGTTGGGTATATGATAGTCCAGTGGTCAGGAGAATATGTATGTGAAGGTCTTCCATTGTCCCGTTCATTCACCTTTTTTTGTTGAATCTGGGGTACATCGACCCGACCAAGAGAGAATGAGAACTAGTTGTTTTGTTACCGACGATATAGATTTTTGAAGATTTTTATGGCTTGTCGCCCTTCGCAGATTGATTCTTTTTTGTCACTCCTCTATATCCTCAGGCTCACGTAACCATCCATGGGATCGATCAGAGAGTTAAAGGTAAGTACAAACCTCTATTTCCCATTTATTGGTCGGTGAAACACTTTCTTCTAGAGAACGACACCTACGTTTACAAAGAAAAAGATTTATCTACTGAGGATTCTTTCCAAAATAAGAAACTATTGGAGTTTGTTAACCGTCTGGCTTATCTTTGAGGTGTGTAGTTACCTCTGCTGAGAGTGATAAAAAACATTTGAAATGTTTGATAGATTTCTATTTGTTGATGGGGTCTTGCTCTCACGAGGGTCGTCGAGTTTCCTTTGGTAAACCTAAAAATATATTTATTCTTTATTATTGATTTGTCCCTCCTCTGTGTGCATGTAGGGATAATAATTGAGTTTCCATGCAGATGTAATGGAGGATGAAGTAAGAGTTTGGGTTCTTAAGCGAGGAATACAATTGCCTGACATGACTATAGGTCTTCTCTTTCATCAAAACCTCCTCAAAATGTTACTCTCTTGATTGCTCCAATGGGTTTGCAAACTGATCTTGGGTTTCTTCCAAGTCCCTCTCATGATTGTCATGATTCAATTTTCAATACAACAAATAACACTTTTCATGAAAAAACTTTCACCTCGAACAATAGAAAACTGAGGTATAAAGCCAAGGCGCGCTATTTTTTATTATTTTAAAAAACATAAATTTCCTCAATTTTCGGAAAAACCCACTAAGGTGAATAACAACTCAGTGCAAGCTACGATTCCTAGTTATCGCAGTTTATGTTGAAGCATGCAGAGGTTCATGTTTTGGAGCTGATACTGAGGGAGGTCACATTGATTTCCATAGTTGTGCCTTCTCTTTGATCCCTCTGTAGAGTGTGGTGTATCTTTTTGGCCGCCTCAAGTTCAACGTGCAAATCAGATGACTCTCTGTGAAGATTATGATATTTTAGCTTTAGGTGCACTAGTGAGACCACAATGTTCAAAGTTACTGTGAAAGGTCTTCCCAGAATGTAGTTATAAAGACTTCTACACGGTATGACCAGAAATTGTGTTGATTGATTAAAGTTCTCTTTCTTCCCCCACGGATACCATCAACCCACGTACTCCTAGGGGTGAGTAGTCATCTCGTTGAACTCATGTAGATATGAACCATCATATGGTATCAATTTTCCCTTATCTGGGCCCATGAAACCCCCAACATATGTTGGTTGGAGGCTTTGGGTGATGAACTACCCTCGTTTATGTAAATAGCCATCATTTTTGCGATTTTTCTTTTGATAGTTCCCTTAGAAAAGAGGTTTTCCCGGGGTGCCCCGCCGATAATAGAAACGATAAGGCATTTTCCTTTGATGGCGTCTCTCGTGTCACCGCTGAGACCGTCTTTAGAAACTTTTGTAGGGGACTTGGCCTTTGGAGATTCTTCCCAGTCTTGCTTACCTCCTTTGACATACTCGAACAATCTGCCTTTCTAAATTAGCACTTCAACCACATCTTTAAGTTGGGTGCAATCATCCATTTTATGGTATTTCCCTTTGTGGTAATGGTATTACTTTGATTTATCAATCCCGCCAGACTCCCAGACATGGTTAGGAGGTCAGATTCCTGACTTTCGTAATTCAGTGTTATCTCATCTTGGTAAATCTTTTCTCAGGGGGTATTCAAGGGGGTATACTTGTTTTACCAACTGTCATCCCTTTGTTGGCACCCTTTTGCTACTTGCGATATTCCTTCCTCGTCTGACATTTGGAGCTCACACCGGTGGCCAAGATTGGGTTGTTGAAGCGAGTATTTAATTTCACCCCCAACGTGATATATGGTCGGGCTAGATTTAATATTTCATGAGTTATCTTTACCTTTTTCTTTCCCAACTTTGTGCGGAAATGATCGTCGCGAAGGAAGCCATTCTCGAAGGTCCGGTATTGGAAGGCTTCTTCAGATCCCTCTACCTCTACCACGATTTGAGTGAATCGATCAATATACAATCATATGCTTTTCTTTTCCCCTGCATGACTTCCATAGTCTCCTCTCGAACCCCGGGGTGGAGAACTGTGTTTTCCGCCCTTCGAACAGCCTTGTGATTTATGAACCTTGCTTCCCTTTGTTGCATACGGCTCTGGGAAGATGGAATGGTCCCTCATATACATGGCCTTTTTGTGCTGAGTTTTCCCGAGTCTAGGGTGATGAAGGTTATCTATTCAACTCCAACGTGTCAGCTAAAACATTAGCCTTACCCAGATGGTAACTCAATCCAAAATCATAATCTTTCAGAAATTCTACCCATTTTCTCTGGCTCATATTCAATTCCCTCTAATCAAATAAATATTTTAGTCTCTTGTAATCACTGAACACCTCAAATATGGATCCAAATAGATAGTGCCTCCAAATCTTCAATATGAATACCATTGCTTCCAACTCAAGATCATTTGTAGGATAATTCCTCTCATGAAATCTCAACTATCTAGAAGTGTAAGCCAAAACTTGACCATTTTGCATCAACACCCCGCCTAGACCCATCTTCAAAGCATCACAATACACAACATAGGATTCATTTGGATTCGGTAAAATTAAAACTAGAGCAGACATCAACTTCTTCTTGAGTTCTTGGAAACTCTCTTCATAATGCATATACCAAACATAGGCTCGACCCTTTCAAGTTAAGTGAGTCAACGACAATTCTAACTTCTAAAACCTTCAATGAACTTCTAGTTGTAACCAGCCAATCCAAGAAAACTTCTAATTTCAGAAACAAACTTCAGAGTCTCCCACTGTAACACAACATTTATATTCAATGGATTTACAATTATACCACCACTAGAAATCACATGATTAAGGAAACTCACTTCTCTTAACCAGAACTCTCATTTGGACAACTTTGCAAACAAATGGTTCTCTTTCAATGTCTACAATACAATTCTCAGATGTCCCACATACTCTTCACCAGACTTTGAATGTATCAGGATGCATCTATAAACATAACCACAAACTAGTTTAAATACGGAAGAAATATTATATTCATGTATTCCATTAACACCCCAGGCGCATTAGACACCCCGAATGATATTACCGAATACTCGTAATGACCATACCTTGTTCTCAAAGCAGTTTTCAGAATATCATATGGCTTCACACAAATATGATGATAACCCGAACATAGATGGATCTTGCTAAACACACAAGCACATACCAACTTATACATCAAATCATCAATCCTTAGAAGTGGATACTTGTTCTTGATAGTCACCTTATTCAATTGTCAGTAGTCAATATATAGCCCCATATTATTGTCCTTCTTCTTTACTAACAACATTGTTACACCCCACAACGAAACACTCAGATGAACAAACTTGTTTTCAAGCAGATCTTCTAGTTGCCTCATCAATACAATCAACTCTGATGCATATATTCTATAAGGAGACATCAACACCGGACTAGTACCAGGTACTAAGTCTATAGAGAACTCTACTTCGCCCCCTAGTGGAAAATCATTGATATCATTTGGAAATACCTCTGGGAAATCACTCACCACTAGTAACTCGCCCAACACAACTTTACTTTCTACCTTCATTGAAGCTAATATCATAAACATTGCATCATCATCCTTTACGAACTCATTCACTTGCTTAGCCGACACAGACAACTCATCACTAGTATCAAACTCTAGAAACGACACGGTCTTGGCAAAATAGTCTATATGAACATAATTGAACTCCAACAAGTTCATTACAAGGATAATATTGAGATTCCTCAAAGGTAGACATACTAAATCCATACCAAAACTCTTACCATAGATAGTAAGAAGACAATTCAAACAACCCCATGAAGTGGTCATCGGGCCTATAATTGGGGTATCAGCAATCATGTTCCCATCCATAGAAGACAATTTCAAACCTAACCTCAACACAATGAAGCGAAACAAACAAATGAGTTGCACCCGTGTCAATAATAGCAATTAAAGTAATATTATTTATAAAATACGTACCTCGAATCAAATAGTTAGCACTAGTAGTCTTTATCCCAGTCAAAGTAAAGACTTTCCCTCTAGATTGTGCTTTCTTCGGCTTCTGACAATTCGTAATGATATGACCTTGTTCGTCGCAGTTGTAACAAATCTAGGTCACCTTTGCGGATGAAAGCAAATACGATATTTGATGTTTTTTGGTCCACCCAAATAGTCGATATGTGTCTTTTCGCCTTTCAGATCATAGTTGGTGCAATCTTTATAATAAGAAACTCTAGGAAAAAAAGAGGTTGGTATGAATAAAGTGGAGTAAATAAGCAAATTCAAACACAAATTAAACACTACTTTCAGAGGGTGTCAACAACAACGAAGATATACTAAAAGCAAGGCAAGAACATTAAAATCATAAGTACATTATCCCATATTGAGTTGACAACTAGTAAGAAACCCTTTTCGGCCTCACAAACCCCATTTTCCAAAAAAACATAATGAAGAAAGTAGAAGTGAAAGAAAGAGAAAATCAGTATTACCTTAAGAGTGACGAAGTGGGTATCTTGTGTAACGAGAAAAAGTATTATGAGCAAATTTGAAGCGAAGATTCGCATTGAAAAACTGGCTGTAAAATTGAAAGCTACAATGGAGGTGATGAAGAAGAAGAATTTGAACTTTCCAAAAGACAAAAAGTTAGAAAGTGACGAGTTAGAAAACTCTTATAGGTTTTCCCACTTCAAAGAACCTCACGATCTTCTACATTAAAACAAGGTTTGCACTATCAACGGTCCATATCTCCTTGAAAATTGCTCCAAGAACTTGAGTATCACAGGATAAGAGAGTCATCATTACTAACAAAGTAGGAAACACACATCAAAAGCTCCTTGTGAAGCGACATCCAACGTAAAGAATGTATGTAATGCAAATATTCTCAATGTCAATGACGTCAAATCAAGACTATTTATTTACTTCAAACAACAACAAAACTAATAGGGTAACTAGCAAAACTCTTGCCTTACAGAGCACAAACAAGGGCTTGGGGGATATTGTTGTGGGTCACTTAGAATGTCCAATACAGTAAGTCGATAGGAGAATAATAAGGGTATATACGTGTGGAACAAATGAACTCTCACTGTCAACGAGGGTGGGTAATTATGAAATCTTATGCATCATACACCGTCCAAATCAATCAAATGGTCTACCCAACAACATGTTGTGTCTCACACATGCAATTTCAATCACCCAACTATATATGAGAGGAAGCATGTAATAGATAATCCAAATCTATTTTTCATTTTGCATCACTTTTCATACATTCACTGACTTTAGTTTCGAAATGTTAACTTTGCATATACATCTATTGTCACCGCACCGGAGTTTAGAGCAGCATTTCTTAGAACAAATTAGTTGTTTCACCGACAATTATAATTTATTATAGAACACCTTATAAATAGGATACTCACGCAAACATTATCACTCAATCATTAATCTAAAACTCCTGAAATTCTTTTACTGTAGTCTTACAAAAGTCAATTCTATCTAATTTAATAAAAATACAAACAAACTCTTATTCTTATTCTTTTTTAATAAATATTGTAAAATATTATTGCATTTCTATTCTAAATAAACTATCCCATGTGAGTGGTGTGTACAATGAGGAGGTGTCGTGCTCATGTTGCTTACTATTAAATATTACTCATATTATATCATTGTGTTCCTTAACAATGATATAATAATATATTTAGTTGTTATTATGGCATTGAAGGTTATAACGTGGTTACGCGGAAATCATGCATAAAGCGTGTAATGAAGATTCCATAACCCGCATCGTATTTTGCGTTGATTGCGGTTACGTGTCTATTCCATACGCACAACCTCAAATCTTGTCCTTATATACTCCCTTTTTGGATATTTGTTTTACGGAATCCAAATTGATTTTATTTTTGTTTTCATTAAAGAAATCTAAATTAAATTTTTAAGTAATATTTGCAGTAAAATATATTATTATTTTTATTTAATTCAAATCGGGGTAAATTAAAACTGTAAGTTGATTTTTAATTTTTTTTTTCACAAAATCAAATAATAATATTGGGTTAAATTACATACAGGATCTTTTAAGTTATTTAGTTGTAACAATGTAGTATTTTATAATTTTTTTATACAAGTAGATCATTTTGCGCTCTGTTTTTGTAACGAATTTGTTCTCTCTTTAGATGAAATATATCATGAAAAATCGTCGATCCGACCAAAATACACAATCAAACGCAAAACGAATTACATATTTGTGATCAGCGCAAAAAACTAGTTTAAATGATATATGAGTTTACAATTTATTGTAATAGAGATTTAAAAAAAAATCAAAGCGTTACAAAAAAAAAACATAAAGACTAACTTGATATTTTTAAATAACTTAAAGGACCATGTAAGTAATCTAGCCATAATATTGAGTGTTCTATTATGTAAATCGGTGATAATATTGAATTTTAAATTTGTTATAGCATGGGTGTGGCAGATTAGGAGATAGACATATGGTGTGTTTGGATTGACGTTTACAATGGTAAAAGCATGTCCCGATACACTCCCACCGTGGAAATACAAAAGCTACAAAGTGTAGCTTTTGCTAGACATGTGTTTTTCTACTATTCCAAAAGATCTTAGTTTAATGGGTTTTCACTGTTCATTGAATTGGGGAGAACATAGGATTTCAAGACATTAGTCTCATAAGATAGTTGTCTCAACGAAGATTCTAAGATCCTTAGACCCTAAATTTTAAGAAAAAAGAGTCTAACAAATGACTTAAAATCAGATACACATTAGTTTAAAATCTTAAATATCACACTCATGATTGTCACTTACTTGATCGATAGAGAGTGTATGTACACCCATACCACTAAGTGTATCACGAAGGACTGGCGTATCAAAGTTTGTTAGCACCAACATTATCATAAATAACATTTGAAAGAAATATATTATCAGAATATTTGGTGTCATTTATGGGAAACTTCCTCCACCATTTCCATAATACTTTCAACTTTATGACGAACTCTGAACACGTGTTAACTAAAGGTTTACTCTATAACATGAAGTCAACAATTCCATAAGGAACCTCTAGGAAAACGTTAAGAGGCAATAAGAAAATATTCATAAGCATGACAATCGCATGAAATAGTCAATTTGAAACCGTGACAAAAACCTATGATTAAGTCAACGGAACCCACTCTTCCAAATGAGACGTTCATTGATGGGATGTCTATATGAACTTCTAGTTATGCCGATTATGATTAGTTATCTTAATTATGATTTATTCTTTTATTTATTTTTAATAAGTTAGTATTTCAAAAAAATTGAATTTCATATTTTTTTTAGGATAGAATTTAGTGGTTATAACAAAATCTAGTTATTAAATAGGATTGTTATCATTTAAATCTAAATGATAGTAAGTTTAGGAAGAAATAATTGTTAACCTAATTTAATTAGGAATTTTTATTTTACTGTAAGTTTATTTAAAGGCATTCATATTATCAATAAAACACATCAATAATTATTATAAAAAAATACTTGTGAATTTAAGAAGAGACTATATCAAAGATGAGTTTGCTTCTTCTTTCATTTGATAGGTCAAAGCAAAGATTCTACCGTGTCTAGAATCGTGTCAGCATGATCCAAGACAAATGGTCATAACAATTTAGTTTCTATAGCCAACATGGGTGACGGGAATTTAGCATTAGTCATGGAGGAATTCTTTGAACAAACGACGACCAGGTAGGCCGCTCTAAAATAGTAGATGATGGTCTGATAGACTGCTTTAGAAGAGCAAATGATGGCCAACCAGACTTCGCTAGCACAACAAATTATTAATCTCCCCATCATAAGTCAATGAGCAAATAATGGTTCAAGAAAAGAAAACTCAAGAGATGGAGGAAATAATAATAACAACAATAATGACCATAAAGACAAAAACAACTTGCAAATAGGGGGAAGGCAGCATGATTTTACGTTATTCCAAAATGGAATTTCCCACTTGTGAAGGGTCGGGTGACCCATTGGGGGTGGGTGAGGCTTTGCGATAGGTTTTTTCTAAGCCAAAGAATTGATGAATAAGATAAGGTAGAATTAGCAACATTTCATTTGATAGGAGAAACACAATTATTGTTCGATCAAATGGAAGAAGAAGAAGAACAACTCAAAATGGTGTGTAAACACTTGAAGAAATGTTGCCATTTATGATTTGGGCCACTTATGAGAAATAATACATTGGGAGATGTAACACCCCAAAATTTGCCCTCTTATTTTTATCAACCTCGAGCAGTTTGCGTTGCATCATTCCGCATATCATTGCATCGCATTTGAAAAAAAATAAAAATAAATCATCATCCTTTGCATACGCATGAGGTGTGTGGTCGATCGAGGCTTGATAAACATTAGAGTTCAAGAGAAAAATAATATAACAAAAATAATTCAAACCACTTCCAACCTAACCAACCAAAAAAAGGAAGATTTCACCTTTCCCTCCATTTTCCTTCCACTTTCCTTCCACATTTCCTTTCATTTCTTCCCCTCTTATTTTTTCCACTTAAATTCCACTCTTTTTCCCTTGGATGATTCTACCATGTTCTACAACCTTCTAGAGTATTCCATGGAATATTCCAAGGAATATTCCCTCTCCAACCCTAACCCTAACTAACTACAAACCTAACTTCATTCCTAAACCTAACTCCATTCCCAACCCTAGCTCCAAGCCTAACCTCTATATAATCATTAATCACTTCAATGCAAAAGGTTCCCAACTTTTTCACTCTCTCACAATTTCTAGAATCACTTTTTCTCTTTCATTTTTCCTCCATTTCCCTTTTCACCAAAGCTTTTTTGAATCTCTTCAAGTTTCACAATGAAACTTGAAGATCTTAAAGCTTAGCCTCCAACCTCCATTGAATTGTGGATTGTAGAAGAAAAAGCTACTGATTTTTGTGAAGATTTCGACTTATCGGAAGTGCAAGAAGGCTTAAGCATCAAGAACGCATTTATTTTGCGGATTCGCGGTTTTCTTGGTTTTCTCTTCGATCAAGCTCTGATTCTTGCAACATTTACCGAAGCACTTCTTCGCTTCGTAGGTTGGTAATCTAAAACCATGCTAGCTTTAAGTTATTCTCTCCATCTCGCCATTTTGGCATTCTTTAAGTGTTTTTCGTATTACTTGTGGTTGATTATGTTTCTGTTACGTTTTGCTTGCGATTTGTGGAGTTTAATGGATTAGAAGCTAGGTTGTAGTTTGTTATAGGTTCTAGCATGTGTTAATAAGCCCTAATTAAGTAGAAATTCGTGTTAACATGATTAGATGGGTGTACGATTGTTTAGAAGTAAGATTGTGGCCAAAAGCACTTATTTCAAAACAATTTTTCACTTTCTGTTCAACGTTAACTAGTTAACGCATTTGGTTAACCGGTTAACGCGTGTGTTTTTTGCCAAAATGCTATATTTTTCTGTCCGTTAACGGGTTAACCAATTTGGTTAACCGGTTAACGCTGTTAGATTTTAGAATTTTAGCTTATTTGCTTGCTTGTTCTTGTTTCTTTGTGCCTCTAATGTTCATACATGTTTAGGTAATAATTTTAGGGAATTTTCTAGGTTGGTTTAGACATCTCATTCCCCCATTTTGAGTCGTTTCGACGCGTTTCCGTTTATGTTACATATTATGTGTTTATGTGTTCATTGTGTATAATTTGACTTCTTGCACTTTGTTGCTATGTCCATACCCTTTTTGTCATGTAAATAATCATGTTGCATTCTGTTTTTGCATATTTCGCATTATTCGTTAACTCATTTGCATTTCATTGTATCAATATATATGTTGCATTTCACATAACCATGTATGTATGTGCATTTGGTTGAATTTGATTGCATGTTTGATCATATCATTCACATCAATTCAATTCTGAATTTTGCATTGAGCCTGGCATCCTTGTTGATCTATCATGTTGCATATTCATGATCAATGCTCATTATGTTCATATGCCATATTTATGTGCCATATTTTGCATACTTGTTGCATAATAAATCATGTGGTGCATTCTTGCATAATCCCTCAAAAATGCTCATGTTCATTCAATCATGTATGTTGATCTATGTTCAAATGCATATTCATGATTAATTGATACATTTTTCATTGAGTTTGTGTATTAAAAAATGAAAATAATCAAATCTGCATTTTACATTTCGTAGCTGACTTTGCATATAGGTGCTGTAAAATACATGTTGTTTGTTATGTTGTTCATGTTGTATGTGACTTTCTACACCTATCTTTACATGTTGTATGTTGGCTGTAGAAAGTTGCTAGTGCTTTGCCTTATCTTTCCATAGTTGTTTGTGTATTAGGGGTTGTAGTAGGTGCTGAATTTTTGTTTTAGCATTTTTTTAGTTCTTTTAGGATTAAGATAGAGTTTAGATTGAGTCCTAGATTTATTAGGATTTAATTAGTGTATGTTTGCTTTATTATTTTAAATAAAATACAACACTAATCTTTGTTTTGTAGGGAGGGAAAGGTATGTTTATTTACCTTTATCTTTTTATTTTATATGCATTTTCTTTATGCATTTAGTTCACCATTTACTTCCATATTTGTGATTGGTAGGATTCCCCTTTGTTAGGATTAACTTATCTTCCTTAGGAAGTAAGTTGCATCCTTTTTCTTCTTTCTTTTCCTTTTCTTCCTTAGGAATAGAAAAACCTCATAAACCATTAGGATCTCCCATTTGTGCATAATAAATAACTTAGGGTTGGTCTTAGTCCCCCTTAGTTTTTTGTCCTTTTCCGATTTGAGTCTTTTTCTCTCATCTTCAAACAAAATCTAAAATACATTTAATAAAGGATTGAAATAGTCTCTGGTGCATAGCCTTATTCCATGGGGCTCTCATATTTATTCCATCTTGGAATAGTGTGGGCTTGTCTAGCATGATGTACAAGTATAATCATGAGACTATCTTCACAAACAATAAATTCCAAAACACTTCTCATAAAAGACAACCAACAAAGACATCACGTCTTCTTTTCTCATCTCCAACTTTGCGAACGAATGCGACTTTCCTCGACAGTTCGAACAACAATACGGTAAACACCCTCGAGTCAGAGCCGGTAACACATGAGCTAGAGCTATGAAAATGTCATCCTAAAAAACACAAACAAATATCCGCCTTAGTTAGGCAAACTACGTCGACTCTGATCCTCTTTTTCCCGATGAGGTACGTAGGTATCGGGGTAGGGCCCATTCGAGCACATTCTTTATTTTCCCTACATTTCCCCCTTTTTCTTTTCATTCTCTTTTCCATTTCCCATCCTCGTTTCCAGTTCCAGTTCCAGTTAGCAGTTCTTATTCAGCAGCATCTTATTTCTCACTCTTTGAAACAAACAAGCAAGCGTGGATCCCGTCGGGTACAGCGGACGGTCTGGGGTGCTAATACCTTCCCAGGTCGTAACCGACTCCCGAACCCAGATCTTTGGTTCGCAAGACCTTGTCCTTTCCTTCTTCCTCAGGTTTGTGCAGCATTACCTTTCCCGTTCCTTCGGGATAAAAATGTCTGGCTGGCGACTCTACCTTTTCCGCGCCACTTTCGCATTCGTACTAGGATGAAAATCCCGGGAGCGACAGCTGGCGACTCTGCTGGGGATCGAACCCAGAATCTATGGTTTCCCTTGTAGAGTCAATCCTAACGCTTCTTTGTTTTATTTCTTTGGGTGTTTATTTGTTTGTTGTGTGCTTTAGTTTAGCTTTACTGTTTTCATTTACAGTTTTACTTTACAGCTTTACTTTACAGCTTTATTTACTGCTTTCAGTATTTATTTTCCATGCATCATATATTGGACTGTGTTGGTTTCATTTTTTCTGTGGGATGGGTTTTGTTACTGTGAGATAAGCCAAATACCCGGCTTGAGTGCACCTAGGATTTAGAGTGGTTCCACTTTGGCTTCATGTCATTTTTCTATGTTGGTATTAGTGAGTTCCACGCCTTAACTTGCGACCTTCTCGGAAATGTATTGACGTCGGAATCTTTCTGGGGCAATACACTACCTTGATAGTTATGTGCAGTCAAGGGACCGATCATTGAGAACCTTTGTGGAAACATCACTCTCCAGTGATGATAGTGGCAGACCACACTTGTTGGCAAACCCATTTGCATCCGAGGGCCCACTAGGAACTCGTATAGGATGGCCTGGTTCTCTCATAGGAATCCAGTTAAAGCAAATTGTTCGTATGACGATAGTATTGTACCCTTCGGGATGAATGTGTTATTGTTTCTCGATTTAGTGCTTGAAGCTGAGGACTTATGAGGGATGTTTGTTTTCCCCGTACTCAGCTGAGACCTCCCTAGGTAGTATATAATGTCAAACCGATTCCCTGATTTGGTCAGGAGCCATTTCTCAGAAATGGTGAACGTATTATTGATATCCGGCTTTGAGAGTCCGTGATGTTGTCTCGGAGTAGCATACTCGTGAGATGGGAGGGGTTTACAGATTTGTAGGAACCCTGAAACTTCCAACATACCCGCTTTGCCAGCATTATTCAGTATTATGATCAGGTTCTACATGGTCTTTTGGTTTTGAAATCCGGGATTTCGGTGGTAATGTTATTATGATTCTTCAGAAGCACATGAATGTCTTCTCAACACCAACGTCAGACCAGTGATCGCCAGACCTTTGATCACATGCCAGTGCATTTCATAACATCCTCTGCATGCTTGCATTACTAACACATGCTTACTCATTTGCAAGGTCGCATGCCACATCCTCATGAACATATCATACGCATTTACTGCATGATTTGCATATTTTGCATTTTTATAGGTTATTCGGACTTCCTAACTTATTCAACTTTAGGCAATATAGTTGGTCAACGCGTTCATCGGTATCCAACAAAGAGAAATCGAGTGAGAATGGCTGAACAAATGCAGACTGATCTCAATGAGCTCCGACAGAGGATGGATCAGTTCATGGAAATGATGACTGACATGGCCCAGAACCAGGAGCGTTTCAGGTTGATGGTTGAGCAACCCCATGTGAATGCTAATACTGGAACACCGACTGAGAATGTGGATCCTAACGCTGCCCGTAATAGAGGGCCAAATCTAAATGGGACTGCGGCCCGTAATGAAGACACGCAAGAGGACCAGTTCACTCTACTGGATGCTGATATGGGTAATATGAATGAGGTCAACAATCGAAGGTATGAAGAGCTGGTAGAGAAGATTAAGGCCATGGAATGTCAGAATTCCCTGGGCATAGATGTAACCAGTCTTGGGTTAGTGCTAGGAGTCAGAATCCCTCCAAAGTTGAAGGTGTCATCATTTGACAAGTACAACGGCAGCACGTGCCTTAGAACTCACATTCATGCATACTTTGGAAGAATCTCGGCTCACACTGATGACGAGAAACTTTGGATGCATTTCTTCCAAGATAGTCTATCTGGAGCTTCATTGAGCTGGTACATGAAACTGAGCAGGGTCTCTATCCGATGCTGGAAAGATTTAGCTTAAGCTTTTCTCAAGCAGTATCAATACAATATTAATATGGCTCCAAACCGCACTCAGTTGCAGAATTTGTCTCAAGGACCCAAGGAAAGTTTTAAGCAGTGTGCTCAGAGGTGGCGTGAGCTGGCCGCACATGTTTAACCTCCATTGCTCGATCGGGAAATGGCATACATGTTTATGGGAACCTTGCAAGGTGCATACTTGGATCGTCTGGCCGCTTGTCCGTCCATCGGTTTTGCTGATATTGTCATCGCTGGAGAAAGGATAGAAAACTTCCTAAAATTAGGAAAGATCCAGGATGCAAGCAGTGTTGGTTCTTCTGGTTTGAAGAAACCTTTTGGAAATGGCCAAAGACAAAGAGAAGGCGAGACCAATGTTGTGTATAGGGGCCGAGACAAAGATCGTTCTCAAGGTTACTACCAAACAGCTGCAGTGACTATTACGCCACAAGTTCAACCACAACCTCAAGGTCAGCAACATCAAGCACAAAAACCAAATCAGGAAAGAACAAGAGCGAGAAACCGCAGACTTGATCCCATCCCATGCCCATATGTTGTATTGCTTCCAGAGCTGCTAAAGTTAAACATGGTCGAGCTTTGTACCATGAGAGCTCTTTCTCCTGATAATCTACCTCCAAACTTTGATGCAAATGCAAGATGTGAATTCCATTTGGGTGCCCAGGGGCACAATATTGAGAAATGTTGGGCTTTTCAGAACAAGGTACAAGACCTAATTGACTCCAAGGCGATCAATTTTGCGCCTCACCCAAATGTACTCCAGAATCCAATGCCTAATCACAACTGAGCCAGTGTCACGGTTGTTTTATCAGATGGTCCACATTAAGCTGGAATCTTCAAGAAGCAAATAAAGCCATCAGTATTCAAATACTCTCAGCAATGGCAACTATTTATTTATTTTCTTCAATGCATTGTCATCCCTATTGAGGGGAACTACGTCGCTCTGATTTTTCATTGGTCATCGGTTAATGGAGATACGTAGGCAGATGATCGTCAGGTCTTTCTGAGCAAGCTTATAAGACAACTTTACTATCCAGTTTCACTCTTTCCTTCAGAAGTCTCGTGTCAGAGTCAGGATAACTAGAAGAAGAGGTATGATTGCCATGGTTGGGTATACGGCTGCATATTGAAGATTACAAGTCTGTGAAAGAGCTATTGATCACTGAAAGTATCCAAGACTGACAAGTCCAGACGGAGTCAGGCCTCCTCAACAACGGCAGTATTCAGTTTCTTTACTGCATTTCTGTTTGTAGTTCCTTTTATTTGCAAAACATTTGTATACATGTATGAAAGTTGTTTGCTTTTGAATGTTATCAATAATAAAACTCACATGTTTTTCTTGAAGTAATTCATTCGCATTTACTTATAATTCTGTATGTGTACATCGCAATACCAATTGTCATGCTTAAACTCTATGAGGGATAATGACGAAGAAATAACGCAAGAATCTCTAATTGTGTGCTCTCGAATAAGACCATGTTGACGATGTACATGCTTTGTTTCAAATCCCTAAACACTGGAGATATAAGGGAGATAGACCCTCGCTAACCCCCTTGAGCCTTGAAGTAGGAGTTTCTTCTTGCATGAAAAACCCTCACATGTAACCCAGGGGCATGGTAGATGTCAGCTAGTCAGACCAAGCGTTCAAACTTTTATAAAGGAGTGTATTTGAGGATCCATTACATTCCACTATGCTAATCAAGAAGTCCAAAGACTAGAAACCACAATGGTTATCCAAATAAAGAGGTCCAAAGAATGGAAGCCACAATGGTTATCCTTCATTGACCAAAGAATGAGGTAGTCACAGCCCTCGAAAAGAAATCAAGACAAACAATGTCACACGATTTGTTCAAAAAAAAGAAAGAAATGAAAAGCCTGCTAAGTCGAAACTTGAGAACAAGCGACTTAGGAAAAAGTTAGGGCATCCCGCTGGACTTCACAATCAAAGATTCACAAGAATTAGTCCAGGCAAAAGTTTGGGATAAGCAAAAGAAATGAAAGGAGAAAAATGCAAAAAGGATTACACAAGAAAGATCCTTAAGCAAGAACAAAGTCATGTGGCACAGACACGAAAGTTAAAGGGGTGAATGACTCCAAACAATAACGTGATTGGTGCTTGAACCGATAGCAGCAATGGTTCCTCAACCAACACAAAACCCTTATGAAAGGTGAGCGCTTACAAAAATTAGCTGAACATAGGAATGGAGGACATCACGAAGAGGGGTGGGCACATATAAACTTCGAGCCTATATCCTATGTTTCTATAATTGTGAACTGGGCCACGATACAACCCTCAAGAGTCCTAACTGAAACAGGGTTAATTTGAGAGCGTACTACCACGAGATGGCGTTCCTGACTCCTACGAGTTGTGCTAAAAGACATTGTTGGTATTGCATGTGCATGCGTTCTTTCAATAAAAAATAATGTCATATCTCAACCAGTGATTTGCTCACAAAGGTTTGCAACCCCTTTTCAAAACTTTAAGATTAACATGTGTGTTGCATTAGAATTTCCATTCTCTGAATAAACATTTTCTGCCTACATACATTTGTTTGACATCATAAAAAGCTCACATGTGGAAATTCAGTCCAGAAGCTTAAGCTTGCCAAGTTGAGAAGTCTAAAACTTCTGAAAGACAGTCACGTCGAGGTTCACTTTTCTGAGAAAGCTCCATTGAGTAAGGACTTTCCCAACCAGTCATGGTAAGAGCCAACCAATCTGGGGCAATTACGTCGAGCAAACTCTTCAAAATTCAGCCAAACTAGGGCAATCACCTCGAGATTCATATCTCTCCCAGAGAAATTGGTCAAAGATTCATATTGGGGAAAGTCACCCCAATCGCACGAGGATTCATTCTTTCCCGAAGACAAATAATCGGAAGTTCAGAATACCGGGGCAATTATACTCTTGAAGAGTTTAAAGACACCAAGTCTTTTGTAAAATCCTCTTAAGGTAAAGTACGGATAAAAGAAAATGATCCATAGCACGAAACAATGAGAAGTATCTCTTCCTCAGCAAGACGTGTTTCAGTTTCGATATCCCCAACAGGCGCATGGAAGTTATCCCCAATAAAGTCGCCAAACTTTTCTTCAACAGGTTTCCTTGATCTTATTTCCCAGCAGATCTCAAACCAAATCCTTCTCTTCCCCAGCAGAGCAATAAGGATTATTCCTAACAAGAGTCGTCATCCCGTAGTGAAGTACTTCTTACAAGAATCCAGAAATTCCCGGCAATCAGCTGAACGGTCCCCTTTCCCACAGAGGTTTGGAAAATTCAGGTAGACAAGAGAGTTCTCTTCAGCAAAGGCTTGACAGGTCTTCCCCTAGCTAAGTCGAAGAGTTGCAGATCACCAACGGAGTCTTATGAGTGAGATTCAATCCCCAGCAGTTGAGGCATCCCCTAGCAGGGCCTTCAAATCTAAAGTCCAATTTATTTTTGGCAAAGGTGATAAGTCGAGACAGACTAGTCATACTCTTCTCCAACAGAAATATCGGAAATCATTTGTATTCCCCATAGAGTCAACAAGAGTTTGTAATTTCCGCGTCAGGAATTCCCTTTATACATATCCCCCAGTGTCATGGGGCATCATGACATGCAGTTCAACATATGCATGCTCAATCCAAGGTTGATATCCCAAGTCCACCCGCAGCGTGGCAATTTATCCAAAGTCCAACCGCAGATTGGCCAAAGTCCATCCTCTGGGTGGAAAATTCTTAAAGTTCAGCCGCAGACTGTCCAAATCCATCCTCCGGGTGGCGAATTCTTAAAGTCTCCCGTAGTGAGACAAAGTCCCCCATAGTGGGCCAAAGTCTCCTGTAGTGAGCAATCTTCCCTCGTAGTGTGGCGAATTTCAAAAGTCCCCCGTCGTGGGCCAAAGTCTCCTGTAGTGAGCAGAAGTCTCCCGTAGTTGAGCAATGTGCCCCCGTAGTGTGGAAAATTTTCTGAAAGTCTCCCGTAGTGAGAAGAGTGCCCCCGTAGTGTGGCGAATTTCCAAAGTCTCCTGTAGTGAGCAGAAGTCTCCCGTAGTTGAGCAATGTGCCCCCGTAGTTTGGAAAATTTTCTGAAAGTCTCTCGTAGTGAGAAGAGTGCCCCCGTAGTGAGAAGAGTGCCCCCGTAGTGTGGCAAATTTCCAAAGTCTCCCGTAGTGAGCAATCAGCCCCCGTAGTGTGGCGAATTTTCAAAGTCTCCTGTAGCTGAGAAATGTTCCCCCGTAGTGTGGCAAATTTTCAAAGTCTCCCGTAGCTGAGCAATGTGTCCCCGTGGTGTGGCCAAAGTCTCCCGTAGTGAGCAATCTGCCCCCGTAGTATGGCGAATTTCAAAAGTTCCCCGTAGTGGGCCAAAGTCTCCTATAGTGAGCAGAAGTTTCTCGTAGCTAAGCAATATGCCCCGTAGTGTGGCAAATTTTCTGAAAGTCTCCCGTAGTGAGAAGAGTGCCCTCGTAGTGTGGCGAATTTTCAAAGTCTCCCGTAGCTGAGCAATGTGTCCCCGTAGTGTGGCAAGATTTCCAAAGTCCCCCGCACTGTGGTATAGTATCCCCGCAGTGTGGCAAAGCATTCAGAAAACCACCCGTTGTGTGGCATATCATTAATAACCCAACAAAATTCCACCTGTAGCGTGGCAAATTAGCAATCTCCCAACATTATTCCAAAACATTCGCCGATTCACTATTCTCCACAGCAAAGTTCTCCCCAAGCAGAGTTCAAATGGTTGGGTTTATTTCCCTTTTCTTCTTCCACCGAGTGCAAATTTTCCGGTTGTTGTTAGTATTCAATCCCTGCATACTTCAAACATCTGAAAGCGACTGCTATCATCCATTCAAGTCTACAGTGATTGAATAGGGGTAACTGTAACACCCAAAAATTTTCTCTCTTATTTTTATCAACCTCGAGCAGCTTGCGCTTCATGCTCGCATTATTCCGCATATCATTGCATTGCATTTGAAAAAATAAATAAATAAATCATCATCCTTTGCATACGCATGAGGTGTGTGGTCGATCGAGGCTTGTTAAACATTGAAGTTCAAGAGAAAAATAATATACTAAAAATAATCCAAACCACTTCCAAGCTAACCAACCAAAAAAAAGGAATATTTCACCTTTCCCTCCATTTTCCTTCCACTTTCCTTCCACATTTCCTTTCATTTCTTCCCCTCTTATTTTTTCCAGTTCAATTCCACTCCTTTTCCCTTGGATGCTTCTACCATGTTCTACAACCTTCTAGAGTAATCAATAGAATATTCCAAGGAATATTCCCTCTCCAACCCTAACCCTAACTAACTACAAACCTAATTTCATTCCTAAACCTAACTCCATTCCCAAACCTAGCTCCAAGCCTAGCCTCTATATAATCATTAATCACTTCAATGCAAAAGGTTCCCAATTTTCTCACTCTCTCACAATTTCTAGAATCACTTTTTCTCTCTCACTTTTCCTCCATTTCCCTTTTCACCAAAGCTTTTTTGAAGAAGCTCTTCAAGTTTCACATTGAAACATGAAGATCTTAAAGCTTAGCCTCCAACCTCCATTGAATTGTGGATTGTAGAAGAAGAAGCTACTGATTTTTGTGAAGATTTCAACTTATCGGAAGTGCAAGAAGGCTTAAGCATCAAGAACGCATTTATTTTGCGGATTCGCGGTTTTCTTGGTTTTCTCTTCGATTAAGCTCTGATTCTTGCAACATTTACCGAAGCACTTCTCCGCTTCGTAGGTTGGTAATCTAAAACCATGCTAGCTTTAAGGTATTCTCTCCATCTCGCCATTTTGGCATTCTTTAAGTGCTTTTCGTATTACTTGTGGTTTATTATGTTTCCGTTACGTTTTGCTTGCGATTTGTGGAGTTTAATGGATTAGAAGCTAGGTTGTAGCTTGTTATAGGTTCTAGCATGTGTTAATAAGCCCTAATTGAGTAGAAATCCGTGTTAACTTGATTATATGGGTGTTAGGGTTGTTTATAAGTAAGATTGTGGCCAAAAGCACTAATTTCAAAACAATTTTTCACTTTCTATTCAGCGTTAACCAGTTAACGCATTTGGTTAACCAGTTAACACGTGCGTTTTTGGCCAAAATGCTGTATTTTTTTGTCTGTTAACGGGTTAATCAATTTGGTTAACCGGTTAACGGTGTTAGATTTTAGAATTTTAGCTTATTTGCTTGCTTGTTCTTGCTTCTTTGTTTGTCTAATGTTTATACATGTTTAGGTAATAATTTTAGGGAATTTTCTAGGTTGGTTTAGGCATCTCATTCCTCCATTTCGAGTCGTTTCGACGCATTTTCGTTCATGTTGCATATTATGTGTTTATGTGTTCATTTGTGTATAATTTGACTTCTTTCACTTTGTTGCTATGTCCATACCCTTTTTGTCATGTAAATAATCATGTTGCATTCTATTTTTGCATCTTTCACACAATTCGTTAACTCATTTGCATTTCATTGTATCAATATATATATGTTGCATTTCACATAACCATGTATGTATGTGCATTTGGTTGCATTTGATTGCATGTTTGATCATATCATTCACATCAATTCAATTCTCATTTTGGCATTGAGCTTGGCATTCTTGTTGATCTATCATGTTGCATATTCATGATCAATGGTCATTATGTTCATATGCCATGTTTATGTGTCATATTTTGCATACTTGTTGCATAATAAATCATGTGGTGTATTCTTTTATAATCCCTAAAAAATGCTCATGTTCATTCAATCATGTATGTTGATCTATGTTCAAATGCATATTCATGATTAATTGGTACATTTTTCATTGAGTTTGTGCATTAAAAAATGAAAATAATCAAATATGCATTTTACATTTCATAGCTGACTTTGCATATAGGTGCTGTAAAATACATTTTGTTTGTTATGTTGTTCATGTTGTATGTGACTTTCTACACCTATCTTTACATGTTGTATGCTAGCTGTAGAAAGTTGCTTGTGCTTTGCCTTGTGTTTCCATAGTTGTTTGTGTATTAGGGGTTGTAGTAGGTGTTGAATTTTTGTTTTAGCATTTTTTTTAGTTCTTTTAGGATTAAGATAGAGTTTAGATTGAGTCCTAGAGTTATTAGGATTTAATTAGTGTATGTTTGCTTTATTATTTTAAATAAAATACAACACTAATCTTTGTTTTGTAGGGAAGGAAAGTTATGTTTCTTTACCTTTATCTTTTTATTTTTGCATGCATTTTCTTTATGCATTTAATTCACTATTTACTTCCATATTTGTGATTGGTAGAATTCCCCTTTGTTAGGATCAACTTATCTTCCTTAGGAAGTAAGTTGCATCCTTTTTCTTCTTTCTTTTTCTTTTCTTCCTTGGGAATAGAAAAACCTCATAAACCATTAGGATCTCCCTTTTGTGCATAATAAATAACTTAGGGTTGGTCTTAGTCCCCCTTAGTTTTTTGTCCTTTTCCGATTTGAGTCTTCTTCTCTCATCTTCAAATAAAATCTAAAAGACATTTAATAAAGGATTGAAATAGTCTTTTGTGCATAGCCTTATTCCATGGGGAACTCATATTCATTCCATCTTGGAATAGTGTGGACTTGTCTAGCATGATGTACAAGTATAATCATGAGACTATCTTCACAAACAATAAATTCCAAAACACTTCTCATAAAAGACAACCAACAAAGACATCACGTCTTGTTTTCTCATCTCCAACTTTGCGGACGAATGCGACTTGCCTCGACAGTTCAAACAATAATACGGTAAACACCCTCGAGTCAGAGCCGGTAACACCTGAGCTAGAGCTATGGAAATGTCATCCTAAAAAACACAAACAAATCTCCGCCTTAGTTAGGCGAACTACGTCGACTATTATCCTCTTTTTCCCGATGAGGTACGTAGGCAGCGGGGTAGGGCCCGTTCGAGCATATTCTTTATTTTCCCTACATTTCCCCTTTTTATTTTCATTCTCTTTTCCATTTCCCATCCTCATTTCCAGTTCCAGTTAGCAGTTCTTATGCAACATCATCTTATTTCTCACCCTTTGAAACAAACAAGCAAGCGTGGATCCCGTCGGGTACAGCGGACGGTCTGGGGTGCTAATACCTTCCCAGGTCGTAACCGACTCCCAAACCCAGATCTTTGGTTCGTAAGACCTTGTCCTTTCCTTCTTCCTCAGGTTTATGCAGCATTACTTTTCCCGTTCCTTTGGGATAAAAATGTCTGGCTGGCGACTCTACCTTTTCCGCGCCACTTTCGCGTTCGTACTAGGATTAAAATCCCGGGAGAGACAAGAGAACTCACAAACCTCAAGAAAACTGGATTTGTGGATGATTAGCATTGCTAATTTTAATCCTTGCTTGCTAGAACCCACGATCTTAAGCTTAAACAACAAATGGACTTATTCAGTGCCAGGATGATTGATGAATTAATGTTAAACATGATCTTTAACAACCACAAAATCTCGGAGATGAATATGGCTCGAGCATTTTAACGCAATCTAAAGTGCTCACAAGGAATGCTTATGGCACGTGATAATAGTAGAAGAAGTGTCGACAATGGTTATGCTATTTTAAACCAGAAACTAAACATACACCAAGTGTTTGATGGCATGGTCTTACCTATCCCAAAGAAGCTTTTTGTAGTACGATAAATAGAGGAATTAGAGAATTATTAATCTAGTGGAAAAGATATACTCCAAAAGATAAAACATAGGAACCTTTTGATGAGTTTCGCAAGACTTATCCTAAATTTGAGCTTGAGGACAAGCTCAACACCGAGAGAGGAAGTGGTGATATGGACTTCTAGCCATGTTGATTAGGATTTGTTATAATAAGTTAGTATTTCAAAATTTTAAATTTGAATTTCATATTTTTAGGATATGATTTAGGGGTCATGACAGAATCTAACTATTAAATAGGATTGTTATCATTTAAATTTAAAAGTATTTACTGACCTAATTTAGTTAGGAATTCTTATTTTACTGTAAGCCTATTTAAAGGCATTCAGATTATCAATAAAAAATCATCAATTATTATTATTAAAAAAATTTGTGAATTCAATAAGAGGCTATATCAAAGACGAGTCTGCTTCTGCCTTCATTTGATTTGGGATTGTATCAACATTATCCAAGACAAAGGACTATAACAATTTGATGATATGAACTTCTAGTTATGTCAATTAGGATTAGTGATCTTAATTAGGATTTATTATTTTATTTATTTTTAATAAGTTAGTATTTCAAAAATTTGAAATTTTAATTTCATATTTTTAGGATATGATTTAGGGGTCATAATAGAATCTAGCTATTAAATAGGATTGTTATCATTTAAAATTAAATGATAGTAATTTTAGGGAAAAGTAGTTATTGACATAATTTCATTAAGAATTATTTTTCTCTATAAGCCTATTTAAAGGTATTCAAATTATAAGTAAATATCATCAATAATCTACCATATAAGAAAAAAAAACATTCTGGAAAATATTTTTTTGTCCTTTTCCTCATCTTTTGCCGATACATCATTTTAGGGGAAATTTGAGTCTTTTTTGCAGAAAATCTTAACAAAGCAACCATTTTTGTTGCAACTCAACTAATTACTTTATTTCTCTCACTATTTCGGTTTTTGTACACTCATTGATCCAACCAATGCGCTTGTTTTCCCCAAAATCATGTTAAAAGTGAATTTCATTTAATGCATTGCTTCTATACATGTTTCCTTCGTTCTCACTTTTCTTTCTCTTTCATCACTCTTTTCTCTCTCCTACGGTTGCTCTCTTCATTCTTCTGATCATTATCTATGCTCTTCTCACTTTCTTCTATCATTGTATGTTCTATATTACCTATTTTACTGTATTTTTTGTTCTAATCATTTTTGTTCTGATTTTTGCAGATCTTTCACAAGAGAATAAGTTTTTTACCTTCAAATGTACCAGTTTTTTTAAGAGATCTACCCATTTATTATCTTCAAATCTATCAACCATGTAAATATGCAACCTTAAAGCCTTTTGTTTCATTTCATCAATTTTTTTGCTGATTTTTTAAGATCTGGACTAATAGACGATAGATCTTAAGGCAATTTTTTTGCATGTCTAAATATTCTATGATTCTACATTTTTCATCTCATTGTATGAAAAGGGTTGAGTTTATACTATTTTTGTTCAATCAACCAGATAATTTGTGAAAGTTATATGTTAGATCTGGTGTTATTATTGTTTATTTAAACATTTTTTTTTGTATGTATATGAAGCCAACTTGAAACAAACAAGAAATCCATGTCGATCAAGGTATAGATTCAGTTTTGAAAAAATTGGGATTAATAAGCTTACTTGTTACATCTAGTGGTATTGTTTTTTATTTGAACATTTTTTTGTATGTGCAGGAAGCCAACTTGAATTAAACAAGAAAGTCATGTCGATCTAGGTATAAATTCGGTCTTTATTCAATATTTATCATATTTCTTTCTTTTGAATATGATTGTTCCATATTTCTTCCCCAATCCATGTTTAAGCAGGTTCATGTCTTGCCCTCTTGCAATCTGTTTTCTAATCCTCCAATGTTTGGTGATTGTTGATATCAAATGCGTGTAACATTTTAGAAATATTTGTATATATGTTAAAAACTTTATTTCCATTTAGATAAAAATATGTATACCTGTTGCAGGAAAGTGTTTGTCTCAAGTGTGGCGACAAAGGTTTTATTGAGGCGATAGTTTTTTGCAATAATTGTGAGGCTTGTGCTCTTTACATGTACTTATTGTTCACTATTTCACTTCTTTTTGCTCCATTATATAGATGGATTAATTATTCACATAGGATTATTGACTTCAATTTGAATCTTTTTTTTCTCCCATATTGCATGTATTTAACTTGCTTTTCTTAATAAAATTTTGGTTTGTTCGTTGCTTACATCTTATTTGTTCGTATTTTCAAAGCTTTTTCATATATGAAAATTTTAGTATACATGAACAGTGGGTTTATTATATGCTATAACTCTATGTATGAACCATTGTAACTCTATGGAATTATTAGACACCAGTAATTCCAATGGTTATATTTTCTTTAAGCGTATTCAAACTGTGCCCGTGATTTTAGGAGGGGCAGTTGGTCGCGTGAGGGGGAGGTCAGGTCCCCAACGGCTATAATCCCAATGGCTATATCCTCCCCAATGGCTATATTCTCTTTAAAAGCCTTAATGGGCCTTTCCCATAGCTGGACTAGATTGGGCATTGCCCAACTGTGGGGCGGCTGCCAGTCCAGTCCAGAACAAGAGCCCTCCCAAGTCATTATCCTTGCTTGTAAGGGTAATGACTTAAGCTAGAGAAGATTGTTGAGGTAGAATAAGTTATTTGTGATCGAATTATTGATTGTCATTGCATTGATGGGATGCCTTTGTGTGGTCGACAGATCAGTTTTCAATTAACTATGGGGATAAGATCGTGTTAAGAAACATTTTTAGCGTCGGGTAGTTGCTCGATGTTGAAATTGAAAGATTCCTTTTTGGAATACGCAGATTTTTGCCTTGAGAATACAAAACGTTTGATTCCCTTATGACATGTATCATAATGCAATAAATTTTTGTTAAGGCATGGGGAATCTAGGCTAGTTAGGCAATTATGGCTCCTTCCTTTTATGGTTTTCCATGTGAGCAACTGCTTATAAAAGGAGAAGAGAGACTCATTTGCACAATTCACACAATTTTTTCTCCCCGACGTCTTTACTCTGCAACTTATCTTCGTCGAAGTCCTTCACCGCCACCATCAGGTATTCAACCTTCAACTTATCAGATTTCTTCCTATATCCAGGAAATCTTCTTCTTCAACCTTTAGATTTTAGTTAGAAGTTCTCAGATTTCTGGTTTTAGGACGAATATGCCATGAAGATTCCGGTGAGGCATGAATTTCCTAGTTGAAGTTCATGTGTTCTTCAATGAACACATGAATTTCCTATAAATTTCATGAAGATTCTGAAGAACACATGAAATTTAAGATGAATGTTAGGGTTAGCGTAGAAAAATCGTTGTAGATCCTTTTAGGTTACTAGTTAGGAACAGTTAGTGTTAGTAGTTGGGCATTAGGCCTACGTCGGGGATAACTATGCATCCATTCGAGGAGACTGAAATATGAGGGCTTTTCCTCGTTAGAAAGTTGTAGTTTATAGTCGAGGATGATTTTTCTTACGGGGATGACCTCCTCATTAGTCGAGGTTAGTTTCTTGTGTCCTTGTTTTGTAGACAATGGGTTGAGTCGAGGATACATTCTCAACTTTCGCATCGCCCTTTCACTTGATTCGCGGTGGAAGGGTAGATTTGATTTCTGTCGAATTCACTTGTTTTCCTTTACTTTTCAGGTGCAATGATTGATATGGATGTTGATTGTATCTTAGAAAAAAATGTCGCCTTGGATGACAGGGTAGGGGATGCTAACATCCCCGAAGCAATTCGGTCGTGGATAATGTCGAGACCTATGGAGGCTACCTCATTATTTACTAATGATGATTCTGACATGTTTTGTATGGTCGGAAACTGGAAGAAAGGGGACCCTATTAACTCGAGAAAAACCTTGAGCTCGATAAGTACAGATGCTTTGGATAATAAGTTGATCACCCTCTAGACCTAATACGAGAATAAGGTTGAACTCCTCAAGAATTATAACGAGATGGCCATCGAGCGGATTGAGGCCCAGGCCGAGAAAGAAAAGTTGAAGGCCATATTCATAGAGTTGGAAGGGGTAGCTATTGTTGTCGAGGTGGAAATAAAGGAATAAAAGGCTCTGAATACTCTGCCAGATCTGATTTCGCGCATCCGTCTACTGGAGGAGGATAACCTGGCGATGGCGGCGTATATGTTTAACAATGTTGTGGCGTAAATCAAGGCCAAAACTATGATGTCCATCTGATCGTTGGAGGTATTGGTCCCCTGCATTGGGTAGTCGATGGTGGGTGGTCCCCCTGAGCTGAATGATTAGTTTCTTTTTATGAAGTGTTTTATTGGCCTGCGCGCCAAATGTTTTGTCGGCCTGCGTGCCATGTTTTGATGTACTCTATTTATGGGGTTTGGCCCCTTATGTACTAGTTAGATATTTCTCGGCCTTATGGTCGATTTTTAATATAACTATAACTTTATACGTGTTTTGTATGCTTCTATTTTCTTTTATTGGCTTAAACCAGTGTATGAAACTTTGTCAAAGAGGCGAAAGAAGTTTTCGCCAATCAAAGGAACTATGATCTTGGTCAAGGTCTTAATCCCACAAGGCTTGGAATTTTCCCATCGCGAGCTGGGAGTCTTGCCACGCTGGTATGAAAACAGCGGAGCTCGATTGAGGTATCCCCGTTGGGCATAGAGTCTGCTCATTCCATGGGCAAAAACTTGCCTTCGTTATGCTTGAGGAATGTGCTTATACCAGGGAATATTACTTTGGATGAGAAATCTCTCCCCGTTGTGGGATGAGGTCGTCGACAATTAATCCCTACTGAATAGTTGATGTTAATTGTAATATTGTTTAAGCTTCTGAGCATTCTATGGTCGAGCAAACAGTTCTCAATTTAGATGTTAGAGGTAGTAGGCCCCGGTGCCTATTTTTTATTTAACCATGTATGGTCCTTCCCAATTGGTGGTCATCTTGCCCTCGCATGAATCATTTTGATTTCTGTGTAGGACCAGGCTACCTATTTGGAATTTTCATTTTATAACTTTAGCTTCGTGGCACGGTGTTATCTTTTTTTTTCCAATGAAGTTTCGCGAAGGGTCACCCTGATCGGATTTCTTCGATCAGATCGGGCTCTTCTCTTAGTACTTCATCATTTAACTCCTCATCGAGAGGGGCATCTGTTCGTCTGGAAGGTTCCTTTATTTTGATTGGGATTATTGATTTTGTGTGTATGCTCGTCGAAAAGGAGTCTCCCCAGTAGTCGAGTGTGGAATTGTTCTATAGGCCCAGAGCATACTATGTAGCTCTTCGACCCACCTTTTCTTGGCCTTGCCTAGCCTTTGTCTTAGACCACGAATGATAACTCTATTCACGGCCTCCACTTGCCCATTGGTTTGTGGATTCTCAACGAAGGTAAAATGTTGCTTGGTGCCTAGTTTGGCAACGAAGTCTAGGAATTTTATGTTTGTGAAGTGTGTTTCGTTGTCGGTCACAAGGGCTTGGGGCACGCCGAATTGGAAAAGTACGCTTATTTTATAAAAATGATGTATGTTGAATGTTTTAATCTTAGCCAAGGCTTTAGCCTTAATCCACTTTGTGAAGTAACCAACGGGCACAATTATGTATTTATTTTGGTAAGAACCTATTATGAAAGGGCCAAGGATTTCCATTCCCTACTAGGCGAAAGACCATGGTGATGACATAGTTTTTAGTTCGTCAGGGGACGCTAGGTGCATGTCCATATGGAGTTGGCACTTCTCACACTTTTTGATGTGCTCTTTTGCGTCGTGTTGCTTGGTTGGCCAATAATATCCTGCTCGCAAGGCCTTTCGAGCCAGGGATCTTCCTCCTAGGTGTTGCGCGTTGATACCATCATGGATCTCTTGAAGATGTCAGGGACCTTATCCTCCCCAATACACTTTAGAATAGGGATAGAAAACCCTCGTCGATTAAGTTTATTCTTGACCAAAACATAGGAGCATACCCAACATTTAGTTGTGTTGGCCTTCTTGTTGTCCGAGGTTAGTTCCCCTATAGTGAGGTAGTTGTAAATTGGAGTCATCGAGCAGTTGTTGTCGCTGATGACGTTAACGTTGAACAACCTAGTCGCTTTTTTGATGCTTATTCGAGGAAAGGTCTCTTGTATTAGGGATTTGTTACCTCCCTTTTTCCTCGTGCTGGCATGTTTTGACAGTATGTCTGCCCGGAAGTTTCATTTGCGAGGGATGTGTTGGACTTCCCGCGACTCAAATTTCGTCAACTTTTCATGCACCAAAGTTAGATATTCGACCAGATGGTCGTTCTTGTCTTGGTATTATCCTTTCACTTGGGAGGCCACCAAATGAGAGTCGGTGAAGATCTTGACCTCCTTTGCACCCAAGTCCTTATCCAATCGCAATCCTACGAGGAATTCTTCGTATTTGGCTTGGTTATTTGACATTGGGAAGGATAAGACTAAGTACACTTCAAATAGGAGTCCCTCTTCATTTTCGAGGATAATACATGCCCCACTGCTTGTGGAGCTGGATACCTCGTCGACGTAGACGGTCCATTTTTTTGTTCCACTTATATGGGACACGGATGGAGTCATCTATGCTACAAAGTCGGCCAGAGCCCGAGATTTAAGAGATTTCATGTTTTCATAGTGGATGTCAAACTTTAAGAGTTCTAATGACCATCTTAGCATTATGTTGTCCATGTATGGATGACCAAACAATTGTCTTATAGGTGGATCTGTTAGAGCAACTATGGTGTAGGCCAGGAAATAGTACATTAACCTCCTCGCGGAGTTGATGAGGGTCAAAGCAAATTTTTCAATCTGTTGGTACCGAAGTTCTGGTCCTTGTAGGGCCTTGCTTGTAAAGTATATAGGCCTTTGCCCCTAGAGAGTTTCTCTGATGAGGGTAGCGCTGATTGCTTTGTTCGTGACAAAGAGATACAAATAGAGGGTCTCCCCGACATCTGGTCGGGAGAGAACTGGGGGTTCCGACAAGGCCTACTTGTGATGGAGTATAGCTTGCTTACATTCCTCTGTCTAAGAAGCGGGATAAGGAGGTAAGCCTGCCGTTGAGAGATTGTATAAATTTCTTTGAATTTGGAGTGGGGAACTCAGAAAATGTTCGACATTTGTCGAGATTAGCCTCAATTCCCCGTTATGTGAGGTAGAATCTGAGGAACTTCCATGCCCTTACGCCAAACGTGCATTTTTCTTGGTTAAATCTCATTTTGCATTTTCTGGCCTGGTCGAAGATCTTTAGCAGATGGTTCCTATGATCAGATTCCTCTAGGGGTTTCACGATCATGTCGTTCATATAGACTTAGAGCATGTCCCAATCTCGGATTGGAAGACAATGTTCATCGTGTGCTGGTACGTGGCCACAACGTTTTTTAGACTGGAGGGCATTGCATTGTAGTAACAGTTGCCCGGCGAAGTCATGAATGTGGTGTACCTCTTGTCCTTTTCGACCACGGGGATTTGGTTGTACCCCGAGTAGGCGTCCATGAAGGACAAGAGTTTAAATCTTGCAGATTTATCTACTAATTTATCTATGCTAGGAAAAGGATAAACATCTTTTAGGAAAGCTCGATTAAGGTCGGTATAGTCAATGCATATTCTCCATTTCCCATTTGATTTTTTTACTAATACAATGTTGGACAACTAGATTGTATACATGTCCTATGAATTTGACCTCTAAGAGGTCTTTTACAAATGTTTCTACAATTATTGTCTTCTCGTTGGACTATTTTTTCTTGTCATGGGAAATGGCTCAAGCAGAAGGATTGATGGTGAGTTGGTGACATGCAGTTCCCTGGTCGAGTCTGGACATGTCCCAATACTCTAGTAAAATAGATATGTGTTATTGTGCAGGCAAGTCTTTAGTTGTTCCTTCACTTCATTGAGTATTCCAGCTCCTACTCTTACTCCTTTGTCAGGATTGTCCCCAAAGGCAATCACTTCGAACTCTCCTGTCGGTAGTGGGTGCAAAATAGCTGAGGCTGGCGAGCTGCTCGTAGATGCATCCTCATATATATCTTATGATATTCGACTATCAAGGTCGATGGAATGGATCTGGTGTGCTGGTTTTTTCTTTGGATGACTTTCTTCTTTTGGGAGCTCTCCTTGTCTTCCTCACTTGTTGGCCTTTGGTGCAGTGTCGATCATGTTTTGCCCCTTTGTTGTAGCCTCAAAACATCTCCTGGCATCTTCGATGTCCCCGTTCAAGGTGGATACATGATCCTTCTTAATGTAATATTTCATCTTTAGATGAACTGTTGATGATACTGTGATAAACTCCGCAAGAGTTGGCATGCCCAGGATGCACCGATATAAAGAGGGACAATCGATGACCAAGAAGTGAGTCTTGATCATTTTAGAGGCTTCTCCCTCCCTGAAAGTGACCATGAGCTCAACGTATCACCAAAGTCTTAAAGTATCTCCATTAAATCCCTACAGATCTTATCCTACATAGGACGGTAGGTTTTTTTGGTCGAGTTGGAGGGCCCAAAATAGAGATGTATACATGATGTCAACAGAAGTGCCCTGGTCGACGATAATTTTGCGAATGTCTGTATTTTCCATATTTTCCCTTATGAGAAAAGGAATGTGAGTGTTGGGGGAGCCTCCCAAAAGTTCTTTCATGTAGAGCGTAATTGGCTGTGATTTTACCCGGACTCTTTCGAGGGAAGACAATTGATTGGGGCTAGAGTCGACCAGTTGCTCTAATTTTCTTCTGACCGAGCCCACAGTTAACTCATTGTATCCTTCGCCAGAGATGAGAAAGGCAGAGGGAAAAGTCTCTCATGTGTTATGGGTGTCGAGGTATCCCAGGTCCTCGAATTTTTCAGGGAGGAATAAATCTTCTGGTCGAGACACAGATAAGGCGACTTGCAGAGGAACGGTGTTGACAGAAACTTCTTCAACCTTCTTGGCCTCTTCCAACCGAGGCACTCCTTCCTTAATATATTTCTTCAGGTGATCCTCCTTGATGAAGATCTTTATTGCGTCCTTTAGGTGGACACAATCTTTAGTGATGTGCTCATGGCTATGATGGAACTGGAAATACTTTCTCTTGTCGGTATTGATTTTCTACACTGTTGGCTTTGGGAAGTGGACTCCTCCTTGTTTGAACTCGTTATTGAATCATTTAGAGAGGATTCATTCACGGGGAGCGGTCAATAAAGTATATTTGGTGAACCAGCAAGGAGGCCCTTTTGTGGTCATGCGAGCAGTCATCTCTTTATTTCTCACGTCGATGAGACTCTGATTCTTCCTTATGCTTCGAGGCCCTCGAGTTTTCTTGGTTCCTCGAATCCCTGGTATTTTAGGCAGACTCCTTCTCTTCATATTTAATGTAAGTTTGTTCCTTATGAAGGAGTTCATCCAGAGAGTGGGGTGTTTCAATTCCTACAGCCCTATAGAATTCACTGTTAGGTTGAAGGCCATTTACAAGGAGATACCTCTTCATGCAATCAGTAATATGTATCTCCACTACCTCCTTGTTAAACCTGTCAATATAGTCGTACAGGGGCTCATCTTTTCCTTGTATGATCCCTTCAAGTGTAGCTTCAGACTTAGGATGACATCTTGACACATTGAAATGCCTTGTGAATTGGTTCTTTAAGTTCCTTTATGATGTGATGAACCAGAAGGGAGGTGTTTGAACCATGTCATGGCTCCCTTCCTCAAAGTGATGCGGAAGAGTCTGCACTTTATAGCTCCACCTACATTGTGGTAGTGGAGCATGGCTTCTATATTCTCAATGTGATCTTCGGGGTCAATGGTCCCATTGTATAAGGCTAGGGGAGGTGGATTTTACAATTCATGGGGGATGCGGGTGTCCATGATCTCCTGGCATAGAGGACCATGGGTGTCTTCGTCGTCACTGATGCTCAACTAATCATAAGGGGAACGATTCTGGCGGGGGCTCCTGCTTCTTCGAGGAGAGCATCTAGGATGATCGTTATGCTAATTAGGTCTTTGAGTATCCTTTCATCTTTTCTACTCCGGGGAATGACGTGCCTTCCAAAGAGGAGAACGATCACGTCTCTTAGTCTTCTTTGGGTGTGTCCTTTCTAGATCAAGTTGATCCTTCAAGGAAGAAAGGCTTTGGGCAGCATCATGTTTACGCTTCTGAGTTGGAGAACATGAACGGAGGAGGACTGCGGGTCTCACTTCGCCGATGTCTCCGCGGGGGAGAATATGACAGAAGTTCGTCCTCCAGAGTCTGGAGACGTTCACGTTGATAGAAAAGGGCAAGCTATATTTGTTGAGAGCGGAAATGAGGATTGAGGTGTTTGGATCCGCGTCTTAGGGGACGGGGATAGGCTCGAAGGTGTGGTCTCCTTGAGGGACGACAACATACTTCAAATTATTGGATGATGGGGGAGGGTATTTCGGCCATCATGGTGATTGATCTCGTGAACATTTGTTCCATGATTATCGGGGTTGTCACTGCCATTGGGGAGGATAGTAACAGAAAGGTTGTTGATGACATCGTTGTGTTGAGCAGCCATGAAGGTGAAAAAGGGTTTGAAGTGAAGCTTTGATCTTGGGTTGAAAAGATAAAGGATCTTGATTGTTGATCTTTGAGATCATAAATTGTTGTTTGATTGCAGGGATTTCACTGGTTTTTAACTTTAAATTTGTGCTAATTCAATTCATGATCATTAGGTGTTTGAAAAAAGTTTTGAAAGAGTGATCATGCTAAATCTTAGCCTTTTTTTTATTCTGTGCACAGAATAACCGGGTACCACCTAGGTAGTAACAAGTTACCTATGTTAATTTCTCCAGAAAACTGTTGTTTTTGTATGGGTAACCGGTTACCATCTAGGTAGTAACAGGTTATCAGTGTTAATTTTTCCAGGAAACTCCCTTTTTTTAACAGGTAACAGGTTACCACTTAGGTAGTAACCGGTTACTCTGAGACAAAATTGAATTTTTGGCTTATTTTTTAGCTGTTTTTGGTTCCTTTTCCCTCCTCTTCTCCTCTCTTCTTATTTTTACCTTGGGAGATAGTTTTGGGACTGATTTCTCTTTAATTTCAATGGACTTTGGGTGTAGATTAGAGTGGATAATATTCATTAGTCCAAATCTACCTTTAAGTGAATTATTTAATTCACTTTAGGTACTTTGCATTAGTGAGATATTTTCATACTTGAATCCACCAAGATGAGTGATTGAACTTAAAGATGAAAGAATACCATAAGTGAAACTCAATTTGGTATTCATATTTATTCTCATGCGGTATTGCATTCGGATGACGATTTACATATCGTTTATCTCGCATGCATTAGCACATATATCGTTCACCTTTATTGGTGTTGGCCGGCCTCATTTGTAGGGTAATTACTCCGTAAATTACTCTGTGATTTCTTAACATAGACCTAAATGTGTCCCGAATTCAGAATAAAAATCCAACTTGATACTTTCACTTTCGTGGACCTGACCTCATGTTGGTCGTGTAATCCCAAAGTGATTGATCTTTTTGCGTTAAGATCCAAGACTGGTGAAGTTTGATGCGTAGTTGCTTTGGATCTCCCAATCTTCTTTCAAATTTCATTGAATTTGGATCTAATCGCCTTGATTAATCACTATAGTGTAAGATACTAAGCGGAACCGGTTAGCTTTCAATTTTGGCATTAAATGCCTTGTCATTTTCTTTAGTTGTGGATGATTAAGTTCACGATACCATTATTATGTAAATATTATTATACTATTATTATACTAACATTTTAATTCCTTCTCGCACCTTATTCTCTTTATTTTTATCTCTTGCCCCTTATCTCTTTTATTATGCTTTTGTTATACTATATCATTCATCATTTTGTTTATGTTTATATTCATATTATTCTTGTGCTTTTTCTTTTGTCCACTTGGACACAAAAATATTAATAAAGGATTAAGAATCTAAAAGACTTGTGACTTTAATTTAGGATTATGGTCACTATCCTTAGCATTGGACTTGGAGTTTTGGACTTAGATTTTAGGATCATTCCTTTGCTGAGTTATTATGGATTGGAGACCTTAGCCTTTACTTGGTTCACTTGTTTATGAAGATGAAGTCCTATAGTTGCTTATGTTTCGAAGAGTTCTTGCCATGTGGATAAATCGTTCTTCCTTTAACTTTTACTTCAAGTTTTAGGATGGTCTCTTCATCTCATTCCCCATCTTAAAATTTCAAAACTTCTCCCTCTTTTCAAAATCTTTTTTGTTTTCAAACTTCAAACCGCTTTCATAATCAAACCTTGACTTAGGTCAAGTGATTTTTACCTTTTCTTTTATTTTCTTAAATAAATGTTAAATCATGTAAGTATATTAAAATATTTTTCAAAAGACCATAAAAAAATGCAAAACTCATCAAATATTTTTGTGCCTTTGTGCATTTTTCCTTTTAACCTTTTTTACATATTTAGATATGATTCATTATTTCTAGCATAATTATTCGGTAAAGAATGACGACTTATCTTTACATTTTAAAATCAATCCAACACATGAATTTTTCATTATTTGTACCACGAACTACGGGGGTTTTTATCTCACATTACACGTTGTGGATACGTAGGCATGAGACGAATGTCTCGTCAAACACTAAAGTCTTAAAAAACATTTCTCTTCTCATCTCTTCAATCTCTTTTAAACAAATCATTTTCAAACCAAAAGCAATAAATATTTCAAAGGGCTCTCGTGGAGTACCACAGACATTTTGGGTGCGTAAAACCTTCCCATCGTGTAACCAATCCCCTTACCCAGTTCTCTGCTTCTTTATTTTAGCTTTTTGCTTTTAGATTCATTAGGATTTATTCGCTCTTTTTTCCTTTTCCATTTGGAATAAAATAAAAGTGCGGTGGCGACTCTGTTTACTTTGAGTTAAGTTAACTAATAGCTTACACTCATGATTTTATCGCTACAAAAAAGTGGCGACTCTGCTGGGGAGTAATCTCTAAGTGGATTCAACTTACTTTGATTTATTTACTGCTTTAGTTTGATTTGTTTGTTATTTCTTGTTCCATTTTTGTTTTGGTGATCCTCTGTGAGTAAAATAGATTATATACCCGGATCTGAGTGAATTTATGATAGGACGGCGATATTCGAAGAGATACGCGACGGAGTAGTGCAAAGCGATATCAATTTGATAATATCTACTCATTTAGGCTCTCTCGGATTACTAATGACATGACGAGTATTCATATCATGGCATTGCTTCCGACCTTGAGCTTATCATACTAAGGACCATAGAATCCTTAACCCATCCAAGTTAATTTAGGAACGTAGTGCGGAAGCTATCCAGGTGTAAATCTGAGGTGGTTGTCACGCGATACTACACTCGGAAAAGGTCTTTATTAAGAATGTTATCAGTTTAGGAGTAGTCTAACGTACCGATAATATTCTAAAGATGGTTTCTAACTCCGAGAACCTCTGTTAGAACCCATTTGGTTTTCTGCAGGTAGAATGAAGACAAACCTTAGTACATGCCTTTGTGAATTGTTGGTTCTATCCCTTGACTCCATGCTCGTGATCTGAACCTTTGAACCTGTGTGTTTTGCATGATCTTGTTTGTGGGTTTGCATCCATGCATTCATCATGATCATCATCACAACCATTTCTCAAGGAAAACAATTCAGATTATTGCAAATATTGGACAAAGAAAATATTTCTTTTTGTCAAGATTTTTCATGAATGTATTCTTGTGTTGACCATGTTTGCAATAATTGAGTTGTTTCCTTGAAAATGGAAGTGAACATTGCATATCATTGCATTCTCGCATATTCTTACATTCATCCGAGTTGTGTGGGAACTCATCCCGATTGTTTCCTTTTTGTTGTCTGTTGATCCGTCAAGTTGTTTCCTCAACACAAATACGAAACTAGAGTTGTTATCAGATTGAGAATGGAAAGCCAAGAACAACATAACATGGAAGTCATAATGGAAATTGATGATTTGAAGGCCAGTATGACTAGGCTCACTGAAATGATGCAAGTTCTGATTGCTCGAGGTGAACCACCTCAAAGGACTGTTATCTCTGAAGTTTCAACTGTTATGGTTGATCCTCCTATGATCCAACAACCAGTTTCTACTTGGCCAGAATTTGGGTTACCTCCGGATTACGTGTCGAACTTTGCAACTACTCAAATGGCTGGTCCATCTGTTGTGCCAGTCTTTTCAGCTCTGACATTTGTTGAACCTCACCCTATTGTGCACATTGTTGCTCAAGCTACTTATCAGAATTCTCCTTTTGTGTACCATGTTGCTGGTCCACAAGTTGAAAGTCAGGGTGAACCTGGATACATGGATAAAGTTAGAGAGCAATGTTTGACTCTTGAGAAGAGGGTAAGAGGTTTAGAAGGAAAAGATGTCTTTGGTGCTACTGCAATAGACATAAGTTTGGTTTCTGATTTGGTTTTTCCTGATAAGTTCAAGGTTCTTGATTTTGAGAAATACAAGGGGCATACTTTTCCTAAGATTCATCTACTGATGTATTATCTCAAAATGGTTGCACATGCCAAGAATGATAAGCTTCTTATTCACTGTTTCAAGATAGTCTAAGTGGTGCTTCAATGAAATGGTATATGGGACTTGAGAAGAACCATATCCAGAGCTGAAAGGATTTATCTGATGCTTTTGTAAAGCATTATAAGTATAATCTGGACATGGCACCTTATCACTGTCAACTTTAAAACATGTCACAGAAAGAGAAAGAATCGTTCAAAGAGTACGCGCAACACTGGAGAGAGTTAGCTACTCAAGTGGAGCCACCTTTGGCTGAAAAAGAATTAACTGGTTTGTTCATGGACACTCTTGAACCTTTATTTTAGGAGAAGATGGTAGGAAGTGTTTATCTAGTTTTGTTGACCTAGTCACTGTTGGAGAAAGACTAGAAGAAGGTATCAAGAAAGGTAAGATTACCAATGTTGAAGCTTCTAATGCTGCAAGAAAGTCTCATGGAAACTTTCAAAAGAGAAGAGATGGTGATGTTTAAGATGTTTACAGTGAAAGGAAACCTTATTTCCAGAAACAACGATATGTTCAACCATATGTAGTTGCAGTTGCTCCTGTTGTTAAGGCTCAGCCAGCTCAAGCTCAGGCTCCTCGTCCTGCTGCTAGACTGAATCAGTATCGCAATAGGACAGATTATGATCCTATTCCAATGACTTACATTGATTTGTATCCTTCCTTGATTAAAAGTTGTATGATTACTACTAGGCCTCTGCCTCCTGTTCCAGATCCTCTTTCAGCTGGCTATAGAGTGGATCTTCACTATGAGTTTCATTAAGGTGGAACTGGTCATGACTTGGAACACTATTTTGCACTCAAGGCTAAAGTGCAAGAGCTTATCAAGAACAACATCCTTTCCTTTCATGATAAAAATCCTAATGTTTTCAATAATCCTTTGTCGAAGCATGAGAAGTGAATCTTCTAGACGACTTCAATATTCAAATCATCTTCAAAGCCAATTTTCAGACAAGACAACTCATCCTTGTTATTGATGGATCACTAGGCCATTGTTTCTTTATGTTTGCAATTTTCTTCAATTGTATTGACTTGTTTGCTTTTAAACTTTGTTTGTACTTTCATGTTGATTTTAATGAAATGAGCATTGCTTTGTTTTGATTCAATTTTGTTCACTATTTGCATCTTTATGCTTTATATTTTAAGTTCATTTTTCTTTCTCAAGCTTTTTCAATGATTGGAGGGAGAATGATGAAAACGAAAAACCCATAATTGTTGTTGGTATGCTTTCAATTGAGACTTGGTTGATGATATACATACATTGTTTCAAATCCCAAACATTGGATAAATAAGGAAGTTAATCTCTTGTCAACCCCTTTGGGCCTTGAAGTTGGAGTTTCTTTGTCGCTCCCGGGATTTTCATCCTAGTACAAACGCGAAAGTGGCGCGGAAAAGGTAGAGTAGCCAGCCATGCATTTTTATCCCGAATGAATGGGAAAGGTAATGCTACACAAACCTGAGGAAGAAAGAAAGGACAAGGCCTTGCGAACCAAAGATCTGGGTTCGGGAGTCGGTTACGACCTGGGAAGGTATTAGCACCCCAGATCGTCCGCCGTACCCGACGGGATCCACGCTTGCTTGTTTGTTTTGAAGGGTGAGAAAATAAAGTTGTTGCTGAACAAATGAACTGCTAACTGGGATGAGAATGGAAATGAGAAAGGGGACTGGAAACAGAGAACAAAAAGAAAGAATAGGGAAAATGTAGGGAAAATAAAGATTGTGCTCGAACGGGCCCTACCCCGCTGCCTATGTACCTCATCGGGATAATGAGGATCAGAGTCGACGTAGTTCGCCTAACTAAGGCGGGAACTATTGTTTGTGTTGTTATGGCTTGAACTGCGTATGTCTATGCTCAGGTGTTGCATGCTCGTCTGGTACGAGTGCGTTTACCATCTTGCATACGAGACAAGTCGTTGCGAGTTCGGATTCAGAATGAATGAGATGAGAAAAGAAGTTCCCGCAGGATAGTCGCTTATTGTTTGTTTTTTCCTTTTAAGAGTTTTGTATGAATTTGGCACAAGGAAGTGAATTCAAACTCTTTTCCATGGAATGTGTACTTGCTACTACATTCCAAGATGGAATAATATAACAAGCACACCAAGCAAGGAGAATTTATCCAAGACTTGTTTCCTAGGATTAGGGTCTAAGTTCACTAGCTTGTTGAACTTTATTAAGTGTTTTTGTTGCTTTTGTGAAGAAATGTCTTTTAGATTTTCTTTGTGAAACAACCCCTTGATGAGACTTGTACGTCATGCTAGACAAGCTTACACTATTCCAAGATGGAATGAATGCAAGTGCCCCATGGAATAAGGCTATACACAATGGATCCTTTCATGCATTTATTAAGTCTTTTTGGATTTTGTTTGAAGATGAGAAAGAAGACTCAAATGGAGAAAAGGAAAAAAGCTAAGGGGGACTAAGACACAACCCTAAGTTAATTGTTAAAATGGTGGTCCTATGGCTAGTGAGGCTTTTCTAATCCTAAAGATCAAAAGGAAAAGAAAAAAGAAAAAGGATGCAACTTACTTCCTAAGGAAGATAAGTTGGTCCTAACAATGGGGAATCCTACCAATCACAAATATGGAAGGAAAGAAGTGAATTAAATGCATAAAGGAAATGCATAAAAATAAAAAAGGATAAGGTGTAAGGAAACATACCTTTCCCTCCCTACAAAACAAAGATTAGTGTGCATTTTATTAAAAATAATAAAGCAAACATACACTAATTAAATCCTAATAATTCTAGGACCTAACTTCTAGACTCTATCTTAATTCTAAAAGAACTAAAAAAATGCTAAAACAAAAATTCAGCACCTACTGCAGCCCCTAAACTAAAAGCAGCTATCAAAACAATGCATAACCCAAGATAAAGCATAAACAACTTTCTACAGCCAGCATACAACATGAAAAATATAGGTGTAGAAAGTCACATACAGCATACAAACATAATAAACCACATGTATTTTACAGCACCTATATTAACAAACAACTAGGAAAACATGGGACATATTTGATCATTTTTATTTATGTGCACAAAGTGAATGATAAACAACACATTAATGTCACTTAACATGAATCTACATACACCACAAAATGAACTCAAACATCTGAATTTATTTACATCATTTATTTGATTAAAAGGAACAATGATCAACAAAAATAACCACACTTTTCCATATTGCACAAATGAGCATTTTATCATGAGATTGAACAAGTATCACTACAAGCATCAATTGTTACACATGCATGGCATAAAAATTAGAATTGAACTCATGTTAAGATATGATCAATTAAGCACAAGAAACTTGCATGAACACGTGAAGTATTTAATCCCTTTTGACAAAAAATCAAATGGCCTTTAATCACTTTATCAATCAAGCAAGCAATGACAATAATCATGAAGCACATATTGAATTTAAGCAAACACTTAAAATGTGAAACAAGTGATTAAAGTATAGCAAAACACATCAAGAATAAATTATATCACATTTACACATTTAACACAAAACATGGAAAAGTGAACGGAATCATGTCGAAACGACTCGAAACAAATGAATCGGCTACTGGAAATAGACCCAAAAATTCCCTAAAATCAATACCTAAACATACATGAACCTTAGAAACACTAGGAAGCAAGATTGAGCAAGAAAATAAGCTAAAAATCCAAAAATGAACAGCGTTAACCGGTTAACCAAACGGTTAACCCGTTAACGGACCCTGGACAACACTAAAAATGGCCAAAATCGCATGCGTTAACCGGTTAACCAAACCGTTAACCGGTTAACGCTGAACAGAAAGTGAAAAATGCTTTTGAAATAAGTGCTTTTGGCTACAATCTTCCTTCTAAACAACCCTAACCCCCACCTAATCATGCTAACACGAATTTCTACTTAATTAGGGCTTATTAACACATGTTAGAACCTATAACTATCTACACCTTAAATTCTAATCCATTAAGAATCACAAATCGCAAGCAACACATAATGAAACGTAATTGATCGCAATCAAAACGAAAAGCAATTAAAGAATGCAAAAATCAGTAGCTTATTCTACCACAATCCACAAATCAATGGAGGTTGGAGGCTAAGCTTCAATATCTTCAAGTTTCAATGTGAAACTTGAAGAGCTTCTTCAAAAAGCTTTAGTGAAGAAAGGGAAAATGGAGGAAAAGTGAGAGAGAAAAAGTGATTGTGAGAGAATGAAAAATTTGACTTGTGTGAATGAAAATTGTGTGAGTTTTCCCTTTGGTTTGGATGAAAATGGATTAAATATGGCTTAGGTTTGGGGCCCAAAAATTAGGCTTGGGATCCAAAATTATGGTTTGGTAATGAGGTTAGGATTTAGCAATGGAGTTAGGGTTGGAGAAGGAATATTCTAGAAGATGGTAGAACATGGTAGAAGCTTCCAAGGGAAATGGAGTGGAATTGGAATGGAAAAACAAGAGGGAAAGAGTGAAAGGAGGTGTGGAAAGAAAGTGGAAGGAAAAGTGGAGGGAAATGGTGAAATCAACCACTTTTCAAATGATTTTCTCCTTTGATATTTTATGATTCCTCCAACATTTCTTAACCAAATTTGAACCATAGTATCATTGTAACCCTAATTTCATGATTTCGATCTTGAAAGTCAGGAGTTGACCCTTTTTTACCTAGCTCGGTTGCCTCCTCCCCGATTCCTCGATTTTTAGTCATCTGGCCAGCCGAACCTCTTCCAAAGAGATCTTGTGGATGAAATCTGAATCCTGGGCACTTGACATCATATATAAGAAAATGGAATCCTCTTTGAATCAAAACTTCATGCAGAAGCCCCGTAGAAGTGAAACCCTAATTTGGCCTTTCCATCAGGAAATATTGCACTGCTTGCCTCCTTTAATCAAATCAAATCTTTCCATGGCCTGTGGCTTCCAATGAAGACTTGTGGGATGTTGTGAACCCCTTGCACAAGGTTGAGAAGCTTTGCGGCCCTGTGATTGCCTTTGTATAGCCTTCGGTTGCTCCAATCATTGATCACATACCCATGCCTCAGCTATGCTAGATATGATGCAATGTTTTGGTTATTTTATGAATCTATGTATGCAAAATGCTATGCAAAATGTTGAGGATATGAGAGGGCAAATTTTGAGGTATTACATTTATTATATACGAAAAACCCGCAATTTTAACCTGGGGATGGGTAGTTCTCAATTAACTCAAATGTGCATTCAAGTACAAGTGAATCATTCAAGACACCTTTCAATAAAGGTTGCAATCTTAAGCTTTCCTTCGCACACATCAAAGAGCTAAGTCAAAAACTATGAAAGAGACTTAGGCAAAAATTGGGGTATCTCGCTGACTGTTAGTTCAAATGACAAGTTCAGGCAAAAGCTAGGGATAATAAATGAAAACATCAATCAAGAGGTCATCAAAATCATCAACAAAAATAATATGAGTAAACCAAAGTCATCACCAGAAATATCAAAAGGGAGAAGTGACTGCTATCTCAAAACCCTTGGCTTATGAACCATCTTCATCTGTGAAATCCCAAATCTCTTGGAACTTGAATGCATATGTTGAATTAATTGAATGTAAGACTAGAGATCATCATGAGTTGGGTACAAATAAACTTTGAGCCTATATCCTTTGTTTTATAAATCGTGAACCAGACCATGTTACAACCTTCAAAAGTCCTAATTGAATCCAGGTTTCTTTTGAAAAGCATACTACAGCAAGGTTGCGTAAACTGACTCCCAAGTTTACTACCAATCATTTGTTTCTTACATTTGCTTTATCTTTCACTTTTGTCTCAACCTCCCTGTTTTGACAATGTTTTCATTTACTTTACCTCAATAAATTTCATTCCAAAAATGATTTTTGATTTTCAAAATTTTGCATGAACTTTGCATTAAAATTACCAGGTTTGTACAAACACTTTTTATTTGCAAACAAACTTTCCTATCAAGGAATTTTCAAACAGTTGAGAAACTTGGTCAGTGATCTTATCAGGGGAAAGTTCCTTCCAGATCCTATGGTTCAAGTTTTGTTTCTTAGTGCAAGTTATTCTCAAATTTGGTTAATCAAAAGATCTTTTCAAGATTCATATTGGGTTTATCTTCTCAACCTTCATTTCAAGAACTGAAACCATGATCAGTTTATTCTCTTGACAGTCATTTCAGGAATTGACTATTTTTTCCCCGACAGTAGTCAAGAACTGAATCCATCATCAGTTTACCCTCATCAGTCATTAAATTTGGGGAAATCTTCTTCAAGAATCTCAAGCAGCTTTTCATGACTTTTCTCAAAAGATTTTCAACTTGATACAGTTTAACGGTGTGACAGATATTTGTTCCACAATAGCATCTCTAATCTCCGAGCATAATGGCAGTGATCTCCGTGTTGAGGAATCAGTCTCCCACCTTTGTACTCCCCTAAGAGTCTAAACTGGTTGTCAAGCATTTTCTATCACATTATCTTCTTGTGTGTTTTAGTCCCCATTTTTTGTTTATGTTTGCATACTTGAGTGTTTTAGTCCTCATATGTATTTTCTTGGGTGTTTTAGTCCCCATTTTCGTGTTTGTTCGCATGATGAGTGTTTTAGTCCTCATATACATTTCTCGAGGTCTTGTTACGTCCAACATCTTACCTTGTGATCAAATTCCAACTTACTTGGAACCTACAAAAATACTTGTATGTATCTTCTTACCCGATTTTATTCCGGATATCCTTGTTTGTTCTGTTGTTTTCCTGGAACTTTGACCTCTATCTGATGTTGTTCCAGATATGTTAGACCTTTATCTGATGTTGTTTCAAGTATATGGTAACCTTTGTTCTGATGTTTTCCTGGAACTTTTGTGTCTTTTTGATGTTTGTCCAGATATACCCTTGTTCTAATGTCTCTCTAGAATCTTTTGTTACCAGATGTTTTTCTCAGATATTACACCCTTTTATCTGAGGCTACTGTCAGATGTTCAAAGTGAAGGCATCATTGTTTGATTTACTTTCCGGGACTTTCTTGATTCATTCAAGGCAACTGTTGAATGTAATGATTATTTTCTCTCTGTGGCTACTATCGGGTGTCCAAAGTGAAGTCATCATTGTTTTGATTTACTTTCCGATACTTTTCTCACTTTGTTCAAGGCAACTGTTGGATGTTGTGATTATCTTTTATCTAAGGATATTGTTGGATGTTGTGTTTCACTTTATCCAAGGCTACTGTTGGGTGTGGTGATTCACTTTTATTTCTGAGGCTACTGTCAGATATCCATAACGGAGTCATTATAGTTTGATGAACCTTTTGGCTTTTCTCACTTCATTCAAGGCAACTGTTTAATGATGCGATCTTTTTCTCTCAAAGGCTACTGTCGGATGTCCATAACGGGGTTATCATTGTTTGATGAACTTTCGGGGACTTTTCTCACTTCATTCAAGGTAAATTTTGATTAATGTGATCCTTTTCTCTTCGAGGTTACTGTCGGGTGTCCATAACAGGGTTATCATTGTTTTGATGAATTCACTAGGACTTTTCTCACTTCGTTCAAGGCAACTGTTGAATGTTTTGATCTTTTTCTCTCCGAGGCTACTATCGGATGTCTGTAGCATAATCATCATTGTTTTTTATGTGCTTTCCAAAACTTTTCTCATTTCATTCAAGGCTACTGTTGAATGTTATGATTCCCTTTTTATCCGATGCTACTCTCGGATATTCCTAGTAAAGTCATTTATGTCATTCTTGGATGCTTTTGATGAACTTTCCGTAATTTTTCTCACCTCATTCAAAGCCACTATTGGATGTTGTGACTCTTTCTGTCCAATGCCACTCTTGGACATTTTTTGCCTCAGCGGAGCCATGTTGTGGTCTTTAGTTCTCGTGTGTTTTGTTTCCCCGTTAGAGTTCTATTCTCCTTATCCCCAACATTTATTCTATTTCTTGTGTTATTTTGTTCCTCGCGGATTTCTTTGCATTTCATATGCTTTTCTAACATTTTTATAACATTTTCTATGTTTTTATAACATTTTCATAATATTTCATATGCTTTCATAACATTTTCATATTATTTCATGTCATTTAATTTCATTCCATTCCAGTTTTATGACCTCTTAGGGCCAAAAATTGGGTTTTTGATATTTAAGTATCTTTCATCTTGTCGAAACGAAGATGTCAATCTGCATATCTATGGATTGAAGAAAATTAAATAGGGGTATCTGTCATACCCTAACTTTTGAGCCTAAGATTCTTCGCAATTTCGTCTGCATCTTTCATACAAACAAGATCACGCACTAGTTTGTCTATCCTTTTTGGTTGCAGGTTTATACCTCACAGGGGATCACCATTGCCTTTGTTTGTTCCTTTTATTTTTTGTTTATGTTTGCTAACCATTAATTAAAATCCAAAAAATATATATTTTGTTTTCTTTTATTAGCATTTTCACGGGAAAAGCAGGTGGAAATGCCAAAAATAGCAGTCCCACAGCTCGAATGAATTTCACAGATAAAAAGTCGAAGTTGATCCACAAATAATTCAATTTTATCTGATTAAGGATTTCCCAATTTAATTGACTTATTCAAGTAATTCCAAGGTTCATGTGTTTATTTCATGCCTTCTTTGACGCGCAAAATAATTGAGTTGAAATCATAGTAGTGCAAAAGGAAAACAAAATTTTCAAATTTTCCACTAAGTAATCGGTTACAACCTAGGGCGGAACCGGTTACTTGCATGTAAATTTGAAAATTTTGGCAGCAATTTCAAATTTTCAAATTTTGGCACCAATTTCATTTTGTATCACTCTTGGAATATTCTAGACCATCTCCATTTAATTCTCATACACTATTAAAATTAATTCCCACCATAAACCCTCACTAATCACTACTTTTTTCATAATTCCCTCCAATGTTTTAATTACCAAGCCTAATTTGAATTTCCAAAGCAAGCTTCATTCTACCAAATTCTCATACCTAAACTCTTTAAATACATGCATTTTCTCATTCAATTCTCAAGCTTTTGATAGCCAAATTCACCTTGCAAACATTTCTTGGAAGCTTTTGATAGCCAAATTCACCCTGCAAAAATTTCTTGGAAGCTTTTGATAGCCAAAAAATCTCTTGCAAAATATTCTCCCAAACCACAAATTCACTAAAGCTCTTTTCTCTCTTTTTGAAATTTATCAAGAATTTACCTTGAATTCTTGATCAACTTTGAGCTAAACCTTCATCCTTTTCATTTTTGTTCATCAAATTCAGTAGATCAAGCTTGGTATTTGATCAATTTGAAGATTGTTCTTGGTAATTCACTTTTTCCATGGTTCCACCTTCATCATCAACATTCAAGATGTAGATCCTTAATTCTTTTGGTTGTTGATCTTTGAGATCATAAATTGTTGTTTGATTGCAGGAATTTCACTGGTTTTTAACTTTAAAATTCGTGCTAATTCAATTTATGATCATTAGGTGTTTGAAAAAAAAAATTGAAAGAGTGATCATGCTGAATGTTAGCCTTTTTTTATTTTGTGCGCAGAGTAACCGGTTACCACCTAGGTAGTAACATATTACATGTGTTAATTAGTCCAGAAAACTATTGTTTTTGTATAGGTAACCGGTTACCATTTAGGTAGTAACAGGTTACCAGTGTTAATTTTTCCCAGAAACTGCCTTTTTTGAACTGGTAACAGGTTACCGCTTAGGTAGTAACCGATTACTCTGAGACAAAATTAAATTTTTGGCTTATTTTTTAGTTGTTTTTTTATTCCTTTTCCCTCCTCTTTTGTAATACCCATATATAAAATACATACATCAAAGCATATTTTTCATATATAAATTTAAGTTTGGTATTGAAATACAACAAGTTCTTAATAAAGCATTGTATAAATATAGCCACTACAACATAAGGTACTAGCAAAAAGGCTATAAATAGTACAAGATATTCACAAAATACAAAATCTAAGAACTAGATCCAAAGATCTCAGAAGTCCACAGCGGAAGAAGCCATCAAACAAGCAAGGATAATCAAGTCACCTTATCATTACCCTTTGTGGATCCTGAAGTACTTGAAATAACAACATCAACATGGGGTGAGATAAAACATCTCAGTGAGTTCCCTATCTTAGAGTTCGTTCGGCTCTAAGGTTTTGATTCCAAAAAAATCTCAAGCTCTAACCATTCTCACAAACGAAATAGGGATCTAAAGGAACTAAGATCCATAAAACCTCTCGAACATAAGCTAAGTGAGACATCTACCTCAAGTCCTTACGGATGCTCTTGTGAAACACATAGTAACCATGTTGAGACTTACACAAGACCTTACGGAGGATTCAATATAACTCTCTCTTTAATCTTTACAGATGCTTCACGTGGGACTAAAGGCAACCCACCTCAAGACTTACTCAAGATTAACGCTTAATAGTATAGCACTCGCCTCAAGTCCTTATGGATGCTCTTGTGAAACACATAGTAACCATGTAGAGACTTACACAAGACCTTACAGAGGACTTATAGCCTACATGTCTCAATTCAACGCCCGTGTATACACAACGGGTACCTCAAGTCCTTAGGGATGCTCTTATGAAACACATAGTAACCACATAGAGACTTACACAAGACCTTACAGAGGACCCAAAGCGATACAAAAATCTCAATACTTGCTAGCCCAAGGGAATCCTAGATACCTCACAAGTTGTACCTTTTTATTACCTTTAGTTCACAATTTCCCAACTTAGCATAATTCCAATTATATGAAAAGTCGGGAAAAGTCGAGAAAAGTCGGGTGAAAATGATATCTTTTAGTGTCATCAATTAGTAAATGTTTTCAGCTTCGAATCGATATGTGAAACACTAAAATTGGATACTCGGTTCACAAGTTATGAATAAAAATACAAAACTGAAATTCCAGGTCTAGCTGAGCGAGCCCTCAACTCACTGAGCGAGAAACTCCATGTATTTGCTCACTGAGCGAGCTACACCAGAATCACGGACTTCTTCTGCAGAATTTCATCTCTCGTTGAGCGAGCCTAGCTCACTGAGCAAGCTCTGCGATTCCAGAAAAACACCCTTACGTGAAAGGTACCAAATCATGCCAAAATCAACCCAAGCATCAACCAACATAGCAAACCAACTTTAAACATGTTCATAGGCATATTGTGACCAACATGGTTAGTTTTAATCAATTTTTTAACCATTTAAAATCATTTGTTTTCAAGATTTCTACCAAAACCCTAAAACTCATAAACTTCAAAACTCAACTAAAAACTAAAATAAAAGTATCTAACTATGAACCCACCTCGAGATAAGAAGATTGACGGAACAAATGAGTTGATTCGACGGACGGATGATGGAGAATGATGAAATTGAAGCTTAGGGTTTTCTTCCTCTTCTCCTTCTCTTTTCTCTTCTTTTCTTCTCTCCTTCTTTTCTTACTAACTAAATCTTTTCTCTATTCTTCTTTCTATATAAACAAATTATAATAAAAACTTACTTTCTTACCAATGGGTCCAAGAATAGAGAGTATCTAAAAATGTCTCTTAATCCTCAATCTAATAAAACCTCGGCACAAATAATATCAGATACCCAATTTAAATAATATTATTCGGTGAGTTAAATAAATTACGGGGTGTTACATTCTCCCCCCCCCCTTAAATAGAAATTCGTCCTCGAATTTAAAAGATTATCTGAAAAGGTGAGGATATGATTCCCGTATCTCCGATTCCAATTCCCACGTAGAATCTCTCGGATGCGTCTCATCCCATTGCACTTTAACAAGTGGTATCTCTTTGCTCCTTAACACTTTGGTTTCTCTTCCAATAGTACGGCTCGGTTGGGGTTCGAAAGTCAAATCTGCTTCTATCTCGATAGAATCTGGCAGAATAGGCTGAAGAGGATCAAGAACTAACCTACGAAGTTGAGATACATGGAAAACATCATGCATCTCAGATAGAGAGGGTGGTAAGGTCAATTTGTAAGCAAATTCACCAATCATTTCTAAGAATATGATACGGTCCCACGTATCTCAGAGTTAACTTGCACGACTTAAATGGTCCTTTCAATCTCAATCTCGAAGTGACTTTCAAATACACATGATCACCTTCATCAAATTCCAAAGGTCTCCTTCAGTTGTCATCATAACTTTTCTGAAGATCTTGGGCTTGCTTAATCTTTCCTCGAATCATCTGAATCTTTTCTGTGGTTTCTTGAATAACTTTGGGTCCCAAAATCATGTCTTCACCCACTTCCGACCAACATGATGAAGTTCTACACTTTCTTCCATACAAAGCCTCATATGGAGCCATCCCGATGCTCGCATGGTAACTGTTATTGTAATAAAAGTCGATCAACGACAAAAGCTCCTTCCAATTTCCTTTACTCTCCAACATGCAAGCCCTTAGCATATCTTCCATTATTTTAATTTTACACTCCATCTGACCATCAGTTTGAGGATGATTAGAAGTACTCAAATGCAAATTCGTACCTATGGCTTGTTGGAACACCTTCCAAAATCTCGAAGTGAACTTCGGATCTCTATCGGACACAATGTTAGACGAGACACCATGCAATCTCACAATTTTTTCAATAAACAACCTCGCAAGGTGACTTGCCTTGTACGTAGTCTTAACGGCTAAGAAATGTGCAGATTTCGTTAACCGATCCACAATCACCCAAACAGAGTCATAACCACCTTGAGTACTCGGTAAACCCACTGTAAAGTCCATAGAGATACTATCCCACTTCCAAATTTGGATGTCCAAAGGTTGCAACAAACCGCCCGGTCTTTGGTGTTCAATCTTCACTTGTTGACACACCGCACATTCGGACACGAATACCGTAATGTCCTTTTTCATTCCGGACAACCAATAATCTTTCTTTAAGTCTTGATACATCTTATAAGAACCAGGATGTATCGTAAAAGAACCTTTATGGGCTTCCTCTAAAATCTTTCTCTTAAACACCTCATCATTCGGAATGCAAATTCTTTGGTTGAATAGGATAACTCCATCCAATGCTCTCACAAAACCCGATTAAAGCAGCAAATCCTGCAACTTCTCATCTAGAACATGTGCTTGTTGAATCTCATTCCTCAAGGTAGAATTGATATTCAAATTTCCCATTATTACACCATTTGGAGTCCAAACAAACTGAAGATTAAGGTATTGAAACTTCTCCAATAGCGTATATTCAAATACTATCAACTCAGCACCATGAATTACTTTTCTACATAAAGCATCTGCCACCTTATTCGCTTTTCCCGGATGGTACTTCAATTCAAGGTCATAATCCTTCAAATACTCCATCCATATTCTTTGTCTCATATTTAATTCCTTCTGATCAAAGAGGTACTTCAAACTCTTATGATCACTAAACATCTCAAAACGCACACCATACATATAATATCGCCACACTTTCAAAGTAAACACCACGGCCGCCAGTTCTAAATCATGAGTTGGATAATTATTTTCATGGACTCTCAATTGTCTAGAATCATAAGCTACTAATTAGCCTCCTTTCATCAGAAAACCTCCTAATCCCATCTTGGAAGCATCGTAAAACACTTCATAAGATTTGTTAGGATCGGGAATGATCAAAACTATAGCAGTTGTCAATTTCTCTTTCAATCATACAAAACTTTTCTCACAACTAGAATCTCATTCATAAGCGAAGTCCTTTCTTGTAAGCTTAGTTAATGGTAATTCCATGTGAGAAAAACCTTTAATGAACCTTCTGTAGTAACCTGCCAAACCTAAGAAACTTCTCACTTCTGAAACATTCTTCGGTCTCTCCCAATTAATCACGACTTCAATCTTCAGGGTATCCACTGCTACACCTCCCTGAGATATAACATGTCCAAGAAACTTGACTTCTGGCATCCAAAACTCACACTTGCTAAACTTGGCAAAACGTTGCTTCTCTTGCAGTACCGATAGGACAATCCTTAAATGTTCTCCGTGCTCTTGCGGAGTACGAGAATAAATAAGAATTTCATCAATAAAGATCACTACGAACTGATCCAAGTAGTTTTGAAATATCTGATTCATGTAATCCATAAAAACAACCGGAGCATTCGTCACACCGAAAGTCATTACTAAGAATTCATAATGACCATAACAGGTTCTGAACGCAGTCTTCGGAACATCAGAACTTTTCACACGAATCTGGTGATAACCCGACCTCAGATCAATCTGCGAGAACACATAGGCTCCTTTCAATTGATCTAGGAGATCGTCTATCCTTGGTAAGGGATACTTATTCTTGATAGTGTAACACGGTGGGAGAACTGACTTTAGTTATGTTGCGGATAGCAAGAGTCGCCACCGACTTTTATTTTATCCAAAGGAAAGGCATAAAAGAACAGGAAAGACCTTTTAAAAGATTTTTGGGTCCGGGGGGTAGGTTATGTAAAGGGAAGGTGTTAGCACCCTTTACATCCATGGTTATCCATGGGCTCTTATTTACTTAGCTCACTTTGAATTGTTTTTGAAATGTGAAGTGTGTGAATAGAAATTTTCATAAGAGTTTGATAATGATCCATGTGCGGATGCGTAAAAAACTTGTGTTTGAAAATTGTTTGAAATTGTGAAATGTTTGAAAAGTTTTTAAATGAAGTGAGCAAGCAACTATGAGGAACCTACCCTAAAGTTTAAGTCTTTCTGTTCTTTATCCTTTAAATGGTAAGACTATCCCTATTATTAAGGAATAGGTAGTCATTACCTTGGATGTAAGGGACAAGTGAGGGACATCTGTTTAATGAAGGCAACTGTAGGGTGTATTAAGCATTTTGGAGGGACTGTCATCGTTATTCGAAAGGGACAAGATCTTTATGAAAGGCAACCATTAAGGGACTTGATGACTTTTCTTTTAAGGGACTTTGCTTTATACACCCCACTTGACCTTTTTGAATAGGCAACATTGAGAGGCAACCCTAGAAAGTGAGATGGCGATTAAAAATCGACTTACGTGTGTGAGTGTTCAATTTAATATTTATCTTATGATTTAAATGATCTAAATTCAATTTTAAATATAATACATGTGTACAGTCCCTATTTTACTAACCATAGCAAGCAAATTAAATAATTTAAATATTTACAAAAAAAATTACATCCAGAAGCATATACATAATAATAATAATAATAAGCAATTAATAATAAAGAGCAAAATAAATAAATAAATAGGCAAAAATATAAATAATAAATAAATAAACAAGAATAATTATAATAGGGGTTAGTAATAATAATTAAAATAAATGAGGTTAGTGAAATAATAATAATAAGCATAATAAAAAAAAGTAAATGGATTAGTAATAAGCATGATTAGTAATAATAATAAACAAAATAAAATAATAAATAAGAATTAGAAATTATTAAGGCAATATGAACAATTTAATTATAAAATTTAAGATTATAAATTATAAACATATAAAAAAAATTATAATTACAATATTAGCATAAATTTAATTATTTTTAAACATATATATATTTTAAAAAAAATAAAATTTAAATTATGAACAGATTATAGAAATAATTACATATTATAAAGAAAAATTTGATTATAATTATATTTACTAAAATTAATTATATTAAATAAATATGTACATAATAATTATATTTACAAGATTTTATATTAAATATTATATTTACAAAAATAAAGTTAGAGAAATAAAATTAGGTTTTAACATTTGTTTAGAGAAAAATAAATTAGGGTTTTAGGGTTTATTAGAAAATATTTTTTAGGGTTTATAATATAATAAACATACATATATTATAATTTAGTTACATAATAAAAAAAATTTAAATTGAGAAAAATAAAAGTTTAGAATTTTAGAAAATATAAGTGTTGTTTTAGATATTTATTAAATATATATACATGCATAATTTATTTTTTAAATTAATAAATAAGAAAACAATTAAGCAAATTAGTTAAATAAATTAAAACAGAAAAATGGTAAAAAGAACTTACCTTGGCTGGGTTTGAACCCATGACACCTTGCCTGCAAGCAACAAAACATACCACCAGGCCAGCCACGTATTGGTGATAATGGAATGGTTTCAATTGGTTTTATGCAATGTCCTGAAAAATCACAAAAATAATGAAAACCAAAAGGCCTGGAGGAATCGAACCCAGGACCTCTTGAATACACAAACGCACGCATGACCATCCAGCTAGGTGAGCAAATCTGATATTGTGGTGGCAGCAACGCATAATATATTATACCTCCTGATTAACCTGAAAAAAATAGAAAAAATGTACAAGGCCTGGATTCGAACACAGGCCACTCAACTAAACGCACACTAGTCTTACCACCAGGACAAGCATTGGCTTGTGATAATAAATCAATATTAAAACATAAAATATTTTAAACAAAAATTTGAATTTCTAGAACGCGCCAAACAGCTTCTTCTTCTCCAAATTTCCTGCGAAAATTCCTCCCTTTTTTCCTGCGAATCTTGCTGCGTGTTCTTCAATGTTCAAACCTGCGAAAATGAAACTCCAACAAAACAGTACCAATTCATGAAATTAATTAGTGTTTTATGATCCTCACAGTCCATACAACATTCCTATGTTCTCAAAATTCATTTATATTTAATGAATCGAAGAACCCTAATTTGGAGGTCCAAACCCTAATCATGGCCGAATCCATTCTAGGCAGTGAAGCTTTGGTTTAATGATCCAGAAACAATCTACACAACATCACAAACAAGATTATGCAAACAAAATTCATTAATATGCAGCAAATTAATGGAATCGAAAAAAATATTTTCAAGAACAAGCAAGCTTCGGGTTAAGCATCATGGCATGTTTTCGATGCATATGAGTGATGGTTCATGATCAGGGAAGTCTAAAGAGTCTTGCTATGTTCTTGTTTTACCTTCTAGAGCCCTGGAAATCAAAAACCGAATGTGAGTTTTGTGGAGGATTTTTGAACAATGGAACTTACTCTTGGGGTTGCTGAATTCCTCTCCTTGTGATTGGTTTCTATTGTATACTTATATGAGATGTAATTTAGGTCAAAAGATGATGGATTTATGGGCTTTTTGGAAGACTTGATGGTGAAGGAATGTCATGATCTAAAAATGTGAAAAAATCAAATATTTGCTTCCCAATTTGGTCTAGTACGAATTTGTACAAGATCAAATCATGTTAAACAGCATTGATTAATTTCTAGAAGAAGAATCATGTCCAAACTTTGATTTTTAGATTTTATTTTAATTTAATTTGATTTAAAATGAATAAAATTCAAATAAATATCAAATAAAATAAAAAAATCAGAATTTCTTGTCATTGGGTCGTGCATGAAGTTATTGTATGGATTGGGTTATTATTTGGCAAGCCCATTTAGAAGAAATTGGTTTTAGACCTCCTTTTTCATCATAAACCAACTCAAAATTTCCCAACTTTGCAAGGGCACAAATCCTTCAATTTTAATGGTATGAGGGTGTTCTTGGACATTTTGGAAAGCTTGAAGAGTCCTCTAAACAACCCCACTGGTTTCATGTCCATATCATTTACCAATCTCAAGTTATGCCCTTTTGAAGTTGTTGAGTTTTTGTTGACTTTCAAAAGGACCTATAATGTCTTAGCTCATACCTTCCAAATGAAGCATTTTTGGGCTTGGCTTGTGAGACACAAAGTTGTATAGAATTCAATTTCCTTCAAAATGAGCTTTGGATGGAGACTTGGTGATGAAGTATGTAAAAGTTATGGCTGGTCAAAGTTCAGTTGACTTTTACTGAGGAAACCCTAATTTAGAAACTCATGATTCTTGATGATCTGAAATCTCCTTGATGAATCATGATCAACCCTTGATCAAATGATGAATTTTACCTCATATACTTGATGTTGGCAAAAAATCATGAAGTTTGACCTTGGTTTTACCACAGTTGACCTCAGTTTGACTTTTTAACTGCTTTGACTTATCAGATCATTTGACTGAGCAAACCTTTGAGAAAAGTCTTGAAACTTGTCATGGGGGTTCTTACACACATATAAGATGTTATGAAGCTCAATTGAAGTCTTGGAAATTCATTTAGCCTGATTAAAGTCAAAACCCTGGTTTTGGATGCACTGCTTAGGAGATGCATTGTCTGAGGGAATTGTCAATTCTTCTGACCAATTGTGAACTTTGTGAACCTTGTGAACCATCATAAAATGTCTTGTGATACTCATGGGAGGTATTGTGAACCTTGTGAACCTCATAAAGTGACTTGTAGACTTCATGAACCTCAGGAAAGGTCTTGTAAGCATTGTGAATCTTGTGAACCTTGTGAACCTTCATGAAGTGACTTGTAGACTTCATGAACCTCATGAAAGGTCTTGAAAGTGTTGAGAAACTTGTGAACCTTGTGAACCTTCATAAAGTGACTTGTAGACTTTATGAACCTCATGAAAGGTTTTGTAAGTGTTGGGAAGCTTGTGAACCTTGTGAACCTTCTTAGAACACAAAGTCTTGTATTGTGAGGGCAAATTTTGGGGTGCAACAGATAGTAACCTTGTTCAGCTTGTAGTAATCAATACACAACCGCATACCACCGTCCTTCTTCTTTACCAAAAAAACAGGAGCTCCCCACGGTGAAACACTTGGTCTAACAAAATGCTTTGCCATCAAATCCTCTAATTGATCCTTCAATTCTTTCAACTTGAGTGGTGTCATCCGATAAGGGGAAACAAATATAGGATTCATTCCCGGTATCAGGTCAACTGAGAATTCAACTTCTCTTACTGGAGGTAAGGAAGTGACATCCTCGGGGAAGACATCAGGAAATTCGCAAACAATTGGAATATTCAAAACTTGTTATCCGTTACTATCCTCTTTAGTAAGGACAAGCAAAACATACTTCTCTTGTTCAAACAGAAAATTTACCATTCCAATCGTACCTTCTAAGATCGTTGTCAAAACATCTTTCGGAGGCGCTTCAACGGATGGAATAAGGATCAACTTTTCTTCACATCCAATAAATACAAAATTCACAGATAACCATTCCATACCAAGAATGACATCAACTTTCTTAAGAGGTAGACAAATGGGGTCAATTTGAAAAATTCTACCATCCACGGACAATGTACAATTCTCACACCTTAGGGGTGTCTCAACAGTTTCATCCATAGCGGTAGTAACCACCATCAGAGGAAACAAAGGAAATACTTGCAACCCGAGTCGTTTCGCACAACTAATAGATACAAAAGAATGTATAGCTCCACAATCAAATAAAATAAGACAAGGATGATTATTGACGAGACAAGTACCCGCAATGAGTGAGTTGTCGACTTTGGTATTCCTAACATCTATAGTATAAACTCTCGCTTGAACTTGGTTGTTCCTTCGTGGGCAATCCCTAGCAAAATTCCCCTCTTTCTGACAATGGAAACAAACTACCTCATTCGAATCACATCTTCCATAATGATTTTTGTGGCAGCTGGAGCACGCATGAGGAGCACTAGATCTAGGAATCGACACATGTTTCCCCTTGAAGGGTTGAGCCTTGGCCTAAAAGATAGATTTTTTCTTCCTCAACCACTTTGAAGCGCTCTTCAAACACTAACTTCGATTTGCACTTTCTTCAAACTATGTTCAGCGACATAGCACTGCCTTAACAACTCGGAATAGGTAGTAAACTCCCTTTGAGAGACACTATGAGAGATTTCGGCCCTCAAACCAAACAAGAACTGGTCAATCTTCCATCTTTCATCTGGAGCATACATAACCTGCCTAGAGTAAGCAACCATGTCTTCGAACTTCTCAACATAACTGGCCACAATCATGATCCCTTGTCTAAGCTGTTGGAATTCAAATTCTTTTTGGGTTCTCAAGGAACTCAGAAAGTATTTCTCCATAAAAATTGTCTTAAATTGTTGCCACACTTTTGGAATTCCTTACACCGTCATAAGATTTGAAGTACTTTCCCACCACCTCGCAGCAGGACCCTTTAGTAAATGTGACACAAAAGTCACCTTGTCTTCTTCACCACAAATTACAATCTGGAAAATTCACTCCATTCCGGTTACCCATTCATGCGCCTTAATAGGATCTAATCCTCCATGAAACTCCTGAGGGTTCATGCGGAAGAAGTCTCGGAATGTCCCACTTCCAGCTTCAGGAGCAGCCACATGAGGGTGAAGGCCCCCATTCATTTGGTGCATCATTTCCTGCATGAACTGATGCTGCTGTTGTTGCATCTGTTGCATGAATTGGAACATAGGAGCATTCCCGTCACCACCTGTCTGATCGCTACCCGGAGGAGTGACGCTGGGTCGAGCACGAGTTTCACGCCTACTAGCCATATTTCTAAATGTCATTAAAATAGGATTAAGTTGATTAGGCTCAATACCATAAACATAACATTTAGTCCCACAGTGATATTACGTGTATGAACGGAAAGGAAACACTTATAATATTCCAAGGCTAGGTCGAGGATATGACCTGCTTTGATACCAATTGTAATATCCATATATAAAAGACATACATCAAAGCATATTTTTCATATATAAGTTTAAGTTTGGTATTGAAATACAACAAGTTCTTAATAACACATTATATAAATATAGCCACTACAACATAAGGTACTAGCAAAAAGGCTATAAATAGTACAAGAGTTCACAAAATACAAAATCTAAGAACTAGATCCAAAGATCTCAGAAGTCCACAGTGGAAGAAGCCATCAAACAAGCAAGGATAATCAAGTCGCTTTATCCTTACCCTTTGCAGAACCTGAAGTACCTGAAATAACAACATCAACATGGGGTGAGATAAAACATCTCAGTGAGTTCCCTATCTTAGATTCCGCTCGGCTCTAAGGGTTTGATTCCAAAAAAATCTCAAGCTCTAACCATTCTCACACACGAAACTGGGATTTAAAGGAACTAAGATCCATACAACCTCTCGAACATAAGCTAAGTGAGACATCTACCTCAAGTCCTTATGGATGCTCTTGTAAAACACATAGTAACCACGTTGAGACTTACACAAGACCTTACGGAGGACTTATAGCCTACATGTCTCAATTCAACGCCCGTGTATACACAACGGGTACCTCAAGTCCTCACGGATGCTCTTATGAAACACATAGTAACCACATAGAGACTTACACAAGACCTTACGGAGGACCCAAAGCGATACAAAAATCTCAATCCTCGTTAGCCAAAGGGAATCCTAGATACCTCACAAGTTGTACCTTTTTATTTCCTTTAGTTCACAATTTCCCAACTTAGCATAATTCCAATTATATGAAATGTCGGGAAAAGTCGGGTGAAAATGTTATCTTTTAGTGTCATCAATTAGTAAATTTTTTCAGCTTCAAATTGATATGCAGAACACTAAAATCAGATACTCGGTTCACAAGTTATGAATAAAAATACAAAACTGAAATTCCAGGTCTAGCTGAGCGAGCCCTCAGCTTGCTGAGCGAGAAACTCCCTGTATTTGCTCGCTGAGTAAGCTACACCAGAATCACCAACTTATTCTGTAGAATTTCATCTGCTCGCTGAGCGAGCTCTGCGATTCCAGAAAAACACCCTTACGCGAAAGGCCCAAGAATGAGTGAAAAAAATTCAAGTATGAAAGATGGGACTTAGTGGAAATTCAAGTGCAAAAAGGTGATTTTACACAGCTACTGGAATGATCACACACACCATCTCGTGTGTGATAGAGGCGAAGAAGTTGCATCGCACGCGTTTTGAAACATTCTGAGTTCTTTTTAAGGAGTTTTTCAGCAATTTGACAAGGGTTACGAATTTTGGAAACTAGAGCACGATTTGGAGAGCACGGGTCGAGATTTTTAGAGAATTTGAAGCCATTGGAGGCCATCTCTTCAAGGTATTTCTTATGTTAATTTCATATATCGATTATGGTATTTTTTTTTTAATAACGTGTAGCTAAATTCTCTTAGGTTAGGTTGTGTTATGATGAATTTATTTCTATATTGTTGGATTCTATGTTGATTTGACTGTTGTATGAACCTATTGATCTATAATGTTATTCAGTTGTTTCTTATTCTTAATGTTTTTTATTTGAGAAACTCTGTTAATTTGATCTTGGACACATGGATTACTGGCCCTTACCCTATGTGTTGGATCTAGGGCAATTGTTCTACTTATGTTGAATGAATAGGGATAGGAGACCCTGAGTAGCGGATTAGAGAATTAACATTCTTGACATCGTCTAACTCTGCTTATGTTGGCGGACTAGGGATATAAAGCTTCGAGTATTGGTTAGGGAGTTATTTCATGGGGGGTCGGTTATAACGATTGTGTTAATTCGTCGTAGGGTTATAATGATTAGATCATTCTTACAGGGCATCAAACATCAATAATAGAGGAATAAGGGATTCTACAACATAGTTTGACCACTTTCATGACATTGTTTTCTTGTTTATTTACTTTTATCACTATAACTTGCAAACCCTCTCCACTTATTTACTATTTTACTTTGAATTTCACAAATCATTGTCTTGTTTGAACAAAGTCCTTGTGGGTTCGATCTTTTTATTACTGTGACACTATCAGTACTCTTGTCGAGAAGTCAACAAGCTTTAACTAAATCCATGTGCTTATTATATCCTTAAAGCATGATTTTGTACCTTGATTGGTTGATTAAGGTCATTGATCACACTTGATAATGGATCTTGACTTAACTCGTCTTGAATAACTTGCTTGTTTCCCCTGTCTAGTCAAGTTATCATAAGTCTCTTGATCACTTAATTCACAACAAAAATGTTTTTCTTTCCACACTTGCCAATTATGATGTGAATTAAGTGTACAAGCCTTAAGCAACAAAAAAGAATTAGAGGAATTATTCTTATCCTTGTTCTGAGTATCTTTGAATACGTGACTTAGGCCCTAGTTATTTAAAGTATTATCTCATAGACCTTAGTGCAATTCAAGTCAAGTAACTTTCAAGTATTCTTCCCTAAAAAATGCAACAATTTTCATCTATATTGCTTGTCTCTTTGGACCAAACACAATTCTCTTTGACATCCAGACATTCTTTGAGTTAATCACCTTATAGTTAAAACACCCACCTCTGAACCAGATCCATCTCTTTGGATTAATCACCTCTCATGGTTTAAATACATTCTTTTTTATGCATTTCCATATGAGCTTCATGCTCAGGCAACCCCCATGCATTGCCCTATGAGCTCTATGTTCAGGCAACCTTATGCATTGGTTATTCATCATTTATCGATTTAAATACCAAATTCTCATTCATGGTTTAATCACCATTTCTTGGTGAACAAACCCTACAACTCTTGCATTGGTTAATACCATTTATCGGTTAAAACACCACACTTTCATTCCTGGGTTAATCACCATTTAATGGTTAACATACCCTCATGCATGGTTAATCACCATTTATCGGTTAAAATACCTCATTCTTAGTTTAGACATTGCATTCTTGGTTCAGATACACCAGCTATATGGATTCAAACAACATACTCCTGGTCCAAGCAATACATTCATAACTTTCACAACAACATTTTCCCTATTCAAGCAACACTTTTTCAATTCAAACTCTTTTTCTTTTAATTCAATTCAAGCAACTCCTTCTTTTTCTTTTATCGCACAAACCTTTTTCAAAATAATTTTCTTTTTTTTCATAAAAGAATTCCTCCCCCTATCCCAAAATAAGAGTCTTTTTAAGTAAAAAACATTGTCCCAAAATAAAAGTCCTTCTACGGTTTCAATGCAACATTAATTAATTTTTACCAACTTTACCCCTAATAAATATTGTGTATACTACTTTCAAGGTATTACATCATATTATACATTTATGACAACCAATAGAAATTAAGGGCAGTTTTGTAAAATTGTTAAATTTAATTATTTAATCATTACTTTTCTTAATCCATGTACAACAACCTTAAAAGACTTTTATTTTGAGACAAATAGAGTATTATAATATGTTCCTTAGCAGTCAGACTAAAAGCTTGGAGCATCCGAACGAGGATCAAATTAGCTAATGTAAACACACTTCTAGAATACGATTATAACTGTTCTTTAAAAGCAACCAACACATTTGTATTTACTACCATGAACTACAAAGCTCTAATTTTCTCATTGCATTATGAGAATACATAGGCACGAGGGTCCAAATCCTTGGCGAGTACATTAATTAAAAACTTATTTTTCCCATCTCGCAAGTAACCTTTATATCGTAACACCCACCCACGTAAAGAACACTCAAAATAGTTCTCGTTGAGTACAACGAATGTGATAGATGCTAATATATTCCCCTCACATAACCGACTCCCTTAACTGTTTCTCTTCCCCAAAGGTTTTATCAATATTTCCCTTTCCTTTTGGAATAAATAAATTCAAAGGCAACTCTGTTGTATCTTTAAGTGTGTGATGCACTCGTATATTTTTCACGTTGCAACAGCTACAACAGAGTCGTCACCGAATTTTATTTATTCCAAAAGGAAATGGAAAAGATCGATAAAACCCTTGGGGAAGAGAAACAGGTAAGGCATTCGGTTATGTGAGGGGAAAGTTTTAATGTCTCTCACATATGTTGTACTCAATGAGAACTGTTTTGATTGTTCTTTTTTGTTTTCCATAATTTTTGTATAGATAGATTTTTCGAGTTTGTAGTCTACCGGATGCCCTAATTTTTTCCAAAGTCAGTAATATTTTAGTTTTCGACTTAGTGGGCTTTCTCTTCTTTTTTTTTGTTTGAATTTCTCACTTTTTTTCTTTATGTTTTGTTGGAACAAATTGTGTGAGATTTGTTTGTTTGACTTGTTGCATGGTTATGATTGCCTCGTTCCTTTTGTTGGCGAGGGATAAAAATTGTGGATTTGTCGTTTTCGACCTCTCGTGAGGGATAAGATATGTTTGATCCTCATATGGGATACTCTTTTTTTTTAATTTGAATGCATGGTCAAATTAACTGAAGACTACCCTGCCCCCTAGTTAAAATTCGGGCTTTTTCGTACAGAAAGAAACTCCTACTCATAAGCTCAAAGGGGTTTACTATGGTTTATCTTCCTTATACCTCCGGTGTTTAGTGATTTGAAACAATGTCATACATCGTCAGCAAGGTTTTATTCAAAAGCATACAACAAGTAGTTTTGTGTATTTCGATTTCATCATTCTCCTTTTGAACTTTGCTTTAACAAAAGTTTGATACCGATAAATAAAATATGAGTGAACATGAATGGATTGATTCGAAACATGCATATTCATTTCATTTTTATTGTCATTCGAAAACAAACAATTTTTACAAGTGAACAATGCTTGAAAAACAAGAAAATTTACAAATGAAAATGATGGAATGACATAATGATCACCAATGTTGAAGAGGTGCTCTCAGGCTTGATCGATTGTTTCAAGGGACATTTTTGCAATTTTGGCACTTACTCAAACAATATATTTATGTTCACCAACATGTGTTCCTCCTTGAATAATTAAGTACTTCTTCTCAGTCAACTGTTGTACTTTAGCTTTGAAAGCATTGCAGTCCTTGGTCGAGTGCCCAGCTGACCCAACATGATATCCACATTACACATTGAGATCATACCTAGGTGGGAATGGTTGTGGTTAAGGCTTTAGATATGTGGGAAACACCAATGAACTTTGAACCAGATATGGTAGAAGTTAACTGTGTGTCACAGGAATTGGATCCAGAGGAGAACTCCTTCATTCCAGATTATTCTGAGATCTGCGATGAATCTGATATTCTCGAGCTTAGGCTTGTTGATTTTGCGGAGCTTGAGCCTGAGGGTGAACATTCTTGAGGACGATCTGGAAAGTCTTCTATGTAAAGCATAACAATTCTTGATCAAGGAGCTCTTGAACTTTGTTCTTTAAGACAAAACAAGCTTTTGTAGAATTTCCCACGTATATGGCATGGTACTCGCATGTGGCATTAGGATTATGCTTAAGTTGATAGGGAACCTGGTAGGTTTGATCTCCTTGGGCACAACTTCCCTAACATGAATCAGAATAGGCAGTAAATGTGAATAAAAGATTGGAATTGGATCAAAGCGAGGATTTCTTCTCTTCTTGTTCATTGTTTCCTTGGATGTTTCTCTTTTACTTTTGTTTCTGGTCTCCTTGATAGAGCTTCTGATTTGGTAAGAGATATTGCTCTTGGGGATAAACTAGAAGACTGCTTGTAGTTGCATTCTGGATTTTACCCAACTTTAGTCCATTCTCAGTTCGTTCAACAATCACTACTCGATCTGAGAAGTCAGTTGTCATTTTGTCCAAGCATAGTTCGACAATCATGTCGACCTTGCTCTGGGCGTGATCCAAGATTTCCTTGCACATGGCGTTCTCATGCTTAACCTTTTCCATGATTCGTTGGCTTTTACTCAAATATCGTTGTTGGGGAATCATCGTCTTCTATATGAGGAATGAAATGGTAAGTTTTTTGGTTTGTATGCATGAAATGCAAATGTATGGGTGTATGCATATGTTTTTTCATGTGGATGGAATGCAAATAAGTATGCAACATCCATTGATTCAAATGTTGGATGGTGTAATCATTTAGGTTCAAAAGTTTGGTATATACACAATAGTACACGATAATATAGATTTAAAGATCTGACATATTCTGGATAATTTGTATATACTTCTCAATGCAGGTTCAAAGGTCTGACGTATACATGATAATTAAGGTATGTAAGGTCTTGGTCCCCTGCAAAAACCCAATAACCCCTCACATGTAGGTACTAGTCTTCAAAGAAGGAGGTTCCTAAAAAGGTCCCTAGAGTCATAGACCCATTTTAAGATACCACTTCCTGGAACGAATGACTCGTCAAAAAGTGATGCCCCTAAAGGATCTACTTTAGGTGTGGTGTCACATGTTGACCCTGATCGAGGAATAACACCAACTAGGTCAACACAACTCTTGCCACATATTATCTTGTATGTATACTCATGCTCGGGTATAGAGATTTTCTCTCATGTAACATCATAAAGCCTAAACCCACGAAAAATAATATAACAAATATCCAAAATATGATGAGTATATAAAGCAGTAAAGAATGCAATAAATGAAATAACAATAAAGCAAGTAAACAGTAAAGATAAACACCTAAACAAGGAACAAAAAAAACTAGGCTAGATTCTCTCTTGCAGGAGCAATTAAATCCTAAGCAAAGTCGCCAACCTGTTGGGGAGTCCCATCAAGTTATCCCCAGCTGACTCGCCAGCCTGTTGAAGAGTCCCAGCAAGTTATCCCCAGCAAAGTCTTCAGTTGTCGCGGTGCAAAAAATTACTCAAGCACATCGTACGCTCGAAGATACAACAGAGTCTCCATTGAACTTTATTTATTCCAAAAGAAAGTGAAAATATCGATAAAATCCAAGGGGAAGAGAAACATGTAAGAAGTTAGTTGGGGTTGTTTTGAGCACTTTGGACAGTTGCCCAAAGTGGTTAGAAGTTAGTTTGCGGAAGTTTAAGGTAGTTAGGATGGTTAAAACATGGATGTATGTGACTTTATATGCATGTGCATATGCTGAATTTTTAATGAATGTGAAGGAAATTGAATGAATTTACATGACATCACTTAAATTTATGTTTGGGTACTAAGATGGTATGAATGAATGGCTCATGGATGCATTTTAAATTGATGTTCATGGATGAAATGGTGTATTATATATGAATGCTGTGTTTTTTTAATACACATGATTTATGGGGTTTTATTTGTTGTATGGAAATGGAATGGGAATTACGCATAGTATGGAATTTATATTTATGATATATGCATAACATCTGAGTTTTTATAACTTAGTATTGAATTTGACTTGCTTTTGAACAATTTTGCATATGATCTAAGAGTATGTACATGTGCTGAATTTTAGAAGTGAATCGTACGAATTGAAGATGACTTTTCATGTGTATTTGCAAATGCCCATGATTCTGAATTTTGTTCATTAATATGAATGTATAATATAATGTAAGTGCTGAACTTTACAATTGAATGTAATTTCTAACTTTTTTTTTATTGTTTTCTTTGCAACATGGTACATGGTAATAGAGCGTGAACAAGCATGGTCAAGAATGGGGTATGAATGAAGACTATTGAAGAGTTTGGAATTATTTTTATTCTTTTGTATATGAAAACTATGTAATATGCTTGTAATAACATAAAGTGATGTAAAGTAAAGTCATGTAAATGTAAAGACAGTGTTTACGGAGTTTTAAATTTTATGTATATGGATTGAAAGACCATGAATAAAAAGGGAATTATGACTCAAAATGTATACATGAAAATGAATTCTAATGAATGCTTATGGAATTTAACCATGAAGTGAAAAGTAACTTAGTGAATCACTTAGACATTGAAAATGTATAGAAAAATAAAAAATGCTAGTCAGGTTGAATGAGTTACAATACATATCATGTAAAGTGTGAAATGCGTGTTTGATGGTTTAATTTAAACATTCTGATTCAAATACACGAAGCGATTCAAAATCATGCTTTGGATGCAAGTAAGAATTCTATCTTTTGTAAATTATGATATATCATCCACATGGTCTATTCTTTTTGTATATGATATTGATTTAAAGAGGGAGGATGAATAAGTTTAGTAATATCTAATATAGTGTCGACCCTGTTGACCAAAAGTCAACCATCTTTTTACTTTCCAAACGCCAAATACTTATTGATTTAAGAAAAAATATCATCAATAAAGAGTGTTTGACTTAATTGTTGCAAATGAATATGGAATGATGAAATTTACAATGTATGCAAATGAAAATGAATGAAACCTATATATATATATATATATATATATATATATATATATATATATATATATATATATATATATATGCTTCCTAAATGCATACAGATGAATAAAGTTGTATAGAACTTTATTTATCATTCCATGAATTCTTGCTTGCTTGTGTCTTGCCTTGTATTGCTTGTTTGCTTGTTTGAGTTATTTTGTATGTTTGTTTATGTATTTGCCTTATTTTTCATCTTGAGTGGACGATTACGGTGAGAATCCAAACCTTAGAAAATTCAGCATCTTACCAATACCAAAACTTGATCTCTTTCATCACCGATTTCAACCTTCATCAATAATTCACCATAAACTACAAGAAACATCACCAAGAATCATTACCGCAACCCTTATCAATACCAAATCAAACCCCGATTGAAAATTCATAAACATTAGAGGAATCGATCCAAAATACAGTGAGAAAAAGAAAATTCCAAAACAGAATCGAAACAAGAAAAAAGAATGCAAAACTTGGTTGAAGCATTTCACCGAACACTTGATATGCTACGGAACCACATTTGAAATGTAACAATTCAATTTACTGTAACCGAAACAAACAAATTCCAAACCAACCGGCTGCTGAACCGAAAGATGAGAGCCGAATAAAAATCGTGAGCTGGAGAAATTTGATGTGGTTTTCTTGTTTGATTCTGGTGTTTATCTGCGGAGAATGACGAGAGAGTAGCTAAAATATATAAGCATTAGTCATTAGCTTAGAAAACTAATACATTTGTGTACTTAGAAAAGGGGTATTCATTAGTTCACTTAGCTTAGAATTAATACATTAGTCTTAGCTTATAAAATATATACATTAGTTACCTAGTTAGAAAAATAAACATTAGTATTAGTTTAGTGGAAATCCTAGAATTAATTTATCTTTTAATTTGATCTAGTGATTATTCAAAATACTAGAAGTAGAATTGATACGTTAGTTATTTGTTTTTTTTATGAATTGATATGGTTTGTGTAATGAATTAGCTAAATGTTTAATTAATTCTTTTGTTAATTATGAATTGATTTCCCTTGATTGATTCTTTTGTTAGTTTATGAATTGATTTCCCTTGATTGATTAATTGATCAAACTTATTTTGATCAATTAATGTGTGTGACTTTTCATGAATATTTGTATTAATATGCTCCTCTTAGATTTTCATCCATTTTGGTGAGTATACGGAGTGTCTCTCGTATTGAAGAATACACGAAAACAAACATATAACACTTGAGTTATTTATTTTTATTTTTAGGTTTAATTGATTTATCTTTATATTTTTTATGGCTTAAATGCACTTTTGATACAAATTAATTATTTAAAATTTTGAAAAGAATTAATGTGCCTAAGTCCAATTCATAACAACATTCATTTCAAGTTTGTGCCCAAGAAGACATTGGATAATGCATTGTTGACTTTTATAAACGCTAAAATTGTTTATGAAAAAACGATGTGGGACTCCGATACAATTATAAGTTTGTACCATTTCATCTAGGGGTGACAAAACGGGTTGTGGTCCGCCAGACCGGTCTGCGCACCCGCCAAAAAATAGTGAGTTGGGTTGAGATTTTGGGTCCGCCGTCCATCAAAGTCCACCCGCCAAAGTCCCTCCCGCCAAAATTCAACGTCCTCCAAAGTATGTCGCACCTATGAAATAAATATTTTTTAAATATTTGGAAGAGACTATGAAAGTAGCTTGTGATATATACATAAGTTGTTTTTAGATTATTAAGACTAATTTACTTTCTCTGTCTTTATTGTTGGGTAAGTATTTGGAACTTTGCCAATGAAAAATGGTAAAAGTTGGATAGAAATTTAAATTTATATCATATTGAATCCTAAAAGTGATACTTTATATGATAATAAAAACATTATTTCACTGAAAGTTGATGTTTTAGGCTAATAATACTAAAACTTTGGTTTTTGAAGAGTGTCACTAACACTTGTTGGCATTTCACTCTCATAACTAAGGCAAGTTGAATGTGGCACATAATTTACTAAATATTGACATTCTAAATTAACACTTGCACTTGTTGGTATTTCAATCTTATAACTAAGACAATGATACATAATACTATTAAATATCATATTTATATTCACTTATTGGCAACAATTTTACTAAATATAGTCATCGATAGGATTTCAATCCTTAATACCATCTATTTTTGTTTTTATTTTAGGTGAAATTCTGTTGAAAGTTCTTTTTTTTATTGAAGATTAATTCTGGATGGTTTTAGTCTTTTGGTATTTATGTTTTCTAAATGTTGGTTTGATGTTTTTTTATTAAAATATAAAAAAATAAAAAATAAAAAAGTCTTTAATTTATTTACAAAAATGAAAAAGAAATTTAAAAGAATGACGAATAAGTTTGTCGTCCGCCAATCCACCACTTTAACGGGACGGACTAGACTTTTATGTCCATTTCAATTTGACGGACATGTCCGTTACACTCTTCTTTTGATGGACTTTAGGAAGAACGGGGACGGTCCGTTTTGCCACCTCATCTTCCTTAGCTTCATCTTCCAATTGATTTTACTAAACACAATAATGTTTTTTGGGACAGAATGTTTGGTGAACCTATCATCATCCTCCTAATTTGTTGACATGCCCATATTGATCATTATTTTTAAGTTTCTTGCCATAGGAAAACATTGTACGAGAAGATTTGTAGTTTTAAGAATTAAGAGAACTTAAATATATCAAATATACAATCAATAGAAACAATGAATATCAGCTAGAGAAACTACTTAAGATAACAGTAACATCCAAAATATCCAAGATAAATTAGAGGTAGGACTTTATTCCTTAAAAGAAACATTTTTAGTGACATGAAAGTTTGCAACAAAATAAAAATTTAACTTACTGTCGGATAATAATGCCATAGTCATAGCCTTTATAGCCACGTCATATTGAAGTTTTCGAAACAGAAGAATAATTTAAGCATTCTTTCCAAAAAAAAGTCACTCAATCCACAACCTAAACTAAGCATGCATTTAATTATGGCAAGAATGTATTACTGAAACTCTGAAAGCATATCTCTATTATTTTTAAGTCACATTCTATCAGGAGGAATGGATACTTTTCTAGGGATGTAAAGATCCATTTGCTTGTAATTTCAAACTTGGCACTGCCAAGTCTTGCATTTATAATGCATATACTTGTGTGTTAATGATGTATTAATGCATGTAGTGTTAATTAAAAATAAGTTTTTAATCTTAATCATCATTGTCACATATACAAAAGTGAAGGAGACCACAAAAACTCAAAGATCATCAAAATTGAGAGAACATAATCGTTAGTTTTATAATAGAGGAATCAATTGTTTAAAACGCTCAAACTATGGAGATCAAATGTACATTTAAACCTATTTTTTTCATAAATATGTCTGTTCGAGAACGTGACTCTGACTCGTGTGATCCAATAGTGATGATCTAATAGTCGATAGTCCATGAAATCTTGAATTGAGTCTAATACCGTCCAAATTTCAAGTTGGATGTGAATAAACCATATAGATCCGATTTGTAAGTGCTTGTTGATCAATGAAAGTGAGACTTCTATAACAAGTTCCATCATTTTTCTTAATATTAAAATGCCAAGCCATAACATGCATAAATACCTATCAAGATGCCACATTGGTCCACACGTAGGCCCACATTGACGTTTCACTTTGTCGTTTTATTCGCTTCTTGGTCTCACCATTGTTCAAAAGGATAAAAAGGGACATAAAATAGCAAGTGTGGGAAGTGAGTATACTCCTTGTTCAAACTTGGTGTCATGGTTTGAACAATGACAAAGGAAAGACAAAAATAAACAAACACAACCAAACACTACCTCTTTCTTTTTTGTGCCTTTCTCTTCTTTTTATGGCTTATATACTCGTTGCAAAAGTGGAAGAAGAAAATAAAAAAGAAGTTTGAAAAGCACATTAGAGAGATATTGAGAGACAAACTTGGGTCCCCTATGTCAAACTTTTGCTTTCTTGTTTTCCAATTTCTCCAAATAAAAACATATGTTCAACTCGATTCCATTTGAATCTTCATTCCATCCTCTATAGTCTATACCTCTTTTCTCCACACCCCACAATTGATTCATATACACATCATAAGCCATTGTTAAAAAATTAAAAAAACTAATCACATGTCATGTGACTTTTATATGCATAAGCTATTGTGCCAACCAACCACTCCCCACTACAAAAGGAAAAAAACATTGACATAAGTGTTGTCTCATTTTTTCCTCCCCCACTCATTATAATACTTGAAATGGCTATAAGAAAAATTTAGCCATCAACTATATACTAATCTTATGGATTTAATAATTTGATTCCAATTAGCTATGTCATTGAACTGGTCCAAACATGTGTCATGTGTCCTCAACAAAGATTCTGTGTATGAAATCTCTAAACCTTTTGGAGTATAGTTTAGGATCAACGGCTGAGATCAAAGTAGGATCAACTTGTAGTGACTTGTAAGCATGTTCTATCCTTTTGCTAATATCATAGTCTTGAAGAATGTCAATGATACCAAAGTAAAGGATTACATCAGAGACCTCACTACTACTCTCTGAAGAAGTAGTAGAATTGTTGCTTTTTGCACGACACATTCTTGCAGCTCTGGCAGGCATGTTCATTCCGAGCCGGATTAGAGGTCCACTGAAATATCAAGAATCATAATCGAGATTAAAGGTGATTTAGTAACATCATAGCCAGACATTCTAGATCAATGGCCGAGATCAATTAATATCTATAAATGCGTTGTTTTCTAGATGCAGGAAACTTGGGCCCATCATGTCATAAAAAAACACCACTGATCCATCAAATACCAGTCAGATAGCATTTGGTTTTTACCTAGAAAATAAAAATGACCCCACCAGCATTTGTTTCAAAAATGTCAACACAAGACAACAATCTCCAATTATGTTAGAACAACTTGCGGTCACTTTCGGTGCATCTCTATGCAAAAACATAGGGATCAATATTCTTGAAAGAGTTCAATAAGTCTTCTCTAGAGAATGGTAAATAGTATAACACTCATTCATTACTACTCAGTGATTTGTTAGTTCAAGATTATAACATCTTGACACTTTATGTGACAATGGGCCATAGTGACCTTTCAAAACAGAAAAAAGTATTCAACCTATCAGTATGTCTTAGACCTGGTCCATACGCAATAAACGGCAGGGTGTGGCACATGCATAGTAGTGAAAGCAATTGCCACCAACAGATGCAGACAAGATAGTAGTGTTAAAGACAAAAGTGTACAACCTCTATAAATCATCCCAGTAGTAGTAACCTATGTAGCACCGACACAACAAGCGCGATTACTTTCATCCGTGTGTCAGTGTCGTATTCAGTGTCTATGTTAGTACTTCAAAGATAGTCCTATTTGACAATATTTGTACAATGAAATGCTTGAAAGGTTGGAATTTATAATATAATTGCTTAAGCCATAAACTAAAAGAAGAGCATCAAGAATTCTAAATTTCAAAACATTGAATTCTGTTGAATAATGATGATTGAAAAGTACAAGGAAATTGAGAACAGTCTTAAATAAGAAAAAATGAAAAAAGAGCATACCGGGGTATGTGCGTATCATCATCATGCATATCTCTCTTGCCTGCTAAATTCATGATCCATAAGATTTTTCATATCCTTTGAGGATTTCAACAATTGAAAAAGAGAAAGAACATTATAAGATGGAAATAAGACAAATACCTGACACCGTATCACGAGGTGAACTTTCCGTTTCATCAACTGAGTGATCATCGCGGAAATGAAGGCCAATCAAAAGACTATAATCCATGATTCCCTCAGCTTCCAGAAACTCAGTGTCTCTATCAAGTTGCCTGACCATCATAAGCCATTATACACAAGATCAACTCTTAAAGAACAGCAAGAAAAATGTCAAAACGTAAGAAGAATGTCCGACTCAGTAAGTTCATACCATTTTAGCTCTTGAAACCAAGACTGCTCAAGGCGAAAGACAAAATTAAGATCAAGGTCTTTGAGAGTGGTAGTCTCATCAATCTCCTCCCGAGGTTTATCCGTGATTCGACCATGAGAAGAACCTTTGAGATCAAACCTTTTATGGATTCGATACTCCGAACAAAACACATTTCCCATCACAATAAACCGGATCTGTTGTTTCACAGCATTATAAGTTTTCATTACAAATTGCAAGATAACTCGATGTTTTCAAATATGAAACCATACCTTTTGGCCTCCAACAGGTTTGATACAATGTGCCCCTAAAAATGCCGTAACCAAAGTGTTCTTGTACTTACAAACATGTTGATAGTAACTTGGAAGCATTCTGGTAAGCACCTGAGACAGACATGGGACACCAGCTAATTATGACCAAAGCTGAAAGCGAAATTTCACCTTACTTAATACAATGTTCAAAATTTAATCTCTCTTCAAATCAACGAATGCGGGAAATCAAAAAGCAAAACAACAAACCTTGACTTCAGATTTCTTCACAGTCTTGATTATGAAACGATCATCTTGAGTTAGGTAAAAGATGCTTCCACTTTTTCCAGGAGAAGACATCTCTCTGAGTGAGTCACTTCCACAAATAGCAAGTGTGTAATCCACAGGATCTATGGCAAATAATTCCCTTAGATGTCTAAATATCCAACCCACCAACAAAAAAGTAACAACCAAGATATATGCACAATTAGTATAGAAATAGAAAATACACAAACACAAGCAATTCTTGTTTACTTAGAAAAATAAAACATTACAGCATCATTCAAATTCAAGCAAGTTGTTAATACCTGAACACCATGGGGCAATAGTCTTTCCACCTGAAATCCATTGATTGATGTTGAGGTGCTGCAAACTTGGATCCTTCTAGTGGCAATCTCGTCCAGAACTTCTCCTTGGGATCAAAATCTGCTACTCTAAGTTCTCTCACAACAGGAGCATACTTGCCAACAGTATATCTATAAGCAAAAAAAAAAAAAAACATATCACGCGATCAGTGTCGTGTCGGGTGTCTGTGTGTGTCTGTGTTTCATAGCGAACAAAACCAAAGCAATACCTAATACCCAATTGGAGACTGATCATAAGATCATAACTCTTATGTCCCTTAGACACAATATGACCAGGCTTCTTAACATCACCATAAAGAGACCAACAAGGACTCTTCTCCAACACACCACCACAACTTTCTCCACTGTTTTCAGATTCACTACCATCTTTATAAAACACAGAAGCCTCCACATTATCCACAATTTCACAAGTAATATCACCAGCTTCACCATCAAGCTCCCATATACAAATCCTCGGAAAACCAACACCCTTCGAACCATCCACCGAAGATCTCTTCCTCGCCATCATCATCTCACACTGTTTCTCTTCATTCCCAAAACCCTCACCACACCAAGTAAAAACTCCATTCCCCTTCGGAACACCGTTTTCCCAAAACCCTTCATAACGATTCCCATTAGCCCAAGCCAGAACACCTTTACCCCATATAGCACCATTCTTCCATTCACCAACATACTCATTCCCGTTTCTCCAAACGTACCTTCCTTCACCATCCTGCAAGTTGCATCTCCACCATCCCTCATAGACATCACCATTCCCGTAACGCTTCTCACCGAATCCATTTTTCCGATCAGCAAACCAGGTTCCTTTATACATATCACCGTCTACTCCAATGAACGAGCCGAACCCTTCCATTCGACCTGATTTGAACTCACCTTCGTAGGTAGCTCCAGACGGCCACGAGAATCTTCCTTTACCGGAGGCTTTTCCTTTTCTCCACTCACCTTCGTACATACACCCGTCTGACCAGAGATATTTCCCGGTACCGTGAGGTTTGTTTCCTAATAAAGCTCCGGTGTAGATGTCACCGTTGGGGAGAGGCTTATCTGTAACGGCAGTGTGGTTTTTGGAGTGAAAGTTGATGTTAATGTGTTGTTGGTGTAGAAGAGTGAGAATAGTGTCTTGCATTGTTTGTATTATTCACCGGCGAGAAAGAGTTGCCGGAGAGTGAAAAGGTGGAAGAAGCATTTGAGAGAGAGAGAGAGAGAGAGAGAATGCGCACGGCTACTAGGAAAATAGAGAGTGGTTGTTTGAGAATGTTGCTAGTACTATTGTTGAGTCACGATATGTGATAATAATGTTTGTAGAAAAAGAAACAAGTGTTAAGTTTCCACGTGGTTTTTCTTACACTGCTTCCACGCCTACGTTCTGTTCACCCTAATCACCGACGCCACCCTATATTCTGAAATTTCAACTGCCTATGGAAAGTTTGTGGCTACATGTTACACGATGCTGTCGTAACACATTCACGAGTTGTTTTTGGTTTGTCAGTTTTAGGTCTTTAATTTTGTCTTTTTTCTTATTCAATTTAACTCATAAAAAACAAATAAAATATATTATATTCTGTATTACCAAAAAATATATATATATATATTATATTCTGTTTTATTTATATAAAATTTTATTTTTTAAGATTATTGAATAAATAATATATCTGAATTATATGATGTATCAAATACATTGATTATTTAATCGATTTAAACTAAAATTGTGTTTTGAAAAGTGATGGATAAATTACTCATGTGATTTCAATTAAAAAATAATAATATATTCTAATTTTTATAAATAATAGTATCTATTATCTATTTTTTAAAATTCAATTGCATGAACTTTCAAAATTATTCTTTCACTATAAATTTTTTACATTAACAAAATGACATTTTAGTAATCAATTGATGTTTACTTTTTTTCATTTTCATTTCCTACCATATCATTACAAATGGCATTCATTTATCATCTTCCACTAATTAAATTACAATTAAATATTACATGTATTTATTCTTTCTCTTCATTCAAATTTCAAATTTTTCACATTTTTATTCCCTCACTTTTTTATTTTCATTTTCATTTTTTTCTCTATTTATTTATTATCACTAAAAATACTAATAATCTATTTTTTCATTTTAATAAAATAAAAATTTATTTATCTCAAGGGTCACTATCAACATAATATCTATTTTATTTTAATCAACATTTAACTTAATTTTGAGAGACAAAATTCTTAATTTTAAATTTTTTTTCTTTCTCCATCTTATAATTATTATTTTTTTTTCTTTTTATATAATTATTTAATACAATTTAATTTATATGATTATTTTTCATTTTACAATTAAGTATATCATTTTAAATTTTGCTTTTGTATCTAAATATATTTTATATAGTATCAAATCTATTTTTATCTCACGGGTCATTATCGCATCAAAATTTCTTTTTTTTATCTTTTTTCATCTCACGAGTCATTTTTTACATTTGTATTTTAAAAAAAACATTAATTTGTATCTAAATACATTTTTTACATTTCTCTTTCTCTATCAAAATTTACATTTGGATAAAAATATATTTTATATTAAATCAAATATTCTTTATATTTCACGGGTCACTATAAACATAAAGCATGCTTTATTTTAATCAATAATTATATTATTTTGAAAAATAAAATCACTATTATCAAATATTAAATTTTTTTTTTAATCTCACGAGTCTCGTTTTCTATTTGTATTTTAATACAATTGAATTTATATAATTATTGTACATTTAAAAATTAATAGCTAATTTTAAATTTAAATGCTTATTAAAATTTATAACATTCCAAACCACATTTAAATATATTTTATACCGTATCAAATAATTTTACCCGTGCGGGAGCAGAGTATCTTATTAGTTAAACATTTAAAAAAAGTATGATGTTATATTATTGATAAGAATAAAGTGTTTAAAAAAAATTCTTCTTATTTTTTCTAATGTTTTGTTTTTCGTTATTTTTGTTCATTTACAATTTTATCTTGTATATGTTTTTATTTTTTTATTGATTTAATTTTTAATGAAATTACTAAATATTTAAAATAAAAATAAAAATCACTTAAAAAGAATAACATTCATGTTAAATAAATTATCCATGTTTTCAAAGATGTTAATTTATCCATGTTTTTGATAAATAACATTCATGTTAAATAAATTAACTTTCTATTATAAATAGGACTAGATGGGAGTAGATATATTTAGAATGTATTTTACATTTTCTTTTATATATAAGAGACAAAAATGGTTATTTATTTGAAATTTTATTTATCTTCCAAAAGAATTGTATGGCAAATGTGATAATGCATGTATATATCATGTGATTACAATAATATATATTATGGTTGTGATATCTCAAATAAGAGGTCTTATGTATGTCATTTAAGTTTGTGAATTGTAAAGAATATTGTCATCTTTCATAATTTCTGAAATAAGAATTATAGCTCTTTAAGATCTAATGGAACATGTAAAATCTTGAGGGTAATTTTTTGTTAGACTTTTATCCTTATGAAAGGGTGTAGTTAGTATTTTACTCTATCTTACTATTTTAGTGTTGTTTTCAGAAGATATTCATGTCTTGTTATGCTTATAAATCTTCATTATTTGTAGTGTAATGTTCAAGTTGTATTAAGTGATATTATGTGGGTCGAGACCACAATATTTGTGACGATCCACATTCTTAAGCACGGGCCTAGAAGGTGGAGTGTGTTGTGTAAATTCTAATTATTCTAGTGAATTTGTTGATAAGTTCAAACACACTAAACTCTCATTGAATTTAACCTTAATATTAAATTTGTCAAGATTTAAGATGCGTGAGACAAAAAACAATAACAAACAAAATAAATGGTCTCAAACAACACATTAACTTGTTAAAAGTGAATGCAAATCCACAATAAGTATGTGAAAGATAGAAGACAAGAACACAAATAAACGAGTTTACCTAGTCCGATCAAATTGGTCTATTCTAGGGAAGATCAACTTTGTGATTTACTATACTTCAAAGAATTGTGTATTGGATGAGAGTGCAATGAATGTGACAAGCCCCGATGAATAAGGGTTGTGAGAGACTTTAGGATTCGTTAAGGATTTGAGTTAGCCCAAACGATGAAGTGTGAAGATTTATACGTGTGTTAGAGATTGAATTCCCTTTCAGCATCAAGGTATCGATGTATTTATAGTCTTCTAGGGGCCTTGGATCGAACGAACAAAGTTTCCCTAAAATATAGTAACCTTCGCGGAATTGGGTGGTTAATACCCAAAAATTCAAGAGATGGTCAGACCCCCACGACTTCCTAGATACTTATTGTTTACCTGATACACACTTCACCCATAAACGCATGTTATAGACGGAGGAATGGAAAGTTGGGCGAATGATTCGGGCAAAGGGGAAATCGAACTATATGAAGGGTGTTCGAACTGATACAAGGGTGACTCAGGAAGGACAGCGCATATGCATATTGCCTTCTCCCTAAGGTCATCATCATATTATTCTGCTACACATTCCCTTAAGCACAAGAACTTATAGAGGTTGAAATGTTTTAACCATTCACCTTAAATCCTTTTAAGGATCCCTTTCGAGGCGATTACACCTACCGTTAGGTGGGGATAGGTCGTAACTCTCTTGACGAGCTCCAATCGGCTTCCTCTGACGAGACTTTGTTGAGTCCCTCTGACGAGACTTTGTTGAGTCCATCCGATGAGACTTTTTTGAGTCCCTTAGGCGAGACTATGTTAACTCCCTCTGACGAGACTTTGTTGAGTCCCTCAGGTGAGACTATGTTGAGCCCCTTTAATGAGACTTTGTTGAGTCCCTCGGGCGAAACTTTATTGAGTCCCTCATGCAAGACTATGTTGAGTTTCTTTGACGAGACTTTGTTAAGTCCCTTAGGCGAGACTATGTTGAGTCCCTCTAAGAGACTTTGTTGAGTCCCTCAAGTGATATTTTGTTGAGTCTCTTAGGCAAGACTTTGTTAAGTCCCTCAGGCGAGAATATGTTGAGTCCTTTTAACGAAACTTTGTTGAGTCTCCCATGGGTCAATTTCCTCATGCGTCTACTTGAGGCAGGTCCAATTATTGCCTTTTACTAAGTTATTTGTCTCCTCTCCCTTCATGGGGATATATCTAAACTCCCATTTTTCAAGATATTTTCTATAAGATCTACGCTCTGTTAGTTTGCATGTGTCAGTCTGAGCAACGAGGATTTCCCAAAGAAGTTCAGCAGTATGATTACCTTGTAGAGCTGCAAGAATCTTCCTATGGAAGTCCAAAAATATGATTACCCTGTAAGGAGATAAGAATCATCATATGGAAGTCTAACAATATGATAACCTCGTTGTGTATTGTGAAATTCGGCAAACAAAACAAGTTTCTATTAATATTTAATTGATCAAACTCGAAAATCTCCCAAAACATATTTGTGTGCATTTCTAACTTTAAACAACATTCTCTATTGTCGAAATCGATGGGTAATACTTTGAAAAAGGTTTCGATACCACTTTGAAACAAGACTTGAGATGAAAGGTTTTAGAATAAAGACTAAAATCCAAATGCATGATGAAGTAAAAATAGCAGGAATTGTAAAGTGAAATCCAAAAGTGACTTAATGCAAAAAGGGTATTGAATGTAAAAAACATTGAAATTTATAAATGGTGGAACGCATACGTACATTTTCCTCACTTGTTTCTCCAGTGCGTAGATACTTTGATGTTACAAAAATATGAGTACAATTACGGACCCTTTACAAAATGAACATGAGCCCCTTTATACATTACTCTAAAATAACTACCTAAGAACGGTCGACTAACCCTATCACGACAAGTTTCAGTCCCATGCATCAGTTTCCTCCGACGAGCTTCCACGTGTCCTTGAGTAAACTTTGTGTTAAACTAGTTCCCACTCTTTTAACACCATTCAAATATCTTAACAACTTTTACTAGTCACCAGAAACTGACTACCTATATAGAAGTCCTTGAGAGCAACCATGCTACAACAACACATTTTGTAGTACTTTCCATATGCAGTACCCAATTCAACATTGTTTCCATTGTAATGATGAACTCCAATGTTAGCCAACATAACATAGTACTCAATTTCACTAAGTCCTTAAACTCTTATAACTTCCTTCGACCTAACACATATTCGACCGACATCACTATGTGTGACTTCCAAAATTGAGCCAGCTTGATCTCTATTTGACTTCATTTTAACTTAACTTTCCTTGTGGCGTATTTATTGTTATTCTATTATTAATTTCCACTCATAGTTAAGTTGAGAAGTCCAAGGTAATAAATTGCCCCCTCCCCCACCCAAAAAAGGCCATGTTTAGATTTGAATCAAACAAGAGAGACGTGGCCTTTCTTGTCGTATTTTTCGACGACACTTCACTTCTACTGACGTCATCATCATCATTACCCTTTTTACGGTGCATTGTCATTTTCCATGAGATCCATTCAGAATCTTATCATTATCATACTTCCTAGGAGGTTGTGGGTTTGCACGTCTACCATAACTGCCTTCATTCACATCAATGTTGTACTTTGAAAACACTTTAATTGCCTTTACGCGGATGTCATATGTTTGATTCGATACATACAATGAGAAGCTTATAAATACCATTTTTCAGCTCATTTGTTCTGTTTCCTCATTTCAACTTCTTTCATAGTTTTTTCTCACGCAGAGCAATAAACTCTTTCAGCTACCTTTAGAAAATTCAATTTTCATCCATGGGCACCCCTCAAGCGATGCCTTCCAAATATGACACTAGCAATAACCCATTGGCTTTCACCATTTTACCAAACGATGATGAGGAGGTGAGAGATTTTATCCCCGAGCTTCCATTGTCAAATGAGAAAATTGTTATTTGGGCAAGACAATTACTCATCCATTACTCTTTGTCCAACAAACTATACAATTTCTTAGGGCCTTACCCCATAAAGAAGTTGCATGTTAGGAAGGTTGCATGCTTCTTCCTAAACTACCCAGTCATCATGCCTTATGCGTTTTAAAAATACGCTCTCGGCCTATCCTTCATGGTTAAACCTAATCGCGTGTTTCGATCTGCACCACCTACTCCAAGCAAAGAGTGTATAGCCGGGCTTGATAGGGTTAAATCCCTAAGGAAGAAACAATTGGGGAAACTAAGCATTTATGACATGATTGACATCGCTATATTATGACATTTCAACTGCCTATGGAAAGTTTGTGCCTACATGTTACACGATGTTGTCGTAACACATTCACGAGTTGTTTTTGGTTTGTCAATTTTAGGTCTTTGATTTTGTCTTTTTTGTTATTCAATTTAATTAATAATAAAACAAATAAAATATATTATATTATGTTTTATTTATATACAATTTTATTTTTTAAGGTTATTGAATAAACAATATATCTGAATTATATGATGTATCAAATACATTGATTATTTAATCAATTTAAAGTAAAATTGTGTTTTGAAAAATGATGGATAAATTACTCATTTGATGTCAATTAAAAAAATAATAATTTATTTTAATTTTTATAAATAATAGTGTTAAACATTTAAAAAAGTATGATGTTATATTATTCATAAGAATAAAGTGTTTAAAAAAATCTTCTTTCTCGTTATTTTTTCTTATGTTTTGTTTTTCGTTATATTTGTTCATTTACAATTTTATCTCGTATATATTTTTATTTTTTATTGATTTAATTTTTAATGAAATTACTAAATATTTAAAATAATAATAAAAATCACTTAAAAAGAATAAATATAGAAATATCTTATTTGTACAAGTAAGATGGATAATTTACCTATGTTTTTGATAAATAACATTCATGTTAAATAAATTAATTTTCTATTATAAATAGGAATAGATGAAGTAGATATATTTAGAATTATTTTACATTTTCTTTTATATATAAGAGACAAAAATGGTTATTTATTTGAAATTTTATTTATCTTCCAAAAAAATTGTATGGCAAATGTGAAAATGTATTACATTTTATTTTATATAAATGTATATTTCATGTGATTACAATAATATATATTATGGTTGTGATATCTCAAATAAGAGGTCTTATGTGTGTCATTTATGTTTGTGATTTGTAAAGAATATCGCCATCTTTCATAATCTCTGAAATGAGAATTATAGCCCTTTATGATTTAGTGGGACTTGTAAAATCTTGAGGGTAATTTTTTGTGATCAGTCTACTCTACTTCGTTAAAGACTTGTATCCTTATGAAAGAGTGCATATAGTATTTTACTCTATCTTATTATTTTAGTGTTGTTTTCAAAAGACATGCATGTTTGTCAGAGAGGAATCTACCTGCCACCCCCACTCACACCTGACATTCCCCCAAAATTTGAGAATGGCAAAAGTGTCTCTAAAAATTTTACAAGAAATTCCCGGAACAAATTCTTAGCAGCAAAAAAAAAAATTCTAATATGAAACCAAATTCCTAGTAGTTCATTTGAAATTATCGGTATACCGGTAATTTCAAATCCCTGGTATATTACCAGGAAACAGAGTATTTGAAAAAATACAGTTTGATTCCGTGAATTTCAAATCCTTTGAAATTCCTGGTAGGCATAATTTTAGGGTTTTGAGTTTTTATTAAGCGGTCGAGATTTTGCCGACAGTTTTGTATGGTTGTTATTGCACCGACAGTTTGTGTGGTCCAGAATTGTAGCACCTTTGTATAAATAGGGGTTAGGTCTTGTGGTTAAACAGATATGAAAAAAAAGGTTGTTCCAACATTTTTAATTAAAGCAGAAGTTTACTTCAAGAGAGGTTCTCAACTTGTCAAATTCATGTTCCCAGATGACACAACCTCCTTTGTCGGCCTGACTTCGAAGTTGAAGGAATTGTTGTCTAATGGTGAGAATAGAAAGATGTTGAAGATCGAGTTTCGGGAGGATTGGGGGGTGGTAGTGTGAAATATAATCTAATTGAGTTGAAGAACGATGAAGACGTCTGCAAAATGTGGAGATTATTTCTCCGTAGGCTAACAAGGGGTCCGCTGGCAAGATCAGTTGATGAAATAGTGACGATGCTGAAACTCCCTGAAGCATCCGGTAGTGTTTAGGTTTTTAATATTGATTAATCATGTTGTATTATTGGATTTTTATTTGTTTAAATTTTTTAATCTTGATCACTACAATGTAAAGGCATAAATGAAGACATAATAATAATAATATAATGTTACGCCATAATATACATATAATACAAATATAATATATATATATATATATATATATATATATATATATATATATATATATATATATATATATATCATGTAAAAATTCAAATAACACTAGATAGGCCCCCACGGGCTAAGTGTGCAATCCTAGCTAATCCAGCAGAAATACTACCATTAGGGTCTACCAAGCCCATTAGCTCATCATCCACGACTACTATCATCTGAAATTGTTGCGTGTCATCATGGTGATGTGCTGGAGCAGGAGGAGGAGAAGGGGTTGCGTCATCAACAAGCTCCTAGTCACCAGAAGGTACATCCTTTGAATGTGCTTCCTCAGCCGACGGTGGAGTGATGCATGGATGTGATACGCTGAGACACCACTCCAAGTAGGCATCCTCACACTACGAGGGATACTGGACAGGTGCAAATCTAACTACGATGGTGCAAGCAGAACTGACGAAGTGCGTTTGAAACCACCTATCAACACCCTCAGAGGGTGTATCCGGAACTGCTGGTGGTATGGTATGAATGTATCCAAACTGAAGCATACATCACTCTAGCAGGTGTCTGGAAATCAAAGTCTCCCACTGCATATAATCACAGTATAATGATAATTCCTCAAACTCACAGACGACTTTATAATCATCGTAGGGTGTCCATATGACATCATCTACGGTCAGCTCATCCAATCTCCTCTTGTACTAAACTATGCCTCATGGGTGTTTCTGCCTCGCCTTCAACCTTTTCGTTTGTGGCTCCCCTGGTGTATAGGGTTGGATCCTCCTATCGCATATATACGGAAAATGCTCATAGATCCAACACTAAGAATACAATAAATAGTAAATTATAACTAATAGTATTAAAAAAATAGAACAAAAAGTAAGTAACAACATGAATTAAGATATACCTGTAACAAACTAAGATTCTCAACTAGTTGCTTCGTCTCAAATCGGGTCGCCTCCCCGAGTGCATGATATAACTAAGCCAGAGCTGCACAACCCCAAGCCCAGTTGTGCGACTCCAAATTGCTGAAGAGGCACAGATAGCGAGCATCCACATACGTACCAGACTTGTCCTCAAAGAGAGTACATGCTACTACATGCAACATGTACGCCATAGTGATAGCCTGATACCTACCAGCAACAACGAGCTCATCATACATATCTTGCAGCCACCTTATGCGAAGGTGAGAACCTCGTGTATTAGAGAACTCACGTGCCACCACTGCCTCAGAAAAATAGAGATCATGAACAACCATCTCATGTGCCTGGGACACACTCGAGATAGGAGCCGTCCAGAATCTGCTGCCAATAGGGAGATGAAAGAAGGAAGCGACATCATCTAAAGTCACAATCATCTCTCTAAATGGGAAATGAAATAACGACGTCTCCTTGTGCCACATCTCGATGATGGCACTGAGCAGCTCCGCATCCAACATGGTCAGGGAGCAGTGGCCAAAATAAAGCAAGTCAAAGTCCCTTATAGTCGTCTTCACAACATCAGGGAAGGGAATACGAGGGAAATCCTCCATCTTCGCACCATGAGACTGGACCCTCAATACAGGTCGCACCTGTGACACCAACCAATAAACATATTTGTTAATACATAAACAATTTATGCATTAGTAAACAAATGTTAAAATTAAATGTAAAAACCATATACCTGCCCCTGCCATAGACGCAAAGCTACATGCTCGATGTACTTTGTAAGCACAGACGTATATATCGGCACACCAGGGAATTCTACCTTCGTGTGTGCTGATGGCTCGCTCGAAGGAACCGTCACATCCGTCTCAATGGACTCCTCAACGTCTCTTGTACTTGAGGCCCCTCCAGTGCCATCACCCTCATCATCAACATCACCCTTCTGTTCACACTCAGCTGACACTCTAACATCAGTCTCCTCTACCACATCCCTAACAATAATCTTTTCCTCTAGAACATCTCTCACAATAGCATCCACCGACTAAGGCAGAATAATAGGGACGTCCTCAGGTGTGGCATGCTGTGAAGAAAGACCCCCACGTCGCCTAACGATGTGAGGTGCTTGGAAATGCCCTCATTGATCGACCATCTGCTTCCGGTGTGAAGCGATTGGGAGCACTCGTCCAGCCCGTACATGTGCATACTCAACATTTGGAGCGGTTGTACCCCTCCCTCTACCACCTCCTGGAGTGACTTACCCAACAAGTTCATCCAATACTTTCTATTTTCTTTATTGTTCACCCTTCTAAACTTCCTTATTGCATATTATTCATGGTTTGTATTTATTTTTAAAACAAGCATTCTTTTTCTTTTGTTTTTCATGATCATATTCACACTTTTCTTTTCCATTGCTTGCTTGAAATTTTTCAATATTTTGAGTAACCTACCACTATTTCTTTTTACTCTTCCTAACTTGCATTTAATCAAACCAAGTGAATTCTCCCAACAAGGAAATCAATAAAACAACATTTTCAAAGGTTCAATAAAAAAATTTAGACTCCCATAAAATTTCATGATGATGAGAGAGGAATCATCACCACATTATGATCTAATCTATTAAGGCTCAAAGGGGGTTGGTAGTAAAGTCTCTATACTCACGGGTAAGTTACTTTTGGTTATGTTTATGCTCAATATCAACAAATGCCTTGATCATTTCTAATGCTTCCACAAAATCAAATTAATCAAAAGATTAAGCATAAATCAAATATATTACAAAAAGTTTATCAGTCATCCAAGCATTTAGTAAACAATGGAGGTTTCTTACAATTTGTGGCTTTAGACCCTAAGTGAAGCAAGCATTCAACTAAGTTGCAAATTAAACAAGAATTGCATGTCCAAGCATATTTGCACAAAGCACTATATTTTAATTCATTCTAAAATTCTAAAAAAAAATAACCTTGTACCATGATTGCATCCATAACATTAAAATTCCTATCACTATGCCATAAAAGACATTAGATAGCGATTTTTTTTTTACTTTAGACAGCGCTTTAAAGTGTTGTATAAACCTGCGATGCTAAAGGTTTAGACAACGTTTTGGTTAATGTCAAAAGTGTTGTCTAAAAGTGCTTTTATACAACGCTTTTATTGTCAAAAACGCTTTCTAAACCCCACCTTAGACAGCGCTTTTTGCCTTTTTTTAATATACCTTAGACAACGCTTTTGGCATTTTTATGGTATATCTTAGACAACGCTTTCACTAAAAGCGCTGTCTAAACCCCACCTTAGACAAGGATTTTAGTGAAAACACTTTTTAAACCCCACCTTAGACAGCGCTTTTGGTGTAAAGCGATGTCTAAGGTATACGAAAATTTTAAAATAATTTTCTTTAAAAAGAGTTGTCTAGATTTTACAAATTATAGGCACCTATTTTATAGCATATTTTTCACCAGGTTTTCAACCATAATTTGTACCTGTTTTTCAACCACATTTTGCAGAAAAATATCACCAAATTTGGCTATTTAAATGTACCAATTTATGCACCGATTTATATATACAAAAAAATCAGATTTTCAAACCAATATATACGAAACAATTTATACAAACGTACCAATTTATGCATCAATTTATATATACAAAACAGTTTTTACAAATCATTTCATCCAACTATACATTTTGCTTCAAATGAAATCTACATATACAAAAATGTGATAACACTCCGAGTTATACATTTTCATCCAACTATACATTTTTGCACATATAACCTGAAACAACACAAAAAGATTGTAATTCAATTAAAACAAGACATAAACAATATGTCTATAGTTACAAAGTTATACATACTCAAAATTATTATCAATTAAAGTAAGAGTGCAATATACCTTATAACACTCTGAACTCCATAATGAATTGACACCAACCCTATTTAATTTCTTCCAAATGATCTCTTGAATAATATGCACACTTGAATATAACATAGTTTAATTTAGTGTTAATTATTTAATTATATGAGAAATATGTGTTAAATATTAAAATAACTCATAAGTTAGAAATACATACATTGGATGGAATATCTAATCGGTCCAAATAAAGAGTTTCTCTTATAAACCTCAACATGAAATATCTGCAATCTATACCGTTACGTTGCCGAGGAAACTACACATGAAAAAGAAAATATGGATAAATCCTAAGTTTTATCAAGTATCATCACTAATATAATAAAAACGTGATAATTAATACACCGCCACTTTTATCCATGTAATGTTGTTGGCTCTCCTCTTTGATACTTGGATATCTCGTTGGGCTTGAAAAGCTTGTATAATGCTAATAAAATATAAATGAATATTTAGAACGATTCACATAAATAAATAAATACACACATGAATATTTAGAACAATCTCACTTACATGGCAATCATGTTCTTCATATCCGGGTATGTTGTCCAATCATTTCCTAACAAGTTAAGATAATAAATAAATTCTCTAATAGGATTAATTGTGACTAACTACCAATGTCCACTGTAAGATTAAACAAATGTTAGATGGAAATTTTCTACACGACGTCAAAATACAAAAAAAAATTATAATAGATGAATTTAGAATGAAAATCTAACCCGGTATTAAACGGTAAAAAGAATAATTTTTCCGTATCATTGTTGGCCATGAAGAGGCTGCGTACATACACCATGACCTCATCTGGTTTATTTAAGATTAAAGTTAAGTTGACGGACGCGGGGCTTAGGAATTCAAATCTTTCGTCCAATCCACTTGGGCGCATCACTTTGTCATGCAAAAACCTTAAATAAAAACATCATTAACATTAGACTATTCATTTGAAACATAAAGTAAATAAGTTGTTCAATTAATATAACAAAGTAGATCGGATATACCTCATGTATGTATTGACAACACTGACGCATAATTCTTCATGATGAAAAACTTGCACAAATTCGTCATTATCAATTGATTGTTCATATTCAAAGCCAACAATATCTTCCTCCATATGTATAAGATGAATACCTCCGTTCGTAATATCTGTCAATTCTAGAAATGTCTGAAGGCACGACCTATACTTGGTGGTAGGTTTATTTCTAGTCGTGATCTTCTTAGTACCAACTTTTTTTTGTGTGGAGATGTTGATAATCTCATTACCATGAAGCTACATATCATATAATTAGTTAGATGAAGTATAAGATCACAAATTTAACATTACCATGTAAAAAATGTTAGTAAAATGCGCGTAAAACTTTGAATCTACACATTATGGTTAACAAAGGTTCATAATGTTAGTAAAATGCGCGTAAAAACTTTGAATATACACATTAAGGTTAACAAAGGTTCATAATGGTTTTAAGCATACCTCATATCCGACGCTGATGAGGCTTGCCGACCATGCAATAAACGAACCTATTGCTTCCTAACAGAGATACATAACAACGACATTTTCTATTTTTCGTGAACAGAATCGTATTTTCACTATTTTTCAAAAATCTTATTTTTCACAAAAATACATAACAATGACATTGCCCTATTCTTCACAAAATCTTATTTTCACTACAACAACAATGCAAAGCTTTCACAACTACGTACCTTGAACGATGACAATGGAGGTTTTGAACAGCGGCACCGAACTGCAAAATCAGTTAACGACGAACTCAGTTAAATGAAAGATTGATAGCTTGATGAACTCAGTTAACGACGACAATTGAGGTATCAGAAGGAAAGAACAATGTATCAGCAAGAAAGAGCATTGGAGGTTTTCGTTCATTAGGTTTTTCGTTTGCATGGAGGGAGAAAGAAAGGGCAAAGAATATGAAAACATAATACTGACTATTCTAATATTTTAATATAATTAGACCTTAGACAACGCTTTTGAGAAAAGCGTTGGCTAAGATAGCCCTTTAAAAGCGCTTTTGAAAAGCGTTGGCTAAGGTCAACCTTAGACAACGCTTTAAAAGCGCTTTCAGAAAGCACTGACTAATATAGACCTTTAAAAGCGCTTTCAGAAAGCACTGTCTAATATACACCTTTAAAAGCTATTTTCCAAAAGCGTTGTCTAAGGTAGGACTTTTAGCAACGCTTTTACTATTTTTCGTGAACAGTTTCTGTGTTTTATTTTTTATTTAACTTATAGCAGCGCTTTCGTAATAAAGCATTGTCTAAGGTGCGTTGTTTATTTTTGGCATAGTGTATCATTACCATCCAACTTGGGAGAATCTTCAATGAATAAAATAGTAATTAGGGTGAAGGTGGATAAGTTGAAAATATATTTTTCCATGTCTAGTGGAGCGCGCTAAGCACGGAAAATCATGCGCTAAGCGGCCACAAAAACATGCTCCTTTTTCAAAATATTACCATCCATTATCAACTAATGATAATTATATTATTAAATTAAAGAAATACAAACATATGTTCCCTCTTAGTGTTTCCTTTGGTGTGGCTAGTTATTTTTGCTTCCTGACTTTGTTGATGTTCCTCAACCAACAGGTATCCCTAACCAACACTTGAAAAAACGTGAACACAAATAAGTATATACAATATATAAAAAATATGTACAAAGCTTAAAAACATAGAAACAATGTGATGCACTCAATATCGAAACACAACTCCCCGACAGCAGTGCCAATTTGTTTACTGCGGTAAAAGCGACAATCAAATGTTTATGATTGAAAGAATTCCTAATGGTTGTCGTATCCATAGAGATTGGTGGAGGAAAAGAGAGTCATTCATGATCACTATATTTCTAAGCTTGTTTGTTAAAAAATGGTTGATAATTCAACAACACAAAAATAAATACGGAAAACATAAATACGGAAAGCTTAAATAAATAAAAAGAGCCTTGTTGGGGTTGGGATCCCATCAATCGATAACACATGCATTATTCGGATCAATTTATACACAAATCACTCGTTCGTCTAATATCATCATATATCACTCACATCATACATATCCTCTCGGTCCCCGTATGTTATGAGTGTTATTGTACCAATGGATAATTGATCTTGCACATTCCTAATCAATACAATGTATTTATAACTTACGTGAATCTTAAACCTAAACCCGTCAATGGCGTCTCAATATAATAGATATTACTATAACATCCATATTAAACTAATGATTAATTCATATACAAATCCATGAATAGAATATGTACACATGATTAATCATTTTTACATGCATTCAACTAACTTATTCCATGTATGTGAACAAAGTTATTCATCAATATTCTCATGCACCCTCACGATACCGTTCGTCAAGCGTTATCGCGATCTTTATTGCATTAATTACTAAAAGTTATTCTTTCTAACAATCAACACAATGCTAAAAAGCTAAGATGCAAATGAATATCAAATCACAAAATCATGTCAAAAGCTTGCTCATTGATAGATGAAAAATCAAAGATCTAGGGTTTGTTAAAGGGTTTTGTCATACCCACAGACAATAAACCAAAGATAAACAACAATATTAACTCAAAACAAGTTCACAAAGATAGATTAGAAGAAGTACATAAGGTATCAAAAGATTACATCTTACCTTAACAAGAGATCGAAGCTTTTAATCAAAGATCAAGCTTCGATTTATGTTTCTTCTTCTTAGGGTTTGAGTTTCTCTCTCTAGAAATATGTTACAAGTCTGAGAAAATGGAAAAAGTGAGAGAAACTCAACAAAATATCTAAAGTTCCTATTTATACATGTTCCAAAAAGTACTTGCAAGTGGCACCGCACTTAGCAAGGTTTCAGCTTCAAAACCCAAAATTGCCACTGCCCATGTTTCACTGGTGGCGCTTAGCGAGGTCTCAGCATGCTAAGCATGCTAACACTTGCAAAATGTCCCGAAAATTACATTCCAAGCTCCCGCTCATCATCCATAGGCTTCATGCATCCAAGGAAGCAAGAAAACATATCAAAATGCAACAAAAGATCATAAAACGAGAATTGAACAAGTATAAACGAAAACTTGCTTATTTATACTAAAACACATAGATTTACTATTAAAACATAAAAGAACCAATTGGAAAGTGCCACAAAATACTATCTAAAATAACTACAATTTGACATTTAACAAGGAGCATTGTGTATAGACTCACACTTGAGGGGGAGTGTTGAGAATCAAGTGTGAGGAAGAAGTCATGCATTGATTAGAAAAAGGGAAGATTGGGCAATATATAAGTGAGAGAACCCACACACCTATCATGTTAAGATTTTACCTGTCATGTTAATATTTTGGGTGAATATGTGGTGTGTCTCTCACAAATGCGTGTCCCAAGTAGAAATGTTCCCTCGTTTACCACCCGAATCACTCAAACAAATTTTACACATGCAACCAATAAAAATGACTAATTTCTATATAATATCAGTATTTTTAAAATAAAAATGCTTTATTTTGATACATGATTGTCATTGGTTGACAGTGTAAAATATTTTACACTGTCAGTGCAATTTTTTTCCTCAAAAATGATATGCTTATTAGCGGAAAAAAATTATATGAATATAAGAGTTAGCATATTAAAAATTATTAAAATAACAATAAATATAAAAAATTATCAGAAGAAAATTAACTTTTATCAAATATATAAAATTAAATATATTTAAATGAATATAATAGGTAGTGGGAGAAAATTAGTTTTTACTGAATAACTAATAAAATAAAATAAAAATAAATATAAATAATTACTAAAATAATTTTAGTTTTGACGCCAAAAATTTCTTTAAAGATTTAATAACTTTTATATACTGATTTTTATTAAAAATTAAAAGTTATATGATGCTGAAGTTTTTTCTTTTTTAAGATTAATAATGTGGATTTTTCTTAATAATAGGGGTAGGCCGGACGATTTGGAAGTGAAGGAACGTAAAACACAAGGAAGGGGGTTGGAATTGGGTTTTTCAATAACTAATAAAAATGACTTTAAAAACACTTTGATTTATCCTGGTTCGTTTGAACTCAAACTACATCTAGTCCACCCGCCAAGGTGATTTTGCCTCTATCAGCGAGGACTTAATCCACTATTCAAATGTGAATACACACAAAAACTTACTGTCAATGTCTTCTTGAGTCTACTGACTTAAATTAGTCACTCAAGAAAAAATGAACGTATCTTTTATAAAGATAGATGAAGTAATTATAATGCTTCTAATAAGCTTTAATCACTAGGTGATTTGTTACAATATGTTTTTGAGCAGTATGAAATAGTGTGAAGATATAACGTGAGAACCAGGGCTTCAAATCTTCAGCTTAATTCCTTTATATAGTTGATTGAATAATGTAGTCATTGGGAACATCTAGAGCTTGATTTGGATATAAATTAATCCCATAAAATCCTTCCAAAATAAGAGATTCTTGTTCCCATCCTTTATTCTTATTTTCTTTAATTAATCTTTAATGAGAGAATCACAATCTTCTAGGCATGAATCAGAGTATTATAAATTTGAGTACGTAGCTTTAATAATGTCTTAAATGAGAGATTCTCTTTAACACATATATCTTTTATATGAGAGCGCAATACTGCTTCTATTCCAATATGCTTTCTTTTTAAGAACTTCTACAATGCACATTAAAAGAAGTTAATTACAACACATATTAGAACTTCTATTCTTACAGAAGAATATTTGTTATCATCAAAACTATTAGAGGATTAGAATCAATATTGTTCTAACAATCTCCCCCTTTTTGATGATGACAAAACATTTATTTTGATTTAAGAATAGAACTTAAGAGTTAGAAAGACTCCCTTTAAATAATGAGAATTAATCTTTCAGAGTTTTCCATTTGAAGTTCTTTGTCGTAGCTCCCCCTGAGTTGATTACTTAACCTGTTTCTTTTTAAAATCACAACTCAAACAGTTTAATCAGAACATTAATATGTTTGAGGCTAATCTTGATAAACTGTTATAGATCAAAATCTTCTACGTTTCTCCCCATTTTTGTCATTACTCAAAAAGTAAAAAACACAGAAGTAAAATATGTATTTAAAAGAGTCAAAACAAAATTATTTTTCATTAATCAGAGGCAAAGCCAAAACAAACATAGAACAAAGAAATAAACAAACAGACAAAGAAGTTAAGAAACATATAACCAAATCAGGGTTGGGGATTCATCTTAGTAACTAATGCTTCTAGGAGAGACTTGATTTGAGAAGATGATTCCACTTGTTTGCCATTCATAGTCTTCAACTCAACGTTAGTTTCATCATGCTTATCCAACCTATGCTTGACCATATTTTCTTTCTTCAGTTCTTCTAGGGTCTTCAGCACAAGTGAAGTTGGTAGAGATTCTTCAGCAGTTGCAGCAGCTTGTTCTTCAGAAGTTCCCTCAGCAGAAGGTACTTGAACAATATCATTATCCTTAACTTCCTTAGAAGGAACTAAAACCATCTGAAGATCAGAGTATGATTCCTTAGGTTCTGGTTCAGTCCATGGCTTATCATCCAAAAGTGGAGTCTTTTTCTTTTCAATGTTTGAGACCACTTCTTTGAGATTCTCGCAGAAGTTCTGATGAGCGATATTATAACAGATATCTTTCAGATTTTTGGTCTCAATGTTGAACCATTTTCTGAATGATTCCTAGAGGAAATCAGAAGCTACGGGATCAGGGAGCTCTGAGCAAGCAAACTTCAGATTCTCTAATCTGATTTTCATTTCCACTTCAAAAGCTAGCAGCAGTGAGTCAATGTCTGATTTTGTGGGTTTGGGTTTTGGAACAGAAATGGTTGTTTTGTTTGTGACAAAAGATAGTTTGTTTAAAGCATATATGTCAATATATGTTCTCAGTGGGTCTTCTGGTTCAGAGTGTGCAGGAGGAGTGTCTGGTATTGTTATATATGTGGGGGTGTTTGGTGGAGTGGATTCATAAGAGGATAAAGAATTTTCTCTGACGGGGGATAAGTCAAAAACTAGTGTATGGAAGTCAGTGTTCAGAGGATGGAATGCGTTGGGTTGTTGTGCTTCAGAAGTTTGAACAAGATTATTTTGTTGGGATTCAAAAGGTTGAAAGGCATCAATGTCAGATAGAACATTTTGAAGTTCTGAGTGGGTTTCAATAAAGTGGGGTGTGTTTAAATCAGAAGGTGGTGTTGGATCTATGGGTATGTCAAAATCATCTAGAGTTTGTGGTTGAGTGGTGTAACACGGTGGGAGAACTGACTTTTTATAAATGTTGCAGATAGCAAGAGTCGCCACCGACTTTTATTTTATCCATAAGGAAGGGACATAAAAGAACAGGAAAGACCGTTTTTTTAAAAGACTTGGGTTCGGTGGGTAGGTTATATAAAGGGAAGGTGTTAACACCCTTTATATCCATGGTTATCCATGGGCTCTTAGTTACTTAGCTCACTTAAATGTTTTTTTTTGAAAAGATGGAGTGTGTGATTAGAAATTTTTCTAAGTACTTTGTAATGATCCTCGTATGGATGTATACAAAGCCTTGTTTGAAAATGTTTGAAAATAGTGAGGTGTGAAAAGTATTTGCTTTTGAAGTGTGAGCAAGTAACTATGAGGTACCTACCATAGACTAAGTCATTCATGTTCTTATATATCCTTTCAAGGGTAAGATTATCCCTATTATTAAGGAATAGGTAGTCATTACCTTGGATTTTATGTAGGGACGGGCGTAGGGTCATCGTACGGTCAACAAAGGCAATTATAGGGTGTCTTTAGCAACTGGGAGGGGCTATCATCTTTTAAATCTGAAGGGACAAGATCAATGAGGCAACACCGTAGGCAACATTATAGGGACTTGATCTTTTAACCGAATGGAGGGACAAGATGATTTATTTCCTGGAGGGACTTTGCTTAAGACACCCCCCACATTCAAGGGACTTGACCATTTAATAAGGCAACCAAGAGGAATACCCTAGGAAGTGAAGACGACGATCATAGATCGACTTATGTGTGTGAGTGTTTATTTTCAAATATTTATTCTTTTTATTTAATTTTCTAAGTCATTTTAATTCAATTATGGTTTGCACTCCCTATTTACTAACCACACAATTATAAAAATAAATGGCGGAAAATTAAAGGCAAAAATAAGAAATTCCTAAACTATTACAATGCTTTGGGGCAGTTACATAATTATGACGCGAAAAATAAAAATATGAAAATTTACAGGTGAAAAACAGTTACATAGTTATAATGGCGAAGAGAAAATTTTAGAGCAACAATAACAAGACAAATTATGAATAACATAAAAAAGAGGAAAAAGTTTAAGGTTAAAAAAATATTTTTAGGGTTTATGAAAATAAGTTTTAAAAGTTTTCTTAAAAATATTAGAGTTCAAAAATAAATTAGGATTTATCAGAGAAAATTTATTTAAAAATAATTATTAGTTTTTATGAATTAAAATAAATTATAAACAAAAGATAAGTTTTATTTCTTTAATTCATAAATGAATTGATAAAAATAATAAAACTAAAAGAACTAAATTATAAAAATGTTTACAAAAATATAAGTTTTTAAAAGAAAAGTTTTTGTTTTATATTTTAGAAAAAAAAAAAGAGAAATTAATTTAACAATAATAGTAAAGAAATTCAAAGAAAATAAATAATTTGATGGAAAAAAATAATAAAAAAGAAAGGAGGAAATTAGGAGAAATTAGGAAAAAAAGAAGACAAACCCCATATTTATTTGCCAAAATGTTGGGAATAAGTGTTGAACCCCACGTTTCTTTGCTAAAATATTGGGAATGAATATTGAACCCAAGCCCTCAGACTCCTAACCTTAAGTCTTTATCACTAGGCCAAGCATGCCTTTTGGTTATAAACCTGGAAAAATATATTATATAATAAACCTGGAAAAATAAATGAGTTAGAAAAAATCTAAATAATTAAAATGTGTTTTTTTTATTATTTAAAACTTAAATGATAAAAGAAACTAAATATTATAAATTATATATAATAAAATAATTTTGAAATTATATTTTAAAAACAACTAATGAAATTTAATTTAATGGGTTTTTTTTTAAGAAAAGTTAAAGGTTAATTATCAAAATAATTAGAGTTTAATTATAAACCTAAATATAAAAGTAATAATACTAATAAAAATGTTAACCTAAATTTAATAAAAAAATATTTGTTGAAAAAAAAAGTTAATTAAAAAAAATAGGTTAACCATGTTTAAAAGATAAATTAAGGTAATTAAGGAAATTTAAAAAAAGAAAGAAAATTATGAAGAACCCATGTTTCTTCCTTAAAATGTTGTGGCTCCAAACCTCAGTTCCTTGCCACTAGGTTGTGGGCACTCATGGTAAATAACATAGGAAATACATATTATATAATAAGAAATTTATATAAAATATAAATAAATAAATAAATAATAATAAAATAAGAATAATAATGAAAAAATGCCATAAGCTAGGTTTGAACCCACACTCCTGCCCTTCATTGAGTCTTTTGCCACTGGGACAAGCGCAGACTTGTGATAAAAACTGTTTACATAATCAAACAATGAAATAAAATATAAAACAAAATATTTGATAAAATCTTCAGCGCGTCAAATCCATCATCTTCTTCCTCGTGACCTTCTTGAATCCACAATGAAACTTCAAAGTAATTATCCAGAAATCATCCATACCTCACAACAAACACAAATCAATGGTTAAATGCAATTCATATTGAGTATATATATATATATGAAATCGAAAATCATGAGAAAAAAAACAAAAGAAAAACGATTCGGATTGGGCATTATGGCATGAATTTGACGATGAAGATGATTGGGATATGTTCAAAATGCTTCAAGGATTCATTTGCAACCTTCAAACATGAATATGCTTCAAGGATTCTTTTGAAATTTGTGTGAAATTTGGAAATATGAATATGATTTTCTTGCCTTCTGAATTTTTTCCCCTTATGTCTTTGTTGTGTATATATAATAGAGTGAATTTAGGTTAGAAATTGGGCCTTTGGAATTACTTGATGGTGAAGGAAGATACAACCAAAAATATGAAAAATAATCCAATATATCCTTGTTATTTTGGTTGTGCACGAATTTGGAGAGTCTCAATTAGTCTTGAATGATTTTTAAAAGCTTCTAGAATAAGAATCACATCCAAATATTGAGTTTTTATATTTTATTTTGATTTAAATTGAATTTTAATGAATAAAATTCAAATAAATAATAAATAAATTATAAATATCAGAAATAATTGGAATTGGGTCGTGTTTGATGTTATTATGAAGATTGGATTGCAATTTCACAAGCCCATTTGGAAAAAAAATTGGATTTGAGACCCTTTTTGCTCAATGCACCCCTTGAAAATTTCTCAACTTTGCCAAGGCTTAACTATCTCAATTTTAAGGATATGAAGATTATCTTGGACATTTTGGAAAGCTTAAAGAGTCCTCTAACAAACATCTTTGGTCTTATGTCCATATCTTTTACCATTTTCAAATTATGCTCTTTGGAAAAAGTTGATTTTTTGTTGACTTTTGAAAGGACCTATAATCTCTTAGCTCATACCCTCAAAATGAAGCATTTTTAGGCTTGGCTTGTTAGACACAAAGTTGTAGAGAATTCAATTTCCTTCAAAATTAAATTTGGATTGGAAGTGTTTTATGAAGCATGTGAAAGTTATGGCTGGTCAAAGTTCGGTTGACTTTTCCTAGGAAACCCTAATTTAGAAACTTCATGATTCCTGATGATCTGAGATCTCCTTGATGAATCATGATCAACCCTTGATCAAATGATGAATTTTACTTCATAACCTTGATGTTGGAAACAAATCTTGAAGTTTGACTGTAGTTTGACAACAGTTGACCTCAGTTTGACTTTTTAACCACTTTGATTGATTTTTGCATATCTGATCATCTGACTGGTCAAACTTATTGGGAAAGCTCTGAAACTTGACATAGGGATTATTAAAGTCATGTGGGATGTTATGAAGCTCACTTGAGACATTGTAAGTCATTTTAGCTTGAAGAAAACTAAAACCCTAATTTTGGATGCTTTGTGTAGGAGAGGGCATTGTCTGAGGGAAATCTCACACTTGCTGATCAATTGAGAACCTTAAGAATCTTATGATCATTGAGAAGTATTGAGAGTCATTGTCTTGATTGTGGGAGGGAATATTTTGGGGTACAACATCTGTCACTGTTCAATTTTCTGAAACCTGAGGAGTTAAATTGGCATGCACGCCATTCGTGACTTGAAGGTTGAAGGGCATTGAACACAAAAGCCAAAAAATTTGCACTCGTCGGTGCGTAGAATAACACTGTTGGTTGGTTGTATTGCTTGAAGATTCCATTCAGAGAAAAATTCTTCAAATATACTTCTTTGAGAGTAAAGCAATCCAAAATATGAAGATATATCCTTTGGGAGGATAAACAACGGCCCAAGGTAATGATATGGCTTCTGAGAAGATAAACAACGGCCCAAGATAGCCTTTGGGAAGATAAACAACGTCCCAAGATAATGATATAGATTTTGGGAATATAAACAACGACCCAAGATAGCCTTCGGGAAGATAAACAACGTCCCAATATAATGAGATAACCTTTGGGAAGATAAACGACGACCCAAGGTAATGGTATGGCTTTTGGGAAGATAAACAACGGCCCAAGATAGCCTTCGGGAAGATAAACAACGTCCCGAGATAACCTTTGGGAAGATAAACGACGGCCCAAGGTAATGGTATGGCTTTTGGGAAGATAAACAACGACCCAAGATAGCCTTCGGGAAGATAAACAACGTCCCAAGATAATGAGATAACCTTTGGGAAGATAAATGACGGCCAAAGGTAATGGTATGGCTTTTGAGAAGATAAACAACGACCCAAGATAGCCTTCGGGAAGATAAACAACGTCCCAAGATAATGATATGGCTTTTGGGAAGATAAAAAACAGCCTAATATAGCCTTCGGGAAGATAAACAACGTCCCAAGATAATGAGATAACCTTTGGGAAAATAAACGACGGCCCAAGGTAATGGTATGGCTTTTGGGAAGATAAACAACGACCCAAGATAGCCTTTGGGAAGATAAACAACGTTCCAAGATAACCTTTGGAAAGATAAACGACGGCTAAAGGTAATGGTATGGCTTTTGGGAAGATAAAAAACGGCCCATGATAGCCTTCGGGAAGATAAACAACGTCCCAAGATAACCTTTGGGAAGATAAACGATAGCCCAAGGTAATGGTATGTCTTTTAAGAAGATAAACAACGTCCCAAGATAGCCTTCGGGAAGATAAACAACGTCCCAAGATAATGAGATAACCTTTGGGAAGATAAATGACGACCCAAGGTAACGGTATGGCTTTTGAGAAGATTAACAGCGTCCCAAGATAGCCTTCAGGAAGATAAACAACGTCCCAAGATAATGAGATAACCTTTGGGAAGATAAATGACGGCCCAAGGTAACGGTATGGCTTTTGAGAAGATAAACAACGTCCCAAGATAGCCTTCGGGAAGATAAAAAACGTCCCAAGATAATGAGATAACCTTTGGGAAGATAAACAACGGCCCAAGGTAATGATATAACCTTTGGGAAGATAAACAACGACCCTAGGTAATGATAATATGACTCTTGGGAAGATAAACAACGACCCAAGATAACCTTCGGGAAGATAAACAATGGCCCAAAGTAATGATGGATGTATTCCTGGAGGATAACACAATTCAAGATGTCGTTTGAAGTAACTCCGAGAATAAGTTGTTGACAACGTTCGTCTGCTGGGGAAATTATCCTGAAAAGCAAGGTTAGCTCTATACAAATATCATGATGTATATAACACTTTGCAAGATCATATCTTATGGGAATGTGTATGATATGATATGATATGATATGATATGATATGATATGAAATGATATGATATGATATGATATGATATGGTATGATATGATATGATATGATATGATATGATATGATATGATATGATATGATATGATATGATATGATATGATATGATATGATATGATATGATGCATTATGTCGGGAAGCTGATTAGTAGCTTCATATAACAACTGCTGGATGGGGAAAATAAATCCCGACTCGTTGTTGAGGAATATGAGGACTTCATTCCTGTCTTGTTTTGGGATATCGTACTTAAAACCTCCCGTCTTCGTTTGTCGTACTTCTTATTGAAGGATTGGATTCCTCAATACCCTGACTGGGGATAAAATAGATGGACATTCCTCTGAGAGAATTATTCGACCAAATGTCAATTCTTCGGAGGATATGAAACTGTTTGGAGACTTCGTAGAGTTGGAAGTACAAGATATTACTTGAAGTATTCCGTAAGAATATCCGTAAAGATTACTCTGTGGGGATGAACCGGTGAAAATTCGTTGGATATGGACTTTATTGGGGATTCCTACCCCCGACCGTCCTTAGTGAATGTTATATTGTATTTTATGCATTTCTGGTTAACATCAATCATATTCAAAAGCATATACACATTCCAACATAATCAACGGACATTTTCGCTTGAGTAAATGGGGAAAAGTAAACCTGAATTCGGAAAACATTTCTTACTTGAGTAAAGAGGAAAAAGTAAACCTGAATCCGAGAACAGAATCGTATCAATTTTGAAAGTAGATACTCATTCAAGGTGTAAACACCCCAAATTTTCCCTCACTAATTTCACACCATGGCTTGTGATATTTCAAATTTACATAAGTTTAAGCATATCATATCATATTGCATTTTTGTTTCATCTGCATTAGGTCAAGTTCATCTGCATCTAGGGTTTGTGATCTGAGCAATCCAAGATTCATCTGAGCCACTCCAGAGGTCTTCAATCATCTCAAGAGGGTCCATGTATGTTCAATCATCATATCATATCCTCCAAAGATCAAGGAAGTCAAAAAATCACAAGAACTTGGAAAGCATGGAAGCTGAGCTAGGGTTTCACTACACAGATGACCTGAGATTAGGGTTTTGGTTTTAGAGGCCATAACTCTAAATGTTTTGGCCATTCTTGTTTCTAATGGTCTCAATATGTTATAAGGATCATGTGTACCAAGTTTGATGAAGAAATTCATTGTGTAAGTCATTTTTTCACTGGGTAACTTCTCGAGCAAGTAAGAGCAAAATCAGGGCATCTGAGGCCCCCATCAATGGAACCAAAGTGGATTCTTCATCAAATTGAGGTTATATGGTCTTTATTTGATCATTGAAGTGCTTAGAAGTTCATAAAATTGAAGAAAAGTGAGCTAAACCAAAAGTTGCTAAAAATGGAAATGACTTGTAATGTAGACTTTCCATTTTGGGAAAGTTTTTCAACCTCCTCTTTCTCAACCAAAAATGCTTCAAATGAAAAATTGTTGGTCATGAAAGTTGTAGATTGGATCATTCCCTTTTCAAAAAGTACAAGAACAATATCTAATTCATTTTGGAACTCAAGATATGGCTTGTCAAAGTTGGCAAAAATCCCATAATTTTCAAGAATGTACCAAAAGGGATTCTTTGCAAAACCACTTGCCAAGGCTTTTTGTGACTTCAAACACACTTCAATGTATCATAACATCATAGTGAATTGCCTTTAGATCAGAATTGCCCAAAGAATTGCAAGATTACATGCCTTGAACATCAAGATTTCTCAAAAGGGCCAAAACTTCACATATTTGCAAAAGGTCCCATAACTTTGTTTCAACTTGCTGAATTGCCTCCAAATGGATTCTATGGACATCCTTGATCTCAGCTGCACATGGACATGCCCAAAAGCCAGCTACATCCTTGCCCATACCTCAAGTACAAGAAATGTTGACTTTATGCAAATTCACCCATACCAATCACAACAGTCCACCACCCACTCTCTGCCCAATCCAGACACTACAAGTATGCCTCAAGGGTCATTTTTCATAACACACACAAGCTGAAACCTCCAAGAACTCAGTATTGCCAAAAACACTCCCTCTTGCATTTTTCTTCGAAACTCCCAGCTCACTCACTCAAACTCAAAACCAATTCCACCATTCATCTCAAATTCATCCACTAATCACAAAGCAACCACAAAAATAGCCAGAAACACACCATTCACAAAACATGATTCTCAGCCAGTTGAGGTGCAATCTCATAAACCAGCCACTCTCAAGGTCTTCCAAGCATCAAAGCTTCTTCAGGAAGGTCATTGGAGTCAGCTTGCACAAGAGAAGCAACCTGAAAGCTCCAAACTGAGGAAGCTCAAGCTCAGGTAGCTTCTTCAAACATTTTTCCAGAAGTGTTATTTTAAGTGTTTAGATTGATCTTCATGCTTTGCTGATCACAATGATGTGTTTATTTTTAAGAATGGTTGAGAAATGAGCCTGTATGCATGTTCTAAAAGTTTCACCATTTTTTATCTTTTCTTCGAATCATGAGTTTGATGAGGAATAAATTTGTTTTGAAGGTGGATTTGGATTCATGGAGGTGAGAGGAGTTAATCTAGAGCTTTAGAGCTCCAGAAATAACCTAGGGAGAGAGTTTGAGATTTTCAGGTGAGGGTGTCACCGGAGAAGACGACCGGAGCTCTTCTCCGGTGACCTGAAAGTGATTAGCAGTCTTAGTTAGGGTTAGGGTTTCATTTGAATCTAAGCCCTTGGATTTCCCTTTCCCGCGTGTGGTGAATGGCTAGGATCAGTTCATTAATTCTTAATTAGGATTAAATAATTAATTAATTAAGTTTAAGTAAGTTTGAATTTCGTCCGTAGGATCACGCGCCAAGTCAACCTAGATTTCCCCAGAATCATTGTGAACCACTGGATCATCATACTTCTGTTTTATTTAATTTTAATTTCATTTTCCTCATTTAATTTTATACCATTTATTTAAAATAGCTAAAAATTTCCAAAAAATATTTTTATTCTGCATTTTTATTTTAAATAATTTTCTCAACCCAAAAATATTTTTATTTTTATTTTTCACATTAAAAAATCATTTTTAAAATATTTAAATGTTTATTTTAATTAATTAATGAGAATTAATTAATTAAAATATCATTTAGGTTTCTAAAAATCCCAAAAACATTCACATTGCATCTTTAAACATTTAGAGACATTGTCATACCATCCACACAAATTTCTTTTTGGTCTTGAACCATCTTTGATAATTTTCTTGAATTTAGGGTTCATAAAATTCTTATTTTGGAACCCTAACTTCAAGAATTATTTTCTGCCTAACCAAGAGTGATATGACAATGATTCTTTTTTGCATTGATCTTCATTTGGCATGTAGTTTCTAGCATAATTTTGTCACTAATTTCTTCTGCATTTTTTATTTGATTTGCATTTTTTTCCCTTTAGGTGCCTTAAAACCCTAAATAACTTAGAAAAATCATAACTTTCATTAGGTTAAGAGTTAGGTCTTATCCTTTGGGGTGTGATATCATATGGGGTTAGGGTTCTTTTGATTGCATTTTCAATTTTTTATCTTGTCATTTGCTTCTGTTTTTGAGTTTTGCATCTCATGTTGTATGAAAACCCTAATTTCTCATCTTCCTTTGCATACATCTTGCATAAGCATTCATATAAGAACTTGCCATGACATTTTATGCATTCACATGACATCTAAGACATCATAGGACACATTAGACTCATGCTCGATCATTTCCTCATCCATTTGCCATGTTATACATTCATTACATTCCATGCGCATTCATGAACTTTCATGTTTCTTTCATGCTTCATTTGCATTCTCATCACTTGTATGATCATTCACAACTCTTGACATACATTTGCATTATCTCTTAGCATCATTTACATTATGAACATGCTTCTGGTTTTGGTTTGCATCCTTGCATACATTCCATTTTTATTTCATTCTTTCTTCTATGCTAACCATTTCAGGTGGTAAGTACTTTGAGAAGTGAATTTGCCTTCACTTCTCACAATCTCTCCTCATCTCTCTTATGCATTCATTGCTACATTTTGCTTTTGATTTAGAGTGAGCTTGCTCATTCATGTTCCTTCTTCACTTTCTTTCTTCAAGTAACTTATCTTCTTAAGTGAAGTAAGTTAGCTTGTTTCTTCTGCTTCTCCTCATTTCATCTGCTTCTTCCTTGGTGGCTCTTCTTGAAGATCTCTTGCAAGCCTCATAAACCCTAGGAACACCCAAGCATGTTAACAATTAGGGTTTGCTTAGTCCCCCCATTAGTTCTACCTTTGTGTCATCTTTTGTGTCTCTCTTCTCATCTCATAATCAAAGACTAAACCTTTAAGGTTTTAAGGCTTTGTGATTAAGATTATGCTTGCATCCTTCTCTTAGGATGGAGTGTATAACTTTAATCCTAAGTGTTAAACCCATAATGTGTTTAAATCTCTTAATTAATCCATCTAATAATCACTAAGACAATAGCTTGTAACTTGGGCCTTGCATTAGGGTTCTAATTCTTCCTTAATTGGTTAAGAAGGACTAACCCTAGTGTTAATGGACAAGTCCCCCTCAAGTTGTCTTGCAAACCATAAAATTCACTTCTTAATCTTATCATTAACTAAAATCCACTTTAATAAAGGCTTGTTTTGTCATGAGGTTAATCCATAATCATGGATTAAGTTGAGGTATCTTCCTCAGCTTAAAATGTTCTCATCTATTATCCTTCTATTAGGATGGTGTAATGGGTCCATTAAATCCTTGATTATGGCTTAAACTCATTACTTAACACTAAACAAAAACTCCAAAAAACATCTAAATAATCACAAGTAGGTTAATAATCTTAATCCTACACCTTGGTGATTAAGTGTGAGGTGCTTACTTCATACTTAAGGTATTCTCATTACCCCTAATCAGAGGGAAGATGTGATGAGTTTACTAACCCTTGGTTTAGGCTTAAGCTCATTTTCTTATGAAAAACTCCAAAAAGCAATAAAAGATTGAAAACCCAAAAACAAACAATAATCGTCTCCTTCAGGATTCTTTTCTCACCTCATTCACTCATAAACGAGAACTTGCTTCTTTTGTCTAATGCAAGACAGTTAGCACCTGAGCCAGACAGGTCATACACTTAAGCATAGAAAAGTAAGAAGTTCACAAGTCAATTCATCTTTCAGTTTCTTTGAGTCGAACTACGGTGTTCTGACTTCCTCATTGCATGAGAGGATACGTAGGCATAACTTAACTGTTATCGAACAAAAGTCTTTGTATATTCCCCCTCTTCCAGCATTATTATTTTAAGCCTCATTCCTGAGCAATTCACTTCACACTTCTTTTGCAATGACACTTGTACATTCTTTTTCCAGTTTTTGCACACAGATAGCACTGACACTACCCCTTTTAAACACAAACTTTCAAGCGTGGATCTCGTCGAGTACGACGGATAATCTGGGTGCTAATACCTTCCCAGGTTGTAACCAACCCCCTTTCTCAGTTTCTCTGGTTCGCGACCGTCTTATCCATCTTTTCATAGGTTTATGCAACATTACCTTTCCTCCGGGATAAAAATGCCTAGCTGGAGACTCTATTCACCTTCATTTCATTTCTCCTTTCGCCGACCGTTCGCATCTGTACCCCTTCTGACCCGGTGTCATTTGGTGGGAGCGACAGCTTGGCGACTCTGCTGGGGATTCTTATACTGCAACCAGGGCTTCTGGTTCTTTTTGTGGGTTCCTCCTAGTGCTTGTTTGATTTGTGTTTTTCGGGGTGTTATGTGCTACTTGTGTTTATTTATTTGCTTTGTTTATTGCTTTTGTACAACTTTATTTATTGCTTTCTGTACAGTTTTTTATACATCATACTGTCATTATCATTGTTGGATCTGGTTTCTGTTTTGGTGGGTGGGGTTTCACTGAGTGATTAAGGTCCTATACCTGGGACCTGAGTGACACCTAGGCTAGAGTGGTTCATATTATTTCCCATTCCATTTCGGTCTGGTGCGGGAATATGAAACACGGTTCAGATGTGGGTTTCTTCTTGAGAACTCTGTGCTACAGATTTCCTGTAGTGCTAGGGCTATCTGGGAAGCCTGCTAAGTCTGGATGACCTTTATTATGACCTTTAGAATCTGAGGTGAATTAGAGGAGGATCCTTTATGGTTATTGTAAACACTGTACCTCCGGGTTAGAAGTGTTTACACTTCTCATAACTGATCCAAGTCTGAGGATCTTTGTTCTAGAACATTACATGTGAGGGGGTGGGTTGTTTACAGGTTTGTAGGAACCCTTGGCCACATCATACCCTGTTATTGTATGGTTTAATAATACTTCACTTTGGACAGTTCTTGTGATTAACCCTGGACATGTGACTCTTTATTTGAGTCCCCCACCCTGGTTACTAGATTTATGAACCTCCATCCGGATCTTTGAACATATATGGACCTTATATCAAGACAGATAATCAGATCCATCTCTTGATCACAAACCCTTGCATATCATTTGCATATATCATCATTGCATCATTTAACATTTGTTTATTTGTTTTTCAGGGTATCCATCATTTCATATTTGGTTTGGTTTTGACCCCTTCTGCTGCTTAGACCTCTGCTTCAGTTATCTTCTTCAGCATTTGCTTCATCTATCTCCCTCAGCACCTGCATCAGTCTGTCAGAGAATCACCTTCAACTTTTCAGTCTGTGATCTTCATCAGCATTTGTCTTCAGCTTCTTTATCAGCACTCATGGATGCTCCAAGGAAAAGCAACATATCTTATCACTTCTTTGAGCCCTCTCTGACTGGTATCAGGCAGGTCCAGTCCCTTATCACACCTGACTACATCCCACTGTTTAGAGAGCACTATGGGGGTATTTTAGACATGGTCATGGATCTTGATTCTTCTTAGAGGAGCATGATCCACACATGCTTGCAGTTTTATGACCCTCCACTCAGATGCTTCACCTTTCCTGATTTCCAGATGGGGCCTCTGTTGGAAGAGTTTTCCTTGTTGATCGGAGTGCCTATCAGAAGAGGGATCCCCTTCAACCCATAAATGACTGCTCCCAAAAGTGAAGAGATAGCAAGGGCATTGTATTTGGAGCCTGTCCTCATTGAGCAAAACATGACAACAAAAGCTGGGATTCCTAGTTTACATCTGGACTTCTTGATTTCTCAGGCCACCCTGAAGGTTGCAGTGGGAGAATGGAAGGCAGTCTGTGCACTTTTAGCCCTTAGTATATATGGGGTTGTATTATTTGCAGATGAGCCCAAATTTGTGAGTAAGAATGCCATCCACTTGTTCCTGCTGAGGAACCCAATGCCTACATTACTAGGGGATTTTTACTAATCCATCCATCAGAGAAATGAAAAGCAAAGAGGGAAGCTAGTCAGATGTTGTGCACCCCTTTTCTACTCCTGGCTGCTTAGACACTTGCCTAAATCAGATGCCTTCTTGAACCCCCATCAGCAGAAGAATTGGGCCCAGAGGTTCATTGCCTTAACTTCAGATGATATCAGATGGTGCACCCAGAGCACCAAAGGCAAGGATATTATTACCAGCTGTGGGCAATACCCTAATGTGCCTCTAATAGGAGTAAAAGGTTGCATCAATTACAACCCTTTACTGTTTAAGAGACAATTGGGATATGCCTTGGTTCATCCTCCCAGAGGACAGGATTTAGCTGAGACCCTATACTGTGAAGTTCAACCTAACTCAGCTGTTGTCAGACAAGCTTCCTGGGCTTGGGACAACATTCAGACCAAAGGGACAGCCATCCTTGGAAGGTATAATAATAGTGCTTCAGCCTAGTACTCTGACTGGTCCCGTACTAGAGCTCAGATCACCAGGATGCCTTTCACCTTGGAAGACACACCTGGACCTTCCATAGTACAACCTGCAGCAACTGTTAGCCTGGAGGAATTTGAAAAGCTGAAAGAGTGGAATAATCAGCTATCTGAAGCCCTGAAGAAGACTCTCTGGGAGATAAATGACAGTCGTCTAGACATTGAAAGATTGGAAAGGCTCAAGACTGAGCATCTGACCAAGATTGAAAAGACAGATGACTACATAAGGAAAGCAAGAGCAGGAGAGCTGGTTTTGAAGAATGCCTGCAAGGAGGCCAAGATTCAGAAAGCTAGGGTTGAGCATTATCTGGAGGAGAGCCAGGCTAGGTGGATCAGGATCACCGAAGCCCGTGCACAAGAAGACCAGAGGACCCAGGCCAAGATTGATCAGCTAGAGGCTAATGAGAAGAAGCAGCAGGAAGCTTTGTTGGCAGCTCAGAAGGAGATATCAGAATTGAAACTCCGGGCAGGGTTAAAGAAATCAAAGGATCAGGATAGGCATAAGAAGCTAATTAATGCCATTGCTACCATGAACCTCCTCATTAGGACTATTACAGAGCACCCAGCTGGTCCAGTAACGGAGGCCCTCCTGAAGGAAGTCAGGGAGGATGACTTTAGATTGGATGTCTGATTCCTTTTTGCTTGTATTTCCTTTCTTTTGATGTACTTTTTGCTTTTTGGTTGTTGTATTTTTGACCCACCATAGGCATGTGTTGTAAACAGACTATGTATTTTCATCATTTGTAATATATCAGTTTGTTTTATTTTGGTGGGCTTTCTCTCAACATCATCAAGCATTTCCTCGAGGTCTGGAAAGGTCAAAACCAAAGAACCAAACCGGATACCTTGGAAGACAAATAAGCATATTGCATTGCATACTAACATTTTCTTTGTTTTGTAGGTTTTTGTTTGTTATTTTGTTTCTCACTTTGTTGTGGTTTCAGGAAACATTGCTCGTCGTAGAGTGTTCCCTGTCAACCGAACGCACCGGTACCCAACGCGAAACAACCTTCCAGGCATTCAGATGGATCATGTACAGCAGGATCTGAATGAAGTAAGAAATCAAATGGCAAACGAAAGGGTCAAGATGAGAAATAAAATGACCCAGTTTATGGCTGTGATGACTGGCTTAGCTCAGATCCAGGAGAGGCTGAGAGAGCTGGTGGAAAGGCAGACACCTGAAGAGCCCCACCCTGGAATGGGAGGAACCAGCAATAATGAACGCTGGCAGCCTCGCATCGACCCACCAGAGTTTGGGCTCCATTTGAACCCAGATGTTAATATCCCGAGGGATATTCAAGGAAATACTGCTGCAGGCAGGATCTTGCAAGAAGATCCTCAGGAGGAGCAGTTCACAGTTACTGGGGCTGGGGATGAGGTGTATGACAGAAGGTTGGATGAGATTGCTGAAAAGCTAAGGTCTTTGGAATCCCATAATTATTTAGGCTTTGACGTAATGGATATGGGGCTGGTAGATGGGGTGAGGATTCCCCACAAATTCAAACCCCCGTGCTTTGAAAAATATAATGGTACCTCCTGCCCGCGTACTCATTTGCAATCATTCTTATGGAGACTCAAGGCTTATACCATGGACGAGAAGTTATGGATGTTCTATTTTGAGGACAGCTTGACTGGAGCATCAAGAGAATGGTATTCGCATCTGACCAGGGCCACTATAAGATGTTGGAAAGACTTGGTCGAAGCCTTCATCCGGCAATACCAGTACAACTTAGACATGGCTCCCAATAGAACCCTTCTAATGGGCATGTCTCAGTCTTCAAGGGAAAGCTTTCGGGATTATGCTCAGAGGTGGAGACAGCTTGTTGCAGCTGTCCAGCCACCCATGTCTGAAAGAGAGATGCCTGACATGTTTATGAACACCTTGCAGGGAACTTATATTGACAGACTCGCTGCTTTCTCTTCCACCAGTTTTGCCGATGTAGTTATAGCTGGTGAGAGAATTGAGAGTCTTTTGAAGATGGGCAAAATCTATGACAATGGTGCAAGTTCCTCCAACAACCCCAGAAAACCTTTTTCAGGACCCCGAAGGGCAGGTGAAACAAATGTTATCCATGCAGGCAGGGGCAGACCCCAGTATTCTCACAGATCAAAAGCAGTCGTTACTATCCCGACTCCAGTTCCACAACAACCATTTTTTCCTCAACAACAACAACAACATCACAATCAGCATCAATCTCATTTTCCGCAACAAAGAACGTACAGCAATAACAACAACAACCAACAACAGCGCCCCTTTCAACAGAGGACATCTCAGGCAAATAGGGTGATTGATCCCATCCCTATGCCTTATGCCGCTCTACTGCCACAACTCCTGAAGCTTAACCTGGTTGAGTTAAGGACGTTGGCTCCGCCAGATCCTCTCAACCCCCCGAAGAATTATGATGCTAATGCCAGGTGTTCCTTTCATTCCAACGCACCTGGTCACAATACCGAGAAATGTAAAGCCTTGCAAATGAAGGTTCAGGATTTAGTCGATTCCAAAGCTCTCAATTTCGCACCTCCTCCGAATGTTAACAGAAATTCTATGCCTAATCATGGTGGGCCCAAGATTAATGCCATAGAGGAAGATCAACCATCTGCACTGATTGACAATGTTGCACAGATTCAAACGCCGCTGGCAGAAGTCAAGGTTCAACTCTTAAAATGCCAGGTGTTCCCGGGCTGTGAGGCCTGCTGCGAATCGTGTGAAACTGCTATTAATGGTTGTGAGAGGCTAAGGCTTTGAATAGATGGCCTTATCAGAGATGGAATTTTGAAAATTACCACAACGGCTCATTCAACATCAACAATTATTTCTTCAACAACAATGGATTCTCCTACAACATCAACAATTCTTTCTTCAGCAACAATAGATTCTCCTACAACAGCAACAACTATCATTCTCACTGATTCATCCACAACTCCGACAATCACTCCGTCCATTATTTCAACAAACCAAAGTTCAGCAACATTTACTTCTACAACATCAGCACCCATTTTATCAACGGAAACGCCTACAACACCAACAAACACTAACGAAGATGTCTCAACGGTCACGATCTATTATGACCCGACAAATGTTCATCCCAACAACAATTTCCAACAACAAACTGCTACACCTCCAGTCAGATCACCAGTCATAATCTATTACGACCCACATACCATCACAGTTCCTTCCGCTGCAGCAATCAGTCTGGTTACCATTACGGTGCCAGGACCCATTCCTTATGAAAGTAGTAATGCCATACCTTGGCACTACAACTCAGATCTCTACTGCGACGGAAAGAAGATCACTCTAGATTCATCAACCTCTTCACCACAAGTTGACAATGTTGGGGGAGGCGGAGGTTTCACCAGAAGTGGACGCCTTTTTGCCTCACAAGCACCAAGACCCAATGCTGAAGCAGAAGCTGCTACTAAGGCAAAAGGGAAGAATGTGGTACTTGAAGAGCCAACTGTTAAAGAAACTCTGAAGACGTCTTTTGAGCAAGAGGTGGATGAGTTCATGAGAATAATCAAAAAGAGTGATTACAAAGTGGTGGACCAGCTTCATCAGACACCTTCCAAAATCTCTATATTATCATTGTTAATGTGTTCCGAAGACCATAGGAATGCACTGTTGAGGGTCATGCACGCAGCCTACGTGCCGGAAGAGATTACGGTTAATCAGCTGGAAATGGTGGTTGCAAACATTAACACCAGTCATGGAATGGGCTTCACAGATGCTGATTTAACGACGGAGGGGCACAATCATAACAAGGCTTTACATATCACCTTTGCAAAGGTGTTGTTCTTTCTCATGTGCTAGTAGACACTGGGTCCTCGCTCAATGTCCTCCCAAAGAAAGCCTTGGTGAAGTTGGAATATGATGGTTTGGCTTTGCGTCCAAGTAACTTGGTGGTGAGAGCATTTGATGGCTCTAAGAGATCAGTGCTTGGAGAGATTGATTTACCTGTGATGATTGGCCCTCAAATCTTTAAAACTACTTTCTTCGTGATGGACATACAGCTGACCTACAACTGTTTGTTGGGTAGACCCTGGATTCATGCCGCTAGCGCTGTTACATCTACCCTTCACCAGAAATTAAAATTTGAGTGGGAAGGCCAGATCATCACAATTTGCGGGGAGGAAGATATTTTCGTTAGCCAGCTGGCTACTTACAAGTATATAGAGATGGATGGGGAGATCCATGAGACTATGAGTCAGGGGTTTGAGGCCCTTAACATCAATGAAGCAACTGCTATGTCTGGAACTTCCATCACTTCATATCAACAAGCCCAGAAGGTTGTTGAAGAGGGTACCGCTCAAGGCTGGGGCAAGCTGCTGCCAGTAGAAAAGAAAGAAGACAGATTCGGGTTGGGTTACAGACCAACTCGACAAGATCAACCAGAGGCTGCAGCAGAGCCCAAATTTGTCAGCGGGGGAATGCTTACCTCGGATGCTGTGAACACTCTGGAAGACGAGGAAGAAGACGAACGCAACCTGGAAAACTGGATACGTCCAAGGATCCCGGGGAACCAAGTCTCTAACTGGTCTTCCCAGGAAATTATAAGAGTTACTCCTGCAGAGTAGTTATTATTTACTGTCTTTTAAGCATGCATCAAGTCCTGCATCTTGCCCAAGGTGTCAGGACTCATTTTGTAATCGGGCCATCTTGTATTTTGTGCAAACGATCAATTAATGAATATCAGGACATCTTTTGCAAACGAGACTCTTTTTTCCGCTCACTGTTTTTCATTTTTCATTTTTTGTACAAAACAATAAAATGGCAATGTTTTCAAAATAATAACTTCATTTTCACTTTTTTAAACAAGATAAAACTGATCACTAAAATGAACCAATCTAAACCCTTGCAGAGAGTGCCCTCCAGACTGCACCGATAACGACACTGCTATGACTTCGTATGACTTCGACAATCCGATTAATCAAGTCGATGAAGGGGTTGAAGAAGATTATGAGCTACCTAAAGAACTAGCCAGACTGTTAAGGCAAGAGGAGAAGGTTATTACTCCTCATCAGGAGGAAGTTGAGACAGTTAATCTTGGTACCGAAGAAGATTTGAAAGAAGTGAAGATTGGGGCCCGTCTGCAAGATTCAGTGAAGGAACAACTTATTGACATGCTGCGAGAGTACGTTGATGTCTTTGCTTGGTCCTACCAAGACATGCCAGGTCTGGATACCAACATTGTTATGCACAAGCTGCCACTAAAAGAAAACTGTCCTCCAGTAAAATAGAAGCTACGCCGTACTCGTCCGGATATGGCCATGAAGATAAAAGAAGAGGTACAAAAACAATGGGACGCCGGTTTCCTTGTTGTGACTAGTTACCCGCCGTGGGTCGCTAACATTGTACCAGAAGGATGGCAAAGTACAGATGTGTGTGGATTACCGGGATCTGAACATAGCTATCCCGAAGGATGATTTCCCTTTACCTCACATTGATGTATTGGTCGATAACACGACTCAATTCTCGGTGTTTTCCTTCATGGATGGATTTTCAGGATATAATCAGATCAAGATGTCACCCGAAGACATGGAGAAGACAACTTTCATTACACCTTGGGGCATATTCTGTTATAAGGTAATGTCATTTGGACTGAAGAATGCTGGTGCCACTTATCAACGGGCTATGGTAACATTATTCCACGACATGATCCACAAAGAAATTGAATGTTATGTGGATGACATGATTGCCAAGTCCCTCACAGAAGAAAACCACCTGGTAAATCTATTGAAGCTGTTTAAGCGTATGAGGAAATACCAGTTGAAGTTAAACCCCAACAAATGCATATTTGGAGTACGGTCTGGTAAGCTGTTGGGATTTATTGTAAGTGAAAAGGGAATTGAAGTTGACCCTGACAAAGTCAAAGCCATTCAAGAAATGCCTGCACCAAAGACTGAAAAGGAAGTTCGGGGGTTCTTAGGTAGATTGAACTACATATCACGGTTCATATCTCACCTTACTGCAACTTGTGAGCCCCTGTTCAAGTTGTTAAGGAAAGAACAAGCGGTCAGGTGGAATGAAGACTGCCAGAAGGCTTTTGACAAAATCAAGGAGTACTTACAAGAACCTCCAATCCTTATGCCTCCAGTTGAAGGAAGACCTCTAATAATGTACTTGACAGTATTAGAAGGATCAATGGGGTGTGTGCTGGGCCAGCATGACGAGTCTGGTCGAAAAGAGTATGCAATATACTACCTAAGCAAAAAGTTTACCGACTGTGAACAACGTTATTCACTGCTCGAGAAAACTTGATGTGCTTTAGCGTGGGCTGCTCGCCGACTAAGGCAGTATATGTTGACCCACACTACCTTATTGATCTCAAAGATGGATCCAGTCAAGTACATATTTGAGAAGCCAGCACTTACCGGAAGGGTTGCAAGATGGCAAATGATTCTGACAGAATATGACATCCAGTACACATCTCAAAAGGCCATCAAAGGCAGTGTACTGTCTGACTATCTGGCTGAGCAACCCATTGATGATTACCAGCCAATGAGATTTGACTTCCCTGATGAAGACATCATGTTCCTAAAAGCAAAAGACCAGGAAGAGCCTGTTCACACTGAAGGGCCTGACCCAGAAGAGGAATGGACAATGATGTTCGATGGGGCTGTTAACATGAATGGTCGTGGAGTTGGTGCAATGCTTATTACACCTAAAGGAGTTCACATGCCTTTCTCAGCAAAACTAACCTTTAACTGCACTAAAAACGAAGCTGAATATGAAGCCTGTATCATGGGTCTTGAGGAAGCCATTGACCTCAGGATCAAGACTTTAACTGTGTTCGGAGATTCAACTCTGGTAATCAATCAGACTAACGATAAATGGTACACTCACCAGGAGCATCTGATTCCATACCGTGATTATACGAGGAGATTACTGACTTTCTTCACAACATTCAAACTTGAGTATATCCCCCGAGATGAAAATCAGTTTGCAGATGCTCTAGCTACCATTTCCTCCATGATCAAAGTTCAAGCTGCCAACTTTGTGCCTCGGATTTCAGTATCCAGACTTGACAGACCAGCATACGTGTTCTCCGTGGACATTGCTAAAGATGACAAGCCTTGGTTCCATGACATCAAATGTTTCTTAGAGGATCAAACATACCCACCTGGGGCATAATCCAATGACAAGAAGACACTGAGAAGGCTGGCTGGTAGTTTCTTCCTGAATGCCGATGGTTCGTTATACAAGAGGAACTTTGACATGGTGCTTCTCAGATGTGTTGATAAGACAGAAGCAGACTTGCTGATGCACGAGGTGCATGAAGGATCTTTCGGTACCCATGCTGGAGGACATGCAATGGCCAATAAATTGTTAAGATCAGGCTACTACTATATCACAATGGATACAGACTGTTGTGCCTATGCCAGAAAGTGCCATAAGTGCCATATTTATGCGGATAAGGTGCATGTGCCTCCGAATCCTTTGAACGTAATGTCTTCACCTTGGCCCTTTGCCATGTGGGGCATTGACATGATTGGAAAGATTAAACCGACTGCTTCAAATGGCCACAGATTCATCCTGGTAGCTATTGATTACTTCACCAAATGGGTTGAATCAGCTTCGTATGCAAATGTCACCAGACAAGTGGTAGCCAGATTCCTGAAGAGGGACATCATCTGTCGGTATGGAGTACCCGAGCGAATCATTACTGAAAATGGTTCTAACTTGAACAACAAAATGATGGCAGAATTGTGTCGGGACTTCAAAATCCAACACCACAACTCTTCTCCTTACAGGCCAAAGATGAATGGTGCTGTTGAGGCAGCTAATAAGAACATTAAGAAGATTGTGCAAAAGATGGTGGTCACCTACAGAGACTGACATGAAATGCTACCATTCTCCTTGCATGGGTACCGTACCTCAATTAGAACATCCATTGGGGCAACATCGTATCAGCTTGTGTATGGTATGGAGGCAGTCCTACCTGTTGAAGTTGAATTACCCTCTTTACGGGTATTGATGGATGTCAAGTTGAATGAAGCAGAATGGGTCCGATCTTGATACAATCAACTGAATCTGATCGAGGAAAAGAGATTAGCTGCAATCTGTCATGGGCAGTTATATCAGAAGAGAATGAAGAAAGCCTTCGATCAGAAATTCAGACTTCGAGAATACCAAGTAGGAGATCTTGTGCTGAAAAGACTCTTTCCTCCTCATACAGACCACAGGGGCAAGTGGACTCCGAATTACGATGGTCCATTCATAGTAAAGAAAGTTTTCTCTGGTGGAGAACTGATGCTCACTACTATGGATGGTGAAGATTTCTTATCCCCTGTGAATTCAGATGCAGTTAAAAAATACTTCGCATAAAATGACTCGCTGGACATAAAAACAGAATGTAAGTCCAGGCAAAAATAGGGCATCCCGGTGAGTCAAAAAACAAAATAAAAGACTCGGGCAAAAATAAGGGAAGAATAAAGAAAAATGTACACCCGCTGAGTTGAAAAGCCGCATTGGACAGTGTTGCACCCCAAAATTTGCCCTCCCCAAGACAAGTCATTGTGTACTAAGAGGCTCACAAGGTTCACAAGACATCTCATAAGGTTCACAAGGTTCACAAAGTTCACAATTAGTCAGAAGATTTGACAATTCCCTTAGACAATACATCCTCCTAAGCAATGCATCCTAAACTAGGGTTTTGACTTTAATCAGGCTAAATGGACTTACAAGACTTCAAGTGAGCTTCATAACATCTTATATGTGTTCAAGAATCCCCATGATAAGTTTCAAGACTTTTCCCAAAGGTTTGCTCAGTCAGATGATCAGATAGGTTAAAATCAGTCAAAGCAGTTAAAAAGTCAAACTGAGGTCAACTATGGTCAAACCAAAGTCAAACTTCATGATTTTTTGCCAAAATCAAGTATATGAAATAAAATTCATCATTTGATCAAGGGTTGATCATGATTCATCAAGGAGATTTCAAATCATCATGAATTAGGGGTTTCTAAATTAGGGTTTCCTCAGGAAAAGTCAACTGAACTTTGACCAGCCATAACTTTCACATGCTTCATCAAGAATTTTCCATCTAAAGCTCATTTTGAAGGAAATTGAATTCTCTACAACTTTGTGTCTCACAAGCCAAGCCCAAAAATGCTTCATTTGGAAGGTATGAGCTAAGACATTATAGGTCCTTTTAAAAGTCAACAAAAAGTCAACAACTTCAAAAGAGCATAACTTGAGAATGGTAAAAGATATTGACATGAGACCAAAGAGGTTGGTTAGAGGACTTTTTAAGCTTTCCAAAATGTCCAAGAACACCTTCATAGAATTAAAATTGAAAGATTTGTGCCCTTGCAAAGTTGGGAAATTTTTGGGAAGTTTATGAAGCAAATAAAGCCCTAAAACCAATTTTTGCTAAATGAGCCCACCAAATTGTCATCCAAACTTTACAATATCATCAAGCACGACCCAACCCACCTATTTTCTGATTTTTTATTTTTTATTTTTTATTTATTTGAATTTTATTCATTAAAATACCAATTAAATTAAAATAAAATATGAAAATCATATATTTGGATGAGATTATGATTCTAGAAGGTTTTAAATACCATTTAGAGATGATTAATTTGATCCAATTTCGTGCTAGCTTGATTTGGAAAGGTTAGATGAGATTTTTTTCAATATTTGAAAGTATGAATCTTCATGATCAAGTAATTATCATCAAGCCCATAAATCCACAAACTCTTGACCTAATTTACATCACTATATGTACACAAACTCATCACAAGCACAGGGGACGAATTTTTGCAGCCTCCACACATATTCTTAAACTTCAAAATATTAAGGAAAAAGTGAGATACGGTTTTGGAGTTAGAGAGGATCTTAAGACATTTTAAAGGTTGCATTAGCTTCTCTGATCATCACTGATCATGTAGCAATAACCATATGCATCTCAAACCCCATGAATTGCACAGACTGAATCGTTCTTCTTCCTTAATTTTTTGCTTTTCGATTTCATAAATTTAACCATTATAAATTGTGTTTGATTATTGATTCATATTTGTTTTGAAGTGTAGAAGCTTTCTGGACAAACCAATTGAAGTTTCATGGCCTAAATCACTAGATGCCATTGTTAGGGTTTGCGGCCTCTGTTTAGGGTTTCACCATTTAGCCCAAATAAATGATTTCTAAAGACGTAGAAGAATCATACACATCATTAGGAGTACAATGCCATCATTAATTTCATGAAATTTCACTGTTTGGATAGAGTTTGTGATTCGCAGGTTTAAAAGGGCAAGAATAATCGCATGAAAAGTTGTAGATAAATTCGCAGGAAAACCTGCGAATCCAAGGTTGAAGATGAAGATCTTCGCGCGCTTCAGATTTTTAAATTTTGATTTATATATTTATTGCATTGTTTGTATTTTATTTCACAGGATGATAAGTGGCCTGGTGGTTGGTACGCGCATGAGAGAAGACAAGGACGTGGGTTCGAACCTGTCCTCACCTATTTTTTGATTAAAATTCCATTTATTCTTCAGGTTTAAAATATAAGAATCATTATCCATCCATAATCACAAATGCGCGCATGGCCTGGTGGTGCTGGTGTTGGTCAAAGGGAGAGAGAGCCTAGGGCGTGGGTTCGATCCCAGCCCCAGGTATGTTCTTTTTTTACACCATTTTCTTGTTATTTGTTTATTTTGTTTTATAATTAATTTATATTTTATAAGGAAATTAATTTTTAAATAATGGTACATAATATGTAAAGCTTCATAATTTTTTTAAAATCATAATTTACTTTCTAAAAGTTAAATTGTTTATATTTATTTTATAATTTGTTATATTATTATATATATTTTTATAAATAAATTAATTATATTTAGATTAACTTATAAACCCTAATATTTATATACATAAAACCTAATTTTCTTTATAAACCCTAATTATGTCATAAATCTTAATTTATTTTTTCTAAAATTTAAAATTGTATATATTTATTTTATAATTTGTTTATATTATTATTGTATGTAGTTTTTATATATAAATAATTTAATTAAGTTTAGATTAAATAATTAACCCTAATTTATTTTTCTTAAAACAATTCAAAACCCTAATTTTATTTTATGATTTTAATTTCTTATGCTTTTGTAATTATAATTCTTAAAATATTTCTAATATGTATATATATATAATTAATTTATTAAACTATTAACCATATTTATTAGTATATAATTATTATTTATTTCTTTTTCTTAAAAATTCTAAAAAATAATTATTTATTTAAATTTGAACTTTCAATTTATTCTCTATATTATATCATTATACTAACTTCTTTTATATTTATTTTGCTTATTATTACTAACCTCTTTATTTATTTATTTATTATGTGTTTATTTATTTAATTTATTTTATTATTATGTAATTGTACAATTTATGTAATAGTGGTAGAATTATTTTATTATTTATTTAAAATGCCATGGTTAGTAAAATAGGGAGTGCAAATATGTTTGTATTTAAAATTGAATTTAGATCACTAATTTTGTAAGATAAATACTTGAAATTTGTACATGCACACACGTAAGTCGATCCTGGATCGTCATCTCACATTCTTAAGGATACCTCTCATGTTGCCTAAACAAAAAGGTCAAGTAAGGTGTAAAGCAAAGTCCCTTCTCTCATATCATCTAGTCCCTTAAAAGATAAAAAGATCAAGTCCCTTCACGGTTGCCTTCGTAAATGATCTTGTCCCTTTCGAATAAAGATGATAAGTCCCTTTGAATTGCTAAATACACCTTACAGTTGCCTAATCACAGATGTCCCTTTAATTGTCCCTCATAACATCCAAGGTAATGACTACCTATTCTTTAATAATAGGGATAGTCTTACCATTGAAAGAAGATTTAAGAACGGAAAAGATTCAATTTAGGGTAAGTTCCTCTTAAGTACTTGCTCACTCCTTCAAAATACTTCATTACACTTTACATTTTAAACAATTTTCAAAACAAAGTCTTTATATATATCCGTACAAGGATCATTATAAAGTACTTAAGAAAATTTTTAATCACACACTTAACTTTTCAAAAACATTTTAAAGTGAGCTAAGTAACTAAGAGCCCATGGATAACCATGGATGTAAAGGGTGCTAACACCTCCCCTTTACATAACCTACCCCCCGAACCCAAAAATCTTTTAAGGTCTTTCCTGTTCTTTTATGCCCTTTCCTTTGGATAAAATAAAAGTCGGTGGCGACTCTTGCTATCCGCAACATTTAACTAAAGTCAGTTCTCCCACCGTGTTACAGAACTGGCGACTTTGTTGGGGACTTAATAAAAGAGGGGTACCCTTAGGAATTAGATCACTTTAAACTTGTTTACTTTGTTTGCTTTACTTTACTTGTCGGGTGCTCTTATGTGTGAAAGATCCTAACCCGGATCTAGTGTACCTTAGGTAAATGGCAATAGACTAAGGAAATTGTACGGCGTATACCGATATGGTTGATCTAGTGGTCATAGTTAGTGTGACTTCTTGGTTGGTGCTTATGTTCCTTAAGTCAAGTTAAGGATAATATGAGGCTGCCATATGTTGCCAATACACTAACTGACTTTTAGAACCCTAGTCATCCCATCTTGGCCTTTAGAAAGTAGTGAGATAACCGGCTTTGGTGAAGACTGAAGTTGGTTGATACTCGATGCTACACTCATTGAGATTCTAAACTTGGAGGGTTTTGGTTGGCAAGTAAGTTACCTACTGAACAACCACCCTTGTGAAGGATCAATGATATTGAGATCCCTTAGAACCTGGTTACTTTTGTAGGACAGGATGAACCATCTAAACTTCAGGGGAGGGTACTTACCTTTAAACCTCATGCAAGCCTTTAAACCTAGGGCTATTGTGTGACTTGTTTGTGTGTGCCACATGTTTGTGATTGAGCATAACATCATAGCATCACCATGCATCATAAGCATAGCATTTTCACTAACCATTTCAAGGACCAAAGGATTTATCTTTGTTCTTTGTTGCAGGTCATGGCTTTTGCTCGTAGGAACACTATCCGGATCAACTTTGTAGGAATACCTCCTAAGCTTAAGGAGTTGGTTTCTCAAGTGTCTGAAAACTCTCAGTTCATCAAGAGACATGGTCACCTGCTGGATCTAGTCACTTCAGGGTTCAATGAAGACATGATGAGTGTTCTGTTTCAGTTCTTTGACCCTAAGCACCATTGCTTCACATTCCCCGACTATCAGCTGGTTCCTACAATGGAAGAGTTCTCCAAACTATTGGGTATACCTATCCTTGACCAGAGACCCTTCACGGGCTTGGAGAAAGAGCTTAAATCTGAGGTTATTGCTGCAGCTCTACATCTGAAGAAGTCAGACATTATCTTGGAAACGAGAAGTGGAGTTAAGGGTATTCTTGCTAAGGTGTTGATAGAGAAGGCTCAAGTGTTCTTGAAGGCTATGAGCTATGATGCTTTTGAGGAGATCTTAGCCTTGCTGATTTATGGCTTAGTGTTGTTCCCCAATCCAGATCAGTTCATAGACGTTCACGCCATCAACATATTTCTGAGTCACAATCCAGTGCCTACATTACTTGGGGACATCCTGCATTCGCTTCATACTCGTACTACAAAGGCACGAGGAACTCTGATGTGCTGCATACCTTTACTATCTAGGTGGTTTATTTCTCACCTTCCTCGATCAGTGATGAAGAATGAGCAAGGGTTCAGGTGGTCCAAGAGAATCATGTCACTATCTCATTCAGATATTCATTGGTGCTCCCGATCTATGGAGAATGTTACTATCATTGACCATTGTGGGGAGTTTCCTAATGTGCCACTTCTAGGCATAAGAGGAGGCATTACTTACAACCCTTCCTTAGCTTTACGACAGTTTGGTTACACTCGGAGTAATGGTCCACATGACATGTTGATTCAGGGTATTGTGTTTGACCACGACAACGATCTGCAAGGTTACCGTCAAAGGTTCATACGAGCATGGGGAAAAGTGAACAAGGTTGACAGCAAGACTATGGAGCCCAAGTACACTATTCCTATGGAAGCTTACCTCAGATGGGTGTGATCTCGTGCTCAGGCTCTCATGATGCCATATCCTGCCATCCTGCCAGTTACTATGGAGCCTGTTGCTGAAGGAGATACCTCTTATACCATCCTTCACCCAGACATGCCCACTGACATGGAAGACTTACAGAGAGCCTGGATCCAGTTGAAGGAGCAAAGGGATACTTTCGAGGCTCGTTACAAAACAAGTCAAGAAAGAATCCTGGAGCTAACAAAGCAACTTCACGAGGAGCGTAATCTCAACTCATACCTTAACACAAAAAGGAAACGTCCATGGGAGACTTAAAACCCCATCTTTTGTATTTATTTCATTTCATTTTTATTGTAAGCCCAAGGGGCAAACAAATTTATTACTAATAAAAGTTTACTTTCTTGATTGTTTAAGCAAATTTAAATCTTGCGGTCCTTGAAAACATTGCATACGCATTTATACACCATATCATTGCATCACAGGTTTCTTGTGTACAGGTTTCTTATCTTCTCGCTGTTTATTTCAGCAATGGCTCTTGAACAAACAGTTAAAGATCTCCAGGCTCAGAATACTCAGTTCCAAGAAGTGATCCTGAATTTGTCCAAGGGGCAAGAAGAGTTGAAAGCACTCCTCTCTGAAAATCTTGAAGATAACAAGGACAATCAGTTGAAACAACTGCAAGCTGAGATGACAACAATGAGGACCTAGATGAATGACCAGGTGGCTCTTATTCAAAGCTTAGCTCAGGGGCAAGAAGAGCTAAAAACCTTTGTCCACAAACTTCAAAGTAATGGAGTCAGGAATCTAATTGTCAGTCAACCTCCATTAAAACAAGCTGATTTGGTTGAAAGGAAGATGAGGATAAAAGAAGGTAAGAGACAGGTTGCCATTGATTGTTCTTCAGTTGAAGAAGAAAGACCTGATAAGGTTAATCCACCTCAACACAAGGAATGTAGAAGGCAGTATATCAAGTTCAGCACTCCAATGTCACAAGTTCTGCAATGCTTGTTGGAGATGAAACTAATTTCTTTGAAAAGTCCTCCTCAAAATTCTAATACTGCCTCTCCTCACTATAATTCCAAGGCAAGGTGTGAGTATCACTCCAACAGTCCTGGACACGATACTAATAACTTTTGGGCATTGAAGAAAAAGATTCAAGACCTGATTGACGAAGGAATCCTAGAGGTTACTCCAGAAGGTCAAGTTGAATTCTACTATCGTCCATCAAACACCGAAGCTACAAGGCAAGTTGCCCAGGGTAGCAAGAAAGGAAGCCTACCAATTCCTGTTGAGATATGGGGCACCTTGGGACATCCAAGTGGTAAATTTGATTTCATGGTGAAGTATACTGCTCCTCAAAGTTCACAAATTGCAATTGAAGACATCCAGCCAACTGGATGGGACAACATTTGAACTTTCATTTGTAACTTCTTTTGTTTTGTTTAAACACTTACTATTATGTCAAACTTTTGTTTTCATTAATGCATTGCGTATGTTTGTTTTGAATTAATCCATTTGTTTCACTATGTTTTGAAATATGTTTCATATTTCTATTTTGTGATATTTAACTCATGCTAAAGCTATAAGCCTGTAGAGAGAGGATGACGAAAACAATACCATAATATTAGGCAGTATGCTTTTGAACAGACTATGCTGACGATGTACAGGCATTGTTTCAATTCCTAAACAGTGGAGATATAAGGAAGTTAATCCCTAGTCAACCCTTTTGAGCCTATGAAGTAGGAGTTTTTATTCTCGCACAAATTAAAACCCTTATTCATAACCCGGGGCAGGGTAGTTACTCAGTTAACTAGAATATGCCAATTATTTGTGTTGTACACAACTAATGATGGTTCTCTATAATCATTAAACCTGACAGTCAATATCCAGCAAAAGAAAAACCCACTAAGTCAAAACCTATGAGGGAGACTTAGTAAAAAAAAATAAATTTGAGAAATTCCGCTGACTGTAATTTTGAAACAAACAGTTCAGACAAAAAGAAGATATAACAAAGTCAAAAGAAAAAAGAGGTCACTATGAATCCTCAACAAAGAAAGATGACTGAATATTCAAATAAATTTTGGGTTTCTGAACCATCACAAATGTCAGTGTTACAATTCCAAACTCCTTTGAGCCTCAATGCATAAGTTAACTGAGCATAGGACTGAAGAACATCATGGAGATTGGGTTGGGTACAAATAAAATTTGAGCCTTTATCCTTTGTTTCTTAAACCGTGAACCAGGCCACGTTACAACCCTTTAAAAGTCCTAACTGAAGCATGGTTAGTTCGAAAGCGTACTGCTACAAAAAGGTATCCTGACTCCTTTAGGGCTTATTATAAAACTTGAGTTAATATCACAGTTTTCACAAAAACTGTTTTTTCTAAAATAACTCTTTTTCAAAACTTCAAGACAGACATAAGCATTGCATTTTTGAATATATTTGTTTGCATATACCTGAGTGTTTGATAAACAGAGAAACTTACAGGATGAATGTTCAAAGTCCTTCCGATGAACAAAGTTGCTTCCTGGATCAAAGTCCATGTATACAAAGGGGCATAGTCATTATCTCCCAATCAAGGGGGCAGGCCATAATATTGCCTAACTCATTTGGGGCAATCAGGACAGGATTCAACTATGTGTAAGTAGCCGGAGGCAGATCTCCTCATCTATCTGAAGTTACCAAGGGTAACATTACAGAGTTCATAATGCCAGGGGCATAGTCACTATTTCCTAATCAAGGGGGCATACCAAGTTACTGTTCAATTCATTCGGGGCAATCAGGTCCAGATCCAACAGTGCTTAATAGCCAGGGACAACTTTCCTCATATATTTGAATTACCAAAGGTAACATTACAAAGTTCATGATGTCAAGGGCATATTATTGTGGGGCATTCTGCTTATTTCTCTTGAGGTAACTACATTCTCCATTATGGGACAATTCATCCTCAACCAAGGGGCAATGCTTTCTTTTCAAATCTAGTATCCGGAGCGTATATGGTCCACCACAATTTGAAGACACATTCCTCTCATTATATTACTTTGATTTTTGGGTTCTCAGCAGAAGCCATTGTGGGAATTAATTATCTACACCAGTAGTATCAGATGGTGTCAGTATCATGTCTTCAGATCCAACTATGAGGATTTCTGGGAAGGTATTCAGGAAAGTTAAGAATCTCAGAAGCTCTAATTGGTTATACACTCTCAAAGTTGAAACGATTCTATTTTCGAGTTCGGCTTTACTTTTCCCTCTTTATTCAGGGTTACTTTTCCCCTTTTACCTAAGCGAAAACGTCCATTGGTTGTGTTTGAATAAATGCATGAAATACAGTAATAGTATTTACTAAGGACGAACGAGGGAAGGAATTCAACGAAGCTTCGCCGGTTCATCCCCACAAGACAGCTACAAATCCCCCAGTAGGGCAAATACATCTTCATAAATACTTCGAGTTACATCTCCCCTGGAAATTATATCCATCTCTTTTATCCTCAGGCGGATAGTCGGGAACTTATTCCTTCAATAGGAGTACGACGAACGAAGACGGGAGGTTATGGATACCATACTATCGAACGAAGACGGGAGGTTATGGGTACCTTACTATCGAACGAAGACGGGAGGTTATGGATACCATACTATCGAACGAAGACGGAAGGTTATGAATACTATGTTATCAAATAAGACGGGAACAAGTTCCTCATATTCTTCAGCAACAAATCGGGATTTATTTTCCCTGGCTAGCAGTTGATATACAAAGATATCCAGACGCTTCAAGCTGCATGATGCATACATACATTATTTACGTCATATCATACCATAGCATATACACAGTACATAATACATTACTTAAGTGCATCATACTATACATGCATACATAGTGCATAAACTAATATTCTCCTTGCAGTATAGTTATATGCAGGTAAAATAATATCAACAACTTACAACAGGTCAGAAATGATCCATACATTTGCTCAAGTTGTCTTTGAATAGCAGGCAAACGGTCTGTAAAAAGATCCATTCCCTGGTTCAAGACATTTTTTTCCAGAAGAACAAATCCTGACGTTCTTTTGACCCTTAAGAGCAAATCCTGACGCTCTTTTGGCCCCTTGTTCAAGACTTTTTCAGAAGAACAAATCCTGACGTTCTTTTGACCCTTAAGAGCAAATCCTGACGCTCTTTTGGCCCCTTGTTCAAGACATTTTCTCAGAAGAACAAATCCTGACGTTCTTTTGACCCTTAAGAGCAAATCTTGACGCTCTTTTGGCCCCTTGTTCAAGACATTTCTTAGAAGAACAAATCCTGACGTTCTTTTGGCCCCTTGTTCAAGACTTTTTCAGAAGAACAAATCCTGACGTTCTTTTGACCCTTAAGAGCAAATCCTGACGCTCTTTTGGCCCTTTGTTCAAGACTTTTTCAGAAGAACAAATCCTGACGTTCTTTTGACCCTTAAGAACAAATCCTGACGTTCTTTTGGCCCCTTGTTCAAGACTTTTTCAGAAGAACAAATCCTGACGTTCTTTTGACCTTTAAGAACAAATCCTGACGTTCTTTCGGCCCTTGAATAGCAGGCAAACGGTCTGTAAAAAGATCCATTCCCTGGTTCAAGATACTTTTTCAGAAGGACAAATCCTGACGTTCTTTTGATCTTGGAGAATAGGCAAACGATCCGTACAAAGATCTATTCCCTAATCCAAAATATTTCCAGAAGAGATAACTATCACAAGATTCATTTCTACTGGTCCATTCAACAATTCAAATCATGTTGCATAAATGATTCAGAGACGGCTTATACAAAGACCTAGTACTGATATCCAGTATCAACATAAAGACATCATCACATCCTGATATTTTAGATGGCATCTCTAAGCCCATCTCCAATATACTCCAGATGGCATCTCTAAGCCTATCTCTAGTCTTTCCAAGTGGCATCTTCAAGCCCACTCAAGCATATACAGATAATCATCAGTATTACCTTATGCACTGGTGAGTGCAAATTTTTGGGCTTTTATGTTCAATCCCCTTCAACCTTCCAGGTCACGAATGGCATATATACCAATCTAACCCCTCAGGTTTCAAAAAATTGAACAGGGGCAGCTGTTGCACCCCAAAATTTGCCCTCCCCAAGATAAGTCATTGTGTACTAAGAGGCTTACAAGGTTCACAAGACATATCATAAGGTTCACAAGGTTCACAAAGTTCACAATTAGTACGAAGATTTGACAATTCCCTCAGACAATGCATCCTCCTAAGCAATGCATCCTAAACTAGGGTTTTGACTTTAATCAGGCTAAATTGACTTACAAGACTTCAAGTGAGCTTCATAACATCTTATATGTGATCAATAATCCCCATGATAAGTTTCAAGACTTTTCCCAAAGGTTTGCTCAGTCAGATGATCAGATAGGTTAAAATCAGTCAAAGTAGTTAAAAAGTCAAACTGAGGTCAACTATGGTCAAACCAAAGTCAAACTTCATGATTTTTTGCCAACATCAAGTATATGAAATAAAATTCATCATTTGATCAAGGTTTGATCATGATTCATCAAGGAGATTTCAGATCATCATGAATCAGGGGTTTCTAAATTAGGGTTTCCTTAGGAAAAGTCAACTGAACTTTGACCAGCCATAACTTTCACATGCTTCATCAAGAATTTTCCATCCAAATCTCATTTTGAAGGAAATTGAATTCTCTACAACTTTGTGTCTCACAAGCCAATCCCAAAAATGCTTCATTTGGAAGGTATGAGCTAAGACATTATAGGTCCTTTTAAAAGTCAACAACTTCAAAAGAGCATAACTTGAGAATGGTAAAATATATGGACATGATACCAAAGAGGTTGGTTAGAGGACTTTTTAAGCTTTCCAAAATGTCCAAGAACACCTTCATAGCATAAAAATTGAAAGATTTGTGCCCTTGCAAAGTTGGGAAATTTTTGGGAAGTTTATGAAGCAAATAAAGCCCTAAAACCAATTTTTGCTAAATGAGCCCACCAAATTGCCATCCAAACTTTACAATATCATCAAGCACGACCCAACCCACCTATTTTCTGATTTTTTATTTTTTATTTTATATTTATTTGAATTTTATTCATTAAAATACCAATTAAATTAAAATAAAATATGAAAATCATATATTTGGATGAGATTATGATTCTAGAAGGTTTTAAATACCATTTAGAGATGATTAATTTGATCCAATTTCGTGCTAGCTTGATTTGGAAAGGTTAGATGAGATTTTTTTCAATATTTGAAAGTATGAATCTTCATTATCAAGTAATTATCATCAAGCCCATAAATCCACAAACTCTTAACCTAATTTACATCACTATATGTACACAAACTCATCACAAGCACAGGGGACGAATTTTTGCAGCCTCCACACATATTCTTAAACTTCAAAATATCAAGGAAAAAGTGAGATACGGTTTTGGAGTTAGAGAGGATCTTAAGACATTTTAAAGGTTGCATTAGCTTCTCTGATCATCACTGATCATGTAGCAATAACCATATGCATCTCAAACCCCATGAATTGCACAGACCGAATCGTTCTTCTTCCTTAATTTTTTGCTTTTCGATTTCATAAATTTAACCATTATAAATTGTGTTTGATTATTGATTCATATTTGTTTTGAAGTGTAGAAGCTTTCTGGACAAACCAATTGAAGTTTCATGGCCTAAATCACTAGATGCCATTGTTAGGGTTTGCGGCCTCCGTTTAGGGTTTCACCATTTAGCCCAAATAAATGATCTCTAAATACGTAGAAGAATCGTACACATCATTAGGAATACAATGCCATCATTAATTTCATGAAATTTCACTGTTTGGATAGAGTTTGTGATTCGCAGGTTTAAAAGGGCAAGAATAATCGCATGAAAAGTTGTAGATAAATTCGCAGGAAAACCTGCGAATCCAAGGTTGAAGATGAAGATCTTTGCGCGCTTTAGATTTTTAAATTTTGATTTATATATTTATTGCATTGTTTGTATTTTATTTCACAGGATGATAAGTGGCCTGGTGGTTGGTACGCGCATGAGAGAAGCCAAGGACGTGGGTTCGAACCTGTCCTCACCTATTTTTTGATTAAAATTCCATTTATTCTTCAGGTTTAAAATATAAGAATCATTATCCATCCATAATCACAAATGCGCGCATGGCCTGGTGGGTCTGGTGTTGGTCAAAGGGAGAGAGAGCCTAGGGCGTGGGTTCGATCCCAGCCCCAGGTATGTTCTTTTTTTACACCATTTTCTTGTTATTTGTTTATTTTGTTTTATAATTAATTTATATTTTATAAGGAAATTAATTTTTAAATAATGGTACATAATATGTAAAGCTTCATAATTTTTTTAAAATCATAATTTACTTTCTAAAAGTTAAATTGTTTATATTTATTTTATAATTTGTTATATTATTATATATATTTTTATAAATAAATTAATTATATTTAGATTAACTTATAAACCCTAATATTTATATACATAAAACCTAATTTTCTTTATAAACCCTAATTATGTCATAAATCTTAATTTATTTTTTCTAAAATTTAAAATTGTATATATTTATTTTATAATTTGTTTATATTATTATTGTATGTAGTTTTTATATATAAATAATTTAATTAAGTTTAGATTAAATAATTAACCCTAATTTATTTTTCTTAAAATAATTCAAAACCCTAATTTTATTTTATGATTTTAATTTCTTATGCTTTTGTAATTATAATTCTTAAAATATTTCTAATATGTATATATATATATAATTAATTTATTAAACTATTCACCATATTTATTAGTATATAATTATTATTTATTTCTTTTTCTTAAAAATTCTAAAAAATAATTATTTATTTAAATTTGAACTTTCAATTTATTCTCTATATTATATCATTATACTAACTTCTTTTATATTTATTTTGCTTATTATTACTAACCTCTTTATTTATTTATTTATTTATTATGTGTTTATTTATTTAATTTATTTTATTATTATGTAATTGTACAATTTATGTAATAGTGGTAGAATTATTTTTATTATTTATTTAAAATGCCATGGTTAGTAAAATAGGGAGTGCAAATATGTTTGTATTTAAAATTGAATTTAGATCACTAATTTTGTAAGATAAATACTTGAAATTTGTACACGCACACACGTAAGTCGATCCTGGATCGCCATCTCACATTCTTAAGGATACCTCTCATGTTGCCTAAACAAAAAGGTCAAGTAAGGTGTAAAGCAAAGTCCCTTCTCTCATATCATCTAGTCCCTTAAAAGATAAAAAGATCAAGTCCCTTCACGGTTGCCTTCGTAAATGATCTTGTCCCTTTCGAATAAAGATGATAAGTCCCTTTGAATTGCTAAATACACCTTACAGTTGCCTAATCACAAATGTCCCTTTAATTGTCCCTCATAACATCCAAGGTAATGACTACCTATTCTTTAATAATAGGGATAGTCTTACCATTGAAAGAACATTTTAGAACGGAAAAGATTCAATTTAGGGTAAGTTCCTCTTAAGTACTTGCTCACTCCTTCAAAATACTTCATTACACTTTACATTTTAAACAATTTTCAAAACAAAGTCTTTATATAATTCCGTACAAGGATCATTATAAAGTACTTAAGAAAATTTTTAATCACACACTTCACTTTTCAAAAACATTTTAAAGTGAGCTAAGTAACTAAGAGCCCATGGATAACCATGGATGTAAAGGGTGCTAACACCTTCCCTTTACATAACCTACCCCCCGAACCCAAAAATCTTTTAAGGTCTTTCCTGTTCTTTTATGCCCTTTCCTTTGGATAAAATAAAAGTCGGTGGCGACTCTTGCTATCCGCAACATTTAACTAAAGTCAGTTCTCCCACCGTGTTACAGAACTGGCGACTTTGTTGGGGACTTAATAAAAGAGGGGTACCCTTAGGAATTAGATCACTTTAAACTTGTTTGCTTTGTTTGCTTTACTTTACTTGTCGGGTGCTCTTATGTGTGAAAGATCCTAACCCGGATCTAGTGTACCTTAGGTAAATGGCAATAGACTAAGGAAACTGTACGGCGTATACCGATATGGTTGATCTGGTGGCCATAGTTAGTGTGACTTCTTGGTTGGTGCTTATGTTCCTTAAGTCAAGTTAAGGATAATATGAGGCTGCCATATGTTGCCAATACACTAACTGACTTTTAGAACCCTAGTCATCCCATCTTGGCCTTTAGAAAGTAGTGAGATAACCGACTTTGGTGAAGACTGAAGTTGGTTGATACTCGATGCTACACTCATTGAGATTCTAAACTTGGAGGGTTTTGGTTGGCAAGTAAGTTGCCTACTGAACAACCACCCTTGTGAAGGATCAATGATATTGAGATCCCTTAGAACCTGGTTACTTTTGTAGGACAGGATGAACCATCTAAACTTCAGGGGAGGGTACTTACCTTTAAACCTCATGCAAGCCTTTAAACCTAGGGCTATTGTGTGACTTGTTTGTGTGTGCCACATGTTTGTGATTGAGCATAACATCATAGCATCACCATGCATCATAAGCATAGCATTTTCACTAACCATTTCAAGGACCAAAGGATTTATCTTTGTTCTTTGTTGCAGGTCATGGCTTCTGCTCGTAGGAACACTATCCGGATCAACTTTGTAGGAATACCTCCTAAGCTTAAGGAGTTGGTTTCTCAAGTGTCTGAAAACTCTCAGTTCATCAAGAGACATGGTCACCTGCTGGATCTAGTCACTTCAGGGTTCAATGAAGACATGATAAGTGTTCTGTTTCAGTTCTTTGACCCTAAGCACCATTGCTTCACATTCCCCGACTATCAGCTGGTTCCTACAATGGAAGAGTTCTCCAAACTATTGGGTATACCTATCCTTGACCAGAGACCCTTCACAGGCTTGGAGAAAGAGCTTAAATCTGAGGTTATTGCTGCAGCTCTACATCTGAATAAGTCAGACATTGTCTTGGAAACGAGAAGTGGAGTTAAGGGTATTCTTGCTAAGGTGTTGATAGAGAAGGCTCAAGTGTTCTTGAAGGCTATGAGCTATGATGATTTTGAGGAGATCTTAGCCTTGCTGATTTATGGCTTAGTGTTGTTCCCCAATCCAGATCAGTTCATAGATGTTCACTCCATCAACATATTTCTGAGTCACAATCCAGTGCCTACATTACTTGGGGACATCCTGCATTCTCTTCATACTCGTACTACAAAGGCACGAGGAACTCTGATGTGCTGCATACCTTTACTATCTAGGTGGTTTATTTCTCACCTTCCTCGATCAGTGATGAAGAATGAGCAAGGGTTCAGGTGGTCCAAGAGAATCATGTCACTATCTCATTCAGATATTCATTGGTGCTCCCGATCTATGGAGAATGTTACTATCATCGACCATTGTGGGGAGTTTCCTAATGTGCCACTTCTAGGCATAAGAGGAGGCATTACTTACAACCCTTCCTTAGCTTTACGACAGTTTGGTTACGCTCGGAGTAATGGTCCACATGACATGTTGATTCAGGGTATTGTGTTTGACCACGACAACGATCTGCAAGGTTACCGTCAAAGGTTCATACGAGCATGGGGAAAAGTGAATAAGGTTGACAGCAAGACTATGGAGCCCAAGTACACTATTCCTATGGAAGCTTACCTCAGATGGGTGCGATCTCGTGCTCAGGCTCTCATGATGCCATATCCTGCCATCCTGCCAGTTACTATGGAGCCTGTTGCTGAAGGAGATACCTCTTATACCATCCTTCACCCAGACATGCCCACTGACATGGAAGACTTACAGAGAGCCTGGATCCAGTTGAAGGAGCAAAGGGATACTTTCGAGGCTCATTACAAAACAAGTCAAGAAAGAATCCTGGAGCTAACAAAGCAACTTCACGAGGAGCGGAATCTCAACTCATACCTCAACACAAAGAGGAAACGTCCATGGGAGACTTAAAACCCCATCTTTTGTATTTATTTCATTTCATTTTTATTGTAAGCCCAAGGGGCAAACAAATTTATTACTAATAAAAGTTTACTTTCTTGATTGTTTAAGCAAATTTAAATCTTGCGGTCCTTGAAAACATTGCATACGCATTTATACACCATATCATTGCATCACAGGTTTCTTGTGTACAGGTTTCTTATCTTCTCGCTGTTTATTTCAGCAATGGCTCTTGAACAAACAGTTAAAGATCTCCAGGCTCAGAATACTCAGTTCCAAGAAGTGATCCTGAATTTGTCCAAGGGGCAAGAAGAGTTGAAAGCACTCCTCTCTGAAAATCCTGAAGATAACAAGGACAATCAGTTGAAACAACTGCAAGCTGAGATGACAAAAATGAGGACCCAGATGAATGACCAGGTGGCTCTTATTCAAAGTTTAGCTCAGGGGCAAGAAGATCTAAAAACCTTTGTCCACAAACTTCAAAGTAATGGAGTTAGGAATCTAATTGTCAGTCAACCTCCATTAAAACAAGCTGATTTGGTTGAAAGGAAGATGAGGATAAAAGAAGGTAAGAGACAAGTTGCCATTGATTGTTCTTCAGTTGAAGTAGAAAGACCTGATAAGGTTAATCCACCTCAACACAAGGAATGTAGAAGGCAGTATATCAAGTTCAGCACTCCAATGTCACAAGTTCTGCAATGCTTGTTGGAGATGAAACTAATTTCTTTGAAAAGTCCTCCTCAAAATTCTAATACTGCCTCTCCTCACTATAATTCCAAGGCAAGGTGTGAGTATCACTCCAACAGTCCTGGACACGATACTACCAATGGTCTCATCCCCAGCTGGGATATCCTTTCAAGAAGATCAGTCAGAGATCTCCACAAGCAGCAGGATCCGAATCCCGGATTGGTATCTTTGCGTAATCATGGAATCCGCATTATAAATCACCACAAAAGCATAACATTCCGTCTAATACGGAGCATTACGGAAAAAATCAAACATATTGCATAATCACAAGTCAGGTTCGAACCCGTCACCTGTAGATACCAACATCACCACATCAACAATATACAAAATACCTCTCAATTTCCCCAACAGAAAGCCAAAGCGTCCCCTTTGCACTCTCCAACACAAATACATGTTTATTCGACACTCGTCCGTGTCATATCACCTCCCTGCAGATATAAACCACAAATGTCCTTTTTTTAATACAGAAACTTCTATACTCTTTTGACACTCGTCCGTGTCACCTTTCCCCAACATGGTTACCCAAACACTTGTTGCAAACCAAGCACTTATTATAATACACTCTTATTGACACCCGTCTGTGTCATCCTATCCCCGCAAATTGACTGAATACCTTTTACACTTATAAGTTCATAACTTATACACTTTCTCTTCTGACACTCGTCCGTGTCGCCTTTACAGCAAGATTGAACACTCGTCTGTGTCTTGCTCATACTTCACAATGCTTATTTTTATTCATACAGATACTCATCCGTATCTTGTATACACACTTATTTCCCCTCAGAGTCGACACTCGTCCGTGTTCTTTGTTAACTAGTTGATACTCGTCTGTATCATCATCTCTGAACATGCGTCAGCGTTGTTTCTACCGATACTCGTCCGTATTGTAGTCTTAAGGATGCTCGTCCACATTTTTAATCTATACACAATGTCAAACACTTATACCTTTGCTACTTAAGAGCATAAGCACTCGTCCGTGTTTACCACTCCCCAGTAGAACAATCTTTCTGTTATCTGACATTCGTTCTATGTCATGATACTTTCGGCAACCGTACCCTGCCAGGTGATCGTTCTTCACCTTTGGATGACCGTCCCTCATCCTTCTCCCAGCGGAGTCTCCATTATTGGAACCTTTTTATATCCGGCATTCGTCCTATGTCGTGATATTTAGCAGCCGTCCCCTGCTAGGTGATCGTCCTTCACCTTTTTGATGATCGTCCTTCATCATTTTATCCGATGGTCGTCCCCATCGTTGATCTTGTTATCTGACATTCGTCCTATGTCACGATAAACCCCGAGAGCATCCGTACCCTGCTAGGTGATCGTCCTTCACCTCTTGATGATCGTCCTTCATCATGTTTATCCGATGGCCGTCCCCATGGTCGACTTTTTCTATCTGACTGTAAACACCCCAAATTTGCCCTCTTATTTTTTTAAGCATCATATTACATCATACTCATATCACTTTCATATTTTGCGTGGCATCATTAGCATAGAAAAATGAAGCATGACGTTCATTGTTGAAGCATAGCATAAACTGGCAGTGGTTTCAGTTCATCGATCTGATTCAGATGGACGTTTGACCTAATCTTGGTCAAATTATCAGGAGATTAGTTCAGCTGCTGAGTCTTCATGCTTCAGGGGTTATTTCTCAAGCAGTGCGAATTCGATGTTGAGTTGTGTTGTGTGCGAAAGCCCTTGATTTACCAGGCAGTGGCTCAAGTGATAGTTTTGGGTCCAAGGATTCAAGTTTCTCATGGTTATAGGTTCCATTGTGTGCATATGCGGATTTACTTTTCCAGAGAACGATTCAGATTAATTCGAAGTGATTCTGGTCAGATGCTCAGAGAATGATTTATTCAGACGATCATTGTTTTACTTGTGAATTGTTCAGTGGTGGTGGTTTTCTCTCTGATTAAACGGTCTTTTTGGAAGTGATGTAAAATGGTTCAGTTGAATGAACTGATTGATTGAGATTTCGTGACTATGTGCACGTTGGTGGTAATTGGTTCGTTCCACAAAATATCAAGTTCCATATCTATTTCTAAACCATTTTGTCAAATTATCCATTAATTCAATTCATTCCCTATTGTTTTTTTTCTTTACATTTCCAAACCATATCCATTTTTTTTATTTACCTTTAGCTACAAATCATAATTCTTATTTTCTTTTTCTCAATTTCATTAATCCATTTTTAAGACCATATTCCTTTTGATTTTTTTTTTCTTTTACATAATCTTTCTTACAAGGCCCATTGGATCTTATGTTAAACCAAACCACACTATACTTCAATTCAAGAGCTTTTTCTTACTCACACTCCATAAAATATATTGCATTATAATTCCAATAGCATGTAAATTCTCACAAAGTTTTGACAATATACACCCCATGACAAGTTATACATGGCCCACATTTTTTTCCAAGCCACATCTCAATATGCCCTTTTCAAGCAATGACACGAGCCTGTATTATGTGAGCAATATTAAAAATGAAAAAAAGATGATAACAAATGAGGAACAAAATGCATTCCGTCCACAAACAAAACGCATTGAAAATAGCTCACACCAAGCTCATGAGCAGCAAGAAGAAAAAAACGTAACAGAAAAAAGGAAGAAAAGAGGAAGTTATTGATAACAGATTTTGAGTGAAAAAGATTCGGTTACAGCAAAAAGAGAAAATGATCGCAAAATTCTAAATGACTATTTTCACTATCATAAAAAAAAAGAAGAAGAGGAGAAACGGAATTCACTTAGCCTTCATAATGAAAACCATAACAGAATAATTCACTTAGCCTTCATAACGAAAACCATAACAGAATAATTCACTTAGCCTTCATAAAAAAAACCATAATGGAATGACTCACTTATCTTCATCACTTTACACACATAACCGATTGAATCCTCATCTATTCTCTCCATAACTGATTCCAATCCTCATCAATTCTTCAAAATCTTCATCAATTCTTCATAATCTTCATCAATTCCTCACAATCTTCATCAATCCTCCTCACAATCCTCATCAATTCTCTTCACAGAAACAAATTCTCTTCACAGATTAGACTCCAATATTCACATCAACAATCAGATTCACTGATTCGCTTTTCATCGCGTAACCGTCATCAAGCAGCATCTTCATCAGCACTGTGGATTAGGCTTCAGTCTTCAATCCACGCTTCAATATTCTTCAATCGATTCAGCCTCTTCAATCAAACGAAGTCTTCGCAGCAGTACCAACAGACCTGCAAGTGGATTCAACATGCAAATTCTGAAGAAATAGAAGCAAGCCGAATTCGCAAAAAGAGGAAGAGACTCGAATCAGAAGCAAAAGTTGAAGAGGAAGCATTACCGAATTGAGGCTAACCTGCGTGTTGTTTGTCGCATCGTCGCATAACAGGTACGTCTTTGATCTGTTTACTTGATGCGATTGCTGGCTGTGTGCTGAATTGTTTGTGTTTGGATGTGATTTTGGATTGATATTCTTATGCGTTTGGCTATCCGAGTCCGAATTTGTTAAGAGATGTTTAGGTTAGGTTAGGGTATAGGATGAGTATGTGACAGCGAGATGGATTGAGGAGAAGCTGAATGAGATTGAGAGAGGCTTAGGTTAGGGGTGTTGATGACGGCGGTTGGTTGGGTTGAGAAGAAGAAGCCGAACGAGAGCAAAGGAAGAAGAAGGTGATGTTTGGTCCGGTTGAGGAGAGGTTTCGGTGAGTGAGAGAAGGTTGAGTCCGGACGTTTGCAAGCTTGGCCGGAAGATGAAGGTTCGACGGCTAGGTTATGTTAGGTAAGAGAAGAAGGAGATGATGAGCAAGAGGCCGAGGGAGAGGTTTGGTCCATTCGGTCTGTTTTGTGTGTTGAAGAAGAGGAGGAATGGCGGTGTGAGGTTGACGGAGAGTGGCGGCTAGGGCAAGGGCCGGAGAAGAAGGTGAATGGCGTAGCGGAAAGAGGAGAGTTCTTGTTTTGTTTCTGTATTTTGTTTTTATGAATATTTGTTTTGATTTTAAGGGTCCCTAGAGAATTATAGTTAATAAATTAATTGGGGAATTGATGAGGAAATCGTAGAAACCAATGAGAGGAGGATAAGGTCTGCAACTTTTGAGATTTTCGTCCGTACCGGCGGTGACACTTGTCACCGTCCGGTAGGACCTTCTGTCCCATTCATGCGTGGACACCTCCACCATAATAGCATAGTCATGCGCAGCTTGGGCCTAGCCAGGTGCTGTTCGCACCTCCCTCATGTCAGCCCAGTCCAATTCAACATAAATTCCTTACTACCACACCTCCCATCAAATTCATGTTTATTTTCTTTCATTTTTTAATTTCTTTTATTAATCAGTTTGCTTTTAATCCATTAAAAATAGTTTTAGTCACCTAAAAATTCCCAAATAAATCATGGACCTTCCTTTATGTCTCTAGTTTTTTATCATATTTTTATTTAATTTTTTTCATTGATCCACGTGCCAGAAATAATTCATCATTGCACCTAGCTTCTTTCGCTTCATTTCTTGACCAGTCTGCCTTGTTTATTTTTCCATAGCCTTCAATATTTGGAGTTTTGATCCCATTCTTTTTGCATTGTGTTCCTGAGATCTTGTAGTTTTCATGTGATTTTTATCTGAATTTTTAGGAAATTATTTCTTGAGTCTTGGTCTAGAAACTTGTGATGTAAGTTTTCTGTCCTAACTTGGGTTTTTGCTTCCATTTGACTTAGTTCCTTTCTGAATTTTTGCAAGTCCTTTTGGCAAGTTGATATAATATGTGTGAAGATCATTTGGTTTAAGTTGTGGAATTTTGTGATGCTTGGTAGATTTAATGTGGATTTTTGTTCTCACCTTGTCCCATTCTGCTTCTTTTGGTTCATTATATTTCTTATAGGCTTAGAAGGGCACTTGTGCCAACTTCTTCTTCTCATTTGGGGTTCCTTTGGGGTGTGAGTACCTTCCTGGTCCCAGGATAGGTTTTGTGTCTTCTGAATTTTTGAGTTTGCTTCTTATTCAAGTCATTTGTTTCTTTAAGTGTTTTAACTCCATCTTTGGATCCCGTTGCTTTTATTTGGATATTGTTTGGTCTTGTGTGACCTCTCTCTTCATCTTGCTGGCTTCCTAAGCCATTCTTTATCTCATTTTGATTCTGGTCTTGAGCTTTGTGTTTTTATTTTGTGCGTTTTGCATTACATCTTTCATAAATGTGTGTTTGTTTTCATATGTATTCATGTTGCATCCTTTTAAGTCATAAGTCTCTTATCTTCATTTATTTGAGTTGAATTTGCATTATTCATTTGTTCATTTCATTTCACTTCTGATTGTTTGATTTTATCATGTTAATTTGTTCATTTTTTTCACTTGTGCATACTAACCTTGCAGGGGCTATGGTAAGTGTGAGATGTGGGAATTGAGTTCCACATCTCCAATTCTCATCTCTTCCTCTTATGTTTATGTGAACTAACCCTCTTTTGTTAGGCCTAGGCCTTTCCCATCCCTTCTTCTCTCTTCTTCTTCCTTCTTCATTAGGATAGAAACCTCACTAACCCTTAGGACATCCATGCATGTTAACACTTAGGATCATTTTAGTTCCCCTTTAGAATTTTTCCTTTGAGATCCTTTGGTGCTTTCTCTCTCTTCTTATCTTCAAACTTAATTCTAATTCATTTAATAAAGGTTGAGTACTTTCATGTGACATGAGACTTTGCTATGAGATGTTTGCACGCGTTCCGTTTCGGGGCGAGGTGTGAGTCATCACTCGTGGTGGATAGGTCTTAACATGAGTACCTCACAAAGAAAAAGCTAAAAAACACTTCTTAACCAAAAAACCATAAAAACACTTAATAATGGTAATAGGTCAGTGTGCTTAAGCCTTCACTTGTGGGACTAGCTTTGGGGATTTCCTCCATAGATAGGTGTGCCTCTTGCGCATTCCATTTCGGGATGATGTGAGACGTACACATCCCATTGAGTAAGACTTAGGTACACTTGCCTATGCAAAACTTCACTCATAAAAGCTTCTAAAAAAACACCAAACAAACAATAAGCGTCTTTCCTTCGGGAATTCTTTTCTCACCTCATTCGTTCCGTACGCGAACTTGCTCCTACTTGTCATTTTGCAAGACGGTTACGCACTCGTCGTCCGAGTCTGCAACACCTGAGCAATGGCATAGACAGTTCAAGCCTTAATTCACAAGCAATTTCCTTTTAGTACCCCTAGTTAGGGGAACTACGGCGTCTCTGATCCTCATTATCCTAATGAGGTACGTAGGCAGCGGGGTAGGGCCCGTTCGAGCACAATCTTTATTTTCCCTACATTTTTTCTCTTTGTTCTCTTATTCAGTTCTTTTTCCAATTCCAGTTTCTTTTCATTTCATTTTCTTTAGCAGCAACTTTCATACCCTCACCCTTTGAAACAGTTATCTTTGCAAGCGTGGATCCCGTCGGGTACGGCGGACGATCTGGGTGCTAATACCTTCCCAGGTCGTAACCGACTCCCGAGCTCAGTCTCTTTGGTTCGTAGGACCTGTGTTCTTCCTCTTTTCTTCTGGTTTGTGCAGCATTACCATTCCCTTTCTTCGGGATAAAAATGCCTGGCTGGCGACTCTATTCTTTTTCCGCGCCACTTTCGCGTTTGTACCAGGATGGAAATCCGGGGAGCGACACTGACATTCATCCTATGTCGTGGTAAAGAGCAGCCTTCCCCTGTTAGGCGATCGTCCTTCACCTTTGATGACCGTCCCTCATCAATATTTCATTTATTCTTCGAACCGATGGTCGTCCCCATCATTGTTGTTTACTTTACTGTGCAAACCTGATGGCCGTCCCCATCACTGCCTTTGCCTTTAATCCCCAGAAAATCTTGTTACTTTACTTGATGGCCGTCCCCATCATGATCTCTTTATTTCCCCAGCATGTCGGCCTTCCCCGTCATTGCTTTATCCCCAGCAGTCGTCCTCTGCTCGATGGTCGTCCTCCATCACCCACACTTTATAATCATACTATACTTTCTTTTAAAATTTATATCCCTTTTCTTCTTCTCCCCAGTGAGTGCAAATTTTGGACTGTCTTTGGTATTCAACCACAAGTTACCTTGTTTGTCTGTTAAGCTCGTCGCTTACACCCTGCACAGCTAACTCATGTTTGAATAGGGGCAGCTGTAAACACCCCAAATTTTCCCTCACTAAGTTCACACCATGGCTTGTTATCTTTCATATTTACATAAGTTTAAGCATATCATATCATATTGCATTTTTGTTTCATCTGCATTAGGTCAAGTTCATCTGCATCTAGTGTTTGTGATCTGAGCAATCCAAGATTCATCTGAGCCACTCCAGAGGTCTTCAATCATCTCAAGAGGTTCCATGTATGTTCAATCATCATATCATATCCTCCAAAGATCAAGGAAGTCAAAAAATCACAAGAACTTGGAAAGCATGGAAGCTGAGCTAGGGTTTCACTACACAGATGACCTGAGATTAGGGTTTTTGTTTCAGAGGCCATAACTCCAAATGTTTTGGTCATTATTGTTTCTAATGGTCTCAATATGTTATAAGGATCATGTGTACCAAGTTTGAGGAAGAAATTCATTGTGGAAGTCATCTGTTCACTGGGTAACTTCTTGAGCAAGTCAGAGCAAAATCAGGGCATCTGAGGCCCCCATCAATGGAACCAAAGTGGATTCTTCATCAAATTGAGGTTATATGGTCTTTATTTGATCATTTAAGTGCTTAGAAGTTCATAAAATTGAAGAAAAGTGAGCTAAACCAAAAGTTGCCAAAAATGGAAATGACTTGTAATGTAAATTTTCCATTTTGGGAAAGTTTTTCAACCTCCTCTTTCTCAACCAAAAATGCTTCAAATGAAAAATTGTTGGTCATGAAAGTTGTAGATTGGATCATTCCCTTTTCAAAAAGTACAAGAACAAGATCTAATTCATTTTGGAACTCAAGATATGGCTTGTCAAAGTTGGCAAAAATCCCATAATTTTCAAGAATGCACCAAAAGGGATTCTTTGCAAAACCACTTGCCAAGGCTTTTTGTGACTTCAAACACACTTCAATGTATCATAACATCATAGTGCATTGCCTTTAGATCCGAATTGCCCAAAGAATTGCAAGATTACATGCCTTGAACATCAAGATTTCTCAAAAGGGCCAAAACTTCACATATTTGCAAAAGGTCCCATAACTTTGTTTCAACTTGCTGAATTGCCTCCAAATGGATTCTATGGACATCCTTGATCTCAGCTGCACATGGACATGCCCAAAAGCAAGCTGCATCCTTGCCCATACCTCAAGTACAAGAAATGTTGACTTTATGCAAATTCACCCATACCAATCACAACAGTCCACCACCCACTCTCTGCCCAATCCAGACACTACAAGCATGCCTTAAGGGTCATTTTTCACAACACACACAAGCTGAAACCTCCAAGAACTCAGCATTGCCAAAAACACTCCCTCTTACATTTTTCTTCGAAACTCCCAGCTCACTCACTCAAACTCAAAACCAATTCCACCATTCATCTCAAAATCATACACAAAACACAATTCTCAGCCAGTTGAGGTGCAATCTCATAAACCAGCCACTCTCGAGGTCTTCCAAGCATCAAAGCTTCTTCAGGAGGGTCATTGGAGTCAGCTTGCACAAGAGAAGCAGCCTGAAAGCTCCAAACTGAGGAAGCTCAAGCTCAGGTAGCTTCTTCAAACATTTTTCCAGAAGTGTTATTTTAAGTGTTTAGATTGATCTTCATGCTTTGCTGATCACCATGATGTGTTTATTTTTAAGAATGGTTGAGAAATGAGCCTGTATGCATGTTCTGAAAGTTTCACCATTTTTGATCTTTTCTTCGAATCATGAGTTTGATGAGGAATAAATTTGTTTTGAAGGTGGATTTGGATTCATGGAGGTGAGAGGAGTTAATCTGGAGCTTTAGAGCTCTAGAAATAACCTAGGGAGAGAGTTGGAAATTTTCAGGTGAGGGTGTCACCGGAGAAGACAACCGAAGCTCTTCTCCGGTGACCTGAAAGTGATTAGCAGTCTTAATTAGGGTTAGGGTTTCATTTGAATCTAGGCCCTTGGATTTCCCTTTCCCGCGTGTGGTGAATGACTAGGATCAGTTCATTAATTCTTAATTAGGATTAAATAATTAATTAATTAAGTTTAAGTAAGTTTGAATTTCGTCCGTAGGATCACGCGCCAAGTCAACCTAGATTTCCCCATAATCATTGTGAACCACTGGATCATCATACTTCTGTTTTATTTAATTTTAATTTCATTTTCCTCATTTAATTTTATACCATTTATTTAAAATAGCTAAAAAATTCCAAAAAATATTTTTATTCTGCATTTTTATTTCAAATAATTTTCTCAAACCAAAAATATTTTTATTTTTATTTTTCACATTAAAAAATAATTTTTAAAACATTTAAATGTTTATTTTAATTAATTAATGAGAATTAATTAATTAAAATATCATTTAGGTTTCTAAAAATCCCAAAAAAATTCACATTGCATCTTTAAACATTTAGAGACATTGTCATACCATCAACACAAATTTCTTTTTGGTCTTGAACCATCTTTGATAATTTTCTTGAATTTAGGGTTCATAAAATTCTTATTTTGGAACCCTAACTTCAAGAATTATTTTCTGCCTAACCAAGAATGGTATGACAATGATTCTTTTTGCATTGATCTTCATTTGGCATGTAGTTTCTAGCATAATTTTGTCACTAATTTCTTCTGCATTTTTGATTTGATTTGCATTTTTTCCCTTTAGGTGCCTTAAAACCCTAAATAACTTAGAAAAATCATAACTTTCATTAGGTTAAGAGTTAGGTCTTCTCCTTTGGGGTGTGATATCATATGGGGTTAGGGTTCTTTTGATTGAATTTTCAATTTTTTATCTTGTCATTTGCTTCTGTTTTTGAGTTTTGCATCTCATGTTGTATGAAAACCCTAATTTCTCATCTTCCTTTGCATACATCTTGCATAAGCATTCATATAAGAATTTGCCATGACATTTTATGCATTCAAATGACTTCTAAGACATCATAGGACAAATTAGACTCATGCTTGATCATTTCCTCATCCATTTTCCATGTTATGCATTCATTACATTCCATGAGCATTCATGAACTTTCATGCTTCTTTCATGCTTCATTTGCATTCTCATCACTTGTATGATCATTCACAACTCTTGACATACATTTGAATCATCTCTTAGCATCATTTACATCATGAACATGCTTCTGGTTTTGGTTTGCATCCTTGCATACATTCCATTTTTATTTCATTCTTTCTTCTATGCTAACCATTTCAGGTTGTAAGTACTTTGAGAAGTGAATTTGCCTTCACTTCTCACAATCTCTCCTCATCTCTCTTATGCATTCATTGCTGAATTTTGATTTTGCTTTAGAGTGAGCTTTCTCATTCATGTTCCTTCTTCACTTTCTTTCTTCAAGTAACTTATCTTCTTAAGTGAAGTAAGTTAGCTTGTTTCTTCTGCTTCTCCTCCTTTCATCTTCTTCTTCCTTGGTGGCTCTTCTTGAAGATCTCTTGCAAGCCTCATAAACCTTAGGAACACCCAAGCATGTTAACAATTAGGGTTTGATTAGTCCCCCCATTAGTTCTACCTTTGTGTCATCTTTTGTGTCTCTCTTCTCATCTCATAATCAAAGACTAAACCTTTAAGGTTTTAAGGCTTTGTGATTAAGATTATGCCTGCATCCTTCTCTTTGGATGGAGTGTATAACTTTAATCCTAAGTGTTAAACCCTTAATGTGTTTAAATCTCTTAACTAATCCATCTAATAATCACTAATACAATAGCTTGTAACTTGGGCCTTGCATTAGGGTTCTAATTCTTCCTTAATTGGTTAAGAAGGACTAACCCTAGTGTTAATGGACAAGTCCCCCTCAAGTTGTCTTGAAAACCATAAAATTCACTTCTTAATCTTATCATTAACTAAAATCCACTTTAATAGAGGCTTGTTTTGTCATGAGGTTAATCCCTAATCATGGATTAAGTTGAGGTATCTTTCTCAGCTTAAAATGTTCTCATCTATTATCCTTCTATTAGGATGGTGTAATGGGTCCATTAAATCCTTGATTATGGCTTAAACTCATTACTTAACACTAAATAAAAACTCCAAAAAACATCTAAATAATCACAAGTAGGTTAATGATCTTAATCCTACACCTTGGTGATTAAGTGTGAGGTGCTTACTTCATACTTAAGGTATTTTCATTACCCCTAATCAGAGGGAAGATGTGATGAGTTTACTAACCCTTGGTTTAGGCTTAAGCTCATTTTGTTATGACAAACTCCAAAAAGCAATAAAAGATTGAAAACCCAAAAACAAACAATAATCGTCTCCTTCGAGATTCTTTTCTCACCTCATTCACTCATAAACGAGAACTTGCTTCTTCCGTCTAATGCAAGACAGTTAGTACCTGAGCCAGACAGGTCATACACTTGAGCATAGACAAGTAAGCAATTCACAAGTCAATTCATCTTTCAGTCTCTTTGAGTCAAACTGCGGTGTTCTGACTTCCTCATTGCACGAGAGGATACGTAGGCATAACTTAACTATTATCGAACAAAAGTCTGTATATTCCCCCTCTTCCAGCATTATTCTTTTAAGCCTCATTCCTGAGCAATTCACTTCACACTTCTTTTGCACTGACACCTGTACATTCTTTTTCCAGTTTTTGCACACAGATAACACTGACACTACCCCTTTTAAACACAAAATTTCAAGCGTGGATCCCGTCGAGTACGACGGACAATATGGGTGCTAATACCTTCCCAGGTTGTAACCAACCCCCTTTCTCAGTTTCTCTGGTTCACGATCGTCTTATCCATCTTTTCCTAGGTTTATGCAGCATTACCTTTCCTTCGAGATAAAAATGCCTAGCTGGCGACTCTATTCACCTTCGTTTCATTTCTCCTTTTGCCGACCGTTCGCGTCTGTACCCCTTCTGACCCGGTGTCATTTGGTGGGAGCGACACAAGGTAACCAATGGCTTTTGAACTTCTGAGATTCTCGACTTCCCCGAGTAATTTTTTAGGGATTCTCATGACTGAATCTGAAGCATGATACTGACACCATCTGATATTATTGGCACAAATAATTAACTTTCACCATGGTTTCTGCTGAGAATCCAATATCAAGGCTATGTAATATGCAATGGATCGTGTATACCTTGGTCAACAATTAAGGGGCTTGCAACTAAATTTGATCCAATTATGCTTGAAAAGAGAGCGTTGCCCCTAGCTGAGGATGACTTGTCTCAGAATAGCAGTGTTTTGAAAAAGATACCACAAGAGGAACAACCAAAATGCTCCACAATAATATGCCATTGGCATCGTGAACTCAGTAGTGTTTCTTTTGGTACTTCAGATGGAGATATTTTCCCCCTGACTATTAAGCATTGTTGAATCTTGACCTGACTGCCCCAACTTGATTGGACAATAATATGGCACGCCCCTTTGAGTGGAAGATAGTGGCTATGCCCCTTTGTATACATTGGCTTTGATCCAAGAAGAAACTTTTATTTGTCAAAAGGACTCTGGTTTATTGAATATTCGTCATGTAAACTTCTTTGCTGTCAAACGCTTAGTTATATGCAAACAGTGATGTTCAAAATAAAATGCTTATATCTGTCTTGAAATTTTGAAAAAAGAATTATTTTAGTAAAACAGTGTGTGTAAAAACTGTGATATTAACTCAAGATTTATAATAAGCCCTAAAGGAGTCAAGATACATTTTTGTAGCAGTACGCTTTCGAACTAACCATACTTCAGTTAGGACTTTTAAAGGGTTATAACATGGCCTGGTTCACGATTTAAGAAACAAAGGATAAATGCTCAAATTTTATTTATACCCAACACATTCTTCTTGATGTTCTTCAGTCCTATGTTCAGTTAACTTATGCATTGAGGCTCCAAAGGTGTTTAGAATCGTAACATTGACATTTGAGATGATTCAGAAACCATAACTTTATTTTAAAAGTCATCTCTTTTTTTTTGTTGAGGATTTGTAGTGACCTCTTTTTCTTTTGTCTTTGTTATCCCTTCTTTTTGCCTGAACTGTTTATTTCAAGGTTACAGTCAGCAGGATGTCTTAATTTTTTTTACTAAGTCTCCTTCATAGGTTTTGACTCAGTGAGCTTATCTTTTGATAGATATTGACTGTCAGACTTAATGATTACAGGGAACCATCATTAGTTGTGTACAAGAAGGACAACTGGGATAATTGAGTTAACCAAAGTACTACCTTGCCCTAGGTTATAATTGAGAGTTTTAATTTGCGTGAGAATAAAACTCCTACTTCATAGGCTCAAAAGGGTTGACTAGGGATTAACTTCCTTATATCTCCACTGTTTAGGAATTGAAACAATGCTTGTACATCGTCAGCATAGTCTTGTTCAAAAACATACTGCATAAGATTATGGTATTGTTTTCGTCATTCTCCCTCTACAGGCTTATAGCTTTATCAGGAGTTAATTATCACAAAGTAGAAATATGAAGCATAGTTCAAAATATAGTGAAACAAATGGATTAATTCAAGACAAACATATGCAATACATTAATGAAAACAAAAGTTTGACATAATAGTAAGTGTTTAAACAAACAAAAGAAATTACAAATGAAAATTCAAATGTTCTCAAAGCCTCTTCCTCTAAACTAGTTACTCCAGATGTTTGGGCGCTTTGATGTTTGATGGGCGATAGAAGAACTCAATCTGGCCTTCTGGCGTAATCTCGAGGATTCCTTCGTCAATCAGGTCTTGAATCCTATTCTTTAATTCCCAACAACTATTAGTATCGTGTCTGGGACAGTTGGAGTGATACATACACCTTGCCTTGGGATTATAGCGAGAAGAGGAAGTATTAGGATTTTGAGGAGAATTTTCCAAGGAAATTAGCTTCATCTCCAACAAGCATTGCAAAGTTTGCGACATTGGAGTGTTGAATTTGATAAATTGTCTTTTATATCCCTTGTGTCGAAGTGGATTAATCTTACAAGGTCTTCCCTCTTCAACTGAAGAACAATCAGTAGTAGCTTGTCTCTTTCCTTCTCTTATCCTTATCTTCTTTCAACCAAGTCAGCTTGTTTTATCGGAGGTTGACTGATGATTAGATTCCCGACTCCATTACTTTGAAGTTTGTGGACAAAGGTTCTCAGCTCTTCTTGCCCCTGAGCTAAACTTTGGATAAGAGTCACCTGGCCATTCATCTGGATCCTCATCATTGCCATCTCACCTTGCAGTTGTTCCAACTGATCATCCTTGCTATCTTTAGGATTCTTCATTTTCATATCCTTAGAGAGGAATGCTTTCAACTCTTTTTGCCCCTTAGACAAATTCAGGATCATTTCTTAAAACTGATCATTCTGAGCTTGGAGATCTTTGACAGATTGTTCGAGAGCCATTTTTGCTGAAATAAACAGCGAGAAGATTGAGAAACCTGTTGTGAAAACTTGTTATGAAATGAGATGGTATGTAGATGCATATGCAATGTTTTCAAGGACCGAATGATTTAAATTTGTTTAAACAAAAGAAAACAAAACTTTTATTAGTAAACTTGAAGTAATATTGCCCCTTGGGCTTACTGAATAAAATAACGCTCAAAAATAAAGACAAAGGAAAACATATGGGGTTTTAAGTCTACCTTGGACGCTTCCTCTTTGTGTAGAGGTAGGTGTTGAGATTCCGCTCCTCGTGAAGTTGCTTGGTCAGTTCCAACATTCTTTATTGGTTAATCCTAAATTGAGCTTCGAAGGTATCTCTTTGCTCCTTCAATTGGATCCAGGACTTCTGCAATTCTTCCAGGTCAGTAGGCATGTCTGGATGAAGGATGGTATAAGGAGTATCCCCTTCTGCAACAGGCTCCATAGTGACTGGTAGAACAGCAGGATATGGCATCATAAGAGTCTTATCACGAGATCGCACTTATCTGAGATAAGGTTCCATAGGAATTGAGTACTTTGGTTCCAGAGTCTTGTTGTCAACCTTGTTCACTTTACCCCAAGCTCGTATGAACCTTTGACGGTAACCTTGAAGATCGTTGTCGTAGTCGAACATAATTCCTTGAATAAGCATGTCATGAGGACAATTACTCTGAGCATAACCAAAATGATGTAGACCTAAAGAAGGGTTGTAGGTAATGCCCCCTCTTATGCCAAGGAGTGGCACATTAGGGAACTCCCCACAACGGTCAATGATAGTAACATTCTCCATAGATCGAGAACACCAATAAATATCTGAATGAGAAAGTGACATAGTCCTCTTATACCACCTTAACCCTTGGTCATTCTTCATCACAGATCGAGGAAGGTGAGAAATAAACCACCTAGATAGCAGAGATATGCAACACATCAGAGTTCCTCGTGCCTTCGTAGTATGGGTATAAAGAGAATGTAAGATGTCTCCAAGTAAGGTAGGCACTGGATTATAAGTCAGAAATATATTGATGGTGTGTACGTTTATGAACTGGTCTGGATTAGGGAATAGTACCAAGCCATAAATCAGCAAGGCTAGGATCTCCTCAAAAGCATCATAACTCATAGCATTCGAGAACACCCGAGCCTTCTCTATCAATACCTTAGAAAGAATACCCTTAACTCCGCTTCTCATTTCCAAGACAATGTCTGATTTCTTCAAATGTAGGGCTGCAACAATGACTTCAGGTTTAGGCTCTTTCTCTAAGCCTGTGAAGGGTTTCTGATCAAGGATAGGTACCCTAAGCAACTTGGAGAACTCTTCCATGGTGGGCACCAGCTAATAATCTGAGAATGTAAGGCAATGATGCTTAGGATCAAAGAATTGGAAGAATACACTCATCATATCTTCATCAAACCCTGAGGTGACCAAGTCAAGTAGGTGACCATGTTTCTTGATGAACTGGGAGTTTTCAGAAACTTGAGATACCAATTCCTTAAGCTTAGAAGGTATCTATACGAAGTTGATCCGGATAGTATTCCTACGAGCAGAAGCCATGACATGCAACAAAGAACAAAGATAAATCCTTTGGTCCTTGAAATGGTTAGTGAAAATGCTATGCTTATGATGTCAAGATGTTATGCTCAATCACAAACATGTGGCACACACAAACAAGTCCTACAATAACCCTAGGTTTAGAGGCTTGCATGAGGTTTAAAGGTAAGTACCTTCCCCTGAAGTTTAGTTGGTTCAACATGTCCTACAAAAGTAACCGGGTTCTAAGGGATCTCAAAATCATTGATCCTTCCCAAGGGTGGTTGTTCAGTAGGAAACTTACTTGCCAACCAAAACCCTCCAAGTTTAGGATCTCAATGAGTGTAGGATCGAGTATCAACCAACTTCAGTCTTCACCGAAGTCGGCTATCTCACTACTTTTTAAAGGCCAAGATGGGATAACTAGGGTTCTAAACGTCAGTTAGTGTATTGACAACATATGGGAGCCACATATTAACCTTAACTTACTTAAGGAACATAAGCACCAACCAAGAAGTCACACTAACTGTGGCCACCAGATCAACCATATCGGTATACGTCGTACAATTTCCTTGGTCTATTGCCATTTACCTAGGGTACACTAGATCCGGGTTAGGATCTTTCACACTAAAAGCCCAATAAGTAATATAAAGCAAACAAAGCAAACAATTTAAGTGATCTAATTCCTAAGGATACCCCTCTTTTACTTAGTAAGTCCCCGGCAGAATCGCCAGTTTTGTAACACGGTGGGAGAACTAACTTTCTATAAATGTTGCAGATAGCAAGAGTCGCCACCGACTTTTATTTTATCCATAAGGAAGGGATATAAAAGAACAGGAAAACCGTTTTTTAAAAGACTTGGGTTCGGGGTGTAGGTTATATAAAGGGAAGGTGTTAACACCCTTTATATCCATGGTTATCCATGGGCTCTTAGTTACTTAGCTCACTTAAATGTTTTTTGAAAAGATGGAGTGTGTGATTAGAAATTTTTCTTAGTACTTTGTAATGATCCTCGTATGGATGTATACAAAGCCTTGTTTGAAAATGTTTGAAAATAGTGAGGTGTGAAAAGTATTTGCTTTTAAAGTGTGAGCAAGTAACTATGAGGTACCTACCCTAGACTAAGTCATTCATGTTATTATATGTCCTTTAAAGGGTAAGATTATCCCTATTATTAAGGAATAGGTAGTCATTACCTTGGATTTTATGTAGGGACGGGCGTAGGGTCATCGTACGGTCAATGAAGGCAATTATAGGGTGTCTTTAGCAATTGGGAGGGGCTATCATCTTTTTAATCTGAAGGGACAAGATCAATGAGGCAACGCCGTAGGCAACATCGTAGGGACTTGATCTTTTAACCGAATGGAGGGACGAGATGATTTATTTCCTGGAGAGACTTTGCTTAAGACACCCTCACATTCAAGGGATCTGACCATTTAATAAGGCAACCAAGAGGAATACCCTAGGAAGTGCAGACGACGATCATAGATCGACTTACGTGTGTGGGTGTTTATTTTCAAATATTTATTCTTTTTATTTAATTTTCTAAGTCTTTTTAATTCAATTATGTTTTGCACTCCATATTTACTAACCACGCAATGTTAAAAATAAATGGCGGAAAATTAAAGGCAAAAAATAAGAAATTCCTAAACTATTACAATGTTTCGGGGCAGTTACATAATTATGAGGCGAAAAATAAAAATATGAAAATTTACAGGTGAGAAACAGTTACATAGTTATAATGGCTAAGGAAAAATTTCAGAGCAACAATAACAAGGCAGATTATGAATAACATAAAAAAAGAGGAAAATGTTTAAGGTTAAAAAAAACATTTTTAGGGTTTATGAAAATAAGTTTTAAAAGTTTTCTTAAAAATATTAGAGTTCAAAAATAAATTAGGATTTATCAGAGAAAATTTATTTAAAAATAATTATTAGTTTTTATGAATTAAAATAAATTATATACAAAAGATAAGTTTTATTTCTTTAATTCATAAATGAATTGATAAAAATAATAAAACTAAAAGAACTAAATTATAAAAATGTTTACAAAAATATAAGTTTGTAAGAGAAAAGTTTTTGTTTTATATTTTAGAAAAAAAAGAGAAATTAATTTAAGAATAATAGTAAAGAAATTCAAAGAAAATAAATAATTTGATGAAAAATAATAATTAAAAAAGAAGAAGAGGAAATTAGGAAAAAAAGAAGACAAACCCCATATTTATTTGCCAACGTCTCTTTGCCAAAATGTTGGGAATATATGTTGAACCCACGTATCATTGCCATAATGTTGGGAATTGGTGTTAAACCCAAACCCTCAAACTCCCAACTTTAGGTCTTTATCACTAGGCCAAGCGTGCCTTTTGGTTATAAACTTGGAAAAATATATTATATAATAAACCTAGAAAAATAAACGAGTTAGAAAAAATCTAAATAATTAAAATGTTTTTTTTTTATTTAAAACTTAAATGGTAAAAGAAACTAAATATTATAAATTATATATAATACAGTAATTTTGAAATTAGATTTTAAAAACAACTAATGAAATTTAATTTAATGTTTTTTTAAAGAAAAGTTAAAGGTTAATTATGAAAATAATTAGAGTTTAATTATAAACCTAAATATAAAAGTAATAATACTAATAAAAATGTTAACCTAAATTTAATAAAAAAAGATTTGTTGAAAAAAAAGTTAATTAAAAAAAAATAGGTTAACCATGTTTAAAAGATAAATTAAGGTAATTAAGGAAATTTTAAAAAAAAATTATGAAGAACCCATGTTTCTTCCTCAAAATGTTGTGGCTCCAAACCTCAGTTCCTTGCCACTAGGCTGTGGGCACTCCTGGAAAATAACATAGAAAATACATATTATATAATAAGAAATTTATATAAAATGTAAATAAATAAATAATAATCAAATAATAATAATAATAATAAAATGTCATAAGCTAGGTTTGAACCCACGCCCTTGCCCTTCATTGAGTCCTTTGCCACTGACAAGCGCGGGCTTGTGATAGAAACTGTTTATATAATCAAACAATGAAATAAAATATAAAACAAAATATTTGAAAAAATCTTCAGCGCGCCAAATCCATCATCTTCTTCCTCGTGACCTTCTTGAATCCGCAATGAAACTTCAAAGTAATTGTCCAAAAATCATCCATACCTCACAACAAACACAAATCAATGGTTAAATGCAATTTATATTGAGTATATATATGAAATCGAAAATCATGAGAAAAAAACAAGAGAAAAACGATTTGGATTGGGCATTATGGCATGAATTTGATGATGAAGATGATTGAGATATGTTCAAGATGCTTCAAGAATTCGTTTGCAACCTTCAAACATGAATATGCTTCAAGGATTCTTTTGAAATTTGTGTGAAATTTTGAAATATGAATATGATCTTCTTTCCCTCTGAAAAATTTCTTCCCCTTATGTCTTTGTTGTGTATATATAATAGAGTGAATTTAGGTTAGAAATTGGGCCTTTGGAATTACTTGATGGTGAAGGAAGATACAACAAAAAATATGAAAAATAATCCAATATATCCTTGATATTTTTGTTATGCACGAATTTGGAGAGTCTCAATTAGTATTGAATGATTTTTAAAAGCTTTTAGAATAAGAATCACATCAAAATATTGAGTTTTTATATTTTATTTTGATTTAAATTAAATTTTAATGAATAAAATCCAGATAAATAATAAATAAATTATAAAAATAAAAAATAATTGGAATTGGGTCGTGCTTGATGTTATTATGAAGATTGAATTGCAATTTCACAAGCCCATTTGAAAAAAATTGGATTTGAGACCCTTTTTGCTCAATGCACCCCTTGAAAATTTCTCAACTTTGTCAAGGCTTAACTCTCTCAATTTTAAGGTTATGAATATGATCTTGGACATTTTGGAAAGCTTAAAGAGTCCTATAAAAAACCTCTTTGGTATCATGTCCATATCTTTTACCATTTTCAAATTATGCTCTTTGGAAAACGTTGACTTTTTGTTGACTTTTGAAAGGACATATAATGTCTTAGCCCATACCCTCAAAATGAAGCATTTTTAGGCTTGGCTTGTGAGGCACAAAGTTATAGAGAATTCAATTTCCTTCAAAATGAGATTTGGATGGGAAATGTTTTATGAATCATGTGAAAGTTATGGCTGGTCAAAGTTCAGTTGACTTTTCCTAGGAAACCCTAATTTAGAAACTTCCTGATTCCTGATGATCTGAGATCTCCTTGATGAATCATGATCAAACCTTGATCAAATGATGAATTTTACTTCATAAACTTGATGTTGGTAACAAATCTTGAAGTTTGACTATAGTTTGACAACAGTTGACCTCAGTTTGACTTTTTAACCACTTTGACTGATTTTTGCATATTTGATCATCTGACTGGTCAAACTTATTGGGAAAGCTCTGAAACTTGACATATGGATTATCAAAGTCGCGTGGGATGTTATGAATCTCACTTGAGACCTTGGAAGTCATTTTAGCTTGAAGTAAACTAAAACCCTAATTCTGGATGCTTTGTGTAGGAAAGGGCATTGTCTGAGGGAAATCTCACACTTGCTGATCAATTAAGAACCTTAAGAATCTTATGATCATTGAGAAGTCTTGAGAGCCATTGTCTTGATTGTGGGAGGGAAACTTTTGGGGTACAACAAGTGGATTCATTTTCTGGTTGATTGAGTGGAGGTATGATTGAAGGTGCATTAGCAGTTGTGGGTATGACAGAGGGAGTTGGTTCAGAAGAAGGAATGGGTTCAGAAGAAGGAATGTGTTCAGAAGGAGTGGTTTCAGGTGGGATTTCAGACGTGACCACTTTTACTGCTTCTATAACAGAAACAAAATCAGATTGAGAGGATGAAGAATTACATTTCTTTTTTATTGTTTTAGCAGCCTTCTGAGAAGTTCCTTCACCAGTTTTTCTCTTTTTGTTCTTCTTCAGGACACATTCTGGTGCTGGTCTTCTGAGTTCTTCTGGGTTGAACATAGGGTCCACACTATCCAGTTTGCATGACTCCAAATATCTGACTACAACCTCTGGTGGTGTGTCAAAAGAAAATAGAGGAAAGTCTTGTAGAGGCATTTTCCTTGTTGTGATGACTTCTCTGGAATGAAGAATTGGGTCCTTATTGATAGAATCAATGAACTTCATCTTCTTGAGGTTCTTAGCATTTAGAGGGTTTCCAATGTCTGTCTCCAGCATATTGTCTCTCCCGGGATTTTCATCCTAGTACAAACGCGAAAGTGGCGCGGAAAGGTAGAGTCGCCAGCCAGACATTTTTATCCCGAATGAATGGGAAAGGTAATGTTGCACAAACCTGAGGAAGAAGGAAAAGGACGAGGCCTTGCGAACCAAAGATCGGGGTTCGGGAGTCGGTTACGACCTGGGAAGGTATTAGCACCCCAGATCGTCCGTCGTACCCGACGGGATCCACGCTTGCTTATTTTGTTTCAAAGGGTGAGAAAATACGAATGCTGCTGAATAAAACCGCTACTGGAATAAAGGGAATGGAAAATGAGAAATGAACTGAAATGAGAATGAAAAGAAAGGGGGAAATGTAGGGAAAATAAAGAATGTGCTCGAACGGGCCCTACCCCGCTGCCTACGTACCTCATCGGGATAATGAGGATCAGAGTCGACGTAGTTCGCCTAACCTAGGCTTACATTCGTTTGTGGTTTTTAGGATGACGTTGCCATAGCTCTAGCTCAGGTGTTACCGGCTCTGACACGAGGGTGTTTACCGTATCGCTGTTTGAACTGTCGAGACAAGTCATGAAGAGTATGAGATGAGAAAGAAGACGTGACTTCTTGGTTTGTTGTTTTTTAGAAGAAATGTTTTGAATTTGTTTGTGAACGGTCTTGTACTAAGACCTATCCATCGCGGGAAGTATTTACACCTCGCCCCGAAACAGGACGCGTATAAACACTCCGCAACAAAGTCTCGTGTCGTACAAGATTGTTCGGTTTTTATTAAGTGTTTTATTGTTTTTCTTTTGAGATGAGAAAGAGAATGATTCAAGTTGATAAAAGGAAAAATCTAAGGGACTAAGACTCAATCCTAATGTATTATGTATTTACAAAGTGATCCTAGTGGTTAGTGAGGTTTTCTATTCCTAATGGAAAAAGGAAAAGAAAAAAAGGAAAAAGGATGCAACTTACTTCCTAAGGAAGATAAGTTGGTCCTAACAATGGGGAATCCTACCAATCACAAACATGGAAGGAAAAATGAATTAAAAAGCCTAAAAGAAATGCATAAAAAATAAAGGATAAAGTGGAGTAAACTTACCTCAATCTTCCCCACTACAAAACAAGTGTTAATGCACATTTTTATTAAAAAGAATAAGGCAAACACACATTAATTAAATCCTAATTAAATCCTAAGGCACCTTAGACCTAAACTAGACTCTATTTTAATCCTAAAGGAACTAGAAAAAGCTAGGACAAAAATACAGCACCTATTACAGCCCCTAATACACAAATAGCTATGAAACTAAGCCTAACACCCACCAGCTTTTTACAGCCAGCATGCAACATGAAAAAGTAGGTGTAAAAAGTCAAATACATCATGCACACAACAAACAAATTTTACAGCAGCTATATACAAAAACAGCTATGAAATGCAAAATTCAGAATTGATTATTTTCATTTTTTATACACAAACTCAATAAAACATGCATTACTTTCCACATGAACATGCATTTTAACATGGATCAACATACCTAAATGGAAGAACATGAACATTTTTTTAGGATTATTCAAGAATGCATCACATGTGGATTATGCAACAAGTATGCAAAATGTGGCACATGAACATGGCATATGAACATGATGATTATTGATTATGAACATACAACATGATAGCTCAACAAACATGCTAAACTCAATTCATAATTCAGAATTGAATTGATAACATGCTATGATCAAACATGCAAACAAATGCCACCAAATGCACATATATATGATTATGCAAAATGCAACATACATCAACATAATGAAATGCAAAATGATTTAATGCAATGTGAAACATGTAAAAACAGAATGCAACATGATTATTACATACCTAATGATGCATGAACATAGCAACAATATGCAAGAACTCAAGCCATACACAAAGAACACAAAAAACACATAATATGCGACATAAACGGAATTGTGTCGAAACGACTCGAAATGGGGGAATGAGCTACTGGAAATGGACTCAAAAATTCCCTAAAATCACTACCTAAACATGTATGAACGTTAAAGGCACTAGGAAGCAAGATTGATCACTCAAATAAGCTAAGAATCCAAAATTCAACAGCGTTAACCGGTTAACCATATGGGTTAACCGGTTAACGGACCTAAAACAGAAGCATTTTGTGGCAAAACGCATGCGTTAACCGGTTAACCCAATGCGTTAACCGGTTAACACTGAACAGAATTGAAAAAAAGCTTTTAAAATAAGTGCTTTTAGCCACAAAATCACTTCTAATGATCCCTAACATACCTAGGAACATGCTAACACTAATTTCTACTTATTTTGAGCTTATTTACACATGCTAGCACCTACATCTATTAACACCTTAAACTTTTAAATCAACAAAAATCACAAATCACAAGTAAACATAATCGAAACGGAACAATTTCAAGCAAAGCGAAAAAAGCAATTAAAGAATGCCAAAAGTGGCGAGATGAAGAGAATAACTTAAAGAAGAAGTGATTAAGATCACCAACCTACGAAGCGGAGGAGTGCTTCGGTAATTGTTGCAAAAATCGGAGCTTGATCGAAGAGAAAACCGTGAAAACCGAGAAACCGCAAAATAAATGCGTTCTTGATGCTTGAACCTTTGCACACTTCCGATAAGCCGAAATCTTCAACAAAATCACTAGCTTCTTCTTCTACGATCCACAATTAATGGAGGTTGGAGGCTTAAGCTCCAAGGTCTTCAAGTTTCAATGTGAAACTTGAAGAGCTTATTCAAAGAAGCTTTGGTGAAAGGAGGGAAAATGGAGGAAAAGTGAGAGAGAAAAAGTGATTATGAAAAAAGTGAAAAATTTGGAATTGTGGGAACCCTTTTGGTTTGGATGAAAATGGCTTAAATAGAGACTAGGCTAGGAGCTAGGTTTGGGTTTGGGGCCCAAAAATTAGGTTTGGGATCCAAAATTAGGTTTGGAAGTTAGTTAGGGTTAGGGTTGGAAAAGGGAATATTCCTTGGAATATTCCTTGGAATATTCCTTGGAACACTCTAGAAGATGGTGGAAGGTGGTGGAAGTTTCCAAGGGAAATGGAGTGGAATTGAAGTGGAAAAATGAGATGGAAAGAATGAAAGGAAGTGTGGAAAGAAAGTGGAAGGAAAAGCGGAAAGAAAAGGGGAGGAAAGTGGTGAATTCTTCCTTTTTAATGGGTTAGCTTGAAAGTGGTGTGGATTATTTTTGGTACATCATTTTCTCTCGAACTCCAATGTTTGCCAAGCCTCGATCGACCACACACCTCATGCAAAGGACGATGAATGACTTATTTATTTTTTCAAATGCGATGCGATGATATGCGGAATGATGCAAGAATGAAGCGTGAATCGCTCGAGGTTGATGATAAATAAGAGGGCAAATTTTGGGGTGTTACAGCTGCCCCTATTCAATCACTGTAGACTTGAATGGATGACAGCAGCTGCTTTCAGACGTTCGAAGTATGCAGGGATTGAATACTAAAACAACCCGAAAATTTGCACTCGCACTGGAAGAACAGAGAAATAAGCTCAACCAAACAAACTCCGCTTGGATATAATTATAATGGTGAGAATCATGAACGGGGGATGCCTTTTGAGTGATGCCAGAAGGCTACTGGCTTACCACACTGTGGGTGGACTTCAAAATACATTGCCACTCTGCGGGTGGACTTTTGAGATTTTACCACACTGCGGGTGGATTGCTGAATAACTTGCCACACTGCGGGTGGACTTTGAAGGTTTGCCACACTGCGGGTGGACTTCTGAAACCTGCCACGCTGCGGGTGGACTTTGGAAATGATGCCACCCTGAGGATGGACTTTTGCTCACTACGGGAGACTTTTGCTCACTACGGGAGACTTTTGCTCACTACGGGAGACTTTAGAGATTTGCCACACTGCGGGTGGACTTTTGCTCACTACGGGAGACTTTTGCTCACTACGGGAGACTTTTGAGATTTGCCACCCGAAGATGGACTTTGGCCAGTCTACGGCTGGACTTTTGCTCACTACGGGAGACTTTTGCTCACTACGGGAGACTTTTGCCCACTACGGGAGACTTTAGAGATTTGCCACACTGCGGGTGGACTTTTGCTCACTACGGGAGACTTTTGCTCACTACGGGAGACTTTTGAGATTTGCCACCCGAAGATGGACTTTGGCCAGTCTACGGCTGGACTTTTGCTCACTACGGGAGACTTTTGCTCACTACGGGAGACTTTTGCTCACTACGGGAGACTTTAGAGATTTGCCACACTGCGGGTGGACTTTTGAAGCTTGCCACCCGAAGATGGACTTTGGCCAGTCTGCGGCTGGACTTTGAAATTTGCCACCCGAAGATGGACTTTGGCCAGTCTGCGGCTGGACTTTGCATATGGAATTGCATGGTATATTGCCCCATGACACTGGGGATATTATGTCTTGAGTATTGTTGATGAACTGGTGACTGTAAAAGAAATTCCTGACGCGGAAGTGATAAGTCTCTGTTGACTCTGTGGGGAAACACAATGATCGCGAATTCAATATCAAGTAGCCCTGTGGGGATGACATCTCTGTTGGAGAGGAGCGTGAATAATTCATCTGTCCCGAATTATCACCTTTGCCAAAAATAAATTGGACTTTTAGATTTGAGGGCCGTGCCCGGGGATACTCGGACTATTGAGGAATATCCACTCTTATGGATCTGCTGGGGAGGAGAATGATTTATCTGAAATCTTCTAGGGGAATAGGAATTGCCTTAGACCTGTTGAGGAACCGAGATCAAGGAAACCTTCTGAAGGAAAAACTTCTGACTTTAGTGAGGATAGATTTTACTTGCCTGTTGGTGATGACAACACCGAGACACGTCCTGCTGAGGAGGAAAGATTTCAAATTGTCTCGTGCTGGGGATCAGTTGCTTCTGTATGGATTTTACCTTAAGAGGATTTTACAAAAGACTTGGCGTCTTTAAACTCTTAGGTATCATAACGACTACATGATTCAGTGTAACAACCTTGCTGAGGAAGTAACCATTGTCAATGCAGATGAGTTTGTATCTGTCAGAAGTGTTGAACGAGATAGTTGACTTGACAAGTAACCACGGTATTCTAGACTCCGGGTAAATGCTTCTGATCGTCTGTCTTCGGGAAAGAATGAATTCTCGTACTATTGGGGTGGCCTGCCCCAGGATGAGTACTTGAATAGTTTTGCTCTTGACTGACTAATCTTCGCTCTTGGAGAGATTTGAATCTCGAGGTGCTTGCCCCAGATTAGCTGAAATTTGAAGGGATTGCTCAACATAACTGCCCCAGATTAGCTGGCTCTTACCATGACTAACTGGGGAAATCTCTACTCAATGAAGCTTTATTCGGATAAGTGCACCTTGACGTGACAGTCTTTCAGAAGTTTTAGACTCCTCAACCTGGCAAGCTTGAGCTTCTGGATTGAATTTCCGTATGTGAACCATTTATGATGCTCAACAAATGTATGCAAGTGAGAAAATGTTTATTCTTAGAATGAAAATCCTAATTCAACAAACATGTTAATCTTGAAATTTTGAAAACGGATCGTTAACCTTTGTGAGCAAATCACTGGTTAAAATACGACCTTTATTTGAATGAAAGTATGTACATGCAATACCAACAAACGTCTTTTAGCACAACTCATAGGAGTCAGGAACGCGGTCTCTTGTTAGTACGCTCTCAATTTAACCCTGTTTCAGTTAGGACTTTTAAGGGTTGTATCGTGGCCTGGTTCACGGTTGTAGAAACAAAGGATATAGGCTCAAAGTTTATTTGTGCCCACCCGCTCTTCGTGATGTTCTCCATTCCTATGTTCAGCTAGTTTTCACAAGCATTCACCTTTCATAAGGGTTTCGTGTTGATTGAGGAACCATTGCTGCTATCCGTTCAAGCACCAATCAGGTTATTATTGAGAGTCAGTCACTCCTCTATCTTTTGTGTTTATGCCACACGACTTTGTTCTTATTTGAGGATCTTTCTTGGTGATCCTTTCGGTCTTTCGTTTTTGCGTTATTTTGCTTATCCCTAACTTTTGCCTGGACTGATTCTTGTGAATCTTCGATTGTGAAGTCCAGCGGGATGCCCTAACTTTTTCCTAAGTCGCTTGTTTTCAAGTTTCGACTTAGCGGGCCTTTTTTTCTTCTTCTTTTTTTTTCTTTTTTTTTTTTTTGCATTGTGAACAAGTCGCGTGACATTGCTTGTCTTGATTGCTTCACGAGGGTTGTGACTGCCTCATTTTGGGGTCGGCGAAGGATAACCATTGTGGTTGTCAATCTTTGGACCTTTTGACTTGGATAACCATTGTGGTTTCGGGTCTTTGGACCTCTTGATTAGCATATTAGGATGCAACGGATCTTCAAATACACTTCTTTAGGAAAGTCTGAATGCTTGGTCTGACTAGCTGACGTCTACCCTGCCCCTGGGTTACATGTGAGGGTTCTTTTTTTTTTTTTTTTTTTTGTGAAAAGAAACTCCTACTTCAAGGCTCAAGGGGTTAGCGAGGGTCTATCTCCCTTATATCTCCAATGTCTAGGATTTGAAACAATGCCTGTACATCGTCAACAGGGTCTTACTTGAGAGCACACAATTCAGAGATATTGCATTTTTGTTTCGTCATCCTCCCTCATAGAATTTAAGCACGACAATTGGTATTGCGATATACATATGCAAAATTATAAGGGAATGCAAATGAATTTACTTCAAGAAAAACATGTGAGTTTTATTATTTCTAACATTCAAAAGCAAACAAATTTCATACATTGACAAATGTTTAACACATAAAAGAAACTACAAATGGAAATGTAGTACAGAAACTGAATATTGCCATAGTTGAGGAGGCTTGGCTCCGTCTGGACCTGTCAGTCTTGGATACTTTCGACGATCAATAGCTCTTTTCACAGACTTGTGATCTTCAATTTGCAGTTGCATGCTCAACCATGGCAGTAACACTTCCTCTTCTAGCTATACTGACTTTGACGCGAGACATCTGGAGGAAAGAGTGAAGCTGGGGAGTAAAGTTGCCCCAAAAGTTTGCTCGGAAAGACCTGACGATCTTCTGCCTACGTATCTCCATTGACTGATGACCAATGAAGAATCAGAGCGACGTAGTTCCCCTCAATAGGGATGAAAAACGAACAATGAAGAAAGGCAATCACATAAATGCCATCACTGAGAGTATTTGAATACTGCTGGCTTTATTTGCTTCATGAATACCCTGGTGTCCTGGGTGGTCAGCTTGAAGACTTCAGCTTAACGTGAACCATCTGGTAGAACGACCGTGACACCAGTTCCATTATGACTAGGCATCGGATTATGAAGTACATTGGGGAGAGGAGCGAAATTGATCGCCTTGGAGTCAACTAGGTCCTGTACCTTGTTCTGAAAGGCCCAACATTTCTCAATACTGTGCCCCTGGGCACCTGAATGGAATTCGCACCTGGCGTTAGCATCAAAATTCGGAGGTAGATTGTCAGGAGCGGGAGGTCTCATGGTACGAAGCTCGACCAGGTTCAACTTCAGCAGCTCTGGGAGCAATACAGCATACGGGCATGGGACGGGGTCGAGTCTGCGATTTCTCGCTCTTGCTCTTTCTTGAAACGGTCTCAGTACCTGTTGTTGCTAACCCTGTGGTCGTGGTTGTTGAACCTGTGGAGTAATAGTCACTGCAGCCGTTTGGTAGTAACCTTGAGAATAATTTCTGTCTCGGCCCCTATACACAGCATTCGTCTCGCCTTCTCTTCTTCTTTGGCCATTGCCAAAAGGTTTTCTCACACCAGAAGAACTAGCACTGCTTGCATCCTGGATCTTTCCCATTTTCAGAAAATTCTCTATCCTTTCTCCAGCAATGACGATATCAGAAAAACCAATGGACGGGCAGGCGGCCAGACGATCCAAGTAAACACCTTGCAAGGTGCCCATAAACATGTCTGCCATCTCCCGATCCAGCAAGGGAGGTTGAACCTGTGCGGCCAGCTCACGCCACCTCTGGGCATACTGCTTAAAACTCTCTTTAGGTCCTTGAGACAAGTTCTGCAACTGAGTGCGATTCGGAGCCATATCAATATTGTATTGATACTGCTTGAGGAATGCCTCTGCTAAATCTTTCCAACTTCGAATAGAGACCCGACTCAGCTTCATGTACCAGCTCAACGAAGCTCCAGATAAACTGTCTTGGAAGAAATGCATCCAAAGTTTCTCGTCATCAGTATGAGCCGAGATTTTTCCGAAGTACGCATGAATGTGAGTCCTAGGACACGTGCTGCCGTTGTACTTGTCAAACGATGGTGCCTTGAACTTTGGAGGGATTCTGACTCCTGGCACTAACCCGAGACTGGTTACATCGATACCCAAGGAATTCTGACATTCCATGGCCTTGATCTTCTCTGACAGCTCTTCATACCTGCGATTGTTGATCTCATTCATGTTACCCATATCAGCATCCAGTAGAGTGAACTGGTCCTCTTGATTGTCTTCTAAACCTGCATTACGTGTTGCGGTCCTATTTGGATGAGGCTCTCCGTTACGGGCAGCGTTAGCATCCACGTTCTCAGCTGGTGTTCCCGTATTAACATTCCCATGAGGTTGCTCAACCAACAACCGGAGACGCTCCTGGTTCTGGGCCATGCCAGTCATCATTTCCATGAACTGATCCATCCTCTGTCGGAACTCATTGAGATCGGTCTGCACTCGATCAGCCATCCTTACTCGGTTTCTTTTGGTCGGATATCGGTGAATGCGTTGACCAGCTATATTGCCTACGATCAAATAAGTTAGAAACCCTGGGTAACCTGCAAAAATACAAGAATATGGTATGCAGGAAATGAATGCTATGGCATGTTGATTCATTTTTAGGGCATCCCATCCCCTGATTCCAGTTTTGTGAGTTTGATGAAGACAGGAGCTCTTTTGTTGTAAATAACACTTCTTGGGTTCCATGCTCATAGATCAATACCCACAACCGGAATCACGGATGTAATATGCAGCCCTGTAAATGAATAAACATGCGTTAGGAATGCAAGTATGCGGATGATGTGATGCAATGCACTGGTATGTGATCAATGATCTGATGTTGGTGTCGGTGCATGGTCTCAAAATCCAGATATCACAATAATCATCCCTCTGATCCGGGGTCCATAACTTAAGAACAGAAATCCAGATCACAAAACTGAATCAAAGGCAAAGTGGGTATGCTGAAGGTACCAGGGTTCCTGCAAACCTGTAAACCCCTCCCAATCTCACGGGTATTGCTACTCGGGTCAACATCACGGACTCTCAAAGCCGAATAGCAATAATACGTTCACCATCTCCGAGAAATGGCTCATGACCAGATCAGGGAATCGGTTTGGCATTATGTACTACTCAGGGAGGTCTCAGTTGAGTCCGGAAAAACAAGCATCCCTCATAAGTCTCCAGCTTCAAGCACTGAATCGAGAAACAATAGTACATTCATCCCGAAGGGTACAATACTATCGTCATACGAACAGTTTGCTTTAACTGAATTCCTATGAGAGAACCAGGCCATCCTATGCGAGTTCCCAATGGACCCTCGGATGCGAGTGGGTTTGCCAACAAATGTGGTCTGCCACTGTCATCACTGGAGAGGGGTGTTTCCATTAAGGTTCTCAATGATCGGTCACCAGATGCACATAACTATCAAGGTCGTACCCTGAAGTGAGGTAATCCCCACACAGAATAGTTCCAAGACGGTCGCAATCTGGGTGTGGAACACATCGCCACCCATCATGGTGAGATACCATAAGAGTACAATGTCTGTCCACGCTAATCCTATGGTGCACTCAAGCCGGGTATTTGGCTTATCTCACAGTAACTCCCACCCACAGAAAAAATGAAAACCAGCACAGCCAGACAGTCCAGTATAATATGATGCATGGAAAATAAAATACTGGAAGCGGTAAATAAATGCGAAAAAGTAAAGCTGTAAATAAAACTGTAAATAAAAACAGTAAAGCTAAACTAAAGCACTCAGCATCAAACAGATAAACACCCAAAGAAACAAAACCAAACAGGCGCTAGGATTGACTCTACAAGGGAAACCAGAAATTCTGGGTTCGATCCCCAGCAGAGTCGCCAGCTGTCGCTCCCGGGATTTTCATCCTAGTACAAACGCGAAAGTGGCGCGGAAAGGTAGAGTCGCCAGCCAGACATTTTTATCCCGAATGAATGGGAAAGGTAATGTTGCACAAACCTGAGGAAGAAGGAAAAGGACGAGGCCTTGCGAACCAAAGATCGGGGTTCGGGAGTCGGTTACGACCTGGGAAGGTATTAGCACCCCAGATCGTCCGTCGTACCCGACGGGATCCACGCTTGCTTATTTTGTTTCAAAGGGTGAGAAAATACGAATGCTGCTGAATAAAACTGCTACTGGAATAAAGGGAATGGAAAATGAGAAATGAACTGAAATGAGAATGAAAAGAAAGGGGGAAATGTAGGGAAAATAAAGAATGTGCTCGAACGGGCCCTACCCCGCTGCCTACGTACCTCATCGGGATAATGAGGATCAGAGTCGACGTAGTTCGCCTAACCTAGGCTTACATTCGTTTGTGGTTTTTAGGATGACGTTGCCATAGCTCTAGCTCAGGTGTTACCGGCTCTGACACGAGGGTGTTTACCGTATCGCTGTTTGAACTGTCGAGACAAGTCATGAAGAGTATGAGATGAGAAAGAAGACGTGACTTCTTGGTTTGTTGTTTTTTAGAAGAAATGTTTTGAATTTGTTTGTGAACGGTCTTGTACTAAGACCTATCCATCGCGGGAAGTATTTACACCTCGCCCCGAAACAGGACGCGTATAAACACTCCGCAACAAAGTCTCGTGTCGTACAAGATTGTTCGGTTTTTATTAAGTGTTTTATTGTTTTTCTTTTGAGATGAGAAAGAGAATGATTCAAGTTGATAAAAGGAAAAATCTAAGGGACTAAGACTCAATCCTAATGTATTATGTATTTACAAAGTGATCCTAGTGGTTAGTGAGGTTTTCTATTCCTAATGGAAAAAGGAAAAGAAAAAAAGGAAAAAGGATGCAACTTACTTCCTAAGGAAGATAAGTTGGTCCTAACAATGGGGAATCCTACCAATCACAAACATGGAAGGAAAAATGAATTAAAAAGCCTAAAAGAAATGCATAAAAAATAAAGGATAAAGTGGAGTAAACTTACCTCAATCTTCCCCACTACAAAACAAGTGTTAATGCACATTTTTATTAAAAAGAATAAGGCAAACACACATTAATTAAATCCTAATTAAATCCTAAGGCACCTTAGACCTAAACTAGACTCTATTTTAATCCTAAAGGAACTAGAAAAAGCTAGGACAAAAATACAGCACCTATTACAGCCCCTAATACACAAATAGCTATGAAACTAAGCCTAACACCCACCAGCTTTTTACAGCCAGCATGCAACATGAAAAAGTAGGTGTAAAAAGTCAAATACATCATGCACACAACAAACAAATTTTACAGCAGCTATATACAAAAACAGCTATGAAATGCAAAATTCAGAATTGATTATTTTCATTTTTTATACACAAACTCAATAAAACATGCATTACTTTCCACATGAACATGCATTTTAACATGGATCAACATACCTAAATGGAAGAACATGAACATTTTTTTAGGATTATTCAAGAATGCATCACATGTGGATTATGCAACAAGTATGCAAAATGTGGCACATGAACATGGCATATGAACATGATGATTATTGATTATGAACATACAACATGATAGCTCAACAAACATGCTAAACTCAATTCATAATTCAGAATTGAATTGATAACATGCTATGATCAAACATGCAAACAAATGCCACCAAATGCACATATATATGATTATGCAAAATGCAACATACATCAACATAATGAAATGCAAAATGATTTAATGCAATGTGAAACATGTAAAAACAGAATGCAACATGATTATTACATACCTAATGATGCATGAACATAGCAACAATATGCAAGAACTCAAGCCATACACAAAGAACACAAAAAACACATAATATGCGACATAAACGGAATTGTGTCGAAACGACTCGAAATGGGGGAATGAGCTACTGGAAATGGACTCAAAAATTCCCTAAAATCACTACCTAAACATGTATGAACGTTAAAGGCACTAGGAAGCAAGATTGATCACTCAAATAAGCTAAGAATCCAAAATTCAACAGCGTTAACCGGTTAACCATATGGGTTAACCGGTTAACGGACCTAAAACAGAAGCATTTTGTGGCAAAACGCATGCGTTAACCGGTTAACCCAATGCGTTAACCGGTTAACACTGAACAGAATTGAAAAAAAGCTTTTAAAATAAGTGCTTTTAGCCACAAAATCACTTCTAATGATCCCTAACATACCTAGGAACATGCTAACACTAATTTCTACTTATTTTGAGCTTATTTACACATGCTAGCACCTACATCTATTAACACCTTAAACTTTTAAATCAACAAAAATCACAAATCACAAGTAAACATAATCGAAACGGAACAATTTCAAGCAAAGCGAAAAAAGCAATTAAAGAATGCCAAAAGTGGCGAGATGAAGAGAATAACTTAAAGAAGAAGTGATTAAGATCACCAACCTACGAAGCGGAGGAGTGCTTCGGTAATTGTTGCAAAAATCGGAGCTTGATCGAAGAGAAAACCGTGAAAACCGAGAAACCGCAAAATAAATGCGTTCTTGATGCTTGAACCTTTGCACACTTCCGATAAGCCGAAATCTTCAACAAAATCACTAGCTTCTTCTTCTACGATCCACAATTAATGGAGGTTGGAGGCTTAAGCTCCAAGGTCTTCAAGTTTCAATGTGAAACTTGAAGAGCTTATTCAAAGAAGCTTTGGTGAAAGGAGGGAAAATGGAGGAAAAGTGAGAGAGAAAAAGTGATTATGAAAAAAGTGAAAAATTTGGAATTGTGGGAACCCTTTTGGTTTGGATGAAAATGGCTTAAATAGAGACTAGGCTAGGAGCTAGGTTTGGGTTTGGGGCCCAAAAATTAGGTTTGGGATCCAAAATTAGGTTTGGAAGTTAGTTAGGGTTAGGGTTGGAAAAGGGAATATTCCTTGGAATATTCCTTGGAATATTCCTTGGAACACTCTAGAAGATGGTGGAAGGTGGTGGAAGTTTCCAAGGGAAATGGAGTGGAATTGAAGTGGAAAAATGAGATGGAAAGAATGAAAGGAAGTGTGGAAAGAAAGTGGAAGGAAAAGCGGAAAGAAAAGGGGAGGAAAGTGGTGAATTCTTCCTTTTTAATGGGTTAGCTTGAAAGTGGTGTGGATTATTTTTGGTACATCATTTTCTCTCGAACTCCAATGTTTGCCAAGCCTCGATCGACCACACACCTCATGCAAAGGACGATGAATGACTTATTTATTTTTTCAAATGCGATGCGATGATATGCGGAATGATGCAAGAATGAAGCGTGAATCGCTCGAGGTTGATGATAAATAAGAGGGCAAATTTTGGGGTGTTACACATATCAATCTGTTGTGCCTCAACCAGATGATCCACCAGCTTGTTTTCAGTCAAGATATCAGAAATCAATCTTCCCAGAGGTATCCAATCCCTCTTAGTCTTTTCTCCTTCTCTAGTTTCCTTTACGCTGTTTTTCAGATGATTAAACAGAGAATGTGCTAGGTTAACTTTCTTCTTCTTAGAGATGAAGTACAAAAGGAACTGTTGATCCATGTTTATGTAATCAGGAGAGTTTGTTGCTTTCCTATGGAATATGCTTCCCAGAATGATCTTAGCCCAGATCCTTAGATGATCCTTCAGATCTTTGATTTTGTTTGAAGGTTGTCCATGGGTGAAGATTTATCTAGCCACTAATTTTGTGTCTGAGAGCTTGTCCATTTCAATGAACTTAATCCCATTGCCATCAAATTGAACCAACCTTGCAATGTGATCTTCTGAGATGATGATCCTCTTCCCCATAATGTAAGAGGTTACATGTGAGTTTGATGCACTAGCAAACACCCAGAATTCCTTAACATGTTTGGGGAAACTAGTCCCATTAGGCGATCAAAATACTTCTCCCAACCTTAAGCTTGAACAGCAGGAAGAAGATCAAACCCATTTTCTCTTAAACTATCAAAATCTACGAACAGTTCACACAACACTTCAAGCTTATATGCAAATGTGAGAAGAGTTCTGACTGGAGATATGTGTAGCACTTCTGAGGAAGGATCCTTTGGTGGTTGAGAAGATGAATCCATAGTTACCAAGATGAAGGGTTTAAGGTTTTTAGAATTTTTTTTTTGCAAAGAATAGGAGTGACAGTGAAAGTGAAAAAAAGAGAAATTTTTGAGTGAAAACCGTGAAGGTGAAAAGTAAAAGTGAAAAGTGAGAGTGGAAAGTGAGTTTATATAGAAATATAATGCATTTAATAAAAAACACAATTAGTGGAATTAATAAATGCTCAAAACATCATGATTAGAAAGTAATAAATGAGAGCTGGCAAAAGGGAAAGCGTAAAGATCTTGGAACATGTACCAAAGAGATTTGTGCCTCAATTGTGTATATTCAACCTTTTCAGTTTCCCAGAACTTGAACATGTGTCCTTCTGTAGAGGACAGTTGTCTGATTGCATGTTTTGTCCTGCTTCAGAGTTTGAACACGTATTCTGATTTTTCTAGGGATCCTCAGAGGTTGATTGACACGTGTTGATGTCAAGATCTACATGTTATTCTTTTGAAATAGAAGTTCTCAGAGATAAACAGTCATATCATTAAAATAAATTTTGAGTGAATAAAGCAAATAATTCAGAGTTCAGAACTTTTGATAGATAAAAACATACAATTAAACATTTTCATTCTGGACATAATTCCATACTAAGATTTTTCAGAATGAAATTAAATCTATCTTCAGCAAGGGGTTTTGTAAAAATATCAGACCATTGATGATTTGTATCTATGAGTTTTAAAGATAAGACTCCCTTATGAGTATAGTCCCTAATGAAATGATGTTTAACTTCTGTGTTTAGCTCTAGAGTGTAAAATTGGATTTTTAGATAGACAAATAGCAAAAGTATTATCACAGAGGATGGAAATGTTACTCTCATAAATATTGAAGTCCTCAAGCTGATTTTTCATCCAGAGCATCTGAGTGTTGCATCCAGCTGCTGCAATGTATTCAGCTTCTGCAGTTGATAATGCTATGGTAGACTGCCTTTTGCTAGACTAAGAAATTAGGTTATCTCCCAGAAATTGACAGCTTCCAGAAGTACTTTTTCTTTATGTTCTGTCTCCAGCAAAATCAACATCATAATATCCTACAAGCTTGTAATCCTTAGATCTTCTGTAGCATAGACCAAGATTAGTAGTACCTTTCATATATCTAAAGATTCTCTTAACTATTGTTAAGTGAGTTTCTCTAGGATCTGATTGGAATCTGGCACATAAACATACACTGTATAGAATATCTGGTCTAGATGCAGTTAAATAGAGGAGAGAGCCAATCATACCTCTGTAGATCTTATGATCTACCTTCTTACTTACCTCTTCCTTCTCCGGAATACACATGGGATGCATAGGAGTCTTAGAGATCTTACTTTCTGATAGGTCAAATTTCTTCAGAAGTTCTTTGACATATTTACTTTAATGTATATATGTTCCTTATGATGTTTGATTGATTTGGATTCCCAGAAAGAAGTTTAGTTCTCCCATCATGCTCATCTCAAATTTTGCCTGCATAGACTCAACGAATTCCTTTCCCAAAGCACTTTTAGTAGAACCAAATATAATATCATCTACATAGCTTTGGCATATCAGAATATCATTTAATGTTTTTACTGAAAAGAGTTGTATCTACTTTCCCTCTGATGAAATTATTTTCCAGAAGAAAATTACTTAGTTTTTCATACCAAGCTCTGGGAGCTTGTTTCAGACCATATAAAGATTTTTTAAGTTTAAAAACATGTTCTGGAAATTTTGTATTTTCAAAACTAGGGGGTTGGTGCACATACACTTCTTCATCAATATAACCATTTAAAAATGAACTATTGACATCCATTTGATATAGAATGATATCATGATTAACAGCAGATGAAATTAATAGTCTAATTGATTCTAACCTGGCAACTGGTGCATATGTTTCTGTATAGTCTATTCCTTTTCGTTGACTATAACCTTGTGCAACCAGCGGTGCCTTGTTTATGACAACTTCTCCTTGTTCATTTAGCTTGTTTCTGAATACCCATTTGGTGCCAATAATGTTGAATCCTTTAGGTATAAGCACTAAGTCCCACACGTCATTTCTGGTGAATTGATTGAGTTTATCTTGCATTGCAAGTATCCAATCATTTTCTGAGAGTGCTTCTTCTACAAAAGTTGGTTCAATTAGAGAGACTAGTCCCATTAGAGATTCTTCAAAATTTATGAATGATGACCTTGTTCTGATTGGATCATCCTTCTTTCCCAAGATCTTATCTTCTGGATGATTCAACGTGCTTCTGGATTATTTCTTCTGAGTGGGTTCTTAAGAACTTGTTGGAGTGGTTGTCTTGTCTTGTTCTGTAGATGATTGATCTTCAAATGTTCTGTCTTTAGTGATTTCAACTTCTATATCTGCAAGAGATTCATTCTGCTTTGGTTTTTCAGAACCAAGCTTATCATCAAATCTGACATAGATAGATTCTATCACAATTTGTGTTTCTGTATTCTATACTATGTATCCTTTTGAGCGTTCAGAGTATCCTAACATATAACACTTTTGTGCCTTAGAATCAAACTTATTCAGAGGATCATTAGTATTTAGAATAAAGCAAGTACATCCAAAAGTATGAAAGTAAGAGATGTTGGGCTTTCTGTTCTTCCACAATTCATAAAGAGTCTTCTCCATAATAGGTATTGTGGAGATTCTATTCTGAATGTAGCATGCGGTATTTACTGCTCTTTCCCAAAAATGTTTAGCCATGTTAGTCTCATTGATCATGGTTCTAGCCATCTCTTGCAATGTTCTGTTCTTACGTTCTACAACTCAATTTTGCTGTGGAGTTCTAGGACAAGAGAAATTGTGAGAGATGCCATTTTCATTAAAAAAAGATTCCAATTTTTTGTTTTCAAATTCCCCACCATGATCACTTTTGACTTTAACAATTCTAAACTCTTTTTCATTTTGAACTTGTTTGCAGTAGTTAGAAAATACAGCAATTGACTCATCCTTGTGTCTAAGGAACTTTACCCATGTCCATCTGCTATAGTCATCTACGATTACTAATCCATACTTCTTGCCACTGACTGAAGCAGTTTTCACTGGTCCAAACAAGTCAATGTGCAGAAGTTCTAATGGTCTAGAGGAAGATACAACATTTTTAGATTTAAAAACAGGTTTTGAAAATTTTCCTTTCTGACATGCTTCACACAAAGCTTCTGAGTTGAACTTCAAATATGGAAGTCCTCTGACCAGATTGAGTTTGTTAATTTTAGATAATCTTCTCATATTAACATGTCTCAATCTTCTGTGCCAAACCCATTGCTCAGTTTCCACAGACATTAGACATTTCACATTCTGACTTTTCAGTTCAGAGAGTTTTATTTTATATATGTTGTTCTTTCTCTTTCCACTAAAGAGGATTGTTCCATCTTTCTGACTAGCAGCTTTACATAACTTTTGATTGAAGATTATTTCATAACCATTATCACTTAATTGACATATGGATAATAGATTATGCATTAATCCTTCCACTAACAGAACATTAGAGATAGAGGGAAGGGTGCCATTACCAACAGTTCCAAAGCTAATAATCTTTCCTTTTTGATTGCCTCCAAAACCTACGTATCCTTCAGCTTTCAGCTTAAGACTTTGGAACATATGCTTTCTTCCTGTCATATGTCGTGAGCATCCAGAGTCCAGGTAGCAAGATTGGTGTTTCAGTTTGGCTGTTAAAGACATCTGCAACATACACAATTTTATCTTTGGGTACCCATATCTTTCTGGGTCCTTGTTTGTTAGTTTTTACAAACTTCTGATTGATCTTAAGTTTCATATAAGAACTTGTAGAACAAGATGACTCACTAGTATATTTTAGATCATGATTATTACCATAGGTAAAATGAGAACTTAAAGGAGTATTAACTTTTATGACCATGTCATCAATCTTTTTAAACTTCAGAGTTTCCTTTCCTTTAGTTTTCACATAGCCTATACCTCCTCTACCATTTCTACTAACTCCATAGATCATAGAGGCAATTTTGCTTCTGTCTATGTTTTTAGCTAGAAATTTTTGAAAACTGTAATTATATTGCTTTATGATACTATCAGAACTAAGTAGAACTTTTGATTCAGATTCCTTCTGAGCTTTAAGTTTTTCAAAAGAATTTTTACATTAAAAAATATTTTCTTTTAGCTCAGAGTTTTTTGAATTAAGTTTTCTAACTTCTTCCAATTCAGATACTAGACTTTGTTTCATGTCTTCATATTTGAATCGAAGCTTCTGATATTTTTCAAGAATTTCTGAGAGGCTATCTTCTAATTGAGATCTAGAAAATTTAGAGAATACCTCTTCTGTGTCAGAATCTGACTCAGATTCTGATGCTTGAACATCTTCTGGTATTTTTGCCATTAATGCAATGTTTGCATGTTCATCTTCTGAGTCTAAATCAGCTTCAGATGATTCTGAATCATCCCATGTTGCCATGAGACTCTTTTTATTTTCTCTGTTGAATTTCTTTCCGGGTTTCTCTTTTTGGAGTTTAGGACAGTCACTCTTGTAATGTCCAGGTTCTTTGCATTCGTAACCTACTACTTCTTTGCTTCTGGGTTTCCTGTGACCAGAGGATACTTTAGAATGATTGCTTGCTCTTTTAGGATTACTGAACTTATTCTGACGATGCTTCCAGAGTTGTTGAACTCTTCTGGATAGAAGAGATAGTTCATCTTCTTCTGATGAGCCTCCAGAGCTTTCTTCTTCTTCTGCCTGCAAAGCTTTAGAATCAGATTTGTTATATTTAAGAGCAACATACTTACCTTTCTTCTGGGGTTCATCTTATTCTAGTTTTATCTCATGACTTCTCAAGGAGCTGATCAGTTCTTCTAGAGATATTTCGTTCAAATTTTTTGATAACTTCAAAGGAGTCACCATGGGTCTCCAAGCCTTTCGCAACCTTATGATAATCTTCTTCACATGATCTGTTGTTGAGTAGCCTTTGTCCAGAACTTTTAGTCCAACAACCAGAATTTGAAACCTTGAGAACATCTTCTCAATTGTTTCATCTTCTTCCATCTTAAATGTTTCATACTTCTGGATGAGAGCCAGAGCTTTTGTCTCCTTGACTTGAGTGTTTCCTTCATGTATCATCCTCAGGGAGTAAAACATATGTTTGGCTGATTCTCTGTTGGTGATCTTCTCATATTTTGTATATGAAATAACACTCAGAAGTATGGTTCTAACCTTGTGATGGTTTATGAATTCCTTCTTATGTTGGGCTGTCATATTCTTTCTTTCAATCTTCTGACCATCTGCTCCAACAGGATGAATGTATCCATCTGTCACCATATCCCAAAAATCTCCATCCAGAGCCAGAAAGAAACTTTCCAGAACATCTTTCCGGTAATCAAAGTTGTCACTATTGAACACTGGAGGTTTTCCATTGATCTTGTCATTTTGGTAGTCATCGTTGTTGTTTCCAGAGTCTGCCATTGTGTTTTAACTTCTGGATTACTGACACGGTTAAGTGTGTATCTCAGAACCTAGCGCACTGATGCCAATTGAAGGAACGTAAAATAGAAGGAAGGGGGGTTGGAATTGGGTTTTTCAATAACTAATAAAAATGACTTTAAAAACACTTTGATTTATCCAGGTTCATTTGAACTCAAACTACATCCAGTCCACCCGCCAAGGTGATTTTGCCTCTATCAGCGAGGTCTTAATCCACTATTCAAATTTGAATACACACAAAGACTTATTGTCAATGTCTTCTTGAGTCTACTGACTTAAACTAGTCACTCAAGGAAAAATGAACGTATCTGTTGTACCCTAAAATTTTCTCTCCCACAATCAAGACAATCTCTCTCAAGACTTCTAAATGATCATAAGATCCTCAAGACTCCCAATTAGTCAAGAAGTGTGGAAGTTTCCTCAGACAATGCCTCCTCCTAAGCAAAGTGTCCAAAACTAGGGTTTTGTGTTTCTTCAGGTTAAAATGATTTTCAAGACCTCAAGTGAGCTTCAAAACATCCCACATGTATTCAAGAATCCCCATGTCATGTTTTAAGGCTTTCCCAATAAGTTTGCCCAGTCAGATGATCAGATATGCAAAAATCAGTCAAAGTAGTTAAAAAGTCAAACTGAGGTCAACTGTGGTCAAACTAAAGTCAAACTTCAAGATTTTTTGCCAACATCAAGTTTATGAAGTAAAATTCATCATTTGATCAAGGGTTGATCATGATTCATCAAGGAAGTTTCAGATCATCAAGAATCAGGAGTTTCTAAATTAGGGTTTTCTTAAGGAAAGTCAATTGAACTCTGACCAGCCATAACTTTCACATGCCTCATCAAAAAATTCCCATCCAAAGCTCATTTTGAAGGAAATTGAATTCTCTACAACTTTGTGTCTCACAAGTGTTGCACCCCAAAATTTGCCCTCACAATACAAGACTTTGTGTGCTAAGAAGGTTCACAAGGTTCACAAGACCTTTCATGAGGTTCATGAAGTTTACAAGACACTTTATGAGGTTCACAAGGTTCACAGGACCTTTCATGAGGTTCATGAAGTTCACAAGACACTTTATGAGTTTCACAAGGTTCACAAGGTTCACAAGACCTCCCATGAGGTTCACAAGGTTCACAAGACATCTTATGAAGTTCACAAGGTTCACAAAGTTCACAATTGGTCAGAAGTTTGACAATTCCCTCAGACAATGCATCCTCCTAAGCAGTGCATCCAAAACTAGGGTTTTGACTTTAATCAGGCTAAATGGACTTCCAAGACTTCAAGTAAGCTTCATAACATCTTATATGTGTCTAAGAATCCCCATGACAAGTTTCAAGACTTTTCTCAAAAGTTTGCTCAGTCAAATGATCAGATAAGTCAAAATCAGTCAAAGCAGTTAAAAAGTCAAACTGAGGTCAACTATGGTCAAACCAAAGTCAAACTTCATGATTTTTTGTCAACATCAAGTATATGAAGTAAAATTCATCATTTGATCAAGGTTTGATCATGATTCATCAAGGAGATTTCAGATCATCAAGAATCAGAGGTTTCTAAATTAGGGTTTCCTTAGGAAAAGTCAACTGAACTTTGACCAGCCATAACTTTCACATGCTTCATCACCAATTTTCCATCCAAAGCTCATTTTGAAGGAAATTGAATTCTCTACAACTTTGTGTCTCACAAGCCAAACCCAAAAATGCTTCATTTGGAAGGTATGAGCTAAGACATTATAGGTCCTTTTGAAAGTCAACAAAAAGTCAACAACTTCAAAAGGGAATAACTTGAGAATGGTAAATGATATGGACATGAAACCAGTGGGGTTGGTTAGAGGACTCTTCAAGCTTTCCAAAATGTCCAAGAACACCCTCATAGCATTAAAATTGAAGGATGTATGCCCTTGCAAAGTTGGGAAATTTTTGGTTGGTTTATGAAGAAAATGGAGGTTTAAAACCAATTTTTTCTAAATGGGCTTGCCATATGATGATCCAATCCATACCAATACTTCATGCACGAGCCAATTCTCAAATATTCAGATTTTTTTATCATTTTATTTTATTTATTTTGATTTTATTCATTTAAAATCATTTTAAATTAAAATAAAATAGAAAAATCAAATATTTAAATAAGATTGTGCTTCTAGAAAGTCATAAAGATTGCTTGGATCAAATTGATACAAAAATTATGATGATTGGCTTGAAATAGAAAGGTCTAATTCACAAATATTTGAAGTTTAAGACTTAATCTTTTTCAATCTTTTTCAATCTTTTTCAATCAAATTTTCCACACAATGATCCATTCTTTTGACATAAATCCATTGTACTATAAGTATACAACACAAACCTAATGCAAAGGGACGAAATTCTGGCCTCCAAGAGTAAGTTCAAGTTTTCAAAATTTCATCAAAATTCAAAATTCGTATTCTCTACATTTGTAACTTTGAAGGTGATTTGAAGATGGCAAATCATTCCTGGACTATCACTGAACATGTTTGCATCATTATAATCATTTAAATCATGCTCAAATGGCCAATCCGAATCATTCTTATTCAAGAATAATGATTTTTTCGATTCTATACTTTTATGCATTATCAATGGATTCTAATGATTGTTTTGTGTTTGTAATGATCTTAGCAAGCTTTCTGGATAGTTGGATTAAAGATTAATGACCTGAATCGTGAGAAGCCATTGTTAGGGTTTCGGTTAAGTTTTTAGGGTTTCATGTTAAACCAAAAATAAATGAATTTTAAAGACATAGGAAGATTGTATGAGCTCTGGGGATCATAATACACTGATCAATTGAAAGAAATTGTACTGTTTGATTGATGTTTGAGTTTCGCAGGTTCTGAGTATGGAGGAAATCGCAGGAAAAATCGTAGATGAAATCGTAGGAATTTTCGCAGGTATCGTGAAGAAGAAGAAGACCTGCGCGCGTTTTTCAAATTTGAATTGTTGTTATATATTATAATGTATTTGTTCTGTTTATGTATCACATACAAGCGTGTATTTGTTCTGTTTATGTATTTGTTCTTTATACTATTTTTTTTCTCTAAAACTAATTTAAATGCTTTTATAAAAAGAAATCAATATATGTAAATAAATTTTTCTCTTAAAAAAAAAAACTTATATTATATAATTGTACATTATTTAATAATTTTGCATATTAAATATATAAAACCTAATTAATTTTTATAAATCCTAATGATTTTCCACAAACCCTAATTTTCTTCTATTTAAAATTTAATCCTATTTTATTTAATCATGTACATTTTTTTATTTGTTTATAACTTAAATCTTGTATATAAATATGTTTAAAATTAAAATTCTTAATTTAATTTTGTTAATATGATAATATGGCATCAATTGTTTATAATTTAATTTTGTATGTAAATAATTTTTATTATATGTTTAAAAATAGTTAAAAATTGTTAATTTAATTTTGTAATTATAATTTTATTTTCATAATATGTTTATAATTAACTTAATTTTTTATATAATTTAAAAATAATTTTAAAGCTTTATGATCATTAGTATAATTGTTTATATTTTCTTATTAATCTTAAATAATGATTGTTTATATAAAAAATTAATTTTATTAATTATTATGCTAATATTTTTTGTTTATATTATTAATTATGTTTATATGATATTTTATTATTACTAACCCCATTTAACTTTGTATTATTTTTGTTATTATTTTCTACTAACCCAATTATTATTATTTATTATTTTTGCTTATTATATTTAATTTGCTTTAATTATTATTATTTTGTAATTGCTTCCTTTATGTAATATTTTAAATAGTAATATTTAATATTTATTTTATGCTATGGTTAGTAAAATAGGGAGTGTAAACATGTTTGTAATGTAAAATCAATTTAGATCACTAATTTAAAAGATAAATATTTAAATTATACACTCACACACGTAAGTCGATCCTGGATCGCCATCTCACTTCCATAAGGATACCTCTCATGTTGCCTATTACAAAAAGGTCAAGTAGGGTGTATAAAGCAAAAGTCCCTCATCTCACATCATCTAGTCTCTTAACAGATAAAAGATCAAGTCCCTTTTCGAATGTTGCCTTCGTAATGATCTTGTCCCTTTCGAATAAAGATGATAAAGTCCCTTCGAATTGCTTATACACCCCACAGTTGCCTAAATAACAGATGTCCCTTTACTTGTCCCACACATCCAAAGTAATGACTACCTATTCCTTAATAATAGGGATAGTCTTACCATTTAAAGGATTCAAGAACAGAAAAGACTTAAACTTAGGGTAGGTTCCTCTTAGATACTTGCTCACTTTTCAAAAACATTTCAAACACTTCACACATTTCAAACAATTTTCAAAACAAAGGTTTTTTACGCATCCGTACATGGATCATTATAAAACTCATAAGAAAATTTTCATTCACACACTTCACAATTTCAAAAACATTTTAAAGTGAGCTAAGTAACTAAGAGCCCATGGATAACCATGGATGTAAAGGGTGCTAACACCTTCCCTTTACATAACCTACCCCCCGGACCCAAAAATCTTTTAAAAGGTCTTTCCTGTTCTTTTATGCCTTTCCTTTGGATAAAATAAAAGTCGGTGGCGACTCTTGCTATCCGCAACATAACTAAAGTCAGTTCTCCCACCGTGTTAGAGAACTGGCGACTCTGCTGGGGAATTAATAAAAGAGGGGTACCCTTAGGAATTAGATCACTTTAAATTGTTTACCTTGTTTGCTTTATACTTATCTGTTGGGGTGCTCTTATGTGTGAAAGATCCTAACCCGGATCTAGTGTACCTTAGGTAAATGGCAATAGACCAAGGAAACTGTACGGCGTATACCGATATGGTTGATCTGGTGGCCATAGTTAGTGTGACTTCTCGGTTGGTGCTTATGTTCCTTAAGTCAAGTTGAGGATAATATGAGGCTGCCATATGTTGTCAATACACTAACTAACTTTTAGAACCCTAGTTATCCCATCTTGGCCTTTAGAAAGTAGTGAGATAACCGGCTTTGGTGAAGACTGAAGTTGGTTGATACTCGATACTACGCTCATTGAGATTCTAAACTTGGAGGGTTTTGGTTGGCAAGTAAGTTGCCTACTGAACAACCACCCTTGTGAAGGATCAATGATATTGAGATCCCTTAGAACCTGGTTACTTTATAGGACAGGATGAACCATCTAACTTCAGGGGAGGGTACTGACCTAGGGCTATGGTGTGACTTGTTTGTGTGTGCCACATGTTTGTGATTGAGCATAACATCATGACATCATCATACATCATAAGCATAGCATTTTCACTAACCATTTCAAGGACCAAAGGATTTATCTTTGTTCTTTGTTGCAGGTCATGGCTTCTGCTCGTAGAAACACTATCAGGATCAACTTTGTAGGCATACCTCCTAAGCTTAAGGAGTTGGTTTCTCAAGTGTCTGATCACTCCCAGTTTATCAAGAGACATGGTCACCTACTGGATCTAGTCACCTCAGGGTTCAATGAAGACATGATGAGTGTCCTATTTCAGTTCTTTGATCCTAAGCACCATTGCTTTACATTCCCCGACTATCAGCTGGTTCCTACAATGGAAGAGTTCTCTAAACTTCTGGGTATACCTGTTCTTGATCAAAGACCCTTCACAGGCTTGGAGAAGGAGCTTAAACCAGAGGTTATTGCTGCAGCTCTACATCTGAAGAAGTCTGACATTGTTCTAGAAACGAGAAGCGGAGTTAAGGGTATTCTTGCTAAGGTGTTAATGAATAAAGCTCAAGTGTTCTTGAAGGCTATGAGCTATGATTCTTTTGAGGAGATCTTAGCCTTGTTGATTTATGGTTTAGTATTGTTTCCCAATCCTGATCAGTTCATAGATGTTCATGCCATCAACATATTCCTGAGTCACAATCCAGTGCCTACCTTACTTGGAGACATCCTGCATTCTCTTCACACCCGCACTACAAGGGCAAGAGGAACTTTGATGTGTTGCATACCTTTGCTATCTAGGTGGTTTATTTCTCACCTTCCTCGCTCAGTGATGAAGAATGAACAAGGGTTCAGATGGTCCAAGAGGATTATGTCACTCTTTCATTCAGATATCCATTGGTGCTCCAGATCTATGGAAAATGTCACTATCATTGACCGTTGTGGGGAGCTTCCTAATGTGCCACTTCTAGGCATAAGAGGAGGCATCACCTACAACCCCTCTTTAGCTTTACGACAGTTTGGTTACACTCGGAGTGATGGCCCACATGACATGTTGATTCAGGGTATTATGTTTGACTACGACAACGATCTTCAAGGTTACCGTCAGAGATTCATACGAGCATGGGGAAAAGTGAACAAGGTTGACAGCAAGACTCTGGAGCCTAAGTACACTATTCCTATGGAAGCTTATCTCAGATGGGTGCGATCTCGTGCTCAGACTCTCATGATGCCATATCCTGCTATCCTGCCAGTTACCATGGAACCTGTTGTTGAAGGAGATACTTCTTATATCATCCTTCACCCAGACATGCCTACTGACAGGGAAGATTTACAGAGGTCCTGGATCCAGTTGAAGGAGCAGAGGGATACTTTCGAGGCTCATTACAAAGCAAGCCAAGAAAGAATCTTGGAACTAACAAAGCAACTTCACGAGGAACGGAATCTCAACTCATACCTCAACACAAAGAGGAAACGTCCATGGGAGACTTAAAACCCCATCTCTTGTATTTATTTCATTTCACTTTCTGTAAGCCCAAGAGGAAAAACAAATTTATTACTAATAAAAGTTTACCTTCTTGTTTGTTTAAGCAAATTTAAATCCTGCGGTCCTTGAAAACATTGCATATGCATTCACATATCATGTCATTTCATCACAGGTTTATTGTACACAGGTTTCTCATCTTCTCGCTGTTTATTTTAGCAATGGCTCTTGAACAAACAGTTAAGGATCTCCAGGCACAAAATGCACAGTTCCAAGAACTGATCCTGAACTTGTCCAAGGGGCAGGATGAATTGAAGACACTGCTGGCCAAGAAGACTAAGAAGACTAGGAGGTCAGGTGGCCTGATCAACATGGGAAGAAGGTTCAGAGGTCCTGTCAAGACCAAAGAACAGGTTGAAGATTATGAGTCTGAAGAGTCTGAGAAAGAGGGAGGCAGTCTCCACAACACTATGGGGGACTCTGATTCTGAAGCTAACTACTATCATGAGCCTAATGAAGATAAATTCAAGATGCTGGTGGATAGAATGGATGCTATGGAATTACAGAAATCATCTGGGCTGGATTTTGAAGACCTGAGTTTGATATCTGGGGTGGTTATACCCATTGGTTTCAAGGTTCCTACTTTTGTTGTTTATGATGGTGTCTCTTGTCCCAAGCTGCATCTGAGGTCTTATGTCAGGAGAATCCAACCCCATACTGCTGATAAAAAGTTGTGGATCCATTTCTTCCAGGAGAGCTTATCTGGAGCTCAGTTGGAATGGTACTACCAGTTAGAGAGTGTCAACATCCGGGATTGGAATGATCTTGCTGAAGCCTTCTATAAGAAGTATCAATACAATGCTGACTTAGCTCCTACTCGCATGCAACTTCAGAGCATGTCTATGGGTGCTAAAGAAAGTTTTAAGGAGTATGCTCAGAAGTGGAGAGATTTGGCTGGAAGAGTACAACCACCTCTAACTGACAGGGAGTTAGTTGATATGTTCATGTGTACGTTGAATGGTCCTTTTTACAGTCATCTCATTGGAAGCTCATCATCTGGCTTCACTGAGTTGATAATGACAGGAGAACGTGTAGAGAGTGGTATCAGGAGTGGCAAGATCCAAGTGGGTGCTTCTTCATCCAGTGCTGCAAAGAAGCCTCCCAGTGGGAAGAAAGAGTCAAATGCTGTTTATGGTCAACCTGATCGTAATAGAAGGCATCAGTCTGTGAGTGCAGTTCATATCTCAAATCCAACTCCTACAACACCAGAGCAGCCACAGGGAAATCAACAGAGGGCTAGAAGGCAGTTCACTAAGATCAACATGTCAATGGCTCAGGCATTGCAACACTTGTTGAAGGTTGAACTTATCACTCTGAAGGATGCTCCTCAGAATCCTAATGTTACCTCTCCCAGGTACAATCCTAATGCACGATGTGCATATCATTCGAACTGTCAGGGACATGATACCAATAGTTGCTGGGTGTTGAAGAATAAAATTCAAGATATGATTGAGGCTGGAGAAATTGAGTTTGACCCTCCGGGTACTCCAAATGTGATTACTGCTCCCATGCCAAATCATGAGAAGACTGTCAATGCAATTGATGAAGATTCACATATTTATTCAGTTGCAGAGTTGACCACACCATTGTCTGTTATCAAGAAGAAGTTAGTACAAGCTGGGTTTTTTCCAGGATGTCGTGAAGATTGTTTGTATTGTACCTATAAGCCGGATAGCTGCTGGAGGTTGAGAGATGGAATTCAACGTCTCATGGATAAATACACCATAGTGTTTGAGAGGACTCCATCTTTTGTAGAGAATATGGTGGATCATATTACTAAAGGTAAGAAGATTGAAGAGGTGGATATGGTTGATAAAGTGCCGGTAAGGATTACTTCCAAGGGACCTGTCAAAATCACTCATAAGGGTCCAATTAAGATTACTGCTGAAGGCCCTGTGAAGATTGTTGCTGAAGCTAGAGTGGCTCCTATGGTCATTACCACTCCTGGTCCTATTCCGTATACGTCTGACAAAGCTGTGCCTTGGCATTATGGGTCTGATGTTTATATCCATGGTGTTAAGCAGGAACCCTTAGCTGATAGGCCTGTTGATATTGATAATATTGTTGGATCTAGTAAGATCACACGAAGCGGAAGAGTTTTCTCTCCTCCAATTACTTCCAAGAATGCAGTTACTCCAGCTGCTACCTCTACCACTGATGCTCGGGGCAAAGGTCCCGTTATTGAACCTATACCTACTGATGTGCCAGCTGCTGATGATCTCTCTAAGCAGATGGAAGAAGTATTGAAAATCATTCGCAAGAGTGATTATGACATTGTTGATCAGTTGGGGCATACCCCCTCCAAGATTTCCATGCTGTCTTTGTTGTTATGTTCTGAAGCTCATGCCAAGGCTTTGATTAAGTTTCTGAAGACTGCCCATGTACCCAATGAAATTTCTGTTGACCAGTTTGAAAATTGTGTTGCCCACTTGACCTATGATAATGGGTTAGGTTTCTCTGATGCTGATTTGACTCCTGCCAAGAGGGATCATAACAGGGCTCTGCATATCTCAATTGAATGCAGGGGCACTACCCTGTCACATGTATTGATAGACAATGGTTCCTCTCTGAATGTGTTACCCAAGGAAGTCCTGAATAAGCTTAGTCCAGAAGATGCTATGTTGAAACCCAGTAACATAGTGGTGAAGGCTTTTGATGGTTCGAGAAGAGTGGTGCATGGAGAAATTGATCTCCCAATCAAAGTTGGTTCTCAGGTTTTCAATGCTACCTTTTATGTCATGGATATTCGTCCGTCGTATTCTTGTTTGCTTGGGCGTCCCTGGATCCATGGGGCAGGTGCTGTAACCTCTACATTACATCAGAAGCTGAGATATCCGGTAGAAGGGAAAGTTGTCACTGTTTATGGAGAGGAAGGATATGTTGTTAGCCATGTAAACACTTTTAAATATCTGGAAGTGGAAGGTGAATATGTTGAAACTCCGTGTCAGACATTTGAAGTGGTTCCTTGGATTGTTAATGATTATGAAGCTCCTCTTGTTGTCAAGAAAGTTCATGTGGTCACCAGAGTACCTCCAACAATGGCTTCCCTTAAATATGCTAGAGTTGTGGTGGATGAAGGTGGTTGTACTATTTGGGGTCAGCTTCCTGATATCCCTTACAAGTCTGACAAATTTGGTTTGGGTTTCACTGCAGAGTCCCAGAAGGCTGTTCGTCGTGCTCGTGCTGTTCGTATCACCAATCAGGGGATTATGAAGAACCAGATCAATGCTGTGGTTGACTATGATGAAGACTACAACTTGGATGCTTGGATTTTTCCTACTGTGGGTGCTGGGCTCAATAGTTGGAAGGCTGAAGATGTTATTCCTATCTCCTTTAGTCAGGAGTAAATACTATTACTATGTTGTTGCTTTTAAGTTTGTAATTTCTTGAACAATTAAAACTCTCAAGCCTTGTGCCTTACCCGGGGCACAATGGTGTGCTTGTTACGGGCTGTCATTTCATTTGCATACTTCATTCAATAAAAATCAGTGGACGTTTTGTTTTCGTAAATATTGTGTTCCTTGTCTTTCTTTTCTTTTATTTTGTTGCTTTATCAGCTATGTGTTCTTACACACACCCACATCACTAAAATGCAGATCCTCATCCACTCTGGATCTTGTTGATAACAGTTCTACTATTGCCAATTATAATTTCGAGAATCCGATCTATCAAGCTGAAGACGGAAATGAGGACGATTGTGAAGTACCTGTAGAGCTTGCTAGGTTGTTACAACAAGAAGAGAAAGCTATACAACCACATGAAGAGCCAGTCGAAGTTGTGAAACTAGGAACTGAAGAAAACAGGAAAGAGGTCAAGATAGGGGCTGAATTAGAGGATAGTGTCAAGAGCAGATTGATTCAGATGCTACGTAATTATGTGGAGATCTTTTCTTGGTCCTACGAAGATATGCCCGGGTTGGATACAGACATTGTGGTTCACCGTTTACCAGTAAAAGAAGACTGTCGTCCAAAGAAGCAGAAGGTTCGTCGTATGCGTCCTGAAATGTCAGAGAAGATCAAAGCAGAGGTAATGAAACAGTTTGATGCAGGGTTCTTAGCAGTGACTTCTTATCCTCAGTGGGTTGCAAATGTGGTACCGGTACCTAAGAAAGATGGTAAGGTACGTATGTGTGTGGACTATAGAGATTTGAACAAAGCCAGCCCCAAAGATGACTTTCCACTTCCTCATATTGATGTTCTGGTAGACAACACTGCTCAGCATAAGGTATTCTCTTTTATGGATGGTTTCTCTGGTTACAATCAAATCAAGATGGCACCTGAAGATATAGAGAAGACAACATTTGTTACAAAGTGGGGCACCTTTTGCTATAAAGTGATGCCATTTGGTTTGAAGAATGCAGGGGCAACATATCAGCGTGCTATGGTGGCCTCGTTTCATGATATGATTCATCATGAGATAGAGGTATATGTGGATGATATGATAGCCAGGTCCCAGAATGAAGAGCAACATCTTGATCATCTGCATAAGTTGTTTGAGAGATTGAAGAAATACAAGTTGAGATTGAACCCAAACAAGTGTACTTTTGGAGTTAGATCTGGTAAGCTCCTGGGTTTCATTGTCAGTGGAAAAGGTATTGAAGTTGATCCTGCAAAAGTGAAAGCTATACGAGAGATGCCAGCTCCCCGTACTGAGAAGGAAGTTAGAGGTTTCTTGGGGCGACTGAATTACATTGCAAGATTTATTTCCCAATTAACAGCTACCTGTGATCCAATCTTCAAGTTGTTGAAGAAAGATCAGGTAATGGAATGGAATGATGAGTGCCAGACTGCCTTTGATGAAATCAAGAGATATCTGCTAGAACCTCTAATTTTGATGCCACCAGTTGATGGAAGACCCTTGATTATGTACTTAACAGTGTTAGACAACTCAATGGGGTGTGTATTGGGGCAACATGACGAGTCTGGTCGAAAAGAGCAGGCAATATACTACCTTAGCAAAAAGTTTACCGACTGTGAAACAAGATACTCACTGCTCGAGAAAACTTGCTGCGCTTTGGCATGGGCTGCTCGCCGACTAAGACAGTATATGTTGACTCATACTACCTTATTGATTTCAAAGATGGATCTAATCAAGTACATATTCGAGAAACCTGCTCTCTCCGGAAGAATTGCAAGATGGCAAATGATCTTGACAGAATATGATATACAGTATACTACTCAGAAGGCCATTAAAGGAAGTGTTGTGGCTGATCATTTAGCTCATCAAGCAGTGGATGATTATCAGTCAATGAGTTTTGAGTTCCCTGATGAAGATATTATGATTATTACCAAAGAACCTGGACAATATGACGGACCTGAACAAGGATCCCGATGGACTATGGTTTTTGATGGTGCTTCCAATGCACTTGGTAATGGTGTTGGTGTTGTGATCAGTTCCCCTGAAGGTTGTCATACCCCGATTACTGCCAGACTTTGTTTCTATTGTACCAATAACATGGCTGAGTATGAGGCATGTATCCTGGGTATTAAAGCTGCCATTGATATGAAGATTCAGTTCCTTGACGTGTATGGAGATTCAGCCCTGGTAGTAAGTCAGATTAAAGGGGATTGGGATACCAAGCATGATAACCTCATTCCTTATAGAGAGCATGTGTTGTCTTTGATCCCACATTTCAAAGAGATTACCTTTGGACATATTCCACGAAGAGAGAATCAGTTGGCAGATGCTTTAGCCACCATGGCATCCATGTTTGAGATCAGTTGGGATGATGAAGCTCCCAAGATTACTATTGATAGATTTGAAAAGCCTGCATACTGCAATGAGATTGACACTGAAGAGGCAGAGGAGAAGCCTTGGTTCTATGAAGTAAAAAGATATCTTGAAGCTCAGGAGTTCCCTGAAGGGGCATTTGTCAAAGATAGGAAGTTTCTGAGAAGGTTTTCTGCTAAGTTCTTTTTGAGTAATGGGATTTTGTACAAGCGCAATCATGATTCAACTATGCTTCGTTGTGTGGATAAGAAGGAAGCAACATAGATTATGGAAGATATGCATGATGGGATCTTTGGCACTCATTCTAGTGGTCATACTATGGCAAAGAAGATATTGAGAGCATGTTACTATTGGTCTACCATGGAAGCTGATTGTTATCAACACTCCAGAACGTGTCACAAGTGTCAAATCTATGCTGATAAAGTCCATATACCTCCATCACCATTGAATGTGTTGACTGCTCCTTGGCCTTTTTCCATGTGGGGCATTGATATGATTGGTGAGATCAAACCTACTGCTTCTAATGGGCATCGTTTCATCCTGGTTGCTATTGATTACTTTAAAAAGTGGGTAGAGGCAGCTTCATTTGCATCTGTTACTAAGAATGTGGTGGCTCTATTCATTAAGAATAATCTCATATGTAGGTATGGCATCCCTGAAAGGATTATTACTGACAATGGCTCTAATCTGAACAACACTATGATTACTGATCTCTGCACGCAGTTCAAGATTAAGCATCACAACTCTTCTCCGTACCGTCCAAAGATGAATGGGGCAGTTGAAGCTGCTAATAAGAACATTAAGAAGATTGTACAAAAGATGACTGTTACTTACAAGGATTGGCATGAGATGTTACCATTTGCTCTTCATGGTTATCGTACTACAATACGCACTTCAACAGGGGCAACCCCATTCTCCTTAGTCTATGGTGTGGAAGCAGTTCTGCCCATTGAAGTTCAGATTCCCTCCTTGAGAATTATGAAGGATGCAGGCTTGGATGAAGATGAGTGGATTCAGACTCGACTTGACCAGATAAATTTGATTAATGAGAAGAGGCTAGCAGCAGTTTGTCATGGCCAGATGTACCAGAAGCGAATGATCAAAGCTTTTAACAAGAAGGTTAAGCCAAAGGTATATCAGGCTGGTGACTTGGTAATCAAGCGTATCATATTACCACAGGATGATCCTAGGGGCAAATGGACTCCTACATATGAAGGACCATTTGTAGTCAAGACAGTATTTTCAGGAGGTGCCATGATACTTACTACTATGGATGGTGAAGACTTCCCACAGCCTGTAAACGCAGACATAGTTAAAAAATACTACGCATAAAAAGAGACCCGCTAGGTTGACTGGCCTAGGAAAAAATAAGGGCATCCCGGCAAACCAAAAGGGTTTGGGCAAAAATTAGGGATATATATATAAAAAAGATGTATACCCGGCAAGTCAAAAACCTGAAAGGGCGGCTTGGGCAAAAAATGGTATCCCGGTGGATTGAAAACCTGAAAGGGCAATCCAGGCAAAAGTTAGGGATTAAAGCGTATGACTATGTCTCGTTTGGATCACCCATGAAACTGCAACCAGTTGTGTTACTTACTCAAGTTTGAACAGATAAAGCTCAATCCAATTGTTTCCGTCTCAACAGCAGAAGATGAGATACTTGAAGATAATGGCAATAGTAGAATTGAAACTCAATAGGATTATTTCTCACATAGCTGATTTCCTTTGTTTTGTAAAACTTTATGACAAATTCCTCTTACTAGGATTTCTGTCTCCTTGTACAAACCTACCTATGTATAGGTCACTTTTTGATATAAATAAAATTCCATCTTCGAGTCCTGATTTACTTTTACCCTATTTACATAAGCGAAACGTCCATTGGTTGTGTTTGAATGTATGTATGCTTTTGAATATGATTGATGTTTACCAGAAATGCATAAATGCTTAATATGATTGATGTTTACCAGAAATGCATGAAAATGCAGTAATAGTATTTACTAAGGACGAACGAGGGAAGGAATTCAACGAAGCTTCGCCGGTTCATCTTCACAAGACAGCTACAAGTTTCCCCAGTAGGACGAATCCATCTTCATAAATACTTCAAGTCACATCTCCCTTGGAATTTATATCCATCTCTTTTATCCTCATATGGATAGTCGGAAATTTACTCTTCCAATAGGAGTACGACGAACGAAGACGGGAGGTTGGGTATACCCTACTATCTAACGAAGACGGGAGGTTATATATACTATATTATCAAACAAGACGGGAACGAGTTCCTCATATTCTCCAGCAACAAATTAGGATTTATTTTCCCTGGCCAGCAGTTGTTATACGAAGATATCCAGACGTTTCAGGCTGCATAATGCATACATACATCATTTACATCATAACATACAAATACATAATACATTACTAAGGTGCATCATATCATACATGCATACATAATGCATAGACTAATATTATCATACAGAATGTTATAATCTTGTTTTTCAGGTTAATCCTCCAGCAGACAAATTTCATCAGCAAATTGTGACTATTGGGCCGTTGTTTATCTTCCCAAAAGTTATCATTTCCTCAGGATGTTGTTTATCCTCCTGAAAGCTTCTTATACCTCAGGACGTTGTTTATCTTCCTGAAAGCATATCATAACCTTGGGCCGTTGTTTATCTTCCCAAAGGTTACATCATTATACCTCAGGACGTTGTTTATCCTCCTGAAAGCATACCATTTCCTCAGGACGTTGTTTATCCTCCTGAAAGCATATCATTCCCTCAGAACGTTGTTTATATTTCTGAAGGCATATTATTTCCTCGGGACGTTGTTTATCTTCCTGAAAGCTATCATGACTTTGGGCCGTTGTTTATCTTCCCAAAGGTCACCATTTCCTCAGGACGTTGTTTATCCTCCTGAAAGCATATCATTCCCTCAGAACGTTGTTTATCTTTCTGAAGGCATATTATTTCCTCGGGACGTTGTTTATCTTCCTGAAAGCTATCATGACTTTGGGCCGTTGTTTATCTTCCCAAAGGTCACCATTTCCTCAGGACATTGTTTATCCTCCTGAAAGCATATCATTCCCTCAGAACGTTGTTTATCCTTCTGAAAGCATATCACTACCTCGGGACGTTGTTTATCTTCCTGAAAGCTATCACCATTACCTCAGGACGTTGTTTATCCTCCTGAAAGCTTCATCATATCTTCATATTTTGGACTGCTTTATCCTCCAAGAAATGTATCTGAAGAGCTTTTCTCCAAGTGGCATCTTTAAGCCCACTCAAGCATATTCAACTAGTCATCAGTATCACTCTACGCACCGATGAGTGCAAATTTTTGGGCTTTTGTGTTCAATCCCCTTCAACCTTCCAGGTCACGACTGTCAAATATACCAATCTAACCCCTCAGGTTTCAGAAAATTGAACAGGGGCAACAAGCCAAGCCTAAAAATGCTTCATTTGGAAGGTATGAGCTAAAACATTACAAGTCATTTCAAAAGTCAACAAAAAGTCAACATCTTCCAAAAGGCATAATTTGAAAATGGTAAATTATATGGACATGAGACCAAAGAGGTTGATTAGAGGACTCTTTAATATTTCCAAAATGTCCAAGAACACCTTCATATCCTTAAAATTGATGGATTTATGCCTTTGCAAAGTTTGGAAATGTTTTAGGGGTATATTGAACAAATGAGGTCTTAAAACCAAATTTTTCCAAATGGGCTTGCAATTTTGTAATCCAATCCTTACAATGACATCATGCACGACCCAATGCTTATTTTTTCAGATTTTTATGGTTTATTTTATATTTATTTGGATTTTATTCATTAAAATTCAATTTAAATATATATAAAATATGAAAAATCAAATAAAGCATGAAATTTTTGATTGAAAATCATTTGAATTATATTTAGAATGATTGAAAATCAACTAAAGTCAAATTGGACAAAAAATAGAAAGGATAGATGGGATTTTTTGAATATTTGAAAGTGAGGAAACTTCATGATTAGACAATCTTCACAAGCCCATAAATCCACAAGTTTCTGACCTAATTCGAATCCTTACATATACACAAACCTAATGCAAGCAAGGGACACAGATTTTGCAGCTAAGAACACCAAGAACAATCTTCAAAATATTCAAAGAAAACTCAAATTCAGATTCCTTAATTTTGTTGTTTTTCAGGTGATTTAAAGGTGGCAAATCATTCCTGGACAATCACTGAACATCTTTGCATAATTTTCATCATCCAAAACCTCATGAATTGGTGAAACCGAATCTTCAAATGTTCTTGAAAAATGAAATTTCTATTTCTCTCATACACGCGTTATTTGTTGTTTTTAATGTTTGATTATGGTTCATGATGCATCACTGATTGTTTCTGGATGTTTATTTTTAAGTTTTGATGCAGGTATCACAAATCACCATGTTAAAAAATCGTGAATTGGGATTTCGTTTAAGAGCCTGTTTTAGACCAAATTAATGGTGTATTTGGAATCATTGGCCTTCTATTAATAAATCTGGACAATTAGAATGAATTTATTGCTTGTGTTTCTCATGTTCTAATGTGCATGAGTTATAGTGACAAAAAAAGTCTGTCACTATAGCCTTTAGTGACGAACGTCTATCACTAAAAGTTAAAAGGACGGCTGAAGGTTGAAGAAGATGTTTGGCGCGTTCAGAATTTCAAATATTTGATATTGCTTATGTTGTTTTTGTTTCACAGGATGAACAAACGTGTGGCCTAGCTCAGCTGGTTGTGTCTACGCGTGTGAATGCATAATGTCACTCCCGGGATTTTCATCCTAGTACAAACGCGAAAGTGGCGCGGAAAAGGTAGAGTCGCTAGCCAGACATTTTTATCCCGAAAGAATGGGAAAGGTAATGCTGCACAAACCTGAGGAAGAAAGAAAGGACAAGGTCCTGCGAACCAAAGATCTGGGTTCGGGAGTAGGTTACGACCTGGGAAGGTATTAGCACCCCAGACCGTCCGCCGTACCCGACGGGATCCATGCTTGTTTGTTTGCTTCAAAGGGTGAGAAATAATATAACTGCCGCTGAGCAAATGAACTGCTAACTGGAACTGGAATTGAAATGAGAAAAGGAGTTGAAAAGGGAATGAAAGGAAAGAGTGGGGAAAATGTAGGGAAAATAAAGAATGTTCTCGAACGGGCCCTACCCCGCTGCCTACGTACCTCATCGGGATATGAGGATCAGAGTCGACGTAGTTCGTCTAACTAAGGCGGGAACTATTTGTTTATATTTTTTACAGCTTGAACTGCGTATGTCTATGCTCAGGTGTTGCAGGCTCGTCTGGTACGAGTGCGTTTACCGTCTTGCATGCGAGACAAGTCGTCGCGAGTTCGCGTTATGAGTGAATGAGATGAGAAGAGAAGCTTCCGCAGGATAGTCGCTTATTGTGTTTTTGTCTTTTATGAGAAGTGTTTTGAATTTGTTTGTGAAACAACCCCTTGATGAGACTTGTACATTATGCTAGACAAGCTTACACCACTCCAAGATGGAGTGAGTGCAAGTGCCGAATGGAATAAGGCTATACACAAGGGATCCTTTCATTTATTTGTTAAGTGTTTTTGGATTTTGTTTGAAGATGAGAAAGAAGGACTCAAGTTGCAAAAGGACAAAATCTAAGGGACTAAGACATAACCCTAATTGTTTATTTATTTACAAGTGATCCTAATGGTTTGCGAGGTTTCTAAACTTAATGAAGAAGGAACTAGAAACTACTAGAATTCAACTTACTTCCTAAGGAAGATAAGTTGATTCTAAAGCAAAAGGGAAACCTATACAAGTGGAATATCAAATAATAGGGCAAAGCAATAAAATTGAATAAGAAATAAAATTCTAAACAAATTCATTTTAAGGTATATCACCAAAAACAAGCCTAAACTTTATCTAAGTCTATTTATTAGAAATATTAAGTCTAATTCCTAAAACTAAGGGAACTATCTAACGTTGTCATTCTAAAAAGCATAAATTAAGCTAAGCTAAGTCATTATTAAATCCTAAGAATGAACCTAAGCCAACTAGCCCTTAATGGATCTTAATATCCTAGCCTAAACTAATTGAATTTTACATGTATAAAGGCCTAAAGATTAATGCACTAAAAAATAGTAAAGGTTCTGAAAATTATGGAATTAATTCTGTAGGGTCCTTAAACTACCTATAATATTGTGCTAAAATATATCCTAAAAAATCAGAAGTTAACTATGTCTAAAAATCACTTAATTCTACTTATGAATCAACTATAATTTTCTATGGATTAAGCTACCAAAACAGTGGATAAAATGAGCTAAAAATTCTACTAAAATTATCCTAGGTCCTATTATGAGCCCTCTAACCATAGCAAAAAGAATGGGTCAAAAATCCTACTGGAAGGTTAAAAAATAAAATGAACAAAATTATGTACAGTTAAAAGAAATTCAATAGAAGCTAATTAAAAGAAAAATCATAATTAAATAAAAAAATAAGCAAAATTCAGAAAATAAAAATTTCAAAAATTTCTAAAATTAATTAACAACCTACTTAATTTTTTGTGGAATTTTATTGAGGATTTTTCTATTTTTAATTGATTTATTCCTAAACTATATTTAACTAAAAATTAAAATCTAAAAGAAATGAAATGGGGTTTAAGAAGTAATCTTTTTAGTTATTTTCTAATATGGGCTTAAAAGATAGGGGTGTAGAAAGCAAAGTGAACAAGGCCCATGCGCTGGAATCCTAGGGTGCATTGTATGGGATGCAGTCAATTATGTTGACTTGATCTGGATCGTTTGATCTAGTCTTCTCCTCCAGTATTCTCATCACATGGATCTAAGACGCGGGAACATGATTGTTATGGTGGGCAATGCGCATCTGATCAGCCGCACCAAGAGCCAACTGGACGGTGACACGTGTCACCATCGGTGTGGCTAGGGAATCACAAAAGCACACCTAACCTTATCTCTTATGGGAATTGTTAACGGTAATCTTAGAAATTTATGAAAAATTAATTAAAGTTAATGAATTAAATGTGGATCAATTCGTTTTATTATTTGATTAATGGATTTTATGAGAAATTAAACATTCTTATTATTGATTAATGGATTAATTCGCTTATTAATATAGATTAAAGACAAGAATAATTTATAAGAACAAAAAAGGAACAAAAGCTGAATAGACTTAATCCTAATTCCCCTCTTCTTCTTCCCTCTCACTCTCCGCCGCTCTCCTCCCAACCTCCTTAGCCTCTCTTCTCTCGGCCGCTCTCCTCCGATCCAACCACCATTACCTTCACCCCTTTCCTTCTAACATGTCCCTTTCCCCAAACCATAACCTAAACAATATCACAAGTATTGAATACCAAGCGGAAACCCTAAAAAACCCACCTCCCTCTCTTCGCCGCGACTTCCTCTGCACCTATCAACCTAGCGCCGCCAGAAAACCGTCGGAGAAGATGAAAACAATCGGTGAAACCTCATCCTTTCTCTACAAATACAACCTAATATCAACCTAAACCAACATCTCCAACACAAATCCGAACTAAAACTCGAACTCTCACATGAAACACTCCTCTCTATTCTAATCCAGAATTGCAATATCAGAAAATTGAACGAAATCAAGAACAACCAGCAGTGCAACAATGATTTCATACGAGAGGGATGCAAACTCGTACCTTGAGACTTGCCCGTGTCGACGATGTCAGAAGTAAGATGAAGCTTCCGTTGCGATGCGGCCACAACGTTCTTCGTATTGCAATCGTATCCCTCCGCTCATCTCTATCTCCGTTCAATGTCGTCCTTCAATTGATTTCGTTCTCACCATTTTCGGACGATAGCGATGAAAACTCAGATTGGTCAGTTACAAATTTTTTCTTGATTTCTTGTTGTTATTGCATCATATGGTATTGCTGCAGATGGTTGATTGAATTGAAAATTGCAGGTGTCTTTTGGTGATGATGAGCATTGAAGAAGAGGATGAGGTTGTTGGTGATGAAGGCTCAGATTTTGTGAAAGAAGAAAGAAATTAAAGAGTGTATGAAGAAGAGTTTGGGAAATTGGGTGGAAGAAGAAGATTGAAGAAGACTTGGGTTATGGAAGAATGGAAGAAGATTGAAGAAGAAAGGTGAAAAGAAGTGAAGTTGTGGGAAGAAGATGAAGATTGGAAGAGGTTGAAATTATGGTGAAGAATGGTGTGGATTTGAAGAAGAATGGTGAAAAGAAGTGAAGAAGAAACTGTGTAGGAATATGGCTCTGATTTTATAGAGGTGAAGATCAAAGGTGCCCTTTGTGTATTCTCAAGTGAGTTCAGTTATAGTTTGTTAGAGTTTTATTCTTTTGTGATTTTCCTAACTGACTTGTAACTGTAACTGTAACTGTCTTTCCTTCTTTCGTTTTCTTGAATATTCACCGATTTTGGTTTTGTTATTGTAGGAAAGTTAACCCTGAGGACTGAAGAGATTTGAGAGGGTTATCATGGAATGATTTAGTAAAGAGTTCAAAATACCATCCTCTCTTGATTTATGTTACTCCTTGTTAAATACTTTCAAACTTTGTCATGGATGTCAGCTGTTTTTTGTTAGTGATTTTTTGTGATTTGCTGGATCGAATTTTGATGCAGGTCGACAAGCCGATATTGATGGTTGCTACGGATTTATTAAATGATTTATGCCAACCGTTTTCTTGAAGCATGATTTGTGCGTATGTTGCTGTGAATTTTGCATGATGACGATACGATGTTGAATTTTGGAGCTGCAGATGATGAATCAATTGAGGAGATGATGAAGATTGATGAAGGCTATGCGGTTTTGCTTGAAAAAATCCCGATCCAGAATAAATCAAACTACAATTGCATCGTGGAATTGAAACTCAGAGCGAGATCACCGTGAACGCTACGACATTTCAGGTACAGAATTCGATTCCACCTTCTCTTTTGTTCCTCTTATTTTCTCCTTGCTCTGTACGATTTTGCATCTTCCTCTGCTTCTCTCCCTGTGTCATCTGAGTCTGAATTGTTGTTGGTCGCTTCTTTCTGTGTGATCTTAGATCTGCAGGTTCTGAAGGTGATTCAATGAAGATGTGTGATGTTTGATGCAAATGAAGATTGAAAAAAATGAGTTGATGAAGATGTTGATAGAAGGTTGCGGATTCTTGATGATGATAAAAAAGTGTAGAAGAATGGAGAGATTGCAGTTGAAGATTGGAGATGAAGAGTTTTTTTCCTGAATTTTTTATGATATTTTTTAGCGATTCTCCCTTCATTCCTTTTTCTGTGTTTCTTTATTCTGTTTTTCTTATCAGTTTTATTATTACTCTTTGTTATCAATTGTAATGTCTAATGATGTTATAGATATAAGTGATCTCTTTTTATTTTGTAACCACACAGGTATAGCAGTCATAAACCACAATATGTCTAGTGATAATATAGAATGCAAGTTTTCGGAAATAATGTATTGGCCCCCCCAAAAAAAGATAAAGTATTTTTGTGGAAATAATAAAAAAAGCAAAAAGAAAAGTCTTAATTGTTGACTGAACCGTTGGGCCTCAAATGAATGGGGTTTTCTTATTGAGTTTGGACTTAAAAATATTTTAGAAGATCGGGTAATGGACAATTGGTTCGAGTGAAAATGAAATTCAAATGTTGGTATTAAACAAACTTCTAACACAGACAACGGAAATATGGATGAGACCAAGACGTGCAAATAGATTAAAACAAATGATTTATGGATAATGGGCTTAAAAATATTGTGGACATGACCAATGGATGATGAAGTATAAAACTCCCCATAATACACCTCTTAACACGCTTAGTCCCCACTTAAGCTTTCAAACCAAAACAAACTTGCATCCTCGATGAACCCCATACCTCAGTCAATAAAACTAGTTCATTTGTATCAACGGTAACAAACCGCGGGCAACTTGCAGGATCATAATGCTTTGAGGAATCTTTGAAATAGAAACATATTATTGGCATGAAACTCTAACCATAATCTTCAGCTGATGAACATCAACAAACTCACACATAAAGTGAGAAGCCCTGAGCCGCCTATCTTAGACGCACCATGATGAAGAAAACCTTTAATATCTATGAATCAATCTTAGTTCCTCAATTCAATATTGTGTCCTGATGATGAGTTTCCCTTGTGAGCCCCATAATAAGAATATGTTCCTGACGACATGAACTTGACCTTTGTCTCAATCTTAAGCACAATGGCCAAGTAAACCGCCTACGAACCAGATAACTCGGATTATAGGAAGATGCTTTGATCCCATGTCTTATGAATCCATGCCAATGATGAATGCGAATGATATGACCTAATGGGAGAATGCCGATGAATGCGAAGCGATAAGCCAGTTGAGAGAATAAATAACGAGGGCAAATTTCGAGGTATTACAGCTGCCCCTATTCAATCATCTGCAAGCCTGAATGAATAATTGCAACAACTTTTAGACGTTCAAGGCATGGAATGATTGAATATTCGAATAAAACCTGGAAATTTGCACAGTGTGGGTAATAAAATATGCTGGGAAGAATGTCATCCTCGAATGACAACTCACAAAAGATCCTCGGATCAAGCACTAAAACCATCCTCGAATGGAAACACAATGGTATACCGACCTCAGGCGATAACCAGGAACACAAAGACTGACCTCAGACAGACTTTGCGAAAGAGACAAATTGACCTCAATCAATAAGCTCAAAATGATCTATCATCCTCGAATGATAACCACCACAAACAAAAACAAGACCAACCTCAGAAGGACTTGAAGAAAAGAATGCCATCCTTGAATGACAATTCTCAAAAGATCCTCGGATCTAACACGAAACCATCCTCGAATGGAGATGCACTGGTATACTGGCCTCAGGCGATAACCAGAAATACAAAGACTGACCTCAGACATACTTTGCAACAGAGACAAACTGACCTCAATCAATAAGCTCAAAAATGGACTATCATCCTCGAATGATAACCACAACAAACACAAACAAGACCAACCTCGGAAGGACTTGAAGAAAAGAATTTCCATCCTCGAATGACAATTCCCAAAAGATCCTCGGATCTAACAAGAAACCGTCCTCGAATGGAGACACACTGGTATACCGGCCTCAAGCGATAACCAGAAATACAAAGACTGACCTCAGACAGACTTTGCGAAAGAGACAAACTGACCTCAATCAATAAGCTCAAAAATGGACTATCATCCTCGAATGATAACCACAACAAACACAAACAAGACCAACCTCGGAAGGACTTGAAGAAAAGAATTGCCATCCTCGAATGAAGATTCTCAAAAGATCCTCGGATCTAACACGAAATCATCCTCGAATGGAGACACACTAGTATACCGGCCTCAGGCGATAACCAGAAATACAAAGACTGGCCTTAGACAGACTTTGCAAAAGAGACAAACTGACCTCAATCAATAAGCTCAAAAATGGACTATCATCCTCGAATGATAACCACAACAAAAACAAACAAGACCAACCTCGGAAGGACTTGAAGAAAAGAATTGCCATCCTCGAATGACAATTCCCAAAAGATCCTCGGATCTAACACGAAACCATCCTCGAATGGAGACGCACTGGTATACCGGACTCAGGCGATAACCAGAAATACAAAGACTGACCTCAGACAGACTTTGCGAAAGAGACAAACTGACCTCAATCAATAAGCTCAAAAATGGACTATCATCCTCGAATGATAACCACAACAAACACAAACAAGACTAACCTCAGAAGGACTTGAAGAAAAGAATTGCCATCCTCGAATGAAAATTCCCAAAAGATCCTCGGATCTAACACGAAACCATCCTCGAATGGAGACGCACCGGTATACCGGCCTCAGGCGATAACCAGAAATACAAAGACTAACCTCAAACAGACTTTGCGAAAGAGACAAACTAACCTCAATCAATAAGCTCAAAAATGGACTATCATCCTCGAATGATAACCACAACAAACACAAACAAGACCAACTCGGAAGGACTTGAAGAAAAGAATTGCCATCCTCGAATGACAATTCCCAAAAGATCCTCGGATCTAACATGAAACCATCCTCGAATGGAAACACAATGGTATACCGACCTCAGTCGATAACCAAAAACACAAAGACTGACCTCAGACAGACTTTGCAAAAAGAGACAAACTGACCTCAATCAATAAGCTCAAAAGTGGTATATCATCCTCGAATGATAGCCATAACAACAAGACCAACCTCATAAGGACTTGAAGAAAAGAATGCCATCCTCGAATGATAATTCTCAAAAGATCCTCGGATCTAACACGAAACCATCCTCGAATGGAGACGCAATGGTATACCGGCCTCGGGCGGTAACCAGAAACAAAATGGAAATAGGATAAGATGGAACGGGATCTTTGTACACAAACTAGAGCCCAGGCAAACAGGGCCGTTGTACAAAGCGGGAACCTGCGACGCGACTGTTGCACCAAACAAGACGCGGAATAAGTGACAAACATTGACTTGAAAAGACAAGGATGCCTGAAAAAATAATGTTGGTATCCTCTGTGCGGAGTACTTCAGGTTGATAAGATGTTATAGGTCGTATGTAATATACCTCAAAACTAGCCCGTGCTGGCATGCACATGCTTGAATTTATGGCGTAATGTTCCATGATGATGGAAATGCTACGCTTTGGAGGATGCAAATGCAATGATGATTATGCGAATGAAAAATGCAAAGGATCTCCCGGAAAGGAGACTGCAGGTATCCCAAATGGCTTGATTGGGTAGAAACTATGATCACTGCATTGATATCCATCCTAATAAGGAGGAGACAACTCTGCGGGGAAAGTTGTCAATGATACACCGGCTCTGAACAGCCGCCATTGCCAAAAATAAATTGGACTTTGAGATTGGAGCGCCAAGATCGTGCTGGAGATGGACCCTTCTTGAACTCTGATGGGGAAGTGAGGACCTCCTGACTTGGCTTGGAACCAAAGGCATGTCACTGCTAAGGAAGCAATTGCTGGGGAGGAAAGACACTCCTTATACTGCTGGGAATTTCCCCTGTCTGAAGGGAAACTTCTGCTTGGGGATCACACCCACATTTTGCTACCTTGCTTGGAGAAATTTCAACTTCCACTTTACTGGGGATGACTGGAGATACCCTGGGAGACACCTGCTCTTGTTCAACCATAAAGAAATGCTCCTCCTGGGAATTTGCTTTTAGCTCTGTTAGCAACACCGGTATCTGTACCTGCATGAACACAATCGATATTACCTGCAACATGGAGAGTTAGTTTGGGACCTGCTTGCCCCAGGCTCGTAGTATGAATCATTATCTGGGTATCTCGACACCCTTTCAGAGTTATATTAAATGTTTATGTCCTCCTGTACGAGTTAGAAAGCATTCAAATGTTCACAACACACTGTAAATCACAGTTTGCTGGACGTTTTCGCAATCAATCAATGCTAGATGAAAAACAAAAACAAGAAGTGAATAGTCACAAATTGACTGAAGTTGAATTTTTATTTATTCAAAAAAATGGCCATGAATAGGCAATACAAAGGAAGCAGTTCCCTGGAAAGAGGAAACAACCAAAAAGGAAAACAAACTATCCTATTGGCAATGTGAGAAGTGGATCTCATCAAGTTTCAACCCGGTTATGACTCGTATATCTTCAAGACGCTCCACTCGCTCTGCCTCTTGAGAAAAAGTAATTGAACTGATCTTCAACCCTTAGGATAGCCTCAACTATAGATAGGTTATGGATCTCGCAGACCACAGTCGTTCGTGTTAATCCCTCTTTTGCGTGGATCGCCTTTTCAGGTTTTCAATCCACCAGGATACCCTTTTTTGCCTGAGTTGTCCGATGTGGATTTTCAACTCAGTGGGTGTACACATTTTTTTCCAAGATTTCCCTAACTTTTTCCCGAGCCTTTTATTCTATTTTTGGCTCGCCGGGATGCCCATTTTGCCTGGATCTTTTATTCTGTTTTTATCCAGCGGGTCCTTTTTACACGAAGTATTTTCTTACTGCGTCTACGTTAATAGGGGATTGGAAGTCTTCTCCATCCATGGTTGTCAACATCAAGGCCCCACCTGAGAAAACATTTTTAACCACAAACGATCCTTCATAATTGGGTGTCCATTTGCCCATGTGATCGTTAAGAGGAGGAAGAATCCTTTTCAGCACTAAGTCACCTGGCATGTACCTCTGTGGTCGCACCTTCTAGTCAAAAGCCTGCTTCATCCGCCGTTGATACAACTGTCCATGGCATACACCTGCTAGACGTTTCTCTTCAATGAGGCTCAATTGATTGTATCTGGATCGGAGCCACTTAGCTTCATCTAGCTTAATGTCCATCATTAACCTCAATGAGGGGATTTCCACTTCAATCGGTAGGACTGCCTCCATACCATACACTAGTGAGAACGGAGTTGCCCCAGTTGATGTACGCACCGACGTTCTGTACCCATGCAACGCAAATGGTAGCATCTCATGCCAGTCTCTGTATGTTACAACCATCTTCTGCACAATCTTCTTGATATTCTTATTGGCCGCCTCGACGACGCCATTCATCTTCGGGCGATATGGAGAAGAGTTGTGATGCTCTATTTTGAAATCTCGACACAAGTCAGCCATCATCTTGTTGTTGAGATTAGAACCATTATCAGTAATGATCCTTTCAGGAATTCCGTACCGGCAAATGATGTCTCTTTTAATAAACCGAGCTACCACTTGTTTAGTGACATTGGTGTAAGACGCCGCTTCGACCCACTTCGTGAAATAATCTATAACAACCAGGATGAAGCGATGACCATTAGAAGCTATCGGCTCGATCTTGCCAATCATATCAATGCCCCACATAGAGAACGGCCATGGTGAAGACATGACACTCAACGGATTCGGAGGCACATGGTCCCTATCAGCGTAAATTTGACACTTGTGGCATTTACGGGAGTACTTACAGCAATCGGATTCCATGGTAATCTAATAGTATCCCGATCTCAACAATTTCTTGGCCATAGCATGTCCTCCAGCATGGGTACCAAAGGAACCTTCGTGAACCTCCTACATCAACAGGCCTGCTTCGTGTCTATCCACGCATCTGAGCAGAACCATGTCGAAGTTTCGCTTGTACAGCACTCCATCTTGATTCAAGAAGAAACCTCCCGCCAGTCTTCTAAGGGTCTTCTTGTCCTTACTGGATGCCCCAGCCGGGTATTCTTGAGCCTTCAAGAATTTCTTGATATCATGATACCAAGGCTTGTTATCTTCACCATTGTCGACTGCAAAGACATAAGCAGGTCTTTAAAGATGGGAGACCGTAATTCGAGGCACAAAATTCTCTTGACAAACTTTAATCATGGACGACAAAGTTGCTAGAGCATCGGCGAATTCGTTTTCATCTCGAGGAATATAATTCAATTTGACTTTGGTGAAGAAGGTTAACAGCCTCCTGATATAATCTCTGTAAGGAATCAAATGAGGTTGATGAACCAGCCATTTTCCATTGATTTGATTCACCACCAAAGTAGAATCTCCGAAGATCTCGAGGTTTTTAACTCGCAAGTCGATTGCCTCTTCAATCCCCATGATACAAGCTTCATACTCTGCCTCATTATTAGTGCATTTGAAAGTCAACCGAGCAGCTAAAGGTGTATGAACCCCTTCTGGCGAGATGATAACAACACCTACTCCACTTTCATTCATGTTCACAGCTCCGTCGAACATCAACTTCCATCTGGATTCTTCATAGTCTTTTGACTTGAGGAACATGATGTCCTCATCCGGAAACTCGAACCTCATGGATTGATAATCATCGATTGGCTGCTGAGCCAAGTATTTTGATAACACACTTCCTTTGATTGCCTTTTGCGAAGTGTAATGTATATCATACTCTGTTAATATCATCTGCCACTAGGCTACTATTCCTGTCAGAGCTGGCTTTTCAAAGATGTATTTCACAGGATCCATATTGGAAATTAAGAGAGTAGTGTGAGTCAGCATGTACTGTCTTAGTCGGCGAGCAGCCCATGCCAAAGCACAACAAGTTTTCTCGAGTAGTGAGTAGCGCGTCTCACAATCGGTAAACTTTTTGCTAAGGTAATAAATGGCGTGCTCTTTTCGACCAGACTTGTCCTGCTGACCCAACACACATCCTATTGATCCTTCAAGCATGGTAAGATACATAATCAAAGGTCTCCCTAGCACTGGAGGCATAAGAATTGGAGGTTCTAGCAGGTATTCTTTGATTCGGCCAAAGGCTTGCTGGCAATCTTCATTCCATTTAATGGCCTGATTCTTCCTCAGAAGCTTAAAGATGGGCTCACACGTGGCCGTTAGGTGAGAGATAAACTGTGCAATGTAGTTTAGTCTCCCTAAGAAACCACGTACTTGCTTTTCAGTCTTCGTCTCAGGCATCTCTTGGATGGCTTTCACTTTGGCTGGATCGACCTCAATTCCTCGCTCACTAACAATGAAGCCGAGTAGCTTGTCGGAACGGACCCCAAAGGTACACTTATTTGGATTCAACCTCAGTCTGAACTTCCGGAGTCTGTCAAACAACTTTGCTAGATTAACCAAGTGCTCTTCCTCCGTCTGGGATTTTGCTATCATATCATCAACATAAACCTCAATTTCATGATGGATCATGTCGTGAAATAGCGTCACCATCTCCCGTTGATAAGTGGCTCCAGCATTCTTCAAACCAAATGGCATGACCTTGTAACAGAAGGTGCCCCAGGGAGTGATGAAGGTTGTCTTTTCCATGTCATCGAGAGACATCTTAATCTGGTTATAGCCGGAAAATCCGTCCATGAAGGAAAACACGGAAAATTGAGCAGTATTATCGACGAGCACATCTATATGAGGTAAGGGGAAGTCATCTTTGGGGCTGGCCCTATTCAAATCCCTGTAGTCTACACACATCCTGACTTTACCGTCTTTCTTGGGAACCGGCACAATGTTGGAAACCCACGGAGGGTAACTGGTCACGGCCAAGAAACCAGCATCAAACTGTTTTTGTACTTCTTCTTTTATTTTAATTGCCATATCAGGACGTGTGCGCCTCAACTTCTGCTTTACTGGGGGACAATCTTCTCTGAGAGGCAACTTATGTACCACAATGTCAGTGTCTAAACCAGGCATATCTTGGTAGGACCATGCGAAGACATTAACATACTCTCGAAGCATAGCAATCAAACGAGTCTTGACAGATTCTTCTAATGCAGCCCCGATCTTGACTTTTTTCTCGTCTTCTTCAGTACCCAGGTTTATTACTTCGACAACTTCTTCGTGCGGCTGAATCATCTTCTCCTCCTGTTTAAGCAGTCTGGCCAATTCTTCAGGTAGTTCGCAATCCTCTTCACCTTCCTCATCGGCTTGATAAATTGGATTGTCGAAATCATACTTATCCATAATAGGGTCGTCATTAATAAGATCCGGTGACGAGCACCTGCATGAATGGTGATTCATGCAAGGCTTTAGAAAAAACTTGAGAAAATGAGAAACATTGCCATTTTAAAACTTTTCTTTCTTTTTGAAAAACAAAAGCAAAAATGAAAGACAAAGAACAACATGAATGAATGTGAAATGTCAGCTTTATTTATGATTGTGTTAAGAACAAAAGAACCCTTACAAAGAGCTACTATGCCCCGGGCAAGACATAGTGCTTGAATACAGGAAAAACAGAAACAAAAATTATTACTCTTCGAAAGAGGTGACTGGAATAAGCCTTTCTGATGTCCAATTGCTAAGCTGAGTCCCTGGAACGGCAGACCTGATCCGCTCATCTAGGTGACAGTCACTATTAACTGCGTCATCCTGCACAACACTGATGTTTCCATAATCGACCACTACCACACTCGTGAAAGTAATCGGGCTTTGACAACCTTTAGCACTTGGTCCAGACGATGACTTCCCAGGATGGTAACCAATTCCGAACATATCTTTCTTTTCTGACACCTCTACTAGACTGCCCAAGCCTTCTCGTACCCCAGATTCTACCAACTCAAGCGCTTGCTTATAAGAGGCCATGGAAACCCCTTCTTCGGTTCTTCAAGAGAAGCTGCCACTGCAGACGCTTGTTCAGTCTTCAAGGGCTCAAAAGCCTGACATGGAGTCTCAACTATTTTGCCATCCATCTCCACATACTTGAATGAAGCCAAATGACTAACAAAAATGTCTTCTTCCCCACTAACAGTTACAATTTGACCCTCCCAGACGAACTTTAGCTTTTGATGAAGTGTGGACAATACTGCTCCCACCGAATGTATCCAAGGTCTTCCGAGCAAACAACTGTATGCAGGCTATATATCCATTACGTAGAACGTGGTATTGAAGATATGTGGACCTACTTTAATTGGTAACTCCATCTCCCCGAAAACCGATCTCCTCGACCCATCAAATGCTCAAACTACCAGGTCGCTGGGCTTTAGAAATACTCCATCATAATCTAACTTCATCAGTGCTTTCTTGGGCAAGACATTCAATGACGATCCGGTATCTACCAACACGTGAGAGAGTACTGCACCTTTACATTCTAAAGAGATATGCAGTGCCCGATTATGAGCACGCCCTTCAGAAGTCAGATCCAAGTCTGTGAAACCCAATCCGTGACTGGCATTGACACTGGATACCACCGCTTCCAACTGATTTACCGAAATATCCTGAGGAACATACGCCTTGTTCAGAATATTCAAGAGAGCCTTCATGTGGGAATCAGAACACATGAGCAAGGACAAGATGGAAATCTTCGACGGAGTCTGCTGCAGATGGTCCACAATCTTGTAGTCGCTCTTTTTGATAATCCTCAGAAATTCTTCAGCTTCTTTATCAAAGGTAAGGTCTGGATCAGTTGCTGGTGCATGATTGTTGACAACCACTGGCTGCTTCCCTCTCGCATTAGCCTGGGCTTCTGCGGTGTCTCTAGGTGGTATCACACTATTTCTTAGTGTTTCCGGCGCAAACAACCTTACACTTCTAGTAAAGCCCCCTACTCCAACATTTTCTACTTGAGCTGGGGTTGTACTAGACGTGGCCAACTCTTGCTTCTGGCCGTTACAATATACTTCACCACCATAATTCCAAGGAATAGCTCTATCGCTCTGATACATTACCAGTCCTGCAGTGGTGATGGTTATCGGTGCCGCTCTGGCCCGTGAAGGAACTTGAGATGGATCGTAGAAGATAGTTATTGTGGAGACTTCACTTTCTTTTACAATCTTGTCAAACTGCAACATTCCCTGATCAATCATACTCTGGATCCCTGCTTTCAACTGCTCACACCCATTTATAGCTTCTGCACATCCTGGACAATCTTCTTCACACCCAGGGAAGATACCTTTCTTTGATAAGCAAACTTTAACAACATTCAACGGAGCCTACAGGTCGTTGACATCACACACCAAGTTTAGATTCTCCCCTTCATCGACTGCCCCGACTGTACCTCCGTGAGAAGGCATAGGATTCTGTATTACATTAGGAGTAAGAGAGAAGTTAATCGCTTTAGAATCCAATAGGTCTTTAACAACATGCTTTAGTGCTTTGTAGTTCTCTGTGGTATGCCCGGGAGCTCCGGAATGAAATTCACATCTGGCGTTTGTATCATAACTGAAATTCTGTGATCAGGTATGAGATGTCCTAAGAGATGTCCCAACACTTAATAGGACATTTGACAGATTTAACCAAAACTTAAACAGCAAGAAAAGTAAACAACACAGAAGTTTGTTAACCCAGTTCAGTGTATAACCACACCTACATCTGGAGGCTACCAAGCCAGGAGGAAATCCACTATTAGTAATATTAATTCTAGACTTAAACCACCCTGTTTAATCTATCACTTAATACTTACCCAATGCAATTTCTACCTAAGACTCACTTAGATAAGAGTACCCTACTCACTCCCCCTCAATCACCCAGTGATCAAGTTTACAAGTTTACACAAAAATTGAAGACATCCTTCAAACAATAACAGCTTGATCTTACTTCACAGTTTCAATCAAGTCACAAATGCACTTTTGCTTAAAAGCTCATAAAGTGGTACATAAAAACAACTTGCTATTAAAACACTAGACACCCTATTTAGTCTTCTGAAATTCGTACTCAATTCTATGAGTTTCTATTGTTTAAATAGGTATCTGAATTTTGGGCTTTCTGTAGAATGATCCAGCCCTAATGTGCAGCAACTGTCACCTTGAATTTAGGGTTTGTTACCTCCTATATTCTAGGTGCATTAGGTCTTCTGTTTTAATCTGAATCTTCAATTTAAAACTCCCTACAGATGCGCCTTGTTCTGTTTTTATCCAGCATTAATTAATCCCAGATAGTTCTCCTTAAATATCTCTGATCTGTTAATCACTAATTAATTCTGGTAGCAGGTCTGAGATGTCTCAACATCTGTTGGGACATCCTGAAAAACTGAACTTAATTTATTCACACAATGTCCCAATATCTGATGAGACATCCTGAAATAAATTCACATACTCTGTTTGATAATGTCCCAACATCTGATAGGACATTCTGAACTGAATTTAACATTTCTTGTTTGGTCAAAAATTCTGCCAATTCTTAAACATCTACAAACTCCCCCTTTGGCTAATTTTTGGCTAACATCTTTTCTGGATTTCAGAGTGCAGCAGAAGTTCTTTTTATCAGAGTATAGCATTACTTTTTCTGTTGATTCTTATTTGAGATTACTCCCCCTCAAACACATATGTGTCCAGTCTTGTTTCAACAGAAATACACACTGATTCAGTTCAGACAGAAACAAACAGATTTCATTCAAAAATTAAACAGCAGTACAAATTTGTTGTTGTTCTCCCCCTTGGTAGACACAAAATTAGGGGCCAAAGAAATACATTGCTGTCATTACATTTGCCTCACATACATTGATCACTCAGATTCATCACTCTCAGTTTCTTCCTCAGCTTCTGTTTCTTCATCAGAGGCAGCTTTCTGGTCTTCTTCACTCTCCAACCTTTGAATGATTTCCTCAAGCTTCTGCTTTCTAGCTTCAAGCTCTTTGCAGGTGCTTTTGAGTTCAGCAATTAAAGCCTTCTTGGAGATTGGATTCTTAGCAGTTGAAGGACCTACAGATGTCCCAGAAGGTGCTTCAACATCTGCTGCATGATGACTGAGGAATAATTTGTAGTGAAAAGCCAGGGGGCTCTCTCTCTCTTGCATGCTGTATCCTTGTCAGTGAGAATGCCAGGGAATTGATTGAGCACTATACCACACAGCAATGATGGAAAGGCTATTGGAAGCTTTGTTGCTGAGGAGCTGGCATGCTTCATGGTTTGATCAAAGATAAAAGCTCCATAGTCCATCTTGGTTTGAGTTCCCACAGCATAGATGAATCTGGCCAGACCAGTTGAGATTGAAGAGGTGTGGTTGGTAGGCACCCAGTTAGCAGTACCAATTCTGTTCAGCATGGCATATTTTCTGGTAAGCATGCTCACTGAGAACTTTCCCTTCACAGGCCATGCCTTGACCTGGTTTGCAGTGATCACCTTACAGACTTGATTATCTGTCTTACCTAATTCATTAGGTCCATCTGTTTCTCTTCCTAGATACTCATTGATGATTTGAGGAGAAAACTGTACACATTTACCTCTAACAAAAACTTTTCTAAACTCAGAAGACTTACCATTTGAGCAATCCTCCTGAAGATTCACAATGAACTCTTTGACAAGTAGTTCATAGCAGGGAGAGAGATCTGAGACTGTTTTGAATAGTCCTGCAGCAGAGATGAGGTCTATCAGTTCTGTGCACTCAAGTGCATTGCTGCTTAGTTCTCTTTCCAAGGCAACCCTTCTTTGATACACATATTTCCATCTGTTGACACTGGAGACATGATGGAAGGATATGTTGTCCAAAGGAGCTTCTGGGACAGCAGTTGAAACTCTAGCTTGTGCTGGTTTCTTCTTGGGAGGAGATGTTGGGACATCTGATCCAACATCTGAATCTGATGGTGTTGCAGCTTTTCTCTTCTGGGTTTGAACTTTGCTCCATGGTTTTGTTGGACCAAAGATAGCTTTAGCTTTGCCTTTCTTTGAACTAGCCTTATTTTTCTCAGGGATGACAGGTTCAGCTTGCATCTTTCCTTTCCTGGACCTTAGTCTTTTAGCAATGCTGGGTTTCACAGATGCTATGATCTCTGCATCAGAGTCCTGCTCCAGATTGGCCACTGGAGGAGATTGAGCAGCCTCCTCTTCAGCTGGTTGATCAGCAGGGATTTGATCTTCATTTGAGCCTTGAGCCTGTTCTTCAGAGACCTCTTCATCATTTTCATTTGAGACTTTGTCCTTAGATTGTTCAACATCAGATGAGTTCTTTTTCTTATCTTCAGATGTTCCAACATCTGTTGGGACATCTTGTTCTGCAGCAGTGTCCATGATTAGGAATGAAATTCCCAAGGAACTTGTCCAGACTGGTTTTGCCATCTGGAACTTATGCCATACAATGTCATATGACATGTTGTCACATCTCATTAACTGCTAAATATCACACAAACAGATTCCAAGTTTGCCCCTTAAGTTCTCAAATTGTGTAGCATCCAATGCTTTGGTAAAGATATCAGCTAACTGCAGATCTGTAGCTACATGCTCCAATGAAATCACCTTTTCTTCTACAAGATCTCTGATGAAATGATGTCTGATATCAATATGCTTGGTCCTGCTATGTTGGATAGGATTCTTTGATATGTTGATTGCACTTAAATTGTCACAGTACAATGTCATGACATCTTGTGGGACATTGTACTCAGTGAGCATCTGCTTCATCCAAACCAACTGAGAACAACTGCTACCTGCTGCTATATACTCAGCTTCAGCTGTAGATAAAGATACACAATTCTGTTTCTTACTGAACCAAGAAATCAGATTGTTTCCTAGAAAGAAGCATCCTCCTGAAGTGCTTTTTCTGTCATCAGCACTTCCATTAACATATTTAAGGATTCTCTTGACTTGATTGAGATGACTGACTTTTGGATCAGCTTGATATCTTGCACAAACTCCTACTGCAAATGCAATGTCTGGTCTGCTAGCAGTCAAGTATAACAAGCTTCCAATCATGCTTCTATATAAACTTTGATCTACATTCTCACCCTTTTCATCTTTAGTCAGCTTTAAATGTGTGGGAGCAGGAGTTCTTTTATGAGAAGCATTTTCCATTCCAAATTTCTTCACTATGTTCTTGGAGTACTTACTTTGGGAAATAAACATTGAGTCTTCCATTTGCTTTACTTGCAGACCAAGAAAGTAGGTTAATTCACCTACTAGACTCATTTCAAATTCAGATTCCATCTGCTTGACAAAATGTTTGACCATCTTATCAGACATCCCACAAAACACAATGTCATCAACATATATTTGCACAATCATGACATTTCCTTCTTCATCTTTAACAAACATGGTTTTATCAATCCCACCTTTTCTGTATCCTTGCTTGATAAGAAATGTGGTCAGTCTTTCATACCATGCCCTTGGAGCTTGCTTCAGACCATAAAGTGCTTTCTTTAATTTGTATACATGATTTGGACAGCTTGGATCAACAAATCCTTTAGGCTGTTCTACATATACCTCTTCATTAAGATAACCATTAAGAAAGGCACTTGTCACATCCATTTGAAATAGCTTGAACTTTAAGATACAAGCAATTCCCAACAGTAGTCTTATTGATTCAAGCCTTGCTACTGGTGCAAAGGTTTCATCAAAGTCTACCCCTTCAATTTGAGTGTATCCTTGAGCCACAAGTCTAGCTTTGTTCTTTGTAACAACTCCTTGTTCATTTGACTTGTTCTTATACACCCATTTTGTACCAATCACATTTATGTCATCAGGTCTAGGAACAAGATTCCACACTTCATTCCTTGTGAATTGACCTAATTCCTCTTGCATAGCACAAATCCAGTATTCATCAGTGAGAGCTTCCTTGACATTTTTAGGTTCTATTTTGGAAACAAAACAAGAACCTGAAATCACTTCTCTTGATCTAGTGCTTACACCTCTGTTGAGATCACCAATTATTAAGTCTTTGGGATGATCCTTCTGTATTCTGATGGAGGGAGGTTTGCTTGAATCTTCTGACCTTGTATCATTTTGAGTGAAGTTATATTGATCATTCTTTTCTTCAGCTTCAATCTTGATATCAGCAGATGTTCCAACATCTTCTGGGACATCTGTAGAAACATCATCAATTATCACATTTATGGACTCCATGATAACCTTTGTTCTGTAATTAAATACTCTATATGCTCTGCTGTTTATAGAGTATCCAAGGAAAATCCCTTCATCACTTTTAGGATCCATTTTTCTCCTTTGCTCCCTATCTGCCAGAATATAGCATTTACTTCCAAACACATGAAAGTACTTCACAGTGGGTTTTCTGCCCTTCCAGACTTCATATATTGTGGACAAAGTTCCTTTCCTTAAAGTAACTCTGTTATGGATGTAACAGACAGTGTTCATAGCTTCAGCCCAGAAATACAGAGGTAACTTTTTAGCATGGATCATAGCTCTTGCTGATTCTTGAATAGTTCTATTCTTCCTTTCAACAATCCCATTCTGTTGAGGAGTGATAGGAGAAGAATACTCATGATTGATTCCTTCTGAAGAGCAGAAATCTAAGAACTTTTGATTCTCAAATTCTTTTCCATGATCACTTCTTATTCTGATCACACAGCTGGATTTTTCCCTTTGCAATCTTTGACATAATTCTTTGAATACATCAAATACATCTGACTTTTCTTTGATGAAGTTTATCCATGTATATCTTGAAAAATCATCAACCACAGCATATGCATACCTCTTACCACCAAGGCTTTCAACTTGCATAGGTCCCATGAGATCCATATGTAACAATTCCAAAACTTTGGAAGTTGTCAGATGTTGGAGCTTTGAATGGGACATCTTGGTTTGTTTGCCTATTTGACATTCACCACAGATTTTGCCATCATCAATCTTCAGTTTAGGGATACCTCTTACAACATCCATAGATATGATCTTCTTTATGCCTCTGAAATGAAGATGACCTAGCCTTTGGTGCCATAGTTTTACTTCTTCTTCTCTAGCTAGAGAACAAGTTGAAGTGGGACTGAAGTCTAGTGGCTCCCACATGTAACAGTTGTCTTTAGACCTTGCACCTTTCATGACAACTTCTTGCTCTTGGTTAGTCACTATGCATTCAGTTTTTGTAAAGTTTACACTGTAACCTTGATCACATAGTTGACTTATACTGATCAGGTTAGCAGTTAACCCTTTAACTAGCAATACATCATCTAGTCTTGGAACATCTTGACAGTCCAAGGTTCCAACTCCTTTGACCTCTCCTTTAGCTCCATCTCCAAAAGTTACATACCTGGATGAATGTGATTTTAAGTTTACTAACAAATTCTTCAATCCAGTCATGTGTCTTGAACATCCACTGTCAAAGTACCAGTCTTCTTTAGCTGATACTCTCAGAGATGTATGTGCTATGTATGCAGTATTTTTCTTTGACCAAATGAGTTGAGATTTCTTTTGATGCCTCTGCCCTGTGTGTTGTTCAGCTGATCTCCAAGCTTGATTGTTGATCTGGTTCTTGAGTATGTGGCTTTGATCAGTCTGAATGTCAGCTTTTGGTCTCCAAACTTTCTTGATGACTTCTGTCTTTTGCTTAGGAGGTTGCTGATTTCTATGCAGCATTTTCTTGGTACCTTCTACTTTCTGCTTGGAAGGTTGCTGACACATTTGATTTGGATATCCATGTAGCTTATAACAGTGAGGTTTGATATGCCCAAATCTTCCACAGTGATGGCATCTCCATCTTTGATACTTCTTCTTCATTTTGTTCTTTCCAGAATGTTGAGACATCTGTTGGAACATTATGTTTGTCTTTGTGTTCTGATGTTGAAGCATTTGTTGGGACATCTTGTTTGACTGTGTAATTTTTGAAGTAGCTTTGCTAGAGCTGGCTTCATCTCTGTTATATCCCAGTCCACTTTTGTCCCCTGAATGTTTATTATTGCAGAGAATAACATCCAGTGTATTTGAGCTGCTGTTCATCATTCTAACAGATTTGGACATATGTTCCAGCTTAGAATTGAGAAGAGTTACTTCACTTTTCAAGGTATCAATGATTACTTGATCACTTGCTTTTTCCTCTTCTAGTACTTCATTCTGCTTCTTTAGCTTTATAACTTCACTACATATTTCAGAGCTTCTTTTGTATAGATCTTTGAATGCTTGCTCAAGTTGTTCATAAGTAAGCTCTCCACAACTGGAATCACTATCATATTCACACAGTCCAGCTAAAGCAGTAATATGCTTAGCTGATTCTTCTTCTGAATCTCCTCCTGAGTCTTCATCAGACCAGGTTATAGATAGTCCCTTCTTTTGTCTTTTTAAGAAGTTAGGACATTCCTTCTTGATGTGTCCATATCCTTCACATTCATGGCACTTGATTCCTTTTTCTTGACTGGTCTTTTCAGCAAGATTTGATCTTCTGTTAGCATCATAGGTTCTCTTGTTTTCAGAAGAGTTTGTGAATCTTCCACTGGAATTTGATTTACCTTCCATACCTCTGAGAATCTGTTTGAACTGTCTTGCAAGCATAGCAATGTTGTCTGACAGGCTCTTATCATTTTCTGGTTCATTATCTTCTTCTTCATCAGTATTTGACACCAATGCTATGCTTTTGTTCTTTTTAACATGTGTGTCATTCATTCCCATCTCAAAAGTTTGAAGGGAACCAATGAGTTCTTCAGCTTTCATGGAACAAATGTCTTGAGCTTCTTCTATTGCTGTGACTTTCATGTCAAATCTTTTTGGCAAAGATCTGAGAATCTTCCTTACAAGCTTTTCATCAGTCATCTTTTCTCCCAAGGCTCCAGAAGTATTGGCTATATCCAAGATGTTCATGTAGAACTCATGAATTGATTCATCTTCCTTCATTCTCAAGTTTTCAAACTTGGTGGTGAGAAGTTGAAGTCTTGACATTTTTACTTTTGATGTTCCTTCATGAGTTGTCTTGAGGGTATCCCACACATCTTTGGCCAGCTCACAATGATGCACCAGTCTGAAAATATTTCTATCAATGCCATTGAATAAAGCATTTAGGGCTTTTGAGTTGCCTAGTTCTGAATCTTCTTCCTCTTTACTCCATTCTTCTTCAAGTTTCAGAACTTTTGATCCATCTTTGGTGTCTTGGACAGGATGTTTCCATCCAACATTTACTGCTCTCCATGCCCTATTGTCAAGAGATTTTAAGAATGCAATCATTCTTGGCTTCCAGTAGTCATAATTAGATCCATCCAGAATAGGTGGTCTATTTACTGACCCTATATCTCTGTCCATGTTACAGAATTTGTTTTCCCTAGATCTCACCCAGTATAAACAGGCAGGGTGCCTGCTCTGATGCCAATTGAAATTCTGTGATCAGGTATGAGATGTCCTAAGAGATGTCCCAACACTTAATAGGACATTTGACAGATTTAACCAAAACTTAAACAGCAAGAAAAGTAAACAACACAGAAGTTTGTTAACCCAGTTCAGTGTATAACCACACCTACATCTGGAGGCTACCAAGCCAGGAGGAAATCCACTATTAGTAATATTAATTCTAGACTTAAACCACCCTGTTTAATCTATCACTTAATACTTACCCAATGCAATTTCTACCTAAGACTCACTTAGATAAGAGTACCCTACTCACTCCCCCTCAATCACCCAGTGATCAAGTTTACAAGTTTACACAAAAATTGAAGACATCCTTCAAACAATAACAGCTTGATCTTACTTCACAGTTTCAATCAAGTCACAAATGCACTTTTGCTTAAAAGCTCATAAAGTGGTACATAAAAACAACTTGCTATTAAAACACTAGACACCCTATTTAGTCTTCTGAAATTCGTACTCAATTCTATGAGTTTCTGTTGTTTAAATAGGTATCTGAATTTTGGGCTTTCTGTAGAATGATCCAGCCCTAATGTGCAGCAACTGTCACCTTGAATTTAGGGTTTGTTACCTCCTATATTCTAGGTGCATTAGGTCTTCTGTTTTAATCTGAATCTTCAATTTAAAACTCCCTACAGATGCGCCTTGTTCTGTTTTTATCCAGCATTAATTAATCCCAGATAGTTCTCCTTAAATATCTCTGATCTGTTAATCACTAATTAATTCTGGTAGCAGGTCTGAGATGTCTCAACATCTGTTGGGACATCCTGAAAAACTGAACTTAATTTATTCACACAATGTCCCAATATCTGATGAGACATCCTGAAATAAATTCACATACTCTGTTTGATAATGTCCCAACATCTGATAGGACATTCTGAACTGAATTTAACATTTCTTGTTTGGTCAAAAATTCTGCCAATTCTTAAACATCTACAATAACCCTCGGGGATTTGGCCTGGCTTCGGGGGTTGTAGAGTTCGGAGTTGAATCATCTAGAGTTGTAGAAGATTCTTCAAACGTTGTGAATAGGACATCGGCGGAGCTTCGAATTGTCTTTATCTATTCTTCTGGGGGTAGTATGGACGAGGAGCCCTTTGCTGATACCCTTGTTGGCGTTGCGACTGCGGTGGTTGGACTTGCTGTTGAACAGGTGGAGTTGAGATAGTGACAGGTGCCACTTGCTGATAAAATCCTCTGTTGATTCCTCCCCTCTGCGCGTACACTGCACTAGTATCCCCTTCTCTTCTTTTCACGAAGGGTTTCGTAATACCAGAACTTGAAGCGCCTCCGTTCTGAATCTTCCCTTGCTTGATCCAACTTTCTATCCCCTCGCCAGTCAAGATGATATCTGAGAATCCACTTGAAGAACATCCAGCTAGCCTTTCCATGAAATGCCCAGGGAGGGTATCCAGGAACAGGTCTACCATTTCTCTCTCCAACAAAGGCGGTTGCACTCGAGCGGCCACTTCACGCCACCTTTGTGCGTAATCTTTGAAACTCTCTGAGCTCCTCTGAGTCAAACTCTGTAATTGGGTGCAACTGGGTGCCATGTCAATATTATACTGATACTGCTTGAGGTGCTTTTTCCAATTCCTTCCAGTTTCTTATAGAACTTCTCTCTAGCTTCATATACCATTCCAAGGACCCTCCGGAGAGACTATCCTGAAAGTAGTACATCCAGAGCTTTTCATCCCTAGTATGGGCAGCGATCTTCCGATAGAATGCCTGCAAGTGAGTCTTCGGGCAGGAACTACCGTTGTACTTGTTAAAAGTAGGCAACTTGAATTTGTGAGGAATAACCACCTCGGGGACTAGGCCCATGTCAGACACATCTATCCCCAAAGTGTCTCTACACTCGAGGGCTTTGACTTTCTCAGCAAGCATCAAAAAATCATGAAGATTTCCTTCTCCAGCGAACCCCATGCCATTTTTGAAAGAATGGAACTGATCCTCCTGCCTGTCTTGTACTGGAATGAAAGTTGTCGTGCCTTATTCTGGAATCTGAGGTCCACCTGGGCCATTGCTGGTGTTGGGAGGAGCCCCTTGCACGTCAGGAGTGGTCACAGGAGTATTAGTTTGAGGAGGGTTGAGCCCTTGAATTGCATTCCTTAACTCTTGCTGTCCCTGAGCCATCCCTTGCATCATGACCATGAACTCTCCCATTCTGGTGCGAAACTCATTAAGCTCATTTTGCATAGCGTCCATGGCTGTCCTCTGGTTGTTGCGAGTTGTGTAGCGATGCGGGATATCTTGTCAGAGATGCCGGGTCTTGGCAACTCTCGCAATCTTTGCCTGAAACACAGATAAATTAAGCATCCTGTAGAAAAACCTGCAAAAACAAAGAAGAAATGCAAATGATGCGTATGCAATGCAATGTGTTCCTTTTATTCCCAAGGCTTTCCCTATTTCTGGTCCTGGCATTAAGAGAATAATGATTGGGAAGAAGACCCAAGTGATGTTCAAATACAGTGACGACCGTGGAGAATTGATGCTCATTACCCCGTGTAGGTGCAACAAATAACGAACAAGAGATTCAAAACAAGTCAATCACATAAACTGAAGTTTTAAACAACAAAAGTCCCCGAAGGGTGCCAATCAAAAGAACAACAAAGTACATCAAATAAAAGGAATCCCACAACAAGCCTGTGGGTAATCCAAGTACAATAGCATGAAACTAAACCCTAGGGAGCTCTAAGTCTTGCAGCCTCCAGCTAAGACGTTTGACATTCTGGAACAACTGAACAATATCCGGATGATCAGGCTCCTGGATGAGTCTCTAGATGAGGAGATCCCTTAGATCAAAGGAAGCATGTAACTCTTCAATCTGCTGCAGGAAAGCCATCTCACTCTCTTTGCTTGGACCCGGCTCAACCTTTGACTTCTTCACCTCATCTTTCAATTTCAAGTCTTCTATTTCTTTCTGAGCTTCCTTTACTACTTGTTGGCTTTCTACTAGACTTTGGAGATGACTCTTCTCTTGATGATAAGCCTTCCGAAGGAGCTCTCTCTGTCCATCCAAAGAATCTTGAAGACTCTTGATTTCCAGCTTATGCTTGACGTCCAGCTCTTTTTGCTTCCTCAAATTGTCTTCCCATTTTTCTTTCCATAAGGTAACAGCTTCATTGGCTTCATTCAGGTCCTTCCTCTCCTTCCGGCGCTGGGCCGCCTTGTGAGTTTCAGCAAATCCCTTTTTCTTGAAGTAAGGCTCTCTCTCTTGAAAATCTTGCTGCTTGAGCCTAACCATCTCTTCAGCTTTGTAAGCTCTTTCCTCTAACTTTTTATTCTGCATCTTTAGCTTCTGACATGAATTGTAAGCTTCCTGATTCTCTAACCTGAGTTGTTGAACCAAAGCTTCCAAATTTTGATAATCTTGCAGAGGCACTGAAGTCGTGGGTGCTACCTCCTTAGGGTAGAAAGGTGTCTCTCTAGAAAATGGGAGCAACTGGGTCTTCATACGATCCTCCAACCAGCTGGCGAAGGGATCATAAGTGTTAGAATCCACTCTTCCAAAGTATTTCTTCCCTTTCATCACTCTAACTTCCCAAGCTTGGGATAATAACATGCTCTTCTTGAGATTTCCTTCTGCTGGAAAGTACAAAGATTCCTTTGCCTCTTCAATCAAAGGCAAATCTCTTAATGGATAACCAAACTGCTTCCTGGACAAGATAGGGTTGTAACTGATCCCACCTTTCCTTCCTATCAAAGGCACATTTGGGAAGTTACCACAATTTACCAATAATTCTTTGCCCAAAATATCTTTGTTGCATCCCCACGCAATGTCAGCTGAGGTTAAGCCCATTAATCTTTTGGACCACTTCCAAGATTGTTTCAAATCCTGAAAAGGTCCTGATTTAGGGAGTTGCCTTACAAACCAATCAGCAAATAAGGGAGCACAACAATTTACATGTCCTTTCCTTTTTTTCATTTCTATGGTGAACCCCGTAGTAAAAGTCACCTAGAAAAGTGGGTATTGGATTTCTTCTGGAAAATATAGTGATAGCTTCCATGTTAATTAAACCCTTCTCTCCTGGAAACAAACTGGTCCCATACACTATCAAAGCAAACAAGGTATTGAACTTAGCCCATTTGTTCTCAGAGGCCAGGTCTTGAGCTTCCTTGATAAGAAAATCTGAGAAAAGTCCTTTACCCTTGGTGGCATCCACTTCTCTGTTAACTTTGGACAAATCTAGAAAGAAAGACTCAGCTATATCTTTGGATGAAGGCATCTTCTCTAAGCCATAGTAAGGAGCACCATTTTTGATAGGGATTTTGAGGATGCTGGATATCTCTTCTAATGTGGGAGCCAAGATGTAATCAGGGAAAACAAAAACCCTCAACTGTGGATCATAGAACTGCAGTAGAGAATGCAAGCTATCCCTCTGATCAGTGGTTGGCTTATTCATATAGTCTAAGATCTTTCCAAACTCTCTTCTGAAATCATCAAGCACTTTGTCCCCCATCAAGCCAATTAACCTCTGAATACCATCTGTTTCTGGATGTGGGAACGTATAATGAACATTTCTCTTTCTTGGAATCTCCATGTTGAAGCAGCAAATATGACCAGGACTAGAAGGTAATGGACCTTAAGAATAAAAAGAACACAAAATGATTAATGATGTCATGATGTTATTCAAGGCAAGGCATGTGATCAGTGACGTGTCTGTGTAGTGAATCAGGTAATCAAGTGTTTGTGCAAGGCCACAATATCATCACAAGTATCTCTGATCAGGAGTTCATGACTTCAGAATCCATAATTAACAAAACAAGATCATATCACTGAAGTATACTGGCATACAAGGGTATGTTGAAGTTTAGGGTTCCTGCAAACCTGTAAACCCCTCCCAATCTCACGGGTGTGCTACTCGAGTGAAACATCACGGACTCTCGAGGCCGAATAGTGATAATACGTTCACCATTTCCGAGAAATGGCTCATGACCAAATCAGGGAATCGGGTTGGCATTATGTACTACTCAGGGAGGTCTCAGCTGAGTCTGGAAAAAACAAGCATCCCTCATAAGTCCTCAGCTTCAAGCACTGAATCGAGAAACAATAGTACATTCATCCCGAAGGGTACAATACTACCGTCATATGAATAGTTTGCCTTGACTGGATTCCTATGAGAGAACCAGGCCATCCTATGCGAGTTCCTAGTGGGCCTTCGGATGCGAGTGGGTTTGCCAACAAATGTGGTCTGCCACTGTCATCACTGGAGAGGGATGTTTCCACAAAGGTTCTCAATGATCGGTCCCTTGACTGCACATAACTATCAAGGTAGCGTATTAACACAAAAAGATTCTGGTATCAATACATTCCCGAGAAGGTCGCAAGTCAAGACGTGGAACTCATAAATACCAACATAGCAAGATGCCATGAAGCCAAAGTGGAACCACTTAAAGTCCTAGGTGCACTCAAGACGGGTACTTGGCTTATCTCACAATAACTCCCATCCCGCAGAAAAAATGAAAACCAACACAGCTAGACAGTCCAGTATAATATGATGCATGTAAAATAAATACTGAAAGCAGTAAATAAATGCGGTAAAGTAAAGTTGTAAAGTAAAAACTATAAATAAAAACAGTAAAGCTAAACTAAAGCACACAACAACAAACAGATAAACACCCAAAGAAACAAAACCAAACAGGCGCTAGGATTGACTCTACAAGGGAAACCAGAGATTCTGGGTTTGGTCCCCAGCAGAGTCGCCAGCTGTCGCTCCCGGGATTTTTATCCTAGTACAAACACGAAAGTGGCACGGAAAAGGTAGAGTCGCCAGCCAAACATTTTTATCCCGAAAGAATGGGAAAGGTAATGATGCACAAACCTGAGGAAGAAAGAAAGGACAAGGTTCTGCAAACCAAAGATCTGGGTTCGGGAGTCGGTTACGACCTGGGAAGGTATTAGCACCCCAGACCGTCCACCGTACCCGACGGGATCCACGCTTGTTTGTTTGCTTCAAAGGGTGAGAAATAATATAACTGCTGCTGAGCAAATGAACTGCTAATTGGAATTGGAATTGAAATGAGAAAAGGAGTTGAAAAGGGAATGAAAGGAAAGAGTGGGGAAAATGTAGGGAAAATAAAGAATGTGCTCGAACGGGCCCTACCCCGCTGCCTACGTACCTCATCGGGATATGAGGATCAGAGTCGACGTAGTTCGCCTAACTAAGGCGGGAACTATTTGTTTGTATTTTTTACAGCTTGAATTGCGTATGTCTATGCTCAGGTGTTGCAGGCTCGTCTGGTACGAGTGCGTTTACCGTCTTGCATGTGAGACAAGTCGTCGCGAGTTCGCGTTATGAGTGAATGAGATGAGAAGAGAAGCTCCCGCAGGATAGTCGCTTATTGTGTTTTTTTCTTTTATGAGAAGTGTTTTGAATTTGTTTGTGAAACAACCCCTTGATGAGACTTGTACATCATGCTAGACAAGCTTACACCACTCCAAGATGGAATGCGTGCAAGTGCCACATGGAATAAGGTTATACACAAGGGATCCTTTCATTTATTTGTTAAGTATTTTTGGATTTTGTTTGAAGATGAGAAAGAAGGAATCAAGTTGCAAAAGGACAAAATCTAAGGGACTAAGACACAACCCTAATTGTTTATTTATTTACAAGTGATCCTAATGGTTTGTGAGGTTTCTAAACTTAATGAAGAAGGAACTAGAAACTACTAGAATTCAACTTACTTCCTAAGGAAGATAAGTTGATTCTAAACCAAAAGGGAAACCTATACAAGTGGAATATCAAATAATAGGGCAAAGAAATAAAATTGAATAAGAAATAAAATTCTAAACAAATTCATTTTAAGGTATATCACCAAAAACAAGCCTAAACTTTATCTAAGTCTATTTATTAGAAATATTAAGTCTAAGTCCTAAAACTAAGGGAAATATCTAATGTTGTCATTCTAAAAATCAGAAATTAAGCTAAGCTAAGTCATTATTAAATCCTAAGATTGAACCTAAGCCAACTAGCCCTTAATGGATCTTAATATCCTAGCCTAAACTAATTGAATTTTACATGTATAAAGGCTAAAGATTAATGCACTAAAAAATAGTAAAGGTTCTGAAAAATTATGGAATTTATTCTATAGGGTCCTTAAACTACCTATAATATTGCGCTAAAAAATATCCAAAAAAATCAGAAGTTAACTATGTCTAAAAATCACTTAATTCTACTTATGAATCAACTATAATTTTCTATGAATTAAGCTACCAAAACAGTTGATAAAATGAGCTAAAAATTCTACCAAAATTATCCTAGGTCCTATTATGAGTCCTCTAACCATAGCAAAAAGAATGGGTCAAAAATCCTACTGGAAGGTTAAAAAATAAAATGAACAAAATTATGTACAGTTAAAAGAAATTCAATAGAAGCTAATTAAAAGAAAAATCAGAATTAAATAGAAAATAAGCAAAATTCAGAAAATAAAAATTTCAAAAATTTCTAAAATGAATTAACAACCTACTTAATTTTTTTGTGGAATTTTATTGAGGATTTTTCTATTTTTAATTGATTTATTCCTAAACTATATTTAACTAAAAATTAAAATCTAAAAGAAATGAAATGGGGTTTAAGAAGTAATCTTTTTAGTTATTTTCTAATATGGGCTTAAAAGACAGGGGTGTAGAAAGCAAAGTGAACAAGGCCCATGCGCTGGAATCCTAGGGTGCATTGTATGGGATGCAGTCAATTATGTTGACTTGATCTGGATCGTTTGATCTAGTCTTCTCCTCCAATATTCTCATCACATGGATCTAAGACGCGAGAACATGATTGTTATGGTGGGCAATGCGCATCTGATCAGCCGCACCAAGAGCCAACCGGACGATGACACGTGTCACCACCGGTGTGGACATGGAATCACAAAAGCACACATAACCTTATCTCTTATGGGAATTGTTAACGGTAATCTTAGAAATTTATGAAAAATTAATTAAAGCTAATGAATTAAATGTGGATCAATTCGTTTTATTATTTGATTAATGGATTTTATGAGAAATTAAACATTCTTATTATTGATTAATGGATTAATTCGCTTATTAATATAGATTAAAGACAAGAATAATTTATAAGAACAAAAAAGGAACAAAAGTTGAATAGAATTAACCCTAATTCCCCTCTTCTTCTTCCCTCTCACTCTCCGCCGCTCTCCTCTCAACCTCCTTAGCCTCTCTTCTCTCGGCCGCTCTCCTCCGATCAAACCACCATCACCTTCATCCCTTTCCTTCTAACATGTCCCTTTCCCCAAACCATAACCTAAACAATATCACAAGTATTGAATACCAAGCGGAAACCCTAAAAAACCCACCTCACTCTCTTCGTCGCGACTTCCTTTGCACCTATCAACCTAGCGCCGCCAGAAAACCGTCGGAGAAGATGAAAACAATCGGTGAAACCTCATCCTTTCTCTACAAATACAACCTAATCTCAACCTAAACCAACATCTCCAACACAAATCCGAATTAAAACTCGAACTCTCACATGAAACACTCCTCTCTATTCTAATCCAAAATCGCAATATCAGAAAATTGAACGAAATCAAGAACAACCAGCAGTGCAACAATGATTTCATACGAGAGGGATGCAAACTCGTACCTTGAGAATTGCCCGTGTCGACGATGTCAGAAGTAAGATGAAGCTTCCGTTGCGATGCCGCTGCGACGTTCTTCGTATTGCAATCGCATCCCTCCGCTCATCTCTATCTCCGTTCAATGTCGTCCTTCGATTGATTTCGTTCTCACCATTTTCGGCCGATAGCGATGAAAACTCAAATTGGTCAGTTACAAATTTTTTCTTGATTTCTTGTTTTTATTGCATCATATGGTATTGCTGCAGATGGTTGATTGAATTGAAAATTGCAGGTGTCTTTTGGTGATGATGAGCATTGAAGAAGAGGATGAGGTTGTTGGTGATGAAGGCTCGGATTTTGTGAAAGAAGAAAGAAATTGAAGAGTGTATGAAGAGGAGTTTGGGAAATTGGGTGGAAGAAGAAGATTGAAGAAGACTTGAAGGGTTATGGAAGAATGGAAGAAGATTGAAGAAGAAAGGTGAAAAGAAGTTAAGTTGTGGGAAGAAGATGAAGATTGGAAGAGGTTGAAATTATGGTGAAGAATGGTGTGTATTTGAAGAAGAATGGTGAAAAGAAGTGAAGAAGAAACTGTGTAGGAAGATGGCTCTGATTTTATAGAGGTGAAGATCAAGGGTTCCCTTTGTGTATTCTCAAGTGAGTTCAGTTATAGTTTGTTAGAGTTTTTTTCTTTTGTGATTTTCCTAACTGACTTGTAACTGTAATCGAATTAACTGTAACTGTAACTGACTTTCCTTCTTTCGTTTTCTTGAATATTCACCGATTTTGGTTTTGTTATTGTAGGAAAGTTAACCCTGAGGACTGAAGATATTTGATAGGGTTATCATGGAATGATTTAGTAAAGAGTTCAAAATACCATCCTCTCTTGATTTATGTTACTCCTTGTTAAATACTTTCAAACTTTGTCGTGGATGTCAGCTGTTTTTTGTTAGTGATTTTTTGTGATTTGCTGGATCGAATTTTGATGCAGGCCAACAAGCCGATATTAATGGTTGCTACGGATTTATTAAATGATTTATGCGAACCGTTTTCTTGAAGCATGATTTGTGCGTATGTTACTGTGAATTTTACAAGATGACGATACGATGTTGAATTTTGGAGCTACAAATGATGAATCAATTGAGGAGATGATGAAGATTGATGAAGGCTATGCGATTTTGCTTGAAAAAATCCCGATCCAGAATAAATCAAACTACAATTGCATCGTGGAATCGAAACTCAGAGCGAGATCACTGTGAACGCTACGACATTTCAGGTACAGAATTCGATTCCACCTTCTCTTTTGTTCCTCTTATTTTCTCCTTGCTCTGTACGATTTTGCATATTCCTCTGTTTCTCTCCCTGTGTCATCTGAGTCTGAATTGTTGTTGGTCGGTTATTTTTGTGTGATCTTAGATCTGCAGGTTCTGAAGGTGATTCGATGAAGATGTGTGATGTTTGATGCAAATGAAGATTGAAAAAAATGAGTTGATGAAGATGTTGATATAAGGTTGCAGATTCTTGATGATGATAAAAAAGTGTAGAAGAATGGAGAGGTTGCAGTTGAAGATTGGAGATGAAGAGTTTTTTTCCTGAATTTTTATGATATTTTTTAGCAATTCTTCCTTCATTCCCTTTTTATGTGTTTCTTTATTCTGTTTTTCTTATCAGTTTTATTATTACTCTTTGTTATCAATTGTAATGTCTAATGATGATATAGATACAAGTGATCTCTTTTTATTTTGTAACCACACTGGTATAGCAGTCATAAACCACAATATGTCTAGTGATAATATAGAATGCAAGTTTTCGGAAATAATGTATTGGCCCCCCCAAAAAAAGATAAAGTATTTTTGTGGAAATAATAAAAAAAGCAAAAAGAAAAGTCTTAATTGTTGACTGAACCGTTGGGCCTCAAATGAATGGGGTTTTCTTATTGAGTTTGGACTTAAAAATAGTTTAGAAGACCGGGTAATGGACAATTGGTTCGAGTGAAAATGAAATTCAAATGTTGGTATTAAACAAACTTCTAACACGGACAACAGAAATATGGATGAGACCAAGACGTGCAAATAGATTAAAACAAATGATTTATGGATAATGGGCTTAAAAATATTGTGGACATGACCAATGGACGATGAAGTATAAAACTCCCCATAATACACCTCTTAACATGCTTAGTCCCCACTTAAGCTTTCAAACCAAAACAAACTTGCATCCTCGATGAACCCCATACCTCAGTCAATAAAACCAGTTCATTTGTATCAACGGTAACAAACCGCGGGCAACTTGCAGGATCATAATGCTTTGAGGAATCCTTGAAATAGAAACATATTATTGGCATGAAACTCTAACCATAATCTTCAGCTGATGAACATCAACAAACTCACACATAAAGTGAGAAGCCCTGAGCCGCCTATCTTAGACGCATCATGATGAAGAAAACCTTTAATATCTATGAATCAATCTTAGTTCCTCAATTCAATATTGTGTCCTGATGATGAGTTTCCCTTGTGAGCCCCATAATAAGAATATGTTCCTGACGACATGAACTTAACCTTTGTCTCAATCTTGAGCAGAATGGCCAAGTAAACCGCCTATGAACCAGATAACTCAGATCATAGGAAGATGCTTTGATCCCATGTCTTATGAATCCATGCCAATGATGAATGCGAATGATATGACCTAATGGGAGAATGCCGATGAATGCGAAGCGATAAGCCAGTTGAGAGAATAAATAACGAGGGCAAATTTCGAGGTATTACACATAATACCTGTGTTCGATCCTTGGCTTGAGCGTTTTTGCTTTTAATTCATTTATTTTGCAGGTTTAAAAATATAATGATTGTGTTCTATTATCCTAACACCAACACGTGCTGACTCTGTTGGTTTGTGCTATGCTGTGGAGGTAAGGGACCTGGAGGTAAGGGACCTATCTTTTTGATCATTTTCCTCATTTTTCTTCATATTTCCTTATTTTTCTTTTATAACTTTGTTTTAATTAATTAATTAAATCTAACCAATAATGTTTTTATAAATCTTATATTTTTAAAATTCATAATTATTTCTTAATATTTATTTTAATTAATTTTATCTTCCGAATATTATTTTTATATATAATTTTTATTATATATATATTTTGTAAATAAAAACTAATTTATTTTAACTAATTATTTTAAAACCCTAATTATTTTCCAACCCTAATTATTTTCTAACCCTAAAAATTTAACCTAATTTTCTTTAACCCTAAATATTATTTTTATAATAACTTTTTTTTGTTGTATAAATACTTTATCCTTTTATTATTATTATCATTTAAACTTATATTATTTTTCTTATAAACTCTAAAATTCTAACTTATTTAATTTAAAATAATTTTCTTTAAAAATTCTAATTTCTCTTTATTTCTTCATTATTATTTTCTTTTTTCTAATGTTTATTATTATTGCTTTATTTATTATTATTGCTTATATTTGCTTTATTATTATTATTATTATTATTATTTATTTTTCCGATTATATTGTAACTATCCCGAAGCCTTGTAATAATTCATAGATTTATTTTTCCGTCATTATTTTTATTATATTTATTGTGTGGTTAGTAAATAGGGAGTGCAAACATAATTGTAATTAATTTAATTTAGATAACTAATTTAAAAAAGATAAATATTTGAAAATAAACACTCACACACGTAAGTCGATCTTTGATCGCCATCTTGCACTTTTTAGGGTATTCCTCTTGGTTGCCTTTAATATGGTCAAGTCTCTCGAATATAAGGATGTCTTAAGCAAAGTCTCTTCAAGTATAAATCGTCATAGTCCCTACATTTTAAAAGATCAAGTCCCTTCGAGGTTGTCTACGAAATAATGATCTTGTCCCTTCGAATAAATGATGATAGTCCCTACGAATTGCTAAATACATCCCTTAAGTTGCCTTCATTGACCATACGATGACCCTACGCCCGTCCCTTAAACATCCAAGGTAATGACTACATATTCCTTAATAATAGGGACAGTCTTACCCTTGAAAGAACATATAAGAACATGAATGACTTAGTCTATGGTAGGTACCTCATAGTTACTTGCTCACTTCTTAAAATTACTTTTTTACACCTCACTTTCTTAAACATTTTTCAAAATAAGGCTTTGTATACATCCATACGAGGATCATTACAAAGTACTTAGAAAAATTTCTTATCACACACTACATTCTTCAAAAACAATTTATGTGAGCTAAGTAACTAAGAGCCCATGGATAACCATGGATATAAAGGGTGCTAACACCTTCCCTTTGTATAACCTACCCCCCGTATCCAAGTCTTTTAAAATAGGTATTTCCTGTTCTTTTATGTCCTTTCCATTCTGATAAAATAAAAGTCGGTGGCGACTCTTGCTATCTGCAACATGACTAAAAATCAGTTCTCCCACCGTGTTACAGAACTGGCGACTCTGCTGGGGAGTTTCTAAGTAAAAGAGGGGTACCCTTAGGAATTAGATCACTTAATTGTTTGCTTTGTTTGCTTTATATTACTTGTTGGGCTTTTTGTGTGAAAGATCCTAACCCGAATCTAGTGTACCTTAGGTAAATGGCAATTGACCAAGGAAACTGTACGGCGTATACCGATATGGTTGATCTGGTGGCCATAGTTAGTGTGACTTCTTGGTTGGTGCTTATGTTCCTTAAGTAATTTAAGGATAATATGGGGCTGCCATATGTTGTCAATACACTAACTAACTTTTAGAACCCTAGTTATCCCATCTTGGTCTTAAGAAAATAGTGAGATAGCCGGCTTTGGTGAAGACTGAAGTTGGTTGATACTCGATGCTACGCTCATTGAGATCCTAAACTTGGAAGGTTTTGGTTGGCAAGTAAGTTGTCTACTGAACAACCACCCTTGGGAAGGATCAATGATATTGAGATCCCTTAGAACCTGGTTACTTTTGTAGGACAGGATGAACCAACTAAACTTTAGGGGAGGGTACTTACCTTTAAACCTCATGCAAAGCCTTCAAACCTAGGGCTATTGTGTGACTTGTTTGTGTGTGCCACATGTTTGTGATTGAGCATAACATCATGCATCATAAGCATAGCATTTTAACTAACCATTTCAAGGACCAAAGGATTTATCTTTGTTCTTTGTTGCAGGTCATGGCTTATGCTCGTAGGAATACTATCCGGATCAACTTTGTAGGAATACCTCCTAAGCTTAAGGAATTGGTCTCTCAAGTTTCTGAAAACTCCCAATTCATCAAGAGGCATGGTTACCTACTAGATCTAGTCACTTCAGGGTTCAATGAAGACATGATGAGTATCCTGTTTCAGTTCTTTGATCCTAAACATCATTGCTTCACATTCCCCGACTATCAGCTGGTTCCTACAATGGAAGAATTCTCCAAACTATTGGGTATACCTATCCTTGATCAGAGACTCTTCACAGGCTTAGAAAAAGAGCCTAAACCTGAAGTCATTGCTGCAGCTCTACATCTGAAGAAATCATACATTGTCGTAGAAACGAGAAGCGGAGTTAAGGGTATTCTTGCTAAGGTATTGATGGAGAAAGCTCAAGTATTCCTGAAGGCTATGAGTTATGATGCTTTTGAGGAAATCCTAGCCCTATTGATCTATGGCTTAGTTTTGTTCCCTAATCCAGACCAGTTCATAGACGTACACACCATCGACATATTTTTGACTCATAATCCAGTGCCTACATTACTTGGAGATATCTTACATTCTCTTCACACTCGTACTACGAAGGCGAGAGGAACTCTGATGTGCTGCATACCTTTATTATCTAGGTGGTTTATTTCTCACCTTCCTCGATCAGTGATGAAGAATGAACAAGGGTTCAGGTGGTCTAATAGGATCATGTCACTTTCTCATTCAGACATTCATTGGTGCTCTTGATCCATGGATAATGTTACTATCATTGATCGTTGTGGGGAATTCCCTAATGTGCCGCTCCTTGGTATAAGAGGAGGAATTAATTACAACACTTCTTTAGCACTACATCAGTTTGGTTATGATCGGAGTAATGGTCCTCATGACATGCTTATTCAGGGTATTGTGTTCGACTACGACAACGATCTTCAGGGTTACCATTAAAGGTTTATACGAGCTTGGAACAAGGTGAACAAGATTGACAGCAACACTTTGGAGCCAAAGTATTCTATTCCTATGGAGCCTTACCTCAGATGGGTTCGATCTCGTGCTCAGACTCTTATGATGCCATATCCTACTGTTCTACCAGTCACTATGGAGCCTGTTGCTGAAGGAGATGTTCCTTATACCATCCTTTATCCAGACATGCTCACTGATTTGGAAGAATTGCAAAAGTCCTGGATTCAGTTGAAGGAGCAAAGGGATACTTTTGAGACTCATTTCAGAGCTGGTCAAGAAAGAATTCTGGAGCTAACAAGGCAACTTCATGAGGAGCAAAACCTCAACAAGTACCTCCACGCAAAGAGGAAGCGTCCATGGGAGACTTAAAACCCCATATATTTATTTTTGTACTTTATTGTTATTTCTTTTCATTGTAAGCCCAAGGGAAAAATTTATATTAAACACTTACTAATAAAATTTTGTTTTTGATTTCTTTAAACAAATTTAAATCTTGCGGTCCTTGAAAACATTGTATATTCATATACATACCATATTATTGCATCACAGGTTTCTTATGAACATGTATCTTATTTTCTCGCTATTTATTTCAGCAGAAATGGCTCTCGAACAAACTGTTAAGGATCTCCAAACTCATAATGCACAATTTCAAGAAATGATCTTGAACTTGTCCAAGGGACAAGATGAGATGAAGACATTTTTGACTAAGAAGAAGAAGAAGAAGACTAGAAAATCAGTGGGCCTTATCAACCTGGGTAGAAGATTCAGAGGTCCTGTCAAGACAGAAGAAGAGGTTGAGAATCTTGAGTCTGAAAATCCTGAGAGAGAAGGAGGCAGTCTCCATGACACTGTGGAAGATTCTGATTCTGAGGAGAACTATTATCATGATCCTGCTAGTGAGGAGAAGTATAAGATGTTGGTAGACAGAATGAATGCTATGGAACTACAGAAGAATTCTGGGTTTGAATTTGAAGATTTGAGTTTGATTTCTGGAGTCTCAATTCCTATAGGTTTCAAAGTTCCTACTTTTGTGGTGTGTGATGGCGTGTCTTGCCCAAAACTACATTTAAGCTATTATGTAAGAAGAATTCAACCCCATACTCCTGATAAGAAGTTATGGATACATTTCTTTCAAGAGAGTTTGTCTGGATCCCAACTAGAATGGTATTATCAGCTGGAGAGTACCAACATTCGCAACTGGAATGATCTTGCTGAAGCTTTCTATAAGAAGTACTGTTGCACCCCAAAATTTTCCCTCACCTAGACCAGACATTGTGTACCAAGGTATCCCAAGAGGTTCATAAGGTTCACAAGGTTCACAATTAGTCAGAAAGTTTGACAATTCCCTCAGACAAGGCATCCTCCTAAGCAATGCATCCTAAACTAGGGTTTTGAGTTTCATCAAGCTAAATGGATTTCCAAGGATTCAAGTAAGCTTCATAGCATCCTATATGTCTTCAAGAATCCCTATTTCAAGTTTCAAGGCTTTCCCAAAAGGTTTGCTCAGTCAAATGATCAGATAAGCTAAAATCAGTCAAAGCAGTCAAAAAGTCAAACTGTGGTCAACTGTGGTCAAACCAAAGTCAAACTTCATGATTTTTTGCCAACATCAAGTATATGAATTAAAATTCATCATTTGATCAATGGTTGATCATGATTCATCAAGGAAATTTCAGATCATCAAGAATCAGGAGTTTATAAATTAGGGTTTTCATAGGAAAAGTCAACTAAACTTTGACCAGCCATAACTTTCACACGCTTCATCAAAAATTTCCCATCCAAAGCTCATTTTGAAGGAAATTGAATTATCTACAACTTTGTGTCTCACAAGTCAAGCCTAAAAATGCTTCATTTGGAAGGTATGAGCTAAGACATTATAGGTCATTTCAAAAGTCAACAAAAAGTCAACATCTTCCAAAGGGCATAATTTGAAAATGGTAAAGGATATGGATATGAGACCAAAGAGGTTGGTTAGAGGACTCTCTAAGATTTCAAAAATGTCCAAGAACACCCTCATATCCTTAAAATTGAGGGAGATATGCCTTTGCAAAGTTGGGAAATGTTTGGGAGGTTTATGAAGCAAATAGGGCCTTAAAACCAAATTTCTTCAAATGGGCTTGCATTTTTATGACCCAATCTCTACCATGACATCATGCACGAATCAAATATCATTTATTCAGATTTTTTATTAATTTATTTTGATTTATTTTGATTTTATACATTAAAAATCATTTTAAATCAAAATAAAATATGAAAAGCTCAATATTTGATATGATTCTCATTCTAGAAACTCATAAACATGATTTAAAGCTGATTGGTACCATTCAAATTGGTGCTCCACCAAATTGGAAAGGATTTGTTTGATTTTTTGACCAAAATAGCAAGTTGATTTCTTCATGATCAAGTCACTCAAAAAAGCCCATACATCCACAAACTTATGACCTAATTTGCTTCTACTATATGTACACAAGTGAACACAAAGACAAAGGGACGAAAAATCTGCCTCCAAGAACACCTTTCACTTTCAAATTTTATCAAGAATTTTCAATTTTCGTTTTCCTATTTGCATGCTAATTGAAGGTATTTTAAGGACATATACATGATCCTTGGGCCCTCTTGATACTGTTTACACCATCATAAGCATCCATAACTCCATATATAATGGAAACTGAATTCATGTTCTTCACTTTTTTTCTTCTTTTCGATTTCACTTATTTATCCATTATAAATCGTTTTTGTGCTTCTAACCTTGTTTGTTATCATGTGTGGATGGATTCTGGGCAAAAATCTTGGAGAAACCGTGGCTAAATCATAGAACGCCATTTTAGGGTTCATGCTCTTCAAATTAGGGTTTATCGATTTGCCTAATATAAATACATTTTAATACCACAAATAGGTTAAATGAACTATATAGATCAAGTTGGCATGATCAATTTGGCACAATCGCATGTATATGAAATGTTGTGAATTTTGTAGGTTTTCATACGCAAGTAAATTCATAGGAAAGTTCACAACGAAATTCGCAGGAAAACCTGCGAAATTCCAAGGTTGAAGACGACCATAGCGCGGGAATTTTATTTTTGAATTGTTGATTTATTTTATTTATTTTTGTTTGCGTTTATATATTTGAAGCACTGCTTAGCTCAGTTGGTAAAGAAGGCGTACATGGGAGGCAGCTAACCTAGGTTCGAATCCTGGTTTGTTATTTTTTGGGCAATTTCCTTTTGATTTTCAGGTTTAAAATATAATGATTGTTGTCCAACACATACATACAAGGCACGCATGGCCTGGTGGTAAGGGATGAGATTGATGGCTCTTAGGTCAGGGGTTCAAACCCTGACCCCCTCATTTTAGTATTTTCTCACTCTTTTCTCTTTTTTTTTCTTATTTATTTATTTAATTATAATTAATTTCTTAATTAACCTTAATAAACCTAAATTAATTCTTTTAACTCAATTTTCTTTCTAAAAAATATTTTTCTAAAAAAAAATCACTTTTTGTAAATAATTTTTCCTAATTTATTTATTCTCCTATAATTTGTTTAAATGTTGTTTATTATTAATTAGGTTCTTATTTCATAAATAAATTTTATTAAGTATATTTAAATTTTCTCAACCCTAATTTTCTTAACCCTTAATATTTAACCTAATTTTTTATAAACCCTAATTAAACTATTAATCATTATTCTTAATATGTAAATAAATTATTATTTGTTTATTATTATTAAAACCTATTTTGTTAATTAATTTCTATAACTTTTCTAATATTAATTTCTTCTTGCTAATTTCTTATTTCTTTTATTTTATTATTCTAACCTTTATTCTTATTTTATTATTATTACTAATATTTAATTATTGCTTATTTATTATTATTATTATTTCTCGATTATATTGTAATTGACCCAAAGCCTTGTAGTATTTATAGGTTTATATTTTTGCTTTATTTATTGTAAATATATTTATTGTATGGTTAGTAATTTAGGGTGTGTATAACATGTTTGTAATTCAAATCAACTTAGAATAATTAACTTAAATAAGATAAATATTTGAAAATAAACACTCACACACGTAAGTCGATCTTTGATCGCCATCTTGCACTTCCTAGGGTTGCCTCTCAGTTGCCTATTTCAAAAAGGTCAAGTAGGGTGTCTTAAGCAAAGTCCCTTCATAAATATCATCAAGTCCCTACAGTTTTAAAAGATCAAGTCCCTTCGAGGTTGCCTACGATAAATGATCCTGTCCCTTCGAATAAAAGATGATAAGTCCCTATGAATTGCTAAAGACACCTTACAGTTGCCTATATCCAGATGTCCCTACACATGTCCCTTAATACATCCAAGGTAATGACTACCTATTCCTTAATAATAGGGATAGTCTTACCATTGAAAGAACATAAGAACAGTAAAGACTTAATATAGGGTAGGTTTCTCTTAATTACTTGCTCACATTCCAAAAATACTCTTTACACCACACTTTTCAAACAAATTTTCAAAAAAAAAAAGACTTTGTATATATCCATACGAGGATCATTACAAAGTACTTAGAAAGTTTTTAATCACACACTACACTCTTGCAAACAAACAAAGTGAGCTAAGTAACTAAGAGCCCATGGATAACCATGGATATAAATGGTGCTAACACCTTCCCTTTGTATAACCTACCCCCCGAACTCAAAATCTTTTAAGGTCTTTCATGTTCTTTTATGTCCTTTCCTTTTGGATAAAATAAAAGTCGGTGGCGACTCTTGCTATCCGCAACATGACTAAAAAGTCAGTTCTTCCACCGTGTTACAGAACTGGCGACTCTGTTGGGGATTTAATAAAAGAGGGGTACCCTTAGGAATTAGATCACTTTAAATTATTTGTTGTGTTTGCTCTATATTACTTGTTGGGCTTTATGTGTGAAAGATCCTAACCCGGATCTTGTGTACCTTAGATAAATGGCAATAGACCAAGGAAATTGTACGACATATACCGATATGGTTGATCTGGTGGCCATAGTTAGTGTGACTTCTTGGTGGGTGCTTATGTTCCTTAAGTAAGTTAAGGATAATATGAGGCTGCCATATGTTGTCAATACACTAACTGGCTTTTAGAACCCTAGTCATCCCATCTTGGCCTTTAGAAAGTAGTGAGATAACCGGCTTTAGTAAAGACTGAAGTTGGTTGATACTCGATGCTACACTCATTGAGATCCTAAACTTGGAGGGTTTTGGTTGGCAAGTAAGTTGCCTACTGAACAACCACCCTTGGGAAGGATCAATGATATTGAGATCCCTTAGAACCTGGTTACTTTTGTAGGACAGGATAAACCAACTAACTTCAAGGGAGGGTACTTACCTTTAAATCTCATGCAAGCCTCTAAACCTAGAGCTATGGTGTGTCTCTTTTGTGTATACCACATGTTTGTGATTGAACATAACATCATAACATCATAACATCATGACATCAATGCATCATAAGCATAGCATTTTCACTAACCATTTCAAGGACCAAAGGATTTATCTTTGTTCTTTGTTGCAGGTCATGGCTTCTGTTCGTAGGAATACTATCCGGATCAATTTTGTAGGGATACCTCCAAAGCTTAAGGAATTGGTCTCTCAAGTTTCTGAAAGATCCCAGTTCATCAAGAAGCATGGTCACCTACTTGACTTGGTTACCTAAGGATTTGATGAAGACATGATAAGTGTCATGTTTCAGTTCTTTGACCCTAAACATCACTGTTTCACATTCCCCGACTATCAGCTGGTTCCTACAATGGAGGAGTTATCCAAACTACTGGGTATACATATCCTTGATCAGAGACCCTTTACAGGCCTAGAGAAAGAGCCTAAACCTGAAGTTATTGCAGCAGCCTTACATTTGAAGAAATCAAACATTGTCATAGAAACAAGAAGTGGAGTTAAGGGTATCCTTGCTAAGGTATTGATAGAGAAAGCTCAAGTGTTCCTGAAGGCTATGAGTTATGATGCTTTTGAGGAGATCTTAGCCCTATTGATCTATGGCTTAGTATTGTTCCCTAATCCAGACCAGTTCATAGACGTACACGCCATCAACATATTTCTGACTCATAATCCAGTGCCTACATTACTTGGAGACATCTTACATTCTCTCCACACTCGTACTACGAAGGCAAGAGGAACTCTGATGTGTTTTATACCTTTACTATCTAGGTGGTTTATTTCTCACCTTTCTCGACCAGTGATGAAGAATGAATAAGGTTTCAGGTGGTCCAAGGGGATTATGACACTTTCTCATTTAGATATTCATTGGTTCTCTCGATCTATGGAGAATGTTACTATCATTAACTATTGTGGGGAGTTCCCTAATGTGCCACTCCTTGGTATAATAGGAGGCATTACTTACAACCCTTCTTTAGCTCTACGTCAGTTTGGTTATGCTCGGAGTGATGGTCCTCATGACATGCTTATTCAGGGTATTGTGTTCGACTACGACAACGATCTGCAAGGTTACCATCAAAGGTTCATACGAGCTTGGGGCAAGGTGAACAAGGTTGACATCAAGACTCTGGAACCAAAGTACACCATTCCTATGGAACCTTACCTCAGATGGGTGAGATCTCGTGCTCAGACTCTTATGATGCCATATCCTGCTATTCTACCAGTTACTGTGGAACCTGTTGCAGAAGGAGATACTCCTTATATCATTCTTCATCCAGACATGCCCACTGACATGGAAGAATTTCAGAGGTCCTGGATCCAGTTGAAGGAGCAAAGGGATACTTTTGAGGCTCGTTTCAAAGCTAGTCAAGAAAGAGTCCTGGAGCTGACCAAGCAACTTCACGAGGAGCGGAATCTCAACTCATACCTTAACACAAAGAGGAAACGTCCATGGGAGACTTAAAACCCCATATTTGTATTCATTTCATTTTTGTTGTAAGCCCAGAAGGCAAACAAGTTTATTGATTACTAATAAAAGTTTACTTTCTGGTTGTTTAAACAAATTTAAAACCTGCGGTCCTTGAAAACATTGCATATGCATTTACATACCATATCATTCCATCACAGGTTTCTTATGAACAAGTATCGTATCTTCTCGCTATTTATTTCAGCAGAAATGGCTCTTGAACAGACTGTCAAGGATCTCCAGGCTCAGAATGCACAATTCCAAGAGTTGATCCTGAACTTATCCAAGGGACAAGATGAGCTGAAGACACTGCTAGCTAAGAAGAAGAAGAAGAAGACTAGAAAATCAGGAGGCCTTATCAACTTAGGAAGAAGATTCAGAGGTCCTATTTGTCGCTCCCACCTGATAACACATGGCCAAAAGGGGTACAGACGCGAACGGTCGGCGAAAGAGAGAGAACACAAGGGTGAACTAAAAAGAGTCGCCATCTAGGCATTTTTATCCCGAAGGAAAGGTAATGCTGCATAGACCTAGGAAGAGAATGGATAAGACGGTCGCGAACCAGAGAAACTGAGAAAGGGGGTTGGTTACAACCTGGGAAGGTATTAGCAACCAGATTGTCCGTCGTACTTGACGGGATCCACGCTTGAAAGATTTGTGTTTAAAGGGGTAGTGTCAGTGCTATTTTGTGTGTAAGAGCTGGAAAAGAATGCAAGTGTCAGTGCAAAAGAAGTGTGAAGTGTAATAAAGAAGTGTCAGTGCAAGAAAAGAATGCAAAGCTCAAGACTATGAGGCTCAAAGAATAATGCTGGAAGAGGGGGAATGTACAGAGACTTTTGTTCGATAACTGTTAAGTTATGCCTACGTATCCTCTCGTGCAATGAGGAAGTCAAAACACCGTAGTTCGACTCAAAGAGACTGAAAGATAAATTGACTTGTGAAATGCTTACTTGTCTATGCTCAAGTGTATAACCTGTCTGGCTCAGGTGCAAACTGTCTTGCATTAGACGGAAGAAGCAAGTTCTCGTTTATGAGTGAATGAGATGAGAAAAGAATCCCGGAGGAGATGATTATTGTTTGTTTTCAGTGATTTCAATCTTTTATTGCTTTTTGTGTTTGTCATAGGAAGATGAGCTTAAACCTAAACCAAGGGTTAGTAAGCTCATCACATCCTCCCTCTGGTTAGGGGTAATGAGAATACCTTAAGCATGAAGTAAACACCTCACACTTAATCACCATGATGTAGGATTAAGATCATTAACCTACTTGCATTTATTTAGATGTTTTTGGTATTTTTGTTTGGCGTTAAGTAATGAGTTTAAGCCATAATCAAGGATTTAATGGACTCATTACACCATCCTAATAGAAGGATAATAGATGAGAACATTTAAGATGAGAAAGGCTTCTCAACTTAATCCATGATTAGGGATTAACCTCATGACAAAACAAAACCTTTATTAAATGTATTTTAGTTAATGGTAAGATTAAGAAGTGAGTTTTATGGTTTGTAAGACAGCTTGAGGGGGACTTGTCCATTAACACTAGGGTTAGTCCTTCTTAACCAATTAAGGAAGAATTAGAACCCTAATGCAAGGCCCAAGTTACAAGCTTGATGTCTTAGTGATTATTAAGTGGATTAATTAAAGGATTTAAACACATTAAGGGTTTAACACTTAGGATTAAAGTTATACACTCCATCCTAATAGAAGGATACAAGCATAAACTTAAACACAAAGCCTTAAAACCTTTAAGGTTTAGTCCTTGATTATGAGATGAGAAGATAAGACTCAAAAGATGACACAAAGGTAAAACTAATGGGGGACTAATCAAACCCTAATTGTTATCATGCTTGGGTATTCCTAGGGTTTATGAGGCTTGCAAGAAGATCTTCAAGAAGAGCCACCAAGGAAGAAGCAAATGAAAGGAGGAGAAGCAGAAAGAGACAAGACAACTTGCTTCACTTAAGAAGACAAGTTACTTGAAGAAAGAAAGTGAAGAAGGAATGAGCCAACAAGCTCACTCCAATACAAAGACAAAATGCAACAATGATACATAAGGGAGGTGAGAAGAGGTTATGAGAAGTGAAGGCAAATTCACTTCTCAAACACTTACCATCTGAAAAGTTAGCAACAAGAAAAGAAATGAAATGAAGATGAGATGAAATGCAAAGATGAAAACCAAAGTCAGAAGCACAATCATGATGCAAATGATGCTATGAGATAGTATGAAAGCATGTCAAGAGATGAGGATGATCATACAAGCAATGAAGATGAAAATGAGACATGAAAGGAGGCATGAAAGTTCATGAAAACTTATGAAATGCAATGGATGCATAACATGGCAAATGGATGATGCAATAATCAAACATGATTTCAATATGTCCTAAGATGTCTTACATGTCATATGGATGCACAAAATGTCATGGCAAGTTTATGTATGCAAGCATATGAAGGATGAATGCAAATGAAGGTAAAGATTAGGGTTTATGTACAAGATGCAATGCAAAATTCAAAATCAGAAGCAAAACATGAGATAAAAGGCTGAGATTCAAACTGGATTTTCAAATTTCCTAAACCTGATTAATTACACTAATGACTGGATTAGGGCTTAAGTGACAAATCTGGATCGTTCACACGCACACGGGAAACCTAATCTAAAGGCCAATATTCAAAGTTTCCTAATTAATGGGATTAGGGTTTAAACAAATTCAGGTGACCGGAACAGTGTTCCGGTCATCTTCTCCAGTGGACACAAACCCTAACTTCCTCCCTAAGCCTCTAATCTTCAAATTTCTTGCCCAAAAATGATCCTCCAACATTCCTAAACCTAAACCCCCACTCAAAACTCATTTATTTCGCATCATGAACAAGATTCGAACCAAAACGTGAAACGAGCAAAAATTTCAGAACTTGCATACATGGTAGTTTCTCAACCATTTTCAATAATAATCACATCCCCATGACCATGGGAGCTCAGAGAATCATAAAAGAACTTAAAAACAAGCTTCTGGGAAAAAAGTTCATAAGTTATACCTGAGATTGAACCTCCTAATGCTGAGCTTTCTGGATCCTTCTTTGGTGCAAACCCCCTCCTATGAACCTTCTGATGATGAAATGAAGCTTAGAACAAGCTTGTATGGCCTGGTTTGCAGGTTTTGGCTCTGGTGTAGCAGATTTGGAGGGTTGTATATGTGATGTTTTAGGCTGTTTCAATGCTTGATTCTTGATCCATGGATGGTATATGACTTGTTGGTGAAGAAAAGTTTGAGGTTTGATGGTTGTGGGAAGAGTTTCGAAGAGATGAAGAAATTTGCAGTTTTTGTGAATCCTGGCTTATGGGAGGATGTTGGCTTGTGTGTGTTTCAAGTCCTTGAGGTCCACATAATATGTTCTGATTGGTATGGGCAGAGGGTTGGTAATGTCACAGTTTGATTGGTATGGGCAAAGATGCAAAAAGTCAAGATTTTGTGTACCATAGGTATGGCTCGGGTCAGAGGAGATCTTAGGGCTTGTCCTGCTTCAGCTTGAGTCAAGGGAGGCCTTTGGATCTGATTTTGTGAGCTGGATGGTCTTGATCAAGAGTTTTCAAGGTTCTTGCATGTTTCCCTCTTTGGAATTCCTTGTGAACCAAGGCAATGAAACCTATGAACTCTTGGGAAATTTGTAGAAAAATGGACCACATAAAGTTGTTATGATGCTTTGAGATCACTTAGCAACTAATCCAATCATTAGAAGTCCCTTTTGCAAGAATTCCATTCTTGAAGATTTATGAGAAGTGCCTTATGGTGACTTGTAATTCAAGGCATGAAGCTTTGTGAATTGGTGCAAGTTCTATTTTTTAGGTCATATGTGATGTTTTTGTAATGGTTAGAAGTCACTTTGAGGTCACACATTGCTTTCTCATGAGTTTTTGCAAGTTTCCCTCTTTGGTACATAAGTGAAATTTTGTGATTTTTCCCAACTTTGCAAGGCCATAAATTGAGTTCTATGATGAATTAGATCAAGTTCTTGTAATTTTTGAAAAGGGAATGATCCAATCTACAACTTTCATGACCAAGAATTTTTCAATTGAAGCATTTTTGAATCAAAAAGAGGAGGTTGAAAAACTTTTCCAAAATGGCAAGTTTGCATTACAAGTCACTTTCCCAAAATGGCAACTTTGCAAATGGCTTGAAATTCTTCAATTTTGTGAACTTATAACTTCTTCTAAGATCAAATAAAGATCATATACACCCAAAGTGATGGAGAAGACCCTTTGGTTGGATGATTGGGGACCTCAGATGCCCTGATTTTGCACTGACTTGTTCAAGAAGTTATCTATTGATCAGATGCCTTCCCCATTGAATTTCTTCATGAAAATTGGTGTGTAGGATCCTTATAACATATAGAGACCAATAGAATCAAGAATGAACAAAAAATTTGGAGTTATGGCCTCTGAAACCAAAACCCTAATTTTAGGTCATCTGTGTAGTTAAGCTTGGCTCTGCTTCCATACCTTGCCAGTTCTTGTGATTTTTTTAACTTTCTTGATCTTGGGAGGATATAATATGATGCTTGAACATACATGGACTCTCTTGAGATGATTAGAGACTCTTGGAGTGGCTCAAATGGCTCAAATCACAAACCCTAGATGCAGATGACATATAGAACCAATGTAGTGAAGCAAAAATGCAATGTGAGATGATATGTTTGAACTTATACATATGAAAAGAATCACAAGCCATGGTGAAATGAGTGAGGGAAAATTTGGGGTGTTTACAGCTGCCCCTATTCAAGCATGAGTTAGCTGTGTAGGATGTAAGCGCCTGGCTTAACAGACAAACAAGATAACTTATGGTTGAATACCAAAGACAGTCTAAGATTTGCACTCACTAGATGAAGAAGGACGATCAACGATGGGGACGACCATCAAATAAAATGATGAAGGACGATCATCAAGAGGTGAAGGACGATCACCTAGCAGGGTACGGTTGCTAAAAATATCACGACATAGGACGGATGTCAGATAAGAAAGGGTTCCAATAATGGAGATTCCGCCGGGGGGATGATGAAGGATGATCATCAAAAGGTGAAGGATGATCACCTGGCAGGGTACGGCTGCCGAAAGTATCACGACATAGGACGAATGTCGGATAGAAAAGAAATAATTTATTGGGATTTGCTGGGGACTCTTCTGGGGAAGGGTAGACACAGACGAGTGTCTAAATTCAAGAAAAGGTATAAATGTTTGACATTGTGTATAGATTGAAGATGCGGACGAGCATCCTTAAGACTATGATACGGACGAGTATCTGTAGAAATAAACGTTGACGCATGTTCAGAGATGATGGTACGGACGAGTACCAACTGGTCAACAAAGAACACGGACGAGTCTTGAATCTGAGGAGAGATAAGTAGTGTATACAAGATACGGACGAGTATCTGCAAAGAGTAAGCATGAGTGAGACACAGACGAGTGTTCAACTTGCTGGGGAGAATATGATACAGACGAGTATCGGAAGAAGGTAAACATGTGTATTAGTGAGTGCAAAGGGGATGCTTTGGCTTTCTGTTGGGACCGTAGGTCTTTGTATATATAAATTGCTGATGGAATGTCGGTATATACAGGTGTTTGATTCAAAACATGGCTTATGATTATGCAATATGTTTGATTTTTGCTGTAATGCTCCGTATTATACGGAATGCTACGCTTTAAGGGGAAATGTGATGTAAATGCTATGATTGTGCAAAGATACCGATCTGGGACTCAGATCCCGATGCTGTGGAGATTTCTGGCTGATCTGCTTTGAAAGAATATCCCAGTCGGGGGATAAGATCATTGGTAGATCTGATGAGATGTATGACTGCTTGGGAAAACAGGTCACTGGTAGACCTATCTTAATGATAAGGGGCCCAGCTGGGGTCTGTGGAAGCTTTCGTCACCTTTGTTGTGATCTTCAGACATTGCTCTTTTGGATAGAGGCTGAAACTCTGCGGGGAGATGATTCCCTGTTTAGCACTTGGCTGGGGAGGAATGATCACTGAACGAACTTCCTAGTGATTTCTGTAGAGGATCCTGCTGAGGATGAGGAAATTTGCTGGGGAAATGAGCCCCTTCTGATGCTGCTTGGAAGACATGTTGAGGAAATAATTATTCGACAACTTGCTGAGGAGAAGTTTTCATGCCCCATGTTGTGCTTTGAACACCTGCAATCCTGTTATGACAAAGGAAACACGCAAGTATCCTGAGGTATCCCTTACTGGATTCCATTATAGGAGTTTAGACACTCCCGAGAGCAAACATATTTCCTGTAAGCATGTAATTTTAGAAAAGACGCATCTGTATTTATGCAATCATTATATCAAGGATATCAGACATTTTGCAAATGAAATAGAATGTACAAGACGAAAGGTGACTGAAAATCTGATCTTATTAATTTGTGTGCCCTGAATTGGCAAGTACAGTCAAAGAAACAGATCCCCTGAAATGAGGAGATTGTTACAAAATTGAGAAGCAAAAAGGTGCTGGCAATGTTGACGACGCTTCGGTGTGCTTCCCTTTTGCTATGACTCGTATGACATTGACGTTCTTCTCATCCTGCTTTTTGAAGAAGGCTGATTCTGACCGATGCTCGAACCTTTCGAAGCTTGCCATGTTGTAAGTGATACAGACGAATTCAGAATGCAGTTGTTCGCTTATTCCCTTATTTTGCGTGGATCGCCCTTTCGGGTTTTCAATCCACCGGGATACCCATTTTTGCCTGAGCTGTCCAATGCGGCTTTTCAACTCAGCGGGTGTACATTTTTTATTTATTTCCCTTATTTTTGCCCGAGTCTTTTATTCTGTTTTTGACTCGCCGGGATGCCCTATTTTTGCCTGGACTTACATTCTGTTTTTGTGTCCAACGGGTCATTTTATGCGAAGTATTTTTTAACTGCATCTGAATTCACAGGGGACGGGAAGTCTTCACCATCCATAGTACTGAGCATCAGTGCTCCACCAGAGAAGACTTTCTTTACTATGAATGGACCATCGTAATTCGGAGTCCACTTGCCCCTGTGGTCTGTATGAGGAGGGAGGAGTCTTTTCAGCACAAGATCTCCTACTTGGTATTCTCGAAGCCTGACTTTCTGATCGAAGGCCTTCTTCATTCTTTTCTGGTACAGTTGCCCATGACAGATTGCAGCTAATCTCTTTTCTTCGATCAGACTCAGTTGTTCGTACCGGGATCGGACCCATTCTGCTTCATTCAGTCTAACATCCATTAGTACCCGCAAGGAGGGTAATTCAACTTCGACAGGTAGGACTGCCTCCATACCATACACAAGCTGATACGGTGTTGCCCCAGTGGATGTTCTGATTGACGTACGGTACCCATGCAAGGAAAATGGTAGCATTTCATGCCAGTCTTTGTAGGTGACCACCATCTTCTGCACAATCTTCTTGATATTCTTGTTAGCTGCCTCCACAGCGCCATTCATCTTTGGCCTGTAAGGAGAAGAATTGTGGTGTTGGATCTTGAAGTCCCGACACAATTCTGCCATCATTTTATTGTTCAAGTTGGAACCATTATCAGTAATGATTTCGCTTGGGCACTCTATACCGACAGATGTTGTCTCTCTTCAGAAATCGGGCTACCACTTGCCTGGTGACATTTGCATAGGAAGCTGCTTCAACCCATTTGGTGAAATAGTCAATGGCTACCAAGATGAATTTGTGGCCATTTGAAGCGGTCGGTTCAATCTTGCCAATCATATCAATGCCCCACATGGCAAAGGGCCAAGGTGAAGACATCACATTCAGAGGATTCAGAGGTACATGCACTTTATCTGCATAAATCTGGCATTTATGGCATTTCCTGGAATACGCACAATAGTCCGCATCCATTGTGATCCAATAATAGCCTGATCTTAGCAACTTTTTAGCCATAGCATGCCCTCCAGCATGGGTACCAAAAGATCCTTCATGCACCTCGTGCATCAACAAGTATGCTTCTGCCTTATCAACACATCTGAGAAGTACCATATCAAAGTTTCTCTTGTACAAGGAACCATCAGCATTCAGGAAGAAACTACCAGCTAGCATTCTTAATGTCTTCTTGTCATTGGAAGATGCCCCAGGTGGGTATTTTTGATCCTCCAAGAAGCACTTAATGTCATGGAACCAAGGTTTATCATCTTCAGCAAGGTCTGCAGAGAATACGTATGCTGGTCTGTCAAGTCTGGATACTGAAATCCGAGGCACAAAGTTGGCAGCTTGAACTTTGATCATGGATGAAATGGTAGCCAGAGCATTTGCAAACTGATTTTCATCTCGAGGGATATACTCAAGCTTGACTGTTGTGAAGAATGTAAGCAACCTCCTTGTATAGTCCCGATAAGGTATCAGATGCTCCTGGTGGGTGTACCATTTGCTGTTGGTTTGATTAATTACCAGAGCTAAATCTCCAAATACAGTTAAAGTTTTGACCCTGAGGTCAATGGCCTCCTCAAGACCCATAATACAAGCTTCGTATTCAGCTTCGTTGTTAGTGCAGTTAAAGGTGAGTTTTGCTGAGAAAGGCATGTGAACTCCCTTAGGTGTAATGAGTACTGCACCAACACCACGACCATTCATATTAACATACCCATCAAACATCATAGTCCATTCTTCTTCTGGGTCAGGCCCTTCAGTGTGAATAGGCTCTTCATGATCTTTTGCTTTTATGAACATGATGTCTTCATCAAGAAAGTCAAATCTCATTGGCTGGTAATCATCAATGGGTTGCTCAGCAAGATAATCAGACAATACACTGCCTTTGATGGCTTTCTGGGATGTGTACTGGATGTCATATTCTGTGAGAATCATTTGCCATCTTGCCACCCGTCCGGTAAGTGCTGGCTTCTCGAATATGTACTTAACTGGGTCCATCTTTGAGATCAATAAGGTAGTGTGGGTCAACATATACTGCCTTAGTCGGCGAGCAGCCCACGCTAAAGCACATCAAGTTTTCTCGAGCAGTGAATAACGTTGTTCACAGTTGGTAAACTTTTTGCTTAGGTAGTATATTGCATACTCTTTTCGACCAGACTCGTCATGCTGGCCCAACACACATCCCATTGACTCTTCTAATACTGTCAAGTACATGATTAGAGGTCTTCCTTCAACTGGAGGCATAAGGATTGAAGGCTCTTGTAAGTATTCCTTGATTTTGTCAAAATCCCTCTGGCAGTCTTCATTCCACCTGACTGTTTGTTCTTTCCTTAACAACTTGAATAAGGGCTCACGGGTTGCTGTAAGGTGAGATATGAACCTTGAAATGTAGTTCAATCTACCTAAGAACCCTCGAACTTCTTTTTCAGATTTTGGTGCAGGCATTTCTTGGATGTCTTTGACTTTGTCAGGGTCAACTTCAATCCCTTTCCCACTTACGATAAATCCCAGCAGCTTACCGGATCACACCCCGAATGTGCATTTGTTGGGGTTTAACTTCAATTGGTACTTCCTCAGACGCTTGAATAGCTTCAACAGATTCACCAGGTGGTCTTCTTCTGTGAGGGACTTGGCAATCATGTCATCCACATAACATTCAATTTCTTTGTGGATCATGTCGTGGAATAATGTTACCATAGCCCATTGATAAGTGGCACCAGCATTCTTCAGTCCGAATGGCATCACCTTATAATAGAACGTGCCCCAGGGTGTGATGAAGGTTGTCTTCTCCATGTCTTCAGGTGACATTTTGATCTGATTATATCCTGAAAATCCATCCATGAAGGAGAACACCGAGAACTGAGCTGTATTGTCAACCAATACATCAATGTGAGGTAATGGGAAGTCGTCTTTCGGGCTGGCTCTGTTCAGATCCCGGTAATCCACACACATCCTCACCTTGCCATCTTTCTTAGGCACATGCACAATGTTAGCGACCCACGGCGGGTAACTAGTCACAACAAGGAAACCGGCGTCCCACTGTTTTTGTACCTCTTCTTTTATCTTCATTGCCATATCTGGGCGAGTACGGCGCAACTTCTGTTTTATTGGCTGACAGTCTTCTTTCAGAGGCAGCTTGTGCATAACAATGTCGGTGTCCAACCCTGGCATATCCTGATAAGACCAAGCAAAAACATCCACATACTCCCGAAGCATGTTGATAAGTTGCTCTTTTACTGAATCTTGCAGACAGGCCCCGATCTTAACTTCTTTCAAGTCTTCTTCTGTACCAAGATTAACCGTCTCAACCTCCTCCTGATGAGGAGTGATAACCTTCTCCTCTTGTCTCAACAACCTGGCTAGTTCTTTAGGTAGCTCATATTCTTCTTCAACCCCTTCATCGGCTTGATTAATCGGATTGTCAAAGTCATACGAAGTCATAGCAGTGTTGTTGTCGGTGCAGTCTGGAGGGCACTTTCTGCAAGGGTTTAGATTTGTTCATTTTTAGTGACTAGTTTTATCTTGTTTAGAAAAAAGTGAAAATGAAGTTATTATTTTGAAAAACATTGCCATTTTATTTTTGTACAAAAAATGAAAAAATGAAAAACAGTGAGCGGAAAAGAAAAAGACTCATTTGCAAAAGATGTCCTGATATTCATTAATTGATCGTTTGCACAAAATACAAGATGGCCCGATTACAAAATGAGCCCTGACATCTTGGGCAAGATGCAGGACTTGATGCATGCTTAAAGACAGGAAATAATAATTACTCTGCAGGAGTAACTCTTATAATTTCCTGGGAAGACCAGTTTGAGACAGGGTTCCCCGGGATCCTTGAACGTATCCAGCTTTCCAGGTTGCGCTCGTCTTCTGACTCATCTTCCAAACTATTCACAACATCTGGGGTGAGCATCCCCCCACTGACAAACTTGGGCTCCGTTGCAGCCTCTGGTTGATCTTGTCGAGTTGGTCTGTAACCCAACCTGAATCGGTCTTCTTTCTTCTCAACTGGCAGCAGCTTGCCCCAGCCTTGAGCGGTACCTTCCTCAACAACATTCCGGGCTTGTTGATATGATATGATGGAAGTCCCAGACACAACAGATGCTTCATTGATATTAAGGGCTTCAAACCCTTGACTCATGGTCTCTTGGATCTCCCCATCCATTTCAATGTATTTGAAAGTAGCCAGATGGCTAACCAAGATATCCTCTTCCCCACAAATGGTAATGACTTGGCCCTCCCACTCGAATTTTAACTTCTGGTGAAGGGTTGACGTCACGGCTCCAGCGGCGTGTATCTATGGTCTACCCAATAGACAGCTGTAGGCAGGCTGTATATCCATCACAAAGAAGGTCGTTTTGAAAACCTGTGGGCCAATCATTATTGGTAACTCTATCTCTCCCAGAACTGATCTTTTAGAACCGTCAAAGGCTCTCACTACCAAGTTGCTTGGGCGTAGTGCCAATCCATCATGTTCCAGCTTCACAAGGGCTTTCTTGGGTAGGACATTGAGTGATGACCATGTGTCCACCAATACGTGAGAAAGAACTGCACCCTTACACTCCAAGGTAATGTGCAAAGCCTTGTTGTGATTGTGACCTTCCGTTGTCAGATCAGCGTTGGTAAATCCTAGTCCATGACTAGCATTGACATTTCCAACCACGACCTCTAACTAATTGACGGTAATCTCCTCCGGCACATAAGCTGCATGCAGGACCTTTAATAGTGCGTTCCGATGGGCTTCAGAGCATATTAGCAATGACAGTATGGAAATTTTGGAAGGTGTTTGGTGAAGCTGGTCCACCACCTTATAATCATTCTTTTTGATGATCCGCATGAAGTTATCAACCTCTTGATCAAAAGGAGTCTTCAAAGTTTCTTTAGCAACTTGTTCTTCTTGCATCAGGCTATTCCCTTTTGCCTTAGCAGCAGCTTCTACTTCAGCAATGGGTCTTGGTATTTGCGAGGCAAAGAGACATCCGCTTCTAGTGAAGTCTCCGCCTCCCCGCACATTTTCTATCTGAGGTGAAGAAGTTGATGACTCTAAAGTTATTTTCTACCCCTCGCAGTACAGATCTAAGCCATAATGCCAAGGGATGGCATTATTGCTTTCGTAAGGAACTGGCCCAGGCACTGTGATAGTGACTGGACTGATAGAAGCTGCAGAAGGGACCATAATGGTGTGTGGATCATAGTATATGGTAACTGGGGCTCTGACAGGAGTAGCAATTTGTTGTGAGTTATTGAAAGGAACATTTGCGGGATCGTAGTATATCGTAACCGATGAGACGCTTTCATTAACTGTTGTTGATGTTGTAGACGGTACTGTTGACTGGACGGGTGTTGAAGTTGTAGCAAGAACTGATGGAGTAATGGGTGTTGTCGTTGTAGAAGGAATTGTGACTGAACTTGTATCCGTTGAAGTGATTGATTGAGTATTTGTTGGAGTTGTAGCAGAATCTGTTGGAACAATGGTTGCTGACGTTGTAGGAGTATCTGTGATTGTTGATGAAGGAATTGTTGGAGTTGTAGTCGTTGTTGTTGTAATCTGAAGAATTCCATCTCTAATGAGGCCATCTATGCCGTTTCTCAGCCTCTCACATCCATTAACAACAATATTGCAGTATCCACAGCCGACCTCACATCCGGGGAACACTTGGCATTCTAATAGCTGAGCTTTGATTTCAACCAAGGGTGTTCGGATTTGTGCAACACTGTTGATTAATGTGGATGGTTTGCCCTCCTCAATAGCATTAATTCTAGGCCCGTTGTGACTAGGCATTGGATTTCTTGTGACGTTCGGAGGAGGCGTAAAATTGAGAGCTTTTGAGTCCACCAAATCCTGGACTTTCATCTGTAGGGCCCTGCATTTTTCAGTATTATGCCCCGGTGCGTTTGAGTGGAATGCACACCTGGAATTTGCATCATAGTTCTTTGGCATATTAAGAGGATCTGGAGGTGCCAACGTCCTTAACTCAACTAGGTTGAGCTTCAGGAGTTGTGGCAAGAGTGCAGCATACGGCATTGGAATTGGGTCAATTACCCTGTTTGCTTGTGATGGCCTTTGTTGGAAGGGACGCTGTTGTTGGTTGCTATTACTGTTGTTGTATGACCTTTGTTGCAGATAATGAGCTTGTTGTTGATACTGTGGTTGTAGTTGTTGAGGATATGATGATTGTTGTGGAATTGGAGCTGGGATGGTAACAACTGCTACTGGCCGGTGAGCATATTGAGGTCTGCCCCTGCTTGTATGAATAGAATTTGTTTCACCTGCCCTTCGGGGTCCCGCAAAAGGTTTTCTGGGATTGCTGGAGGAACTTGCACCACTGTCGGAGATTTTGCCCATCTTCAAGAGACTTTCAATCCTCTCACCAACTATGACCACATCAGTAAAACTGGTAGAGGAGAAAGCAGACAGTCTATCAATGTAAGTCCCTTGCAATGTGTTCATGAACATGTCAGCCATTTCCCTTTCTGACATGGGTGGTTGGACAGCAGCAGCAAGCTGTCTCCACCTTTGAGCGTAATCCCGGAAACTCTCCTTAGAAGACTGAGACATGCCCATTAGAAGAGTTCTATTGGGAGCCATGTCCAGGTTGTACTGATACTGACGTATGAAAGCCTCGGCCAAATCCTTCCAGCATCTTATGGTGGCCCTAGACAAATGTGAATACCATTCTCTCGAAGCTCCCGTCAGACTGTCCTCAAAGTAGAACATCCACAACTTTTCATCCATGGTATAAGCTTTGAGCCTTCCCAAGAAAGACTGCAGATGAGTGCGAGGACAGGAGGTACCATTGTAATTTTCAAAGCATGGGGGTTTAAATTTGTGAGGAATTCTCACCTCATCCACTAGTCCCATATCCATCACATCGAAGCCCAAAGAATTCTGAGATTCCAAAGATCTTAACTTTTCGGCAATCTCGTCCAATCTTCTGTCGTATACCTCATCTCCAGCCCCAATAACAGTAAACTGTTCTCCCTAGGGATCCTCCTGCAGGATTTGGCCCCCAGTAGCATTACCTTGACCATTTCTTGGGATGTTAACTTCTGGATTTAGGTGAGGTCCATACTCCTGTGGGTCAATACGAGGCTAGCCCCGTTCATTGTTGCTAGTTCCTCCTGTTCCCAGATGAGGTTCCTCAGGAGTTTGTCTCTCCACCAGCTCTCTTAACCTTTCTTGACTCTGGGCTAAGTCAGTCATCACTGCCATGAACTGAGACATCTGATTTCTCATCTCCAATCTCTCATTGGCCATCTAATTTCTGACCTCAGTCAAATCCTGCTGTACTTGTTCCATTTGAATGCCGGGAAGATTGTTACGAGTCGGGTACCGGTGCGTGTGGTTGACAGGGAACACTCAGCGACGAGCAATGTTTCCTGAGATCACAACAAAGTTAGAAACAAAAATAATAACAAAACCTACAAAACAAAGACAAAGTTAGTATGCAATGCAGTATGCTTATTTGTTTTCCAAGGTATCCAGTTTGGTTCTTGGTTTTGACCTTTCCAGACCTCGAGGAAGATGTGTGATGTTGTTGAGAGAAAAGCCCAAATGAAAACAAACTAAAATATATTACAAATGATGAATAATACATAGTTTGTTTTACAATACATGCCCATGGAGGGTCAAAATACAACAAAAGGAAAAGTACATCAAATGGAAATAAACAACAAGAAAAGAATCAGACATCCAATCCAAACTCATCCTCTCTGACCTCCTTCAGGAGTGCCTCAGTCACTGGACCAGCTGGGTGCTCTGTAATGGTCCTAATGAGGAGGTTCCTGGTGGCAATGGCAGTAGTCAGCTTCTTATGCTTGTCCTGGTCCTTTGATCTCTTCAATCCTGCTCTGAGCTTCAACTCTGATATCTCTTTCTGTGCAACCAACAAAGCTTCCTGCTGTTTCTTCTTATTGGCCTCCAACTGTTCAATCTTGGCTTGAGTCTTCTGGTCTTCTTGTGTACGGGCTTCGGTGATCCTGACCCACCTAGCCTGACTCTCTTGCAGATAGTGCTCAGCCCTAGCTTTCTGAATCTTGGCCTCTTTACAGGCATTCTTCAATATCTATTCCCCAGCTCTTGCCTTCCTTATGTAGTATTCTGTCTTTTCAATTTTGGCAAGATGCTCCACCCTGAGCTTTTCTAATCTCTCAATGTCCAGACGACCATCATTCCTTTCCCAAAGAGTCTTCTTCAAGGCTTGAGATAGCTGCTCATTCCTTTCTTTCAACTTTTCAAATTCCTCCAGACTAACTGTTGTTGCAGGCTGCACTGTGGATGGCCCAGGTATGTCTTCCAAGATGAAAGGCATTCTGGTAATCTGAGCTCAGGTACGGGACCAGTCTGTGTACTGAGTTGAAGCAACATTATTACACCTTCCAAGAATAGCTATTCCTTTTGTCTGGATGTTGTCCCAAGCCCAGGATGCTTGTCTGACAGCAGCTGAATTAGGTTGCACTTCACAATATAGGGTCTCAGCTAAATCATGTCCTTTGGGAGGGTGGACTAAGGCATAGCCCAGTTGTCTCTTAAACAGTAAAGGATTGTAGTTGATGCAACCTTTTACTCCTACCAGAGGCACATTTGGGTATTGTCCACAGCTGGTGATAATGTCCTTGCCTTTGGTGCTCTGGGTGCACCATCTGATATCATCTGAAGTCAAGGCAATGAACCTCTTGGCCTAGTTCTTCTGCTGGTGGGGATTCAAGAAAGCATCAGACTTAGGCAAGTGCCTGAGCAGCCAGGTGTAAAACAAAGGAGCACAACATCTTACCAACTTCCCCCTTTGTTTCTCATTCCTCTGATGAATGGAGTAGTAAAAATCTCCTAGCAGTGTAGGTATTGGGTTCTTCAGAAGAAACAAATGGATGGCATTCTTGCTGACAAATTTAGGCTCATCTGCAAACAGTATAGCCCCATATATGCTGAGGGCTAACAGAGCACAGACTGCCCTCCACTCTCCCACTGAAGCCTTCAGGATGGCCTTAGAAATCAAGAAGTCCAGGTGTATACCAGGGATCCCAGCCTTTGTTGTCATACTTTGCTCAATAAGGACAGGCTCCAAGTACAGTGCCCTTTCTATCTCTTCATTTCTGGGAGCAGTCATCTCTGGGTTGAAAGGGATTCCACCCCTGACAGGTACTCCAATCAATAAAGAAAACTCTTCCAGCAAAGGCCCTAACTGGAAATCTGGAAATGTGAAGCATCTCAATGAAGGGTCATAAAACTGCAAGCATGTGTGGATCATGCTCCTCTGAGAAGGATCAAGGTCCATAACCATATCCAGGATACCTCCATAGTTCTCTCTAAACAGTAGGATGTGGTCAGGTGTGATGAGTGACTGGACCTGCCTGATACCAGTCAACACAGGCTCAAAAAAATGGTAGGATATGTTGCTCTTCCTGGGAGTAGTCATGGGTGTTGCTGAAGAATGCTGAAGATAAGTGCTGATGAAGATCACAGACTGAGATGTTGAAGGTGAACCACTGACAGACTGGTGCTGATGAGGATGGAGATAACTGAAGCAGATAACTGATGAAGACAGCTGAAGCAGAGGTCTATGCAGAAGAAGGGGTCAAAACCAAAACCAAGATACAATGAAATGGATACCCTGAAAAGCAAATAAACAAATGTTAAATGATGCAATGATGATATATGCAAATGATATGCAAAGGTTTGTGATCAAGCTGGATCTGATTATCTGTCCTGATATAAGGCCCATGTATGTTCAAAAGTCCAGATGAAGGCTCAGAAATCCAGTAACCAGGGTGGGGGACTCAAATAAAGAGTCACATGTCCAGGGTTAATCACAAGAACTGTCCAAAGTGAGGTACTCTTAATCAATACAGTAACAGGGTATGATATGGCCAAGGGTTCCTGTAAACCTGTAAACAGCCCAACCCCCTCACATGTAATAATCTAGAACAAGGATCCTCAGACCTGGATCAGTTATGAGAAGTGTAAACACTTCTAACCCGGAGGTACAGTGTTTACAATAACCATAAAAGATCCTCCTCTAATTCACCTCAGCTTCTGAAGGTCATAATAAAGGTCATCCAGACTTAGCAGGCTTCCCAGATAGCCCTAGCACTACAGGAAATATGTAGCACAGAGTTCTCAAGAAGAAACCCACATCTGAACCGTGTTTTATATTCCCGCACCAGACCGAAATGGAATGGGAAAGAACATGAACCACTCTAGCCTAAGTGTCACTCAGGTCCCAGGTATAGGACCTTAAACTCTCAATGGAACCCCACCCACCAAAGAAAACCAGATCCAGCAATGACAGTATGATGCATATAAAACTGTAAAGAAAGCAATAAGTAAAGTTGTACATAAAGCAATAAATAAAGCAAAATAAATAAACACACGTAGCACATAACACCCCAGTAAACACAAATCAAACAAGCGCTAGGAGGAACCCACAAAAAGAACCAGAAGCCCTGGTTGCAATATAAGGTCCCCAGCAGAGTCGCCAAGCTGTCGCTCCCACCTGATGACACATGGCCAAGAGGGGTACAGACGCGAACGGTCGGCGAAAGAGAGAGAACACAAGGGTGAACTAAAAAGAGTCGCCAGCTAGGCATTTTTATCCCGAAGGAAAGGTAATGTTGCATAGACCTAGGAAGAGAATGGATAAGACGGTCGCGAACCAGAGAAACTGAGAAAGGGGTTTGGTTACAACCTGGGAAGGTATTAGCACACAGATTGTCCGTCGTACTCGACGGGATCCACGCTTGAAAGATTTGTGTTTAAAGGGGTAGTGTCAGTGTTATTTTGTGTGTAAGAGCTGGAAAAGAATGCAAGTGTCAGTGCAAAAGAAGTGTGAAGTGTAATAAATAAGTGTCAGTGCAAGAAAAGAATGCAAAGCTCAAGACTATGAGGCTCAAAGAATAATGCTGGAAGAGGGGGGAATGTACAGAGAATTTTGTTCGATAACTGTTAAGTTATGCCTACGTATCCTCTCGTGCAATGAGGAAGTCAGAACACCGTAGTTCGACTCAAAGAGACTGAAAGATAAATTGACTTGTGAACTGCTTACTTGTCTATGCTCAAGTGTATGACCTGTCTGGCTCAGGTGCAAACTGTCTTGCATTAGACGGAAGAAGCAAGTTCTCGTTTATGAGTGAATGAGATGAGAAAAGAATCCCGGAGGAGACGATTATTGTTTGTTTTCAGTGATTTCAATCTTTTATTGCTTTTTGTGTTTGTCATAGGAAGATGAGCTTAAACCTAAACCAAGGGTTAGTAAGCTCATCACATCCTCCCTCTAGTTAGGGGTAATGAGAATACCTTAAGCATGAAGTAAACACCTCACACTTAATCACCATGATGTAGGATTAAGATCATTAACCTACTTGCATTTATTTAGATGTTTTTGGTATTTTTGTTTGGCGTTAAGTAATGAGTTTAAGCCATAATCAAGGATTTAATGGTCTCATTACACCATCCTAATAGAAGGATAATAGATGAGAACATTTAAGCTGAGAAAGGCTTCTCAACGTAATCCATGATTAGGGATTAACCTCATGACAAAACAAAACCTTTATTAAATGGATTTTAGTTAATGGTAAGATTAAGAAGTGAGTTTTATGGTTTGTAAGACAGCTTGAGGGGGACTTGTCCATTAACACTAGGGTTAGTCCTTCTTAACCAATTAAGGAAGAATTAGAACCCTAATGCAAGGCCCAAGTTACAAGCTTGATGTCTTAGTGATTATTAAGTGGATTGATTAAAGGATTTAAACACATTAAGGGTTTAACACTTAGGATTAAAGTTATACACTCCATCGTAATAGAAGGATACAGGCATAAGCTTAAACACAAAGCCTTAAAACCTTTAAGGTTTAGTCCTTGATTATGAGATGAGAAGATAAGACTCAAAAGATGACACAAAGGTAAAACTAATGGGGGACTAATCAAAACCTAATTATTATCATGCTTGGGTATTCCTAGGGTTTATGAGGCTTGCAAGAAGATCTTCAAGAAGAGCCACCAAGGAAGAAGCAGATGAAAGGAGGAGAAGCAGAAAGAGACAAGACAACTTGCTTCACTTAAGAAGACAAGTTACTTGAAGAAAGAAAGTGAAGAAGGCATGAGCCAGCAAGCTCACTCCAATACAAAGACAAAATGCAAAAATGATACATAAGGGAGGTGAGAAGAGGTTATGAGAAGTGAAGGCAAATTCACTTCTCAAACACTTACCACCTGAAAAGTTAGCAACATGAAAAGAAATGAAATGAAGATGAGATGAAATGCAAAGATGAAAACCAAAGTTAGAAGCACAATCATGATGCAAATGATGCTATGATATAGTATGAAAGCATTTCAAGAGATGAGGATGATCATACAAGCAATGAAGATGCAAATGAGACATGAAAGGAGGCATGAAAGTTCATGAAAACTTATGAAATGCAATGGATGCATAACATGGCAAATGGATGATGCAATGATCAAACATGATTTCAATATGTCCTAAGATGTCTTACATGTCATATGGATGCACAAAATGTCATGGCAAGTTTATGTATGCAAGCATATGAAGGATGAATGCAAATGAAGGCAAAGATTAGGGTTTATGTACAAGATGCAATGCAAAATTCAAAATCAGAAGCAAAACATGAGATAAAAAATTGAAAATGGGATCAAAGGTACCTAAACCTATACAAGTTCACTGCCCAAAGGGGAAGGTCAGAAGCTAAACCCTAAAGGACTTATGATTTTTCTAAGTTTGTTAGGGTTTAAAGGTACCTCACAAGGAAAAATGCAAAACAAATCAAAAATGAAAGATAAATTCATGCCAATTTTATCCTAGAAACTATATGATAGGTGAAATGTGTCAGACCCTAATTTTTGACCCTAAGATTTTTCGCATCTCATCTGCATTTCGCATACAAACAAGATCACGCACTGTTCGTTTATCCTTTTTCAGGTGCAGGTCTATGCCTTGCAGAGATCACCTTGTTTAATTGTCGTTATATGTTTATATTTACTAACCTCTAACCAAAATACAAAAAAAAAATGTTGCAGTTGCTTCTTCTTCTTCTGTGTTGCAGGATTTAAAAGACAGGGCAGTGATTTCAATTCAGATGTGTTTGTTCAGTCACAATTCGATTCAGATGGACATTTGACCTAATTTTGGTCAAACTATCAAAAGATTGTTTCGACTGCAAGTTGTGAGTGCCAGTGGTTTATTTCTCAGACTGTGCGTATTCAAAAGTTCAAGACTGTGTTATGTGCGAAGTCATTGGTTATCAGACAGTGTTTTGTGCGAAGTTTGTTTCGAATCTTCAATGTTCATCAATTCATCAGTGGTTTGTTTGTGGATTTATTTTCCTCAAATAATCTGGGCAATTTTTAGAGGATTCAAGTGGTTGTGGCTCAATGCTATGAATTATTCAGTGAATTTGTGATGACTGTGTTCACTTTATCAGTGGCTTGTGAGAAAAATCGGGATTTGTTGTGGGCTTAAAAAAAAACAATTTAATATCCATTCTCATCCGTTTACGGAATATATACCTCATTTTTTTTTCTGATTAAAACATTTTTATTTTTTCATTTTTTCTATTATCCAATTTATTCAATTTTCTTCCATTTTTTTTCTCGACTTATCTGATTCATACATTTTTTTTTCATTCGATTATCCAAATTACTTTTTTTTTTCAATTCATTTCCACAAAATCATTTTTTTTCTAAATCAATTCTATAATCCATAAATCATTTTCTTTCATAAAAACTATTTTTTTTATTTCCTTTTTTTTTCTCTTCTATTAATATTCAAAGTCTTTATTTTTTTATAAACCATCACCAAAAAAATCTACCATAAGGCCTATTATTTGTTTTTTTCTATTTTTTCTAAACAAATTAAAAAAAGAGAGAAGTACATAAGGAGGCCTTTGGCCCTTTTCCCTATTTCCTCAGCTTTTCCACAGGCCGTATTCAATTCACGCGCTATACAACTTGTCCAAGCATACTTTCCAATGGCCCACACAACAAGCCTCCCAAACTTCACATCACACTCCAGCTTTTCCAGCTACTAGCCACGACACCAAGTTCACAAACCGTACCAAATGCCCAGCTTCACTTCACAGCTCCACGCGTGCATCATATCTCCAGCCAGCATCAATTTCAGCTTCTCACATCAGCAAGCTTTTCCCAAGCTTCAACTTCTAAGCCAGCCTACTTCAAATTTCCAAGCCTTTACCTCACGCCCACACCAGCCTTTCCATACACGTGACAAACCACATACCAGCCACACAAAAGCAACAAGCCGTGCCAAGTACAAACACACCCAATACATTCCAGCCTTGCCCGCGCCTAACTACAAGCTAAGTACTAGCCAGTAAATCTTCAATCTCCAGCTGCCGTATCCAATTTTTCCACACCGTACAACAACATAAACCAGCTAGCAAAACAATCATGTCATCAGGCCCACACGCGAAATCGCAAGCCACCAACTCAAGCAACTTTGCCAAGCCAATGCTTCCCGCAGCAAGTACAAGCCTCCTGTATTTCGTAACGCAAGCCGCACACGAGAACTGCACCTGAAAATCATTCACAGCCAAAAACCAAAACGCAAACATTTAAAATCAAAACACAGCAAGCATGAAATCTGTGATTCAAAACGCACAAAAAATACCAAACGACAAGCTTCAAAACTCACCCTCTTCTTTCTATAAATTAACTCATTCTTCTTTCAATTGCTTCAAGCTTGAAAAGCTCACCAAAACCCTGTCAAAATCAACCCCAAGTTTCTATCGGATTCGTCCTTCACCCTCAATTCTTCATCAATCTCAATCCTCTTTCATAGAACTTCAATGAATCTTCCATCAACTTCATAATCTCTCTCCAATTTCTTTCAATTCACCTTCCATTCATCCTAACAAATCGGAATCTGAGAATGAGATAGAAGAAGAAGCTTCGGTGATTTTTGTTCTTCGGCGAAGAGAAGGTTGTTTTCGGCGATTTAATTTCGTTGGTGAAGGTGAGGGTGACGAATTTCTTCCGTGTGAATAGTGCGTGCGGCTTTGAGAAGAAGAGGATCTGATTTTTTTTATTTATTTTTCTTATTTTGCTTTTATTTTTTGTAATAAGAGAAGCTGATATGTGATGATGTTGGGCCTAAGGCCATGGGCTTATGTTACTGTTATCACCTCCCCATGCGCAGCACTTCCACATCCCCTTTCTATTTTTTTATTCCTTTAGTTTATTTCACATTTTTCTTTTAATGATATTAGTTAGTTTAGTTTTGATATTGAAAAATTAGAAAAAGGTGTTTTAGGAAGATTTTAGGAAAATGTTTAGAAACATTTTAGAAAAGATTTTAGAAAAAGTGTTTTAGAAATTACATTTTATAAAAGATTTTAGAAAAATACTTTAAAAACAATTTAGAAAAGACTTTTAAGAAAAAAGTTTAAAAAATATTTCTATTTCTTTTTGTGGATTTGTTTTTTAGATCGATTTTCTTTTTCATCTCTTATTTTTTCTTTTTGGTCGATGACAATCTCCGATTCGTAGATTGTTGATTTCCGATAAGTTTAACCTTCATTATTTCAAATCTATGGATGAATGATCATTTGGATCATTCTCCATACTTTGAGATCGTGATAGGTTGCTTTTCGAGAAATTCAACGAAAATCTCGATTAAGATTAGACCGTTCTCTTTCTTTTAGTGTGGCATGTTTTCGGAGAACGATCCATAATATCGTGTCTCTAACATGTTTTAACACGAATATTTTCCACTTTAATTAGTGGTGGCCGGCCTCATTTGTAGGGTAATTACTCCGTAAATTACTCGACGATTGCTTAACATAGACCTAAAGTTGTCCCGATTCGGATTAAGATCCACTTGGATCCGGTTGCCTCGATTTTTTTTTTCGTGGTTGTGCTTGATTAAGTTCATCATACCACTTATATTGTAAATATTATAATAATGTGAATATACTAACATTTAAATTTAATCTCTCGCACCTTATCCTTTTATTTCAATCTCTCGTTCCCTATCTCTCTTATTATGCTTCTATATCATTCATCATATTGCTTATTGTTTATATTATTATGCTTGTGATTTTTTCCTTTGTCCATTTGGACACAAAAACACTAATAACAGATTAAACATCTAAAAAATTGGTGACTTTTAATTTCGGACTATGGTTACTATCCTTAGCATGAGACTTGGATTTGGACTTAGATTCTAGGATCATTCCTTTGCTTGAGTTGTTATGGATTGAAGACTTTGGCTCCGGTTAAGTTCACTTGATTATGAAGATGGAAATCCAATTGTTTCAAAGAATGCTTGCCATGCGGTTTGATCGTTTCTTCCTTTAGCTTTTATTTTCAAGTCTTAGGATAGTCCCTTCATCTCTTCCTATCTTCTTCAATTTTCAAAATCTCATTCCTCTTTTCAAAACTTTCTTTGTTTTCAAACTTCAAACATTTTTCTCAATCAAACCTTGACTTCGGTCATGTGCTTTTACCTTTTCATTTCATTTCCTTAATAAATGCTAAACCACATAAGCATATTGAAACTTCCTTTCTCAAAAAACTTTAAAACATTCACAACTCATTCAATTGTTTTTGTGCCCTCGTGCACGTTTCTTTTAATTTTTTTATGTTTAGATATTATTCATTCTTTCTAGCGGAATTATTCTCTAAAGAATGACGACTTATATTTACATTTTAAAATCAATTCAACTCATTTGCCTTTTCACAATTTGTACCACGAACTACGGGGTTTTGATCTCGCATTGCACTTTGTGGGTACGTAGGCATGAGACGTTCGTCTCTTCAAACACCAAAATCTTAAAAAACATTCTTCTCCTCATCTCTTCAATCTTTTTTTTCAAGCAAACCATTTCAAACCAAAAAATGCAGTAAACATTTCAAAGGGTTCCCGTGGAGTACCACGGACAAGTCGGGTGCTTAAAACCTTCCCGATTTGTAACCAATCCCCGTACCCATTCTCTGTTTGATTCTTTTAGCTTTTTAGCTTTTAAGATTCTTTAAGGTTTTGTTCGTTCTTTTACCTTTTTCCTTTTGGAAATAAATAAAAGCGCGGTGGCGACTCTGTGTATATTGAGTTAAGTTAATCAATAGCTTACACTCATGATTTTACCGCTACAGAAAAGTGGCGACTCTGCTGGGGAGTCAATCTCTAAGTGGATTCGGCCTACTTTGTATTGTTTACTGCTTTAGTTTGATTTGCTTGGTTGTTCTGTTTTGGTTTTGGTGATCCTCTGTGAGATAGATCCTAACCCGGATCTGAGTGGAACTTATGATAGGACGGCGATATTCGAAGCGATATGCGATGGAGTAGTCCAAAGCAATATCAATTTGATAATCTCCACTCGGTTAGGCTCTCTTGGACTATCAATGTCATGACGAGTAATCGTACGTGGCATTATTTTCCGACCTTGAGCTGGTCATACTGAGGACTGTAGAACCCTTAACCAATCTAAGCCAATTTAGGAATGTAGTGCGGAAACTATCTGAGTGTAAACTTAAGGTGGTTGTCACGCGATACTACACTCGGACGAGGTCTATTTTAAGAATGTTATCGGTTGGGGAGTAATCCAATGTACCGATGATATTCTAAAGATGGTTGTTAACTCCGGGAACCTCTGTTAGCACCCTTCTGGTTTTTTGCAGGTACAATGAAGATAAACCTTAGTACATACCTGTGTGGGTTGGTGTTCTGTTACCTTGACTCCATGCTCGTGATTCGATCCTTTGAACCTGTGTGCTTTGCGTGATCTTGTTTGTGTTTGTTGCATCTACATATTCATCATGATCATCATCACAACCATTTTTCAAGGAAGACAATTCCGATTATTGCAAACATTGGAAAGAATAAATGTTCCTTTTTTGTCAAGGTTTTCATGACCGTATTCTCGATGTTGATCATGTTTGCAATAATCGAGTTGTTTTTCTGAAAATGGAAGTGAACATTGCATATCATTGCATCCTCGCATATTCTTGCGTTCATCCGAGTTGTGTGGGAACTCATCCCGGTTGTTTCTTTCCTCAGTTGTCTGTTGATCCGTCAAGCTGACTCCTCACCACAGATACGGTACTAGAGCTGCTAACAGACGGAGAGCTATCAGATTGAGAATGGAACACCAAGAACAGCATAACATGGAAGTCCGAATGGAGATTGATGAGTTGAAGGCCGGTATGACCAGGCTCACTGAAATGATGCAAGTTCTGATTGCTTGAGGTGAACCACCTCAAAGGACTGTTATCTCTGAAGTTTTTACTGCTGTTGTTCAGTAACCGGTTTCTACTTGGCCAGAATATGGGTTACCTCCGGATTATGTGCCAGTTTCTGCTACTGCTCAAATAGGTGGTCCATATGTTGTGCCAGTCTTCTCAGCTCCGACTTTTGTCGAACCTCAACCTGTTATGCACGCTACTGCTCAGACTACTTATCAGAATTCTCCTTTTTTGTACAAAGCTGCTGGTCAACAAGCTGAAAGTCAGGGTGAACCTGGATATATGGATGAAGTTAGAGAACAATGTTTGACTCTTGAGAAGAGGGTAAGAGGTCTAGAAGGAAAAGATGTCTTTGGTTCTCCTTCAATAGACATGTGTTTGGTTTCCGACTTGGTTCTTCCTGATAAGTTCAAAGTTCCTGTATTTGAGAAGTACAATGGTCATACTTGTCCAAAGATTCACCTGCTGATGTATTGTCGCAAAATGGATGTGCATGCTAAGGATGACAAATTGCTTATTCACTGTTTTCAAGATAGTTTGAGTGGTGCTTCTATGAAATGGTATGTTGGACTTGAGAAGAGTCACATCCGAAGTTGGAAAGATTTATCTGATGCTTTTGTAAGACAGTATAAGTACAATCTGGACATGGCGCCTGATCGTCGTCAACTTCAAAACATGTCACAAAAAGAGAAAGAATCGTTCAAAGAGTATGCTCAGCGTTGGAGAGAACTAGCTGATCAAGTGGAGCCACCTTTGCACGAAAAGGAATTAACTGGTTTTTTCATGGACACTCTTCAACCATTCTTTTGGGAGAAAATGGTAGGAAGTGTTTCATCTGGTTTTTCTGATCTAGTCACTATTGGAGAAAGACTAGAGGAAGGTATCAAGAAAGGTAAGATTACCAATTTTGAAGCTCCTAATGCTGCAAGAAAGTCTTTTGGGAATCCTCACAAGAGAAGAGATGGTGATGCTTATGCTGTTTCAACTGAGAGGAGGCCTTATCGCCCGCAACAATGATATGTTCAACCATATGTAGCTGCAGTTGCTCCTGTTGTTAAAACTCAACCTGCTCAAACTAAAATTCAAGGTCAAGCTCGACCAGCTCAAGCTCAAGTTCAAATTCGAGCTCAAGCTCAGGCTCCTCTTCCTGCTGCTGGACAAAATCAGTATCGCAATAGGCCAAACTTTGATCTTATTACAATGTCTTACACTGAATTGTTTCCTTCCTTGATTGAGAAAGGTTTAATTACTACTAGGCCTCCGCCTCCTGTTCCAAATCCTCTTCCAGTTGGTTATAGATCAGATCTTCGCTGTGAGTTTCATCAAGGTGGAACTGGTCATGACTTGGAACATTGCATTGCACTGAAGGCTAAAGTGCAGGAACTTATCAGGAACAACATCCTTTACTTTAATGACCTTAATCCCAATGTTATCAACAATCCTTTGCCGAAGCTTGGGAAGTGAATCTTCTAGAGGACTTCAACTGTTAACTTTCTTCAAGGCCAGAATATCAGACGGGACAGCTCATCCTTGTTGTTGATTGATCACTAGGCCATTGTTTCTTTATGTTTGCAATTTTTCTTCAATCATGTTAAGTTGTTTGCTTTTAAGCCTGTTTGTACTTTCATGTTGATTTTAATGAAATGAGCATTGCTTTCTTTTGATTCAATTTCATTTGTTATTTGCATCTTTATGCTTTACATTTCACATTCATTTATCTTTTCTCAAAGTTTTACAATGATTGGAGGGAGGATGATGAAAACGAAATACCCATAATGGTTGTTGGTATGCTTTCAATTGAGACTTGGTTGATGATATTGTTGCACCCCAAAATTTGCCCTCACAATACAAGACTTTGTGTTCTAAGAAGGTTCACAAGGTTCACAAGTTTCTCTACATTTACAATACCTTTCATGAGGTTTATGAAGTCTACAAGCCACTTCATGAGGTTCTCAAGGTTCACAAGCTTCACAATACCTCCCATGAGGTTCACAAGACACTTTATGAAGGTTCACAAGGTTCACAAAGTTCACAATTAGTCAAAGGAGTTGACAATTCCCTCAGACAATGCACCTCCTAAGCAGTGCATCCAAAACTAGGGTTTTGACTTTAATCAGGCTAAATGGACCTCCAATACCTCAAGTGAGTTTCATAACATCTTATATGTGTGTAAGAACCCCCATGTCAAGTTTCAAGACTTTTCTCAAAAGTTTGCTCAGTCAGATGATCAGACAAGTCAAAATCAGTCAATGCAGTTAAAAAGTCAAACTGAGGTCAACTGTGGTCAAACCAAAGTCAAACATCATGATTTTTTGCCAACATCAAGTATATGAAGTAAAATTCATCATTTGATCAAGGGTTGATCATGATTCATCAAGGAGATTCCAGATCATCAATAATCAGGAGTTTCTAAATTAGGGTTTCCTCAGTAAAAGTCAACTGAACTTTGACCAGGCATAACTTTCACATACTTCATCACCAAGTCTCCATCCAAAGCTCATTTTGAAGGAAATTGAATTCCCTACAACTTTGATGTTGAAGGTTAATCCCAAAAATGCTTCATTTGAAAGATATGAGCTAAGACATTATAGGTCATTTCAAAAGTCAACAAAAAGTCAACAACTTCAAAAGGGCATAACTTGAGATTGGTAAATGATATGGACCTGAAACCAATGGGGTTGTTTAGAGGACTCTTCAAGCTTTCCAAAAAGTCCAAGAACACCCTCATACCTTTAAAAATGAGGGAGATGTGCCTTTGCAAAGTTGGGAAATTTTGTGATGGTTTATGTTGAAAATGGAGGCTTAGAAGTAATTCTTTCCAAATGGGCTTGCTAAGTTGTGACCCAATCCATCTCATAACATTGTGCACGACCCAATTGACCAAAATTCAGCATTTTTATTATTTTTTATTTATTTATTATTGATTTAATTCATAAAAAACATTTTAAATAAATATAAAATATGAAAATCTATTTTTGGGTGAAGATATTGTTTCTAGAAATTCATAATTATTGATTGAATTAGAAGGAGAAGGAAATCATGTGAATTATCCCAAAATAGCAAGCACTCATGATCAAATATTTGAAATTTACAACATGATCTTTTTCAATATTTTTGGATCCAAATCTCCACACAATGAAGACATATTTTTGACCTAATTCACTCATGTATATATGCTTAACATAAACCTAGCAAGAGGTCAGGAAATCCAGCAGCTTCAAGGTGAGTTCATAGTTCAAAAATTCATAAGAAAAGTGAAATTCGGATTTGGAGATTCAAGGCTCTACAAGGTAAAACAAGGACATGGCTAGCTTCCTTAGTCATCATTGAGTCGAAAGCAATCCTCAAATGCATCCAATTCATGCATATATGATGAACCCGAAGCATTGTTCATACTTGAAAACATTTTTTCGATTCCCATGATTCACTGCATTTTAATGGATTTTGATTGACTAATGTTGTTTATGATGTTGTGTAGCTTGTTTCTGGATAAGAAAACCAAAGAAACCGTGGCCAATTCACAAGATGCCATAGCTAGGGTTTTGACTTAGGTTTAGGAACTTTGGATTTAAGAAACATAAATCAATTCTAAAAACATAGAATTAATTGTGTGAATGTTTGGATCATGATGCTGGTTTCAATTTTGCAAAATCGTACAGTTTTGCTGCTTGTTGAGTTTTGCAGGTTTTGCTGGGGTTTCCTTTTTCGCAGGAAATATCATGGAGGATTTCGCAGCAAATTTTGAAGGTTTGGAGGTTGAAGAAGAAGACCCTGCGCGCCAGTTTTAGAATTCAAATTTTGTTTTAAAATATTATCTATTCTCTCTGTTTGTATATCACCAACTGATGGTTGGTCCAGTGGTAAAGCGTAGGCGTGTTTGACAAGAGGGGGATGGGATCGAATCCTGCCTCTACCAATGTTTTGATCTTTTTTTTCATTCAATATGCTTGTTTAATATATTATTATCAGTGTCTGTTTGGTAAGCAGGAAGGCTCTCCCAGCCAGGTGGTAAAGCGTGCGCATGTTTAACTGAAAGGTCCTGGGTTCAAAACCACCCCAGGCCTTTTTGTTTATTTATATTTTCTGGATTTTCAAGAGCAAGGCACAAAAGCAACCATGCTTCATTCTTTCTCACCTGCGCCTGGCTGGCCCAGTGGATGTTGTTGCTGCTTGCAAGGGTGAAGTCCTGGGATCGAATCCCACCAGGTTCCTTTTCTTTTCCTTTCTTTTATTTTCTTTTATTTTCTTGTTTAATTCAATTGGTTTAAATAATTAACATATTATTATTTATATTATTAAATATGTATATATTATGTATTCAAACACCTAAAAATTATTTTTTTCTAAAAAATATAAAATTCATGATTTTTCAATGTAAATTTTATAATATATATATTAGTAAGATAATTCTATATAATTAGTTAAAAAATAAATTTTTTGTACATGAGTAAACCCTAATTTTTCAACCCTAAAGCTATTTTCAAAAATAATTCTATTTTTTCTAAATATTTTTATTCTCTAATTGTTAATATAATTATAATGTAAATTTATTTATTCTAATATTGTAAATATAATTATAAATTATTTTTCTCATATTAAATATAAATATATTTCATGCTATTAGAAATTTAATTTTTGCAAATAAAAATAATTGTTTAATCATATTTCTCTTTCTTTTTAATATAATTGTTCATATGAAAATGTATTAATTTCTTATAATTTTGAAAAATTTTGTTTATTGTTACTACTAATAATATTATTTATTTTTGCTTTACTAACTTTTATTATTATTATTTCATTAATTATTATTATTCATTAACCTCTTTTATTATTATTAATTGTTCTTAATTATTATCTAATATTATTATTATCACTAACCCAATTTTATTTTTACTAATTTTGCTTACTAACCCCTTATTCTCTTTTATTATTTATTGCTTATTATTTAATTTGCTATTTTATTTATTATTGTTATAATTTTGTAATTGTTTCTCGGTTGTAATTTCGTAACTATTTTAATTATTCTTACTATGGTTAGTAATTAGGGAGTGTCACAACATGTATGCAATATTAAAATAAATTTAGATAATTTTTAATATAAGATAATTAAATTAAACACGTCACACACGTAAGTCGATTTTTAATCGCCGTCTCACTTCCTAAGGTTATCCCTCAAGTTGCCTATGAATAATGGTTAAGTGGGGTGTATAAAGCAAGTCCCTCGAAAGAAAATCATCAAAGTCCCTTATGGTTGCCTTTACGAATCGAGTCCCTTCGAAATAAATGATGATAGTCCCTTCTTTATGCTTATTACACCCCACAATGGCCTTCAAAATCAAATTGTCCCTCACATGTCCCTTAACATCCAAGGTAAGGACTACCTACTCCATTATAGTAGGGATAGTCTTACTAAGGAAAGGATAAAGAATAAGAAAGACCTTAAACATTAGGGTAGGTTATTCCTAGGTACTTGCTCACTTCAAAACTTTTTCACACTTAAACAAAATTCCAAACAAATTTTCAAACAAGTTTTTTACACATCCATACATGGATTATTATTAAACTATTCTGAAATTTTTGCTATTCACACACTACACTTTCAAAAACCATTTAAAGTGAGCTTAGGTACCTAAGAGCCCATGGATAACCATGGATGAAAAGGGTGCTAATACCTTCCCTTTTCATAACCTACCCCCCGGACCCAAAATATTCTCTAAGGTCTTTCCTGTTCTTTTATAACCTTTCCTTATGGATAAAATAAAAGTCGGTGGCGACTCTTGCTATCCGCAACATTGCTTAAAGTCAGTTCTCCCACCGTGTTACAGATATACATGCATTGTTTCAAATCCTAAACACTGGAGAAATAAGGAAGTTAATCCCTTGTCAACCCCTTTGAACCTTGAAGTCGGAGTTTCTTTCTATTCGAAAAAACCCTCAATTTTAACCTGGGAATGGGTAGTTCTCAATTAATTCAAATGTGCATTCAAGTACAAGAGAATCATTCAAGACACCTTTCAATAAAGGCTGCAATCTCAAGCTTCCCTTCATACACAAATCAAAATGTGTTGAAGATGTTTCTCAATTCAAAAGCCAATGATGGTTCATCGTAATCATTAAGCCATGCAGTCATTATCTTTCAAAAATGATATTGAAAAATTATAGAAAAAATTAAAGCCCGCTAAGTCAAAACCTATGAAGGAGACTTAGGCAAAAACTGGGGCATCCTGCTGATTGTAAGTTGAAATGACACAGTTCAGGCAAAAGTTAGGGATAATAAAAAGAAAGATTTATCAAGAGGTCATCAAAATTCCTCAGCAAAAATAAGTCGAGTTGACTAAAGTCCTCACTGGAAATGAAAAGGAAGAGGTGACTGCTATCTCAAAATCCTTTGGCTTACGAACCATCTTCATCTGTGCAATCCCAAAAATCTTGGAACATGAATGCATAGGCTGAATTAATTGAACGTAGGATTGAAGTTCATTACGAAGTTGGGTTGGGTACAAATAACTTTGAGCCTATATCCTTTGCTTCATAAACCGTGAACCAGACCACATTACAACCTTCAAAAGTCCTAATTGAATCCAGGTTTCTTTTGAAAAGCATACTACAAAGAGGTTGCGTAAGCTGACTCCCAAGTTTCTTTACCAATCATTTGTTTCCTACCGTTGCTTTATCTTTAATTTTTGTCTCAACCGCCGTGTTGTGACAATGTTTTCATTTACTTTACATCAATAAGTTTCATTCCAAAAATAATTCTTGATTTCAAGCTTTGCATTGAACTTTGCATTAAAATTACCAGGTTTGTACAAACATTTCTTATTTGCAAATAAACTTTCTTCATCAAGGAATTTTCAAACAGTTAAGAAACTTGGTCGGTGATCCTACCAAGGGGCAAATTTTTCTCAGTTCCTTTTTGTTTCAAGATGTTGTTGCTTAGTGCAAGTTATTCTCAGATTTGATTGGTCAGAAGATTCTCTGCAAGATGTTATTTTCTTAGCATTCATTTCAAGAGCTGAAGCCATGATCAGTTTATTCTTCTCAACAGTTACTTCAAAGATTTGAGTATTTTCTCCAGCAGTAATCAGGAACTGAATCCATTATCAGTTTACCTTCATCAGTCATTGAACTTGGGGAAATTTTTTTCTTCAGGAATCCCCAAGTAACTTTGCATGACTTCTCTCAAAAGATTTTCAACTTGATACAGTTTACTGGTGTGACAGAGATTTGTTCAGCAGTAGCATCTCTAATATTCGAGCAGAATGGCAGTAATCTCTGTGTTGAGGAATCAGTTTGTCATCTTTTCCACTCCTCTAAGAGTCTAAACTGGTTGTCAGCATTTCCTCTCGTATTATGTCCTTGGGTGTGTTATTCCCTAGTTTTGTTTACCCTTGCATTTTTGAGTGTTTTAGTCCTCATTATGCGTTTTCTCGGGTGTGTTATTCCCCATTCTTGTTAACCTTTGCATATTTGAGTGTTTTAGTCTTCATTATGCATTCTCTTGGGTGGTTTAGTCCCCATTTTCGTAAATGTCTGCATACTGAGTGTTTTAGTCCTCATATGCATTTCTCGAGGTCTTGTTGTTTTCAATTTCTTACTGTTTGGTTAAAGTTCAACTTACTTGGCATTTGTCTGTCTCTCCAGAACTTTTTCTTCACTTACTTGTTGTGTCCTCTTAGATATTACACCCTTTTATCCGATTGCCATTCTCGGATGTCCATAGTGAAGTCATCATTGGTTTGATGAACCGTCCCGAATTTTTTCATCTCATTCAGTTCTGTTCCTGAATGTTGTGCTTCACTTTTATTTGATTGCCATTCTCAGATGGTGTGATCATTTCCCTTCCGATTGCCATTCTCGGATTTTCATGTTGAAGTCATCATTGATTTGATGTACTGTCCCGGACTTTTTCCCATTTCATTCAGTTTTGTTCCTAAATGTTGTGCTTTGCATTTTATCTGATTTCCATTCTCAGATATTGTGATCACTTGCCTTCCGATTGTTATTCTTGGATTTTCATGTTGTAGTCATCAGTAATTTGATGTACTGTCCCGGACCGTTTTTTCATTTCATTCAGTTCTGTTCCTGAATGTTGTGATTCACATTTTATCTGATTGCCATTCTCAGATGTTATTGATCATTTTCTTTCCGGTTGTCATTCTCGGATTTTCATGTTGGAGTCATCATTAAGTTGATGTACTTTCCCGAATATTTCTCACTTCATTCAGTGTTGTTCCTGAATGTTATGATTCACACTTTTTATCTGATTGCTATTTTCAGATGTTGTGATTACCCTTTTCCGATTGCCATTCTCGGATATCCTTAGTAAAGTCAGTAATGTCATTCATGGATGCTTCTGGTATTTTTTTTTTCCGGGATTTTTCTTACTTCATTCAGTGCCATTCCTGGATGTTGTGATCATTTATGTCCAGTTGCCATTCTTGGACATTTTCACCTCAGCTGAGCCATGTGTTGGTCTCTAGCGTGATGTTTTTCCCGTTGGAGTCTTATGCTCCTTATCCCCAGCGTTTATTCTTTTTCATGTGTCGTCTTGTCCCTCACGGACTTCTCTGCATTTCATTTGGTTCCAGATACATTTCATATGATCTCATAAATTTTCTCATAATATTTCATATGCTGTCACATATTTTCTCTGCATTTCATATTTTTCTCATAACATCTCATGTGCCTTCATATTTTTTCATATGCTTTCATATACATTTCATTTGCTTCATATCATTTCCATATCATCTTCATATCATTTCACATCGTTCATTTCATTCCAGTTTTTGGCATCTTAGGATCAAAAATTGGGTTTTTTGATATTTAAGTATCTTCCATCTTGTCGAAACGAAGATTTCAATCTTCATTATCTCTGGATTGAAGAAACTTAAATATGGGCATCTGTCAGACCCTAATTTTTGACTTTAAGATTTTCCGCATCTCATCTGCATTTCGCATATAAACAAGATCACGCACTATTCGTTTATCCTTTTTCAGGTGCAGGTATATGCCTTGCAGAGATCACCTTATTTAATTATCGTTATCTGTTTATATTTACTAACCTCTAACCAAAATACAAAAAAAAATATGTTGCAGTTGCTTCTTCTTCTTCTGTGTTGCAGGATTTAAAAGACAGGGCAGTGATTTCAATTCAGATGTGTTTGTTCAGTCACAATTCGATTCAGATGGACGTTTGACCTAATTTTGGTCAAACTATCAAAAGATTGTTTCGACTGCAAGTTGTGAGTGCCAGTGGTTTGTTTCTCAGACTATGCGTATTCAAAAGTTCAAGACTGTGTTATGTGCGAAGTCATTGGTTATCAGACAGTGTTTTGTGCGAAGTTTGTTTCGAATCTTCAATGTTCATCAGTTCATCAGTGGTTTGTTTGTGGATTTATTTTCCTCAAATAATCTGGGCAATTTTTAGAGGATTCAAGTGGTTGTGGCTCAATGCTATGAATTATTCAGTGAATTTGTGATGACTGTGTTCACTTTATCAGTGGCTTGTGAGAAAAATCGGGATTTGTTGTGGGCTTAAAAAAAAAACCAATTTCATATCCATTCTCATCCGTTTACGGAATATATACCTCTTTTTTTTCTGATTAAAACATTTTTATTTTTTCATTTTTTCTATTATCCAATTTATTCAATTTTCTTCCATTTTTTTTCTCGACTTATCCGATTCATACATTTTTTTTTCATTCGATTATCCAAATTACTTTTTTTTATTTCCAATTCATTTCCACAAAATCATTTTTTTTCTAAATCAATTCTATAATCCATAAATCATTTTCTTTCATAAAAACTATTTTTTTTATTTCCTTTTTTTTCTCTTCTATTAATATTCAAAGTCTTTATTTTTTTATAAACCATCACCAAAAAAATCTACCATAAGGCCTATTATTTGTTTTTTCTATTTTTTCTAAACAAATTAAAAAAAGAGAGAAGTACATAAGGAGGCCTTTGGCCCTTTTCCCTATTTCCTCAGCTTTTCCACAGGCCGTATTCAATTCACGCGCTATACAACTTGTCCAAGCATACTTTCCAATGGCCCACACAACAAGCCTCCCAAGCTTCACATCACACTCCAGCTTTTCCAGCTACTAGCCACGGCACCAAGTTCACAAACCGTACCAAATGCCCAGCTTCACTTCACAGCTCCACGCGCGCATCATATCTCCAACCAGCATCAATTTCAGCTTCTCACATCAGCAAGCTTTTGCCCAAGCTTCAACTTCTAAGCCAGCCTACTTCAAATTTCCAAGCCTTTACCTCACGCCCACACCAGCCTTTCCATACACGTGACAAACCACATACCAGCCACACAAAAGCAACAAGTCGTGCCAAGTACAAACACACCCAATACATTCCAGCCTTGCCCGCGCCTAACTACAAGCTAAGTACTAGCTAGCAAGTCTTCAATCTCCAGCTGCCGTATCCAATTTTTCCACACCGTACAACAACATAAACCAGCTAGCAAAACAATCACGTCATCAGGCCCACACGCGAAATCGCAAGCCAC